>OY735253.1:9265676-9955987 GCA_963457715.1 Argyresthia albistria | reverse complement strand
ATACTAAAAGAGATTTAAATTTCCAATTTTGGGATCCAATCTCTGCTCCAAGTTACTTTTCAACCGACTTCAAAAAAAGGAGGAGGTTCTCAATTCGACCCGTATGTTTTTTTTTTTTTTTTTTTTTTTTTTTTTTTTTTTTTTTTTTTTTTTTTTTTCTATGTTTGTTACGCGATTGCTCCGCCAATTATGAACCGATTTGAACAAATCTTTTTTCGGCGTATAGGTAATACCTCAAGGGTGGTCCCATTGACACCAGGTCAGGATCTGATGATGGGATCCTGGAGAAATCGAGAGAACTCTTCAAATATTATAGGCAGACCTATAGTGATTTTTGTGTTTTTCATAATAACTCGTGCAAATGCACATGGTAAGCATAATATTGTGATGCGGAACTGCTGATGAAGACCACATATGGCCACCAGATCTGCTCAATACTAGGTACAAATACAATGCGTGGCTGACGGGCAGGCAACGCATAGCCTAAACCGGTGGACCTAGAGCCATGAAACTTTGTACAGGGGTTCCTTAGTCGCGTGGGGTAGCACTGATATAGCATTTGACAAAATTAATTCCCCATGGGAGGGGGGGATAAGGGGTTACAGTTAGTATTAAACTCAATCTTATCAAATAGGGTTTGTGGAAGTCGGTTTTTTCTAAAGTTTACTTTTTGTTTCAATTATATGTTTCAGACGTCCGATTATTTGAAATTATTTTATACTTGTACTTACTTTTAATACGTCATGTCATTTATTTCCCACCATTCCTTATCTACAATTTGTCGCGCTCGTGGTGATATACTTAACTCATTCAATAGTGTCACTACTATTTGCATCTCGCTCAGATTATATACCATCTGACGACGTCACGTCTTAAAACCGTCTCGCTCAAATGTATGCATTGCTTTGCTTGTCTCTGTGCCCAGTCCCTTTATTTAATTGATCGAGTACGTATTTTCAACTATTCCAAGTTAATGTGTACCTGCGGGGCTACCATAAGGCTTGCCACTCACCTCAGTCGCGCAGATAAATGACAAAGAAGATGGCTAAATCAATATATGGACGACTGCCCCAGACATGTACAAAGACTTCTCAACAGCCAATAGCATTTAAATATTCATTCATAAATTTAATTTACTGCGTCTGTATTTAGTTTGTAGAACTTGAAGAAGAAAAAATTAAATATAGGTAAATAAGAGTTGTTACTCAATACTCCGTGATTCCAATATGATTCCGTGACCTTTGCCGTCGCTAGAAATAAGCACCATTTTGCAATAACATGCAACATAACGCCATCTAGCCACTCCTCTGGAAACCTCCTGTTTTCAACAGTTTTGCTAGTTGGCAATTATGTTGCATGTTATTTTTAACGATGGCAAAAGTCACTAATCAATGGCGGAATCATAGAGTATGAAGTGACAACTCTTAATTATTTAATCATTTCCTTCAAGTTCTACAAACTAACTAAAGACGCAGTAATTTATGAGAGAATATTTAAATGCTATTAATTGGTTGTTGAGAAGTCTTTGTACATGTCTGGGGCAGTCATTTTGCCAAATTGCCAACTCCTTTCGCGTCTCAATGATGTTTCTCCATAAAATAGCGCGCATTCATTATGATATGACATTAAATTGTGACAAAATGCGTGGCTGGGGTGACTGGCGTGCCTTATGCTACCCCCGCTAACCTATACATACCTACTTTGCTAGGATTTTTTAGGGTTACTTCATTCATTTAATTTTATTCTTGACATTTCCTTAGTCCGCCATACGACATACCTCGATTTTGATATTTTACTTCAACATTATTGACTGGCATGAAGCATTAACTTTAAAATTACAAAAGCTTATTAAAATCAAAATCGTATAATTTCAACAGTTATAACAACAATTCAACTTTAAAATATGTATTACAAAAATTACATACAAACAAATAAGCGAAACAATAAGCCATTAAACTTATGGCTCTGTAAGCTGTAGACCTCGCTTTGGCCGTTTACTACAGATAAACATTAAATAGGTAGGTATAACACGTACTTAGTAGCTAAACTGCTAATTTGTGACTTGAACTGCACTATATAATAAAAAATAAATTCGCGTGTAGCACCGTACACGTGTTAGAAGTAAAACTTCTGTAGCTAGATCATTAAGTGGTACCTATACTATACACCTATACCTAACTATACTAAAAGAGATTTAAATTTCCAATTTTGAGATCCAATCTCTGCTTCAAGTTACTTTTATGTTTCAGACGTCCGATTATTTGAAATTATTTTATACTTGTACTTACTTTTAATACGTCATGTCATTTATTTCCCACCATTCCTTATCTACAATTTGTCGCGCTCGTGGTGATATACTTAACTCATTCAATAGTGTCACTACTATTTGCATCTCGCTCAGATTATATACCATCTGACGACGTCACGTCTTAAAACCGTCTCGCTCAAATGTATGCATTGCTTTGCTTGTCTCTGTGCCCAGTCCCTTTATTTAATTGATCGAGTACGTATTTTCAACTATTCCAAGTTAATGTGTACCTGCGGGGCTACCATAAGGCTTGCCACTCACCTCAGTCGCGCAGATAAATGACAAAGAAGATGGCTAAATCAATATATGGACGACTGCCCCAGACATGTACAAAGACTTCTCAACAGCCAATAGCATTTAAATATTCATTCATAAATTTAATTTACTGCGTCTGTATTTAGTTTGTAGAACTTAAATATAGGTAAATAAGAGTTGTTACTCAATACTCCGTGATTCCAATATGATTCCGTGACCTTTGCCGTCGCTAGAAATAAGCACCATTTTGCAATAACATGCAACATAACGCCATCTAGCCACTCCTCTGGAAACCTCCTGTTTTCAACAGTTTTGCTAGTTGGCAATTATGTTGCATGTTATTTTTAACGATGGCAAAAGTCACTAATCAATGGCGGAATCATAGAGTATGAAGTGACAACTCTTAATTATTTAATCATTTCCTTCAAGTTCTACAAACTAACTAAAGACGCAGTAATTTATGAGAGAATATTTAAATGCTATTAATTGGCTGTTGAGAAGTCTTTGTACATGTCTGGGGCAGTCATTTTGCCAAATTGCCAACTCCTTTCGCGTCTCAATGATGTTTCTCCATAAAATAGCGCGCATTCATTATGATATGACATTAAATTGTGACAAAATGCGTGGCTGGGGTGACTGGCGTGCCTTATGCTACCCCCGCTAACCTATACTATGCGAGCCAACTAACAATAGGACTGTCAAGACGCCATCTTGTCCCGCAATATTCACAAACTTCATTAAAATTTGTATGGTGTGCAAAAAAATGCTAGCAAAAAATTTAATCATCTTTCATGAGGTATGTGGTCATTCTAATGTGTTTCTAATAAGATTCCTGTTATGACATGATGTATATTGTAAGGTGTGCAAAAAAAACAAACCAGGAATTATTAATAGTTTATTTTTCTAAAATTTATTATCTATTTTTTATTTTTGTTAAATTTGTTGTTTTGGTAACAAAACAACAAATTTAACAAAAATATCCAATGTGTAACAAACGAGCGCATGTACACGGAAGGGAGGGTAGGTAGCTAACGGCAATTTTATTGCTGGCCCTACCCTACAAGTTTGGCATTTATCACGTGAAGTTGGCTACAAACGCGATCCTATTGTTAGTTGGCTCGCATAGTACATACCTACTTTGCTAGGATTTTTTAGGGTTACTTCATCGCGAAGCGATGACGTAACTCTTATTTAATTTTATTCTTGACATTTCCTTAGTCCGCCATACGACATACCTCGATTTTGATATTTTACTTCAACATTATTGACTGGCATGAAGCATTAACTTTAAAATTACAAAAGCTTATTAAAATCAAAATCGTATAATTTCAACAGTTATAACAACAATTCAACTTTAAAATATGTATTACAAAAATTACATACAAACAAATAAGCGAAACAATAAGCCATTAAACTTATGGCTCTGTAAGCTGTAGACCTCGCTTTGGCCGTTTACTACAGATAAACATTAAATAGGTAGGTATAACACGTACTTAGTAGCTAAACTGCTAATTTGTGACTTGAACTGCACTATATAATAAAAAGTGGCTTTAAAACAGTTCTAGGTACCTACTTATTGTTTTCAAGAAGTCTTAATGCAGCCATCCATCACATCGGAATTTGCTTGAAAACTAAATATCACATTTGGATGATTCTAAGTGACTTTATGCGATTACTAGCTGCCTGTTGCGCGACTACGCAGCGCGTTTTAGGTACCTATTCCATAGTTACCGGCCACAAAACGATTCGTTCATCATTTTAGAAATCCATATCGACCCGTGTGACATTGATGAAACTCTTTTCTTACAAACTGTATGGATCGCATCGCACAACTGTCAAACATAAGTTCCGGTTCCAACAAAGAGGTTGAACGAAGTAGTTTTTGGTCACGTCACTGGTTTTGGCCTTTACCGGAAATCAAGAACTCGTGGAAGAATGCTTAAAATAATTTTTATTTGTTAACGTTTCATCAGGTTTTTCTCTCACTAATTAACATTCTTTATTGTACGAATGTATTATTATCTTATCTGATTAGTTAAAAACCGTATTGAAAATAGTTGCGGTTTTAAAAGTCTTCAGCCGACCCTGACGTCACCGATTCCAATTTCCGTTACATTTCTTAGCCACTCGTGATAGCACCCGGCTAGTAGTAATTGAAAAGCAAATATATGAATAACCCACAGTTGAGAGGTTAAATAAATTTTACCCCCGTGCCCCAAGAAGTTTTACTTCAAAAAGTGGCTTTAGAACAGTTCTAGGTACCTACTTATTGTTTTCAAGAAGTCTTAATGCAGCCATCCATCACATCGGAATTTGCTTGAAAACTAAATATCACATTTGGATGATTCTAAGTGACTTTATGCGATTACTACCTGCCTGTTGCGCGACTACGCAGCGCGTTTTAGGTACCTATTCCATAGTTACCGGCCACAAAACGATTCGTTCATCATTTTAGAAATCCATATCGACCCGTGTGACATTGATGAAACTCTTTTCTTACAAACTGTATGGATCGCATCGCACAACTGTCAAACATAAGTTCCGGTTCCAACAAAGAGGTTGAACGAAGTAGTTTTTGGTCACGACACTGGTTTTGGCCTTTACCGGAAATCAAGAACTCGTGGAAGAATGCTTAAAATAATTTTTATTTGTTAACGTTTCATCAGGTTTTTCTCTCACTAATTAACATTCTTTATTGTACGAATGTATTATTATCTTATCTGATTAGTTAAAAACCGTATTGAAAATAGTTGCGGTTTTAAAAGTCTTCAGCCGACCCTGACGTCACCGATTCCAATTTCCGTTACATTTCTTAGCCACTCGTGATAGCACCCGGCTAGTAGTAATTGAAAAGCAAATATATGAATAACCCACAGTTGAGAGGTTAAATAAATTTTACCCCCGTGCCCCAAGAAGTTTTACTTCAAAAAATCGCTACAACTCAAACGGCACGATGGATATTAACAAATGAGGTGTCGTTGGATTCGTAAAGACCATGAGAGTGAAACAGACTATATAATTTTAGTAAAAAGTCAATAGGTTGTATTAAAGATCGCGAAATGTAGTTTACAAAGTTATTGGTGCGGCTACTTTCATACTGCATGTACGTAACCAGGTACATTCATAAGTTTGTATGTGTTATTGAAAGAAAATTATTTGGGTTATTTCTTTATGTGTGTTAGCAGTTCAGCTTTCCCACCGACATACTCGCGAGGTCTACAGCTCACAGAGCCACTAGTTTAGTTTGGATAACAAAGATTTACGGTGACATAACATGTAGTGTAGGCAGGCATGGAGCGCAGCGAGCAAGTGACAGATCCCTGAGTGTAGGTTACAGTACAAATGAGTTACACACTCACATGTACTGTGTGTTACAGTTCAGTTATTTGATGAAAACAGTCACATGGTATTCTACGGTTCAGGGAGGCAATTTTAATTAAAGGACGATGGCGGCTATTGGTTGGTGCGATACCAGTTTACAAGCCTGACGTTTGGTTTTAAAAATCTAAAGTCTCTGATTATGTTATTACTTGGTCCTACAATTCAGAGTGACGCCAGAATATTTGAATATCTGAAACTATGAAGTCCAGCGTTTTCTTACCGTAAGCTCATACAACGCGCCAGCACGCAGGGGCGCTCTTGCGATCAGCCTGCCAGTCCGCGTGTGTACCGCGATGACTCCTCTGGCCAATCCTCTCGCGCGCGACGTGTATCTCACAGTCCCATTGTCTCCTGCGTCTGCGTCCAAGGCCAATACCTGCAATGGTACGATGATGTCATCAAGTCGTTCGGATCTGTGAATCTTCGGATTTTTGGATCGAATTTGGCGTTGTGGAATACAGACCTACTTAAAACTAGAAGTACAACTATGTAAGCTCAGAATGATGATGATGACTATAGTCACTAACATTACGGGTAAAACCAGTCAATTTTATGTACGGAGATGGATTGCAGTTTTATTGTGCGGGTACTTACACACACGGTGATGATAGGTATGGTGAAAATATCCACGAAGAAAAATGTGATGTTTATGATCAATGCTATTTACTGCCTGTCTATAAAGCGTATAAAGCATATATCTACTATTCTTTAGACTTGACTGTCAAACAGAAAAAAATCTATTACCGTCCACATGCATCCGCAATTCCAATCAAAATCAACGTCGATTAATTCATTACTAAAACGAATTATTATTTTACGTAACGTCAAGCCACGTTACTTTACTAACCGTTCCGACGTACAGCCCCTTCGCCGGCTCCTCATCATACACATCCCAGGTCGGCTTCACATCCCCCGAGCCCTCATCCTCATCTTCTGACTCCCACTCGGTGCTGATCTCGTCACCTTCCACCTCAGCCTCGTCGCCCTGCGCACACGCAACACGCTACACTACCACACGGTTATACACATGCACAAACAGAAAGTTCCTGGGATTTAAGTTCAGTTTTGTGAAAAGAGATTGTAAGTGTTTATAGTAACAAAAGGATGTAGGTTATAGTTGCAGTTAGGTCACATGTAGGTTACAGTTAGATAATAAGTTGGTAGGTTACATCTGGATCATAACTAGAAATAGGATCTGTACCCAGTTTTCGTGAAAAGAAATTGTGAACTTTTAACTGACTATAAAGAACCAGTTGCATGTAGGTTATAGTTTGGTAATAGTTGGATTATACCTAGGATCTCTACCTGATATATCCCAAAATTTCAATATCGCCACAGGCCCAGCGGTTATTGACTTATGACTATAATCCCGCAAAGAGAAAAAAAAAACAGTATCACAGTATCATCTGCCCAAACTCCGAAACACCATTCAACACTCTCACCAAACAACCACTCTACATACCTGCGGCATTGCAGCATACGACACTGGTACCCTCAGCTGGTAGTATCTTTGAGTGAAGGCCGGGGCATGGTCGTTGACGTCAGAGAGGGTTATGTAGACGCGTGCGCTGCTGGCTAGGGCTCCGTCGGAGGCTCGGACTTCGAGTGCGTGGATGGGGGAGGCTTCGCGGTCTAGAGCGCGGCCGGTTGTGACTATTGCTCCTGTGGATGTCCAGGATTAGTGATCTTAAGTACCTATCTTTTTCTTTCTTTTCAAGGCTATACATGTATAGGCTATTATTATGTATTTGTGACCGAGATGTTGCGGCGCGGCATCTAGTAACGCTCAATCTTTTGTTCTGCCTTTATGAGGAAAAAAAAGGGTTCTAGTCCAAGACAAGTTTCTCTAGCGAGCTGTGACCTCTCTTTCTCGCATAGTGTAAAGCTGGGGTATGGTGTGGTGGATAACATCTCATCTGCCTAAATCTTACATAGCGTCACGCCTCTTAATACGGGGTGACAGAGACAATTGTGCTCAATGTGCTTAGGCAGACATACTACATTCTATACTCCATTGTGTATGATATGGGGCTAGCCCATCGCAGCAGCTATGGATTTCCACTCACCACTATATTCATCTATCGTGAACAGTCCATCCGGGTTCCCGGCCACGATCCGATACGTCACATTAGCCGGCACGGGTGACGCGTCCGCATCAACCGCCGTGACGGTTGCGACGGGCGTGTTCGCCGGACAGTGTTCCGGTATGGAGGCGAGGTATAGCGGACGCTCCGGCCATGGCGACATGTCGTTGTCGTCTTCTACTTCGATGTATACCTGGGAGGAGCAATTGATAATAGCGTTTAATAAAACCAAAGCATAGTCGATATACAAGGTGTAAATGAATTAATGCAAAATGAGAAACTTCTTTGTTAGGGACATCATTCTGAGCAACTTTCACTATCTCTGTATCTCATGAACCGTGGTAGCTAGACAGTTGAAATTTTCACAAATGATGTATTTCTGTTGCCGCTCTAACAAAAAATACTAAAAAACAAAAGAAATTTAATATTAAGGGGGGCTCCCATACAACAAACCTGATTTTTGTTGCTAATTTTTGCTCGATATTGATAATGGTAGCAGGTAGAATGCTTAAAATGTTCACAATATATTGAGTATATTATTTACTTAAAAAATAAATAATTAAATTAAAATTAAATTAATATTTAGGGGGGGCTCCCATACATGTTTTTTTTTTTTTGCGGTTTTTTATAAATAATGGTACGGAACCCTTCGTGCGAAGTCCGACTCGTACTTGGCCGGTTATTAAACTCGCGGTAGGCAAAGGCCCCCAAAGGTGGCATTTATACATTGAGAAATTAATAGAAATGGCATGTTACCTCAACGCAGGAGTATTTCGGTATGACTCCATTGTCTTCGGCACACACGGTCAGCCAATAGTGAGGAGTTGTCTCACGATCCAACGGAGCTAGCGTTCTGATCATTCCTGCAAAAGGAAAACAAACATATTGAGTATAGATTTTTTAAGGTTACTGACATTTTTGGTGAATGATTTTGGATGTGGGCTGATTAATGAAGGAATCCGTGCCCCTTGGAGGGGACATTAATGGGCTAGGTACATATTATTATTTTAAATTACTATCTGGTAGTTTTCTGTGTGAACTTAGAAACTGTCGTTTACCAAGGCAAGCAATCTACATTATTTTAATCTAGCTCGTTAAGCACACATTCAAATCTGTGTTCAAATCTCTTGCAAACTTTTCGAGTGATATTGTGTTGTTTGAATGAATGTCTTCTCTATTACCGGTATCATCGACGGAGAAGTATCCCATGCCGGAGCCAGCCAGCACATAGTAGGTAAGCCGGGAGTCTCTGCCAGGCGGGTCTGCGTCCTTCGCCGATACCTATAGGCAAATACAAACAATTATACACAATACAAGTTATTATTTATTACGAGTCTGCAATGTCCCACTGCTAGGCAAAGACCTCTCTTCCCCACTCTATCCTGAGCGGTCTCCCTCCACTCTTTGTCCCATAGAACCAATTCATCACTCCATCTCTTCCTGGGTCGGCCACGCTTTCTCTTTACATTTTCTAGGAGCCAACAATACAAGCAGACAAAAACATACAATTCGTATTCAATCAAAGATACAGAAGCAACGGGGCTTCTTGTATTTCTAGGAATACATTTAACCATCATGATTCGTGAGTTCATGCATGTGTGTCGAAGAAAATTGGTTTGATTGCACGAAGCACCAAAAGCGAGCTGGTATGAAAAGTACCTACTGACCTACTAATTTGATGAGATGATGTAAGGCTTCGTATAGGAGAAAACTCCATTATAAAACTTTCAAAAAGACAGGGAATTTTCCTTGCTGCACGCATAAACATATTTTCATCACATATTTTTTACACTAAGATGAAATAAAAAGGGCAAACAATTCAAGGTGTGAAGGTGTCCGGAGGACAAGAAACAAAAGGATAAAGAATGCACATAATTAAAATTGCTGGCCGGTTACTTACACTCGCAAAAAGTTCACGCAACTCTCTGCATAAAAACCACGTGACGTAAAGGTAGAGGCCGTTAAACAAGGAGGTGCGACAACAAATTTTGTTCTTGTAATGGAAAGATGTACTAGAAAATTGGAAATCTAAAAACGTTTCCAAGTGTATATTGTAAAATAATAGTATGTTAGAACATTTACTTTAATCAAATCATAGAGAAAATCATTAATGTTACTCACAAAGTTGAAAATAGTTAGGTATTTGCTAGGTAACTCCAACTGGCTGTATCGAATAACTGGCATAGAGTGGACATAATTGTGCCTCTACCATCCCTTAAGAGAAAGAAATAAAGCTATATGTTGTTGTTGTCACGATCTTTGGTTCTTGTGGTCGAGGCTGGGCTTCCCAAGCGAGAGGTCCCGTATTTGAATCCCGGTTGAGGAGGAAGAAAAAAACCCCAGGTCATTGATGTTCACCTTAACATGTTTGTGATGTCACTGTTTCTGGTTTTCACGAAACAGTGTCTTCTAGTGTGTCTAGCCTGTATGTAAATGCCACCACCGGCTCAGCGAATATCGGTGTGTGTAATTTTCTCATCCACATCCACTACTTCTACTAGTCGCTTCACCTATTGCAACTCTGCCACCCCGTATGGCAAAGGCTACGCTGTATTATTGTAGAAGTATAAGCCCACCTGCAGCACCGAGGCTCCAGGTTGCGCCCCCTCGCGTACCGCCCCTGCCACCACCGGCTCAGCGAAGACGGGCGTGTGTAAGTTCTCGTCCACGTCCAACACTTCTACTATTAGCGTCGCTTCGCTGAAGAGAGCCGGCCGCCCGCCGTCGGTAGCGCGGACTGTGACGCCGTGCACCTGGTGGAATTCAAGTATTAAATCTTCAGTTCAATTTCTTAATGGCGGCCTAACAACTTAGATCAATTTCGCATCATGTGATGTAGTCACTGTATTTGGATTGGACAGGTTATCTTTCGAGAACCGGGAAATGTTAGGGTGCACACGTGCTCGTTAGCACCGGGTAGCACGTGAAGGGCTGTAGCTACCAAGTATTTCATTTAGACATGAGCAACTGCCCGTCTTCGAAGTCCCTAGTATGGGGTGGTATAGGAATATTTATACAAGTTTGGCAGTTTTACACTAGGCGTGAAAATATAAAGGATCATTATTATGGCTGGTTTAAGTAAATAGATAGACTCTCAACTTAAGCGCAGACCTAGCGCGTTACGTAGCTATACAAAACAAATAAATAAGTAACTCGTAATACCTGACGCGTTTCATAGTCCAGCGGATGAATCGTGCGCAGCGCTCCCGACAGTTCGTCTACTGTAAACGGCGAATCTGCTGCATCCTGCAACGTGTACCGCACTGTGCCGCCAGCCCCCAAATCAGGATCACTGGCTTGTAGCAGCGCTACTAGCGCACCGGATGGCACGTCCTCACGCACTCGCGCAGAGTAGGACGGTAGAGCGAATCTCGGGACTTCATCGTTTACATCGTCGACAGCTACGCGAACGCGAGCCTCACTCCAGCGACCACCCCCGTCAGTAGCACGAACAGACAGCTCGTACAAAGCGCGCTTCTCTCGATCTAAAGCCGCACAGACGTATAGAGTGCCTTCTGTCCGATCGACGCAGAATTCGCCCTCCCCAGCGCCGCGTAAACTGTAGGTAATCCTCGCGAAGTCTCCAGCGTCTTTGTCCGTCGCTCGCGCTTTGAATACGGCAGTTCCGTTGAGCGCGTTTTCCGTCACGCGGAAAGACGCCAAGGTGCGTTCAAAGCGTGGCGTGTTGTCGTTGACATCAAGCACAGTGACGGGGAGGAGACGGGACGCGGAGCGGGGAGGTCTGCCGAGGTCGGACACGGTCACGTTGAGGTAGTACTCTGCTTCACGTTCTCGGTCTAGGTAGCCGATCACCTGAAATTGAGCATGAGGACAAACTATAGTTCTGGCATATCAATATCAATTCAAGAGACTGGTTGGGCCAGTAGAACCAGTGGTAAAGAGTTACAGGAGTCATATTTCAATGTTTTCCTTGGTTATTGCATTATCGTGACGACCATGTAGAAGAATATGATGGTTTTATGATGCATATGGCTGATGTAGCCCTAAAGCATCAAATGTTAATTACAGAAGAGACATCGCAATTATACCTGCAGTTCACCTGTATCCGGATCCACTCGGAAAGCGGAGTCATCGTCGCCGCCAGAGATGGCAAAGACAAGTAGCCCGTTGTACCCGAGGTCTCGATCACGCGCACGTAACTTTACTAGCGTCGTTCCTAACGCTACGGACTCGTTGACCTTCACCTGGAATACAAATAAAACCGGCCAAGTGCGAGTCAGACTCGCGCACGAAGGGTTCCGTACCATTATCTATATAATTGGAACAAAAAGTAAACTTTAGAAAAAACCGACTTCCACAAACCCTATTTGATTAGATTGAGTTTAATACAAACTGTAACCCCTTATCCCCCCCCCCAGGGGAATTAATTTTGTCAAATCCCATATCAGTGCTACCCCACGCTACTAAGGAACCCCTGTACAAAGTTTCATGGCTCTAGGTCCATCGGTTTAGGCTATGCGTTGCCTGCCCGTCAGCCACGCATTGTATTTGTACCTAGTATTGAGCAGATCTGGTGGCCATATGTGGTCTTCATCAGCAGTTCCGCATCACAATATTATGCTTACCATGTGCATTTGCACGAGTTATTATGAAAAACACAAAAATCACTATAGGTCTAATCGGTCTAATTTTCCAAATCGGTCCATCCGTTTAGGCGCTATCGAGGCACATACATAAAAAAAAAAAAAAACAAACATCCGGACGAATTGTAAACCTCCTCCTTTGGGAAGTCGGTTAAAAAAACCGCAAAAAAACACGTTAATTGTATGGGAGCCCCCTTTATATTAAATTTATCTTGTTTTTAGTATTTGTTGTTATAGCGGGAACAGAAATACGTCATCTGTGAAAATATCAACTGTCTAGCTACCACGGTTCATGAGATACGGCCTGGTGACAGACAGACGGACGGACGGATATCTTGAGATTTTAAGGTACTTTCCCTCCAGAGCCCATTCGTTTGTTCCACCCTGTATATGTGTGATCTGTAACTGTATTTTTCATGAAATACCCAAAAATTTTTGTTCAAATTATCATCTTATGTCAGAATAACTTTGTAGCTAGTTGAAAAATAACATTTGAATTGATTCAAAGCTTGCCGCGCTTTTAGGGCCTTTAGTACCTACTAAACGCCGCCGCCGTAAGCAGCACTGTCTACAACCTACTGGAAAACGTGAGACACCCATCTACAATTTCCGTACAATGAGGTACACTCACTCATTATGTCAATGTCATGCAGACTGCAAAACATCATTTCAACGCACCAAAGAGTATTTAATTAAAACATCACTGGCAGCCAAACTTGAAGTGGCCAAAAGGAAAAAATGAATTTCTGAGCTCTGAGATTTGTATGAAAACAAAAGTAATTAAAAACTATTAATTTTATAATTATTTTCTAAAAGTTCTACATAATAAATAGAGACGTCGTAATTCATCAATTAATATTTAAAGTCTTTGTGGAAGTCCGGGGACGACATTGCCATATCATTTAAATTTAGTTTCATTAAAAGAAGGCTTACCTACCAAAACAAAATGGCCTTGGTATAAACTTTTCAAGCGTGTTGTGAAGACGTATCTTGTACCGAGACCACTTTCAATTTGTAATATCTCTCGGATTTCAGTATTTGTGGTTGGTGCGGCAACAGATATACACATTCTGTGAAAATTTCAGCTTTCTAGCTATTACGGTTCGTGCAGGCGGACCCGGTGACAGACGGACGGACGGACGGACGGACGGACGGACGGACGGACGGACGGACGGACAGACGGACAGCGAAGTCTCAGTAATAGGGTCCCGTTTGGCACCCTTCGGGTACGGAACCCTAAAAATTACACTCAGATTCCAAGATCTTCTCGGGAATGAATATGTCAGTTGTTTGTAAGTAACCGAAGTAGGTACCTCTGCTGGAACGAAGTTGATAAGCGTAATTACTCGACGATTTAGATCGATAAAAGATATTAATTGAAATAGCCGATATACGGCATAAAGAAATCAAGATATCAAGAGGTATAGTTACCTCAACAGGGAAATCCAGGAACTCAGGGGCGTGTAGATTCTCTCCATATCTTGAAGGGGCTGCGGGAAACTCCTCCGCTGGGTCAGGGGGCGCATTACTCCTCTCTGCAGCTGCCAGCAGCTCAGTTAGTCGCCTAGCCACACCTGCATCTCTGCACTCTAACCCAGGACCAGAGGCAGTACCAGTCCCTGCCAGGTGTAAGGTGACAGAAGTCGCATCAGCAAAATGTGTGCCATCGGTAGCTGTGATATTCAAGATTCGAATATCATTCCGAATGGTAGAGAGATCACAAGCTAGGGTTAAGATCCCTGAGTTGGAGTCCAGAGAGAAGCAATTATCTTCATTGCCTCCGATGAGTCTGTATGACACAACATCGCCGGCGTCAAAGTCTATAGCAGATAGCGTAGCCAGTTCCGCACCAGGCGGTAACCGACGGGAAATGTATCCAACGCACTCTACGCGTTCAAATTGTGGCCTATTGTCATTGACGTCTTGCAGCTGTACGGTCAACCGTAATTCCGCTTGGCGTCTGTAAGGAAGTCCCCAGTCAGAAGCTCGAACTCGGACTACATATTCTCGTCTCATGCTCTCAAAGTCTAGTAAGCGAGTAGTGCGTAAGGCACCGGAGAAATGTTCAACGTCGAAAGGCACAGGTTGTAGGTTAGCGATGCTGTATGATATGTACGCATTCTCTCCAGAGTCTGCGTCGCGAGCTGTAACTCTTGCTACTACAGTACCGGCTGGGTTATTTTCCTTCAATTCAACTTCCATTGTGTCTTGCTCGAAAACCGGATCATTGTCGTTTGCGTCTATAACGGTAATTTTAACTTTAGCTGATGATTGTTTCCTTGCACCAGCATTACCCTGATCGACAGCAGACACGGTCAGGGTATACAGCGATTTAGTCTCAGCATCCAGTGGCACGGCAGTGTAAAGAACCCCCGTATCTGGGTTTACCCGGAACTCTCCACCTTCGTTTCCGCCTACAATTTCGATGTAAACGCGGGCATTGGCACCGGCATCACGATCGCTCACCTTGAGTCGAACTAAAGGTGTACGTGGCGGCGCTGTCTCAGGCACACTGGCTTCATACAACTCTCGCGAAAACACTGGAGCATGATCGTTGGCGTCTGCCAATCTCACTGGTAATGCAAGATATGCTGCGCGCGGTGGCCTACCAGCATCGACTGCGCGCAAAGTAAGATTGTATCCTCGCGGGGCTCTCTCTCGGTCTAACAATGCATGTGCCAATACGTCCCACTCGTTAGGAGTAGCGGACGGTCTCACACGGAAATGTCCATCGGGGTCTCCATCCACGATATCAACAGAAGCGATTCGGCCGTGAGAACCACCATCTCGATCAGTGACTTCGATGATAGCGTACACTTCTGCTGTAGAGTTCTCCATCAGCTCCGGCAGCCTGCGAGCACGTAGTTCAGGCGCGTGCAGGTTGGCACGAGACACTCGCACTGTCAGTGCTGCTCGCGCAGCCGGCGCGTCTGCCCCCCGAGTGAGCAGTGAAGCTCGGTCGTGAGCTAGTACAGTCAGCTGGTGCTTCGAGTTTTCCGAAAAATCCAAAGGCCGCGTTAGAGATACGACCCCACTTGTAGGGTGAACTGCGAACTGATCGGTACGTTCTAGAAAGCTGTAATAGATCTCTCCGTTGAGCCCTAAATCTGCGTCTTCGGCCGCTACCTGTGCCACGCTGGCATGTGGCGGTAGATCTTCGCTGACTAAAACATCGTATTCAGTTGGATAGAATAGAGGACTGAGATCATTCACATCTGTTACAACCAAGTCTATAGCCGTGTCTGATTCTAACCGCTCTCCCGTTGCCAACGTTGCTGTAGCACGGACGTCTAAATGATAGCGGTCCCGCCGTTCTCTATTTAGTACATCGGCGTTTCCAGCGCGAGTTCGGATGGTAAGGAAGCAAAAATCTCCAACGGTCCGTTCTTCAGCTTTGAAAAATTTGTCTTTATCGCCATGTCGGATTCTAAAGCGGACTTTGGCTCCGTAGGCTGGGAGGGGTACTCCTGGCAACGGGCTAGCTGGTAGTGAGCGCGCTGCTGTTCTCGGTGGGCTGTTTTCTGGTATGGTCAGGTTGTAGAGCGGGTGCGGCCATCGCAGGGCGGCGGCGGGCGGGCCCGGCCCGGTCAGCCCGCACCACGCCGCCGCAGCCAGCACGAGCCACGCGCCCCATACGCAGCGCATGCCGCGCACGACGGCCGGGGTCGCGCCACACTGCAACACAATACAAATTCATTACTCTAGTATGTTTAGGAGAAGAGCCGAGATCATTGGCAATACACACGGCTTATTTTAAAAGCGTGAACGTGAGACGTGTCTAACGCAGTTGAGGTGCTGCTGCGCGATGCAGTCGAGTCTATATACAGTGATTAGATAAATCATGAAAATCAATCAATGCGTGTTTATTCAGGTGGGTGACACAACACCAACTGGCGTGGATAGTATCATGGCGAGTTATAGTACTAACTAGCTCTGCATAATTATGTAAGTCTCTCGAATTTGATTATATGCAAAAAAATCTCAGAATGTCTCGGAATCAATCCATGTTTACCGTAGACTTTCCTTGAACTTAACTCCCTACCAGGAATACCTACTAATGATTGAACATAGTGGATTATCGCGAATATTGGAAACGCCGCACACATCAAAGGAGATGAAGCCCCCCCGTTTCAGATTGCGGTGAATTCTAACAGGTAGACGGAAGCTTTATTGGATAAACTCTTCACGGTTCAATCTTCAAAGCCTTCAATAGAGATGGATTTTTGCGGGCTTGTGTAATCTAATTTTCACTCCTTTTGACTGACAGGCGAGCGGGGATATGGAAGGAAGAACTAACCCCTATTAACCGTTTGCGGCTTGACTTAGATTAGAATGCCGTCTGAGTCGGAGATAAGGGACGGTGCCGAACCTCAAGATTGTTAAGAGATACTTTAGTTTATATAAGATCCACGGAATTAGAATTAGAATTCTACGTATTCATGTTAACCCCTCGTCTGTGACAGTGGCCGCTATGGGCAGATAACAATTAAAATGTTATTGTTATAAAATTACCCACTGACGAAAGGCGACAAAATCTAAATTCGGTAGGATTGAGAGAGGTTTTCCAAAACATGTCTCCGTTTCTAAAACCAAGTAATTCTTCTGGTAGGAATCTTCCCTATTTGAGCAAAGAAAGGTATTATATCTCACTGACGATAAAACTGCCTAACTTTGGACGGATAATGTTTTTAACTTTGTTACATTTAACGTTATGCCCCACTATCGCACGTTGCACTCAGTATGGCGAATAGTAAGATTTTACGCTCTCTCACTGTTTATCAAGCCGTAACAAGGAAAAAGGCTGTTTTTCTATCCGGACCCACGTATGCACTATGCAGTCAAATTTACTTGATTAACTTATTATTACTACAAAAAATCAAAATTACAGACTGGAAAATGGAAAATGAAGTAATACAATGTTAAAACACCGATAAAATGTAGTTTTAGGAGTAGATTTTAATTCAAACTGTTTCATAGTCATAGAACAAATTTAATATCGTTCATGTAGGTGTAGGTACAACAAATATGGCTGGCTGGACATGCTCGTAAAGCTTTAGTGGGAGCAAAAGTCACGGATGGCCTAGTTGTAAAGCACACAACGTGTGTTTGTTTATTACCACTATCAATTACTGCCACCTACATAACCCTTTATATACCACATACCGGTAGATTGAGTAATGCGGTAGGTAGGTACACAACACAGATAAGATACCCGCACGAAGGAAGGCGACGGACAACCGACGACGACGGAGCAAACATGCGCGATCTAAAATCGTATAGGTGTGTAAGTAAATAAATAAGTATGTAATCGTTTATTAAACCCTCCGCGGAGGGAATCGGTGCTGCTGATACAGTGCAGGCACGGCATGTTTGCAGATCTAACTTTCTTTCTTACGATCTATTCTTAATGACCGCCCGGGCACGATTGCGCCAAATCTTTGTTAAACACACTGGCATATTGTGAACGGTCATCGAAAAACAATTCTAACGAACAAACGTATTTTTAGGCATGCATAGGTTTGCCATTTCCAGTAGAAACGTAACTTGATAAATCGAGAGAGGCAGTGCGCTTTTTACCAACAGCTCGTTGCGCAAAAATATCGTAGTCGCGTCCAACTATTTAACCGTGTTTATTTTACTTCCCCAAATTAGGTTCTTGAACCGTGCGTTCCGCTTTAAGCGATAACATGTTGAATTAGACCTGGCACCTAATAAAATATTGACACGGCTCCATCGATTAGCTCCCTGAGGTTCTTGACGGACGGAAGTAGATACTAAACAATCAGTAATAAATTACCCCACTACGCCTACACATGTCAATAAGTAGGTTACATCGATTTTATATTTTTGTTGTTGAAACAAGAATCAGTCCTATATGTATGTATAAGTATTTAGATTAGAAGGTTCATAAACAGTGGGTGAGAGCTTACCAGAGGCTCATTCATATTTACATGTAGAGTTGCATTACTTAAATTACTTGATAAAAAATGGTTGCCTGTAAAGTCGGTATACGGGCGAAAGTTTTACGTGACAACGACTTTGAGTGGTAAAATAATTTTAATGTGAATATTCATTCGTATAGGTTGAAAACTACCACAACATTGTGATTACTACAACATAACCTATTCACTTATGTCTTAGTCATTTATTTCATCATGTTATATTATCAATCAGTCTGAAATTATTTACCTTTGCTGTTTGAATTGTTGCGATGGACGAAACTACCTTTACATTATCACTACACAATTGTTTTACAATTAACTGGCAACGTGTAAACTTGTATGCAGGCGCCTAAGCGAAATAGAAGCGCAAGACATGAACCGGTGTGTATGCCTATCTCTCTCACTCTCTCTCTCTCGCTCTGTCTCTCTCGCTCTTAGGCGGGCTAACTGTGCTCGAGTGGAAGGGACGCGTGCCTTTCACTTTTTATGTCTGTCTCTCTCGCTCTTAGGCGGGCTAACCATGCCCGAGTGGAAGGGACGCGTGCCTCTCACTCGCTCTCATTGTGAGCGCATAACGTGAGCGGAGCGTAACGCAGTTTCTTGAAGTGTCACCCGGCAAACCAATTTATAAGACGTTGTCACGTCAAAATATAAAATGTTTGATAGAGATAAGCATAGCCTTTTTTCAAACGGTTGTCTCTAGCTAGCACCTAGGTACTTACTTATAAGTGCCGAAAGCATTACAACAACTACGTTACCGTTATTCCTTTTAATGCGGTCAATAAATACAATAGCTATGTGGGCTTTAGACAATAATTTGAGCTTATAAAGAATTAAAAACATAATTATAAAAAGATTTTGTGGCCCTTTTTCGACATACTCGTATCGTAGAGTTCTTTCGTAGAGTTCATCTTCTGAAAATCCCTGCGTGTATGTTTTCAGTTAGTATTTCTACTGATTTTACTATTGCGAACGTAAAATGTTGACGAAGATAGGCCAACACAACACCTACAAGATTTCAATAAATGATCTTGCAGGGCTTGAGGGCGCGGGGGGGGGGGGGGGGGCTCATGGCGAGACGCTGACGTTGCCTTTTCCAACCTCGCCCTCATGACATGGAGTAAGCACATCGGACGATAAAAATTAAGGTAAATTGTTTTAAATAATAACGACAGTGATTTATTGCCAGCGGGTCTATAAAATTCAAGACTGATTCAGAATGTAATGCTTAAAAGGTTTGCAAAGTATTACAGAAGCTTACACAATATCCAGATACGTAAGAAGCAGATAATCTGTCAGGTAAATGTGTCGGTATAAAGCTGGAATGTGTATTTGAGAATGCTGCAGGGTCAGGTAACCTTACAATTTTAAAACTGCGAACATCAAAAATTTATTCAAAATACTCCCATTTATACGCAGTAGCAGTAGTGACTGTGTGACTAATTCTTAGCGTAACTTGGAATATCACAGCAGGACTAAGACGTAGGGCAATCTCAAGTGATTACTCGAGAAAATTGGATGGAGCTGGGTCCAACACAAATATTAGTCTGTTAGTTAGTCAACCATATACCCGCACTAAGTAATACAGTTCACTCAATTGAAGATTGTTTATGTACATTTACTATTTCTGTGTGACAATAATCTAGATTCTAAACATTCTACCATTGGTAGGGAGTAAAAATAACACCGTTTATACATATCATGACTAATTTCGTTAAGATTGCATGTAACCAATTCTGATCATAAGGTTTTGGAAGCTGATAGGCTTTTTAAATAGTTAGTCCTCTAGATATAAAGTCTTTGAATTAAGTTGACCTTGACTTCAAAATCGGAGCATTTTTCATTGCAGTCGATCAGTCTCCAAGAATATTTTGCTTCCAAAACATTATGATCAAAATTGCATTTAACTTCGTAAAGGCGGGTACAGATTGTTGTAATGAAACTACGGCTAACTTTTCGAAATAAAATTTAAGAAATACTAGTTGGTATTTAGCAAGCTATTGGTATAGTAAGAAAGGCCTTCGTCATGGCTTAGATCGATACTTCGCTACACCATTGACCAAGAAGTGCTAAAAGTAAAACAGAAATGAATTACCTGGTGATTTACTTTACCGCTATAACGGTAGAAGTCTTGACTTGGGATCTGTCATCACCACCATCACTGAAACAAAACAGAACATAAGATTATTGAAATGCATAGCTTCATAGCTTATGGGTGGGACATAGGTACATGTTCTTAGAGAAAGTATAGTCTTGGAATTTAATGTCAAACCCGGAACCGGAAACCCGACAAGGCTTACTAGCCAAAGCTGCTAAGATATTCCCAAAATTTCAGTTGTAAATTGACTGCCATAGAGTCATGATGGCTATATTCGCTAGCCTGTTGCCAAATAACTGCCAACTTACTCAAACTGAGTCTGATGAATGACGTATCCCTATCGAGCTGCAAGTATTGGTAGCTCTACTCGACCAAGGCAATTAGATTCTCGTGTGTACTGCTGCCTCATACCACCCGAGCGTCTAGTTGACTTAGTCCTAGTCGATATCTCCCGACACTGCATCTGAGTCAGCTAGGGCGAGCGTTTGGCAGATATCCAGGATTTGGCTTAGATCACGACGCGATCTGGACCGGGAAGCGGGTAGTAAGTAGGCGATATGTCTTGCCGTTTAACAACTACAAATGACTTTGATTTTAAAACCATGGATCTGTTCCGGGTCAGCACATAGTCGTAAAAGAAGAGGTGTGTAGTCATGGATGTTTGATGTTGGTTCCTGAAATCCTGACTCTGTTCTTCTCCGAAATCAATATCCTGACTTTTACCCTTTTATATGTCCTTCTCAGAATACTTTCTAAAAGTCTTTTTCCGGTTTTGAACTTTACCTCAACTCGGGCACAAGTAGAATCTGACCTGCTAAGTAACGAAGACAACAAGCATCCACCGAGAGCTCGCTGTACTACCTCAAGGGAGACATTAGGCGCATCCCTAACATTATAACAACAATGACGGCCGCATGTTTTCTAGCTTCTTCTCTCGTGCCGAATTTCACTAAAGCGTACAAAGCGTTCAAGATCTCAAGACCGATAGAATATAATTTACAAGTACGCTTGACCTGACATTGGTACGGTTCAGTCCGCCACGCAGCAGGGCGGTTTCAGAAATTATTTATCCCTAGACAGCGGCGGCGGCGGCGGATGCAGATAAAAGCCTGTGAGCCGCCCATTAACTCCCCCGTCCCCCGCGCCCCGCAGCCGAGGGCTTTTTAATTGTGCGTGAAATGAACCCCTCCCCCCTGACTAGCCTTCCTCACCCCTTCGTCGTTACTTCGTGCCCTTTGCGAGAATCCACAGAATCCAACACTTTGAGCTCAGTTCACCGAGGACGGCATACTGTTTCGTTTAATTTGTATAAAAGACTTAAGTTTAAAAATATTCTTAAGCTCTTTTTGCCTCGTAGACCTCTCTAGTTATTCGGAGCTTAGTCGAGCACGCAGGTACTTTACTTGGTGTTTATAAAGTGGATGATGTAATTCTATCGTAAAAAGTATGATGAATCGAATTGCCCATGGAAGTTGGAACAAAGTGCTGTAACAGGTTTTTACCGTGTATTTTTTCATTAGATGGAATTCGAAGCGAGTACGAGAATGAGAGAGGTGGCTAATTAATTAATTTGATCCGTCCTTGGGTTCGTGATATAATTCAAGAGCAAGTACAAGGTGTGTTGTACTTGGAGAACTCACAATATCAATGGAGCCGGATGATGGTAGATCAAATCTGTCTTGTTTTTTTTTGTAACAAGTATAAAGTAACTACCTTAACTAATTTAGTAACACGTTCAAACCTCCAGTCCACCAGAGTCCTAAAACTAAAAGCATTTAATATAATAATACTAAGAACTAAGAAGAGTGGAAGGAGACCGCTCAGGATCGAATGGAGTGGAAGAGGGGGAGAGAGGCCTTTGCCCAGCAGTGGGATATTACAGGCTCATAAAAAAAAAGAACTTCGAATCAAGTGATAGCGTGTCGATGGATGATAAGGCGGGATATGATACGACTTCATACGACTTCGACAAGATTTGGCGGGGTGGCAGAAGCTGATGTAGACCTGGATCACGTATTTAATTTAATGTAAATATAATTAATTAACAGTTTATCCACGATAAGCCGATGATCATAGTATCGGCGTGTGGCATAGTGGTGGGAAGTAGGAAGCTTGCTCGGTGTTGCTAATTGGCGGGGCGCCAGAATCAATGTAAACAAAGGTGCAGAGCAGACCGCGCGTCGGCGGTGCCTTGCCTATTGCATAATTGCAGAACATTACACAAAACTGTAAACAGTAACACATTTCCTACTATCCGCCCGCGCAATCGGCTCTTGACTCGAGAGGCGTGTGATTTATAGAACGTGGCCAAACGCCGAGTTTTGTGCAAATACCGCTTCGAGTTCCGGTAGCTGCTAGCTGAATGATCTCTGGGCAAACTGTTATAAAAGTTAGCTTTGTTATCCGTGCTTGTTAGAAAGTACAGGCTAGAAGCTTAAATAGCAATGGTAACCCTAAAGCTGGTAGAGTGCAAGAGGAAGTGTGGCATTACGTGTGACATTTTATTTGTATGTCAATAGAACCCTTCCTGTTGCAGTCACCCATGAACATTAAATGTGATAGATCACCGGTTTTCATTCGGTTTTCGTGCCACTGCACTGAAGGTGCCGCATTTTAACTTGCATTGCAGAGGGCGACTCCGCGCGTAATCAAACACGGCTGGTATAGAGACAAATATAAAATAAAATAAATAAAATAAAAAAAATAAAAAGCCATTTATTTCCAATTAGTATCTAAACAAAGAATTATAGTGCAATTATATTCTTATTCTATCTATATTTCATGCTTTTAATAATTATTTGTAAATAAATATTTTATTAATTATTTTATTCTATTCTATTTCAATTATTTAACATTTCAATTATTTATTTATTACATTGAATTCAATATTATTTCTGTTTAATTATTATTATTATTATTTATCTAATTTTAATTGGGCACCCAGATATAGAGACAAAACAAACCAAAAAACGCAGGTGTATTTATAAGGGAAAGTTTTCAAAACTGTCAACAGTTGCAGATGAAACTCTGCAAAGTTCTGTGAGCTCATAATATCAGAGCAAACTGAGTGATTGATCGCACTTTGAGCGAGCTTTCAGTTTATGCAGCTGTTACCTACTGACTGTGTCCTCTGCTCTGTGTTCAGAATTTAAATTCCTGTGCGAATAGCGTGGACTTTTATTGTAGGTAGATGACCCATACAGACAATAACTGACAGAGAAGAACAAGGATTGACGTAAAAGGAAAAAACAAGATAGGCTGGTTTATTCATTACTAGTTGCAGATGGCATGATCTGATTAGATTGATAATCTTCCTCAAATTAGAATTAGTACGCATCACACGGTACTCTTCAGTCTGGTTACACATTCACATAACACTAGCAGGTTTACGTTTCTATCTCCATCAACGGCTCTAGTTTCACAGCCACCCTGTCTCCACTCATGAACTAACCGAATGTTTATTTAACATTTTGTCCCCGATCTCAGGCGCAGCGGGCGAGTGGCGTGACCCGCTAATGGCGTCGGTCATTAGCCACCGGGATCACAGCTCCCGACGCTGTTGTTCTCGGGGAATAAACTCTTATATCACTCTGGGAAGATGCCTCTGACAAAGCAAGTTTATTACATCTTTGAGAGGTACCTTACCTTTGGAAAAACTACACAGATGCCTGCGGGAAGTGGTATATTTATAAGGTAGAAAAGTTTCAGTTTTCCTAGGGCATAAAACATAGATATGATGATGACTGTGTCGATTCTGTTTGGTTTGCTTTGTAGCGCAGGGCCTTCATTAGTCTATAGTTTTTAACACGAATAATCAAGAATAGGGCACCTATCTCATCTCGTTCTACTTTGTATTGGCATGGCAGTCAGGTCACGTACCTGGTTACTAGATGTAATAACACTGCGGAAGTTGGTAGAGTTAATACGTGTTTAATATTTTCCTTCTAAGGCGTAAGGCGACCTACAACGAAAGACTTGAAAGATTTGGGTGCCAAAAGCAATATAAAGGTGAATAACATGTTAGATTACTTGAACTCTACAAATAGATCTGGCAAATTATGAAAACATGACTTTTTCCACTCTGCATTACTCGCGTAAATACACTGTTAGAATAGATTGTTGTCTGAAAGAGTGGAAACTCAGTAAAAGTTTCAGCCGCATCTCCACCACTTGTGGTGCCGTTACTGAGTTGAGTATCGCTCTCACAGAACTCTGTGGAGAGTGGATGGTGAAATTGCATTGCCAAGATTTCTTGCGGGAGTGGATTTTTAAGTCAAGTTTTAAAAGATTCTTTACTTCCAAGGGACTTTAGTATAATAACAATAAGTAAAAAAAACACAATTACCAATGAACAAAGACAAGCAATTTGTGACGGATATAAATCTTATTGAAAATAAGACAGTGAAGAAATAATGCAGTAAACAAGTGTTCAATTAATACAATGAGTAGGCTAACAATTATTAGTTGTCAGCTTGGGCGTGCCTGTTGACATCGACGCGACACCCGCAAGCCCGCAAGTGACCTAGCTCACGACACAGCTAACACGAGCTGATTGCTTCCCGAGGTGAACTACTTACAACGACACATATCATGTACCTATAGTTTATATGCTGTATATGTGGATGATAGCCTTAAAGCCGTGTTCAATCCATAAATGCACCTAATTGATTTACTTAGCTATCGCACTTTGATAGCTTGTAGTGAGAGTGAGGATATAAGGGTTCCTTGTTATCTAGCTGCAGAGTATCTGCTTAACACGAACACAAGGAGCGGAAGCTACACAAAATCTAATATACAAACAACATCAATAGACTTGTACTAAGCGTCCTTGAAACTAGCAAACTCTTGCAAGATTTAGCGGTTGTACAGCAGATTGTTGGTGGCCTGATATTACTATCCATTATTCATGGAGCGGGTCAGCAGCGGTTGACTGCAACAGTATTGCTTTGACTCGTCTAAGAATGCATAGGATGAACGGAGGGAGATTGTCCTTGCTTTGAAATGTTGTTCTAGGTATTGGCAACTGCATTATTGATTTTGGTGCAATGCCGAAGATAATTGTCTATACCCGTCTTGTTGGGAGGGATATGGGAACTTAGACAATCAATCGTCTAAGGATAGGAATGATCCATAACTCTCGTCTTGGCGGACAAAATAATAAATGGTTAAAAAAGACCGCGGCAGTTTACCATAAAGATAATAATTCTACATTCCTAAGAACTTGCACGGGACTATAAAATGAGTCACCTAGTGCGCTAATTATCATTTAAATTTCATATCGCTTCCTTCTGAGCAATAAATCTCTCTAACTCTCCGGACAAAGCTTTTAATAAGCGTCGACAGAGGTTCACAATGGCGACGAGCGATCATTCGTTACAAGCACGCTTTATTGCTTCAACAACTGGGCCGCGGCCGTGTCGGACCACTGAATACACTAAACGTCCACTCACATCCTACAAGCTTAATACGATTGCCGTTACTCCAGCATAAAGTGGCTTAAAACGTAACAAAGATGGTTATTGCAGCTAGGAAGTTGAACAGTGTAAAGACTATAACTGTTATCTGTCTAATTTTGTAAATGGAATGAAAGTGCACTTATGAAAATGGGTCGTAGAATCTTTGTAATGGTCGATAAGAATAGTAGAGAACATGAATGGATATGATAGCAGCGATTTAATGTTCTTCTTATCAAAGTAATACCTCATAGAGGACAGATGTTTTAATGCTGCTTTGTTGTTATCTTCTGTGATTTTAGGCCATGTTTGTCTAGGCGCCCGGCTGGCATATCTTTGTCAATGTACACTGGCTGTAAAAGGCCCTGGCTACGTCTATATTGAGCCGCAGAGACACTTCAGAGAGGATAGGGGGTGCGGGGAGGCGAAGGAGGACTCTTATCTGTTCGTCGTTATCTGCGGAGAGTCCTCGAGGCCGCGCCACATACCCAGCTTCAGAGAGTTTTGAGACTCCTATCAACACTACGTAAGACCGGCGACAACATTCTCCGATTGGTTTATTCTATATCCCTAGATGTGAAGTCCTTGTGGGACGTCCCATGCGTACTATAAGCGGCTTTCTGAGGGGTTACACTATGTTTGTGGTAAGATCTACACGGTCTTGCCTTTGTTTATGTTAAGGACAGTGTTTGAACACCCGCACGAGCAGATGTAAACGTTACATATTTCTGTCTAGACGCTCTGCAAGCAGAAAAAATGTACGTGCTATAAAGATTACGTCATTTGCGAACTTAGTACATTTCATAAATGAATTGGATGACACGCTCTACATTGTCATCTAAGCTTTTCTCATATACAATATACAAGAATATTCAAAAGGTTGCTATGTTGGATCGTTAAGCTTGAGTCTAAGCTTGAGCTTGAGCTTGAGCTTGAGTGGTATTGAATAATTTGCTAACAGTGTACCACATTGTGTCTTTGCCATCCCGTGTGGGATTCGTGATGTTATATTGTTGTTAGTTTTGGTGTTTAAGTAACTTGTAAATATGTAATAAGAATTCAATCCATAGATACATTCTCAAACAGGCATTCTAAAACACGAGTAAAGGTAGATAGAGGTACCTAGGAGCTTAAATGCGAGATTGCGCGTATCCACATCTACCAGCCCTGGAGTCTTCCGAGTCAGATACCGCTACAGTGTACGGAAGTCATAGATCTCTGCGCGGGAAGGAAGCTGCGGAAGCGCCCTCTACAGCCAGTGCTCGTAGAGACGAGCCGCTTCATTGTACCGCGACAATGATGAAGTCCCCTGGGAACTCCAACCGAGCCATGGACTCGTTATAATTCCGAAATACATCGATTCGACACCATGTAATAGTAATGAGTTTTGAAAACAAACTTTGAGGTCGTGATACCCTTGAGATTGCCTTAGGACTGAGCAAAATGGTTCAAATGTTGTGTTGTGATTATATGGGTCCTACAAAACGTATAGTTATTAGAGTTGTTAGGTACTTATTTTATTGATCTTGCCTAAACTCCTTCCGACATTAGAGTCGGTAGTAGCCGACGCTAATGCCCGCCATTGTCCGCGTGTGACTCCACACAAATTAGAGCAGCCCTTCAAGTTGCGCCCTCACTCCCTAGCTCAAGCACCCCGAGAATCACGAATAATCACGATTATGAATGATTTTCCTTTGTTCCGAAACGGCTCGGAAAGAATTGTAGAAACATTCTCTGAAAACAAACTGTAGTTTTTGTTCAATTATAATTTTTCAGCAGTTTTAGTTGAGGATGTTTTCAGAATACTACGGTAAGGATTTCTCGTATGGCTAATTCACATAATCTGTGTACTTACTGTATTTTTTGTCGATATTAGTGATTGATCATGATCATTATAACTCCTAAAAACATATTTTACGGTTTAATTCGGCTTTCACCATGACGATGATCCAGAATCACCCGTGTTACAAAAATGAGTAACAGCTTTAACTTACGCGCCAGAGTCAGCGTGACTTTTATGTAGGTAGTGGTACTGGTACCGTTAACATTGATACGTTTGGTAGAGTTTGGGCAATGAATCATTTGATTTCATCGAAACCGCTTTCGGTCATCAACGTTGCATTGATAGAAGCCATATTCATATTCTCCGAACTCGTATCGAATTATAGAGGTATATTTTGGGCCACCGCGTAGGTGGATAGGGTATCATATCGATATCTTAATGGGCCTATTAGACTACGCTGTCGGCAGGGCCCTGTCTGACTCACTGTCTCTTTCTAGTCGTTGCATCATGAGTGAGACGTCTATACAAATCGTGCCCTGCCAACAGCGTAATGTAATAAGCACCCAAAAGTGTACTGTGCGTCTTGCTTACTTGTTCTCTCATTCTTCTTTTTTGTTCTGCGCTTCAATATTTTTGCTGATACTTTATTAATTGAGGTAGGTATTATGTTTTTGTTGGTTTATTTATTTTGTCGCTCTAATAGTACGCACAAAACACGACATTACGTAGCTGCGTGTAACTTTAAATCTGAAACTTTCTCCAAACTACTGGTATACAGTAAGAAACATCTTTCAGGTAATATTGCTAACATATCACTGGTTATTGATGTCGAACCTTGTATCTACACACTCGTCGGCACATCAGCAGTGGTTGGTAGCCCTAACTGTGTTTGTGAGGAAGTCGTGTCTGCGGCGGCCCCTGTCTCCTGTCTACTATTATTAGCCGTGAGTACTCTACAGTAGTCCACACTCCTGGGCTTGCATATGTCGCCGCCGTTTGGATAAATTAGGCACTTGATTAAAAGCCCGGGCCGTGAACTAAGGCCAGGAATTGAGCAAATGGATAAAGGTCCGTCAGGCACGTAAATTAACGAAACGTTCCATTTGCTTAATCCTTGCTAGGCAAATTATTAAAGTTTATACATTCGTTTGGCATTTCAGCTAAATAACCTAAGCCACGAAACGCTTCGTAGTTTGTTCGTACGCGCCGCTGGTTACTCGATCAAAATTCAAACCTAACCTCGTCTTTTGTCTCTGAATCAAATTGGGGCCGTGATTCTGTACGAGAAGAAGCATTGCCTTTCTTTATAGAATTATAGGTAGTATGTATAGTATTTATTAGTTTATATGCCTGATTATTTTGGTTATATGCCTGATTTAACAAAATTGCTGCAACACCTACATGCCACTTGATGTTTTGTTCTCGTCAGACGGGACATGTCGCGCTATTCTTGTGTGCCTATTATTTGGTTGAACAATGTGCTTGCTTGCCCCTACTCAGCTTTACATTCATCAAGGAAATTTCATTTTGGACAAAATAAACTATTTCACGACATGGGTCTATTTATTTATTTAACAATCCTTGTTTGAGTTAAAATTCATGTGACATTAGTTGTAGCGTTGTAGGAAACAGAAATGTCTTCTATTTTCGTTAGATTGTACTCAAGTAAAATACGTTTGTCAGATTCATTGATATTTTCAGCTTGATACTACGTCCACACAGGCAGACAGACGGACAAACGGACAACAAAGTCTTCTATTTTCGTTAGATTGTACTCAAGTAAAATACGTTTGTCAGATTCATTGATATTTTCAGCTTGATACTACGTCCACACAGGCAGACAGACGGACAAACGGACAACAAAGTGATCCTATAAGGGTTCCTTGGTTTTCCTTTTAAGGATTGGAACCCTAATAGGTTGATGGCATCTCAAACAGCGCTCAACGATCGTGTAATTTCAAATGAATGACGCAAGTAGGAACTTATGATTTTTCTAACTATGACAATCGATGCTCTCACGGCCATATGTGGGCATGTAGAACAAACAAGACGTTACCGGCCGTGTTGCTGCGGGCGCCGCCACCGTCACACACCGGCGGGCGCCGGCGCAGATGACGTCATCATGAATCACTGATGCAGTTCACCTCAACCTCGCTTTGTTCATTTGTTTCTCACCTCGCACGTGCTAAGATACGCTCTCTATCGCTATAGCCGCCCATTGTTGCTCAACTTCACACGATCGGAAAATGCGAGCCCATTACGCAAAGCAGGAACAGTAACAGATACGGTCATTATCAAAGCTAGGTAGGTGTTAGTCGGTTAACGTTATGTGAGAGCTTGGATAAGGTTGGTAGGTACGTATAGGTAGGTTCCACTTACGTACAATTTAAATGGTTCCACTTACGTACTACCATTAGAGATATTTTGTATACCTACCAAATTGCGGCCAATCAAAAAAGGAGTGTACTCTTTGAATCCAAACAATAAGTAAATGTCCCAAAAGTATAAGGTTGATTAATAATTCAGGTCCTACATAACTCTTTATTAATCTGTGGTCCTACTAAGGACATAATAAATTACATTAAACCACCTTGACACAATTCAAAACATCAATGATGGATCTATGCTACTGGCATTTGGGTGTTCAATAGTCATTGTGCCAGTTAAATGCAAGAGAGATGATGTCAGCCCGTTGACGGGCGGCACAGGGTCATCGGCCTAGCCTACTGTCGCTGTTTGTAGGTACTCGTGGACAGAAATTTAAGGTCTGTCGTTTGACTCTTGTTGATAAAAGCGCCGAGGTAGACCTATCGTGAACTCCTACAAGGCTCCTCTTTGAGAATGTTGACCTTATTGCTGAGTCGGGAAGTGAGAGCAGCGCGGGCGCAGGTATGCCGCATGCATTCAACGCGCGGGGGGAGGGGCCACAAGCGGCAGCTGCTCGCACGCACACATCCACACTCCCGAGCCCCCGGCTGTAGTACACAGACACACACGCACGTGACGCACGCCATGCGGGCCGAGCGACGAGGACCGAACCCTGCGCGCAGGCATCTAAATTACTCTAACGACCATATTCGGTTCCATTTCACAAGAGACGACTTCGTGAATTGTACTTTGTAACACGATAAACTGCATCTATACTTGGACCTAACCAGTCTACTTCGATAAAACGTTGAGCCGCTAAACATAAAACCGGTTCGTCTGGAGCACTTTCATTGCGACATGAGAGTACAAAACAGGAGGTTCTAAACTTCTCAGTAACGTGTACAATTCAATTAGTGCTTAAGACTTTAATGGAAGAAAGTTTAGCATGCACTCGCAATAACGGCGTGTGTTGTGAAGCGTTATATAACGAATGAGTAATTAAATAAGGTAGATAAGGCGCGACGTCGGAAGGCCTGGGTACCTATCAACGAATTAGGTTGTCTCGATATCATCTCGGTATTCCCGCGCTCGTAAGAGCCTAGAGATATTCTCGGGTCTAAAGTTCATGGACCAGCCGATCAGTTGAACAGAAATGCCGATTCAAGTTACAGATCTAACGGAGACCCTTGCCACTTATCGATTCTTTCCCAAGTCCACCAAGATAAATGCATTACAAGGGGTCAGGGAAAGGGATAAAAAGAGAATTTTTCTGTGTGCCAATCTTTTCAAGACTACTGCAGGGTAACTATGCCAAATAAAGACATATAATATTTTACGGGAATTTAATACCAGATTTCTCTTCCTGACATACGCCCCTTCCCTATGTTCGTTAGTTCTTAGTCAGTAAAAACTGCTTCCTGCTTCATCATAATGCTCCATGCCGGTGATTGTTATGGCCAGGCGCGGGACTCGTTGAACTTTCCTCATAAACCGGGTGTAAATAAAGCTCGCCACGCCGCAAGCTTAATGAGCTGCCGGCATTACACCTAGCCGCCACTCGGCCAAGTGCTTTCAACAATTCACAATTCAGCGGTGAATCGAAGCTTTCTTGAGTCATACATTATGCATTTGTCAACCGAACTGTGTGGTCCTTGACGTGACTGTTAAACAAAGAGATGAAGATGTTTTCCACTCACACGATTAATGGATCTTTATTTCTATTAATAAAAAGTAAGTAAAAATTTATTTTGGAACGAATTTTGAGCCGAAGAGACAAATAAAGATTCTTGAAACATAAAATACATTGTTTCCAAGCCCCAGCTACAGCAATTTTGTTTGCTGAGAGCATATCCAATCTGATGGAGATAGAGTAGTTGGCAATAAAGACAGATGGCGAGTATTACGTGGTTTTACCAAGGGCTCCAGCCCCGACGCAGGGATACCCGATCTCCGAGAGAATTACTAACGGACCCCTCGGCAAGTGAACATGAATCTTGTACTTTATAATAAGAAATTCCGGCGAATGGAATCGATCGTTGCACCCCACGGCGATAAAATTAGAGCCGCTTTATGATAGACATTACTCCAAGGATCAACAAAACGGTCCTACTTACATCTGCGGTGTTAAATTAGGTTTACAGTTCAGGGTAATCCTTTCCGTGCACATTTCTGAAGTAGATCAACGATATCGAATTGATGTAAGTCTGAAGTTGCTCAACGATATTAAATTGATGTTTCAAGGTAATTCTTGAACAACCAAGGGCATACAGGCTTATCCGCACAACACATAATTAGAATGAACTCTCATTAATATAATGCCTCTGAGGGTTGGTCCTTGTTATTATTAGTCTTGTGTCGGTCATGTACGAAGAACGATTAGGAAACGTTACCGTGCAATGAACGAAAAGAAACGTTTCCCTACGCTAGTCGCTAATCGGACATTCGTTCTATTAGGACATGACCGACCGACCGACCGAGCGAGCGCTAATCGGACATTCGTTCTATTAGGACATGACCGACCGACCGACCGAGATTCTCGCTCGGTCGGTCATGTCCTAATAGAACGAATGTCCGATTAGCGACTAGCGTAGGGAAACGTTTCAGCGAGAAGGAGAATGGCGGGGCGGGCGGGAGCCATTCATTACATTACATTATTATTATACTTTAATAGAAGTGACAAGTAGTCAAGAGACTAGAATGACAGTCCTAAGCCTGTTTAGGTATGAAGGAAAATCTAATATTATTTAACTTTTTATTTCTGCAATGCAAACTGACACGTACAATTGTATAAATATGTGAATACAGAGTATAATATTCCTGAAGTTTCTGCTCTGCACGACAAGAAAGGTTAATCTAATAGCCCATTTTTTATTCATCCAATCCAACGTCCTAATAGTACTAATAAAGCTGTTAGAGCTTACTGGTACACCGACTGAAATGTCCTAGTACGGAGCGCTCTCTGAGGACCGAGCAGGCATATTGTTTTATTCATAAGATCCAATGTCCTAATAGTACTAATAGAACTGTTAGAGTGTACTAGTACACTGACTGAAATGTACTAGTACGTAGCGCTCTCTCTGATGACCGAGCAGGCACAAGACTAGTTATTATAAGACGCAATATTCGGTAATTCGGTTAACTTATAAGTTTGCGTATCGCGATTCGATTCTCGAATAATTTTACTAATTATTCTAACTATGTAGTCCATGGAAATAGTAAAAGATCTGTTAATTCATGTATAATGTTTCAATATATGAATATGGGTATTGGGTACTTACCAGAAATTATTGTACGTGAAGTTTTAAATATCTCTAGATTTGTGTTTTAAAGAGCAAGAAGACCTTCTTCAGACCATATTTCGTTGGATGAAGACGAAATAGAATTGAGATGTTCTTGATTGAGATATATGTACCATGTTGTCGTTGGTCGGTGTAGAAATGTTAGTGAACAGTGACTCTCAGTAAGCCGCATGGGCGGCGAGCGAGTTGAGGGCGCATTACTTATTTACAGCCAAGCGCAGTCTCCCGCAGAGAAAGAATCAATTTGACCTCTACTTATAGCGGAATCAAGCTCGGGTACGTCGTGACTGCCTCAGTCATTTTGAGCGAGAAAATAAGGTATAAATAAACGCCTTGCATACTCAACTGTGAAGATTATTTATTTTTGACAGCTGAGAGTAATGACGAGCCCAATGGAGTCCTGGTTTGGTTGGAGACGATGTGAAGGTATTTTAGCATACAATTCATAGAATGAAATACGACATGGAGATAGCTGAGATCTTTCATCATCATATCAGCCCGTATCATCCCACTGTTGGGGATAGGCCTCTCCCAAAGCACGCCACTCGCATCTGTTCCCCGCCATTCTGGTCCACTGTCTACCGGCCACCTTTACAATATCATCCGACCAACGGGCCGCGGTGGTCTGCTCTTTTCCTGTTCGCGGCCGCCACTCTGTTGCTGCATTGGTCCATCTTCCGTCCTCCCTTCTGACCAAATGTCCCGCCCATCGCCACTTGAGCCCCGCGATCCGCGTTCCTACGTCTGCGACTTTGGTCACGCTCTATAGCCCATTGTGCGACTTTATTTTGTGCATATTAGCTTTTGTGACTGTCCATGTTACGGCACCGTACGTGAGGATAGGCAAGACTATAGATGTGCCGAGCCAGCAATATTGCCGTAAAAATGGCAATATTGCCGGCTCGGCACATCTGTAGGCAAGACACATTGGTCAAAGATTGCGGGACTTGTGATTTAAGGACGTCTTCCAGTTTACCGAAGGCAGCCCATCCTAGCTGTATCCGTCTAGTGATCACTATCACCTGAGCACTTTGACCAAAGGATAGGATATGTCCAAGATATGTGTACTCATCCACTGCTTCTATACAGCAGTTACCTACAATTACGTTAGGTACGTGTGTTCGAGCATGCTTTGGAGATCTTCGACTCTTTCAGCCAAGAGGATCAGATCGTCGGCAAAACGCAGGTGTGACAAGCACGCGCCGTCTATATTGAGACCTCTTTCGCTCTAATCTAGTGTCGTCATTATGGGGCCTATTAGACTACGCTGTCGGCAGGGCCCTGTCTGACTCACTGTCTCTTTCTAGTCGTTCTATCATGAGTGAGATGTCTATACAAATCGTGCCTGCGAACAGCGTAATGTAATAAGCTTTATTACATTACGCTTTATCTTCTAACACATTTGTCAAGAGTTTGGGCGAAAGAGTATCTCCCTGGCGCACGCGACGGTCGATGGACACCGGTTCTGTCAAAGCTTGCATGCGCACCTGCATCTTGACGGCCCTCTACAGCTCCCTTTCTTATGAAGGATCGTGACAACGGCATTGTTCCATGATTTCGGAGTAATGCCTTCACTAAGCACTTTGTTGAAGAGCTTTGTCATCGCTTCAAGTACGCTGGGACCTCCTGCCTGCAGCATCTCCACACCGTCCTTTCCGAACGCCTTCCCTCGTTTCATTCTGCTCAGAGCAAAACCTACTTCATGTTCTATTATGGGAGGTAAGCCATCTAAAAGATCTTCCCAAAGATGCTCGGTAGGTTCTGCCCTGGCGTCTGACGCGTCTGGAGATTCAGGTTCTGTTGACTTCGACGCATAAAGCTCCGCATAAAACTCAAAACTCCTCCACCAATTTCAGTATTTGGTCGCGATCTGTGACGAGGTTTCCTGAACTGTCATACAATAAAAAAAAAAACAGATTTCGATTTATTTATTAATTTCCTTCTAATAACTTTTGGACCTTTATTTTGATTAATTGTTTCGCTAATGATCTTTATTAAATGTTATTTCTCTATACATTTGACAAGAATCATGAATATAAAGAAGTACCCGTAACTGCTATACATCCCGAATTTCCAATGTATCGTAGGTAGCTTACTACATAAAGCGTCTTTAAAATACTCTCTCTTCATTAAAAGGCACATTTATGGAAACGTGATGGTCAGTGCTTACTATCAGCCGTAGAAGCCAAAAACAATGCCTCAAATGCTTCGCTTGGGCTCAAAGCCGTGTTGCTCGAAGCTTAAATGACATAAAAAGTGGTTAGGCCCTCTATTTGAAATTTTAAAACACGTCAAAACAAGTCCTTTACTGGAAAATAATTGAATCAGGGTAAGAAGGTGTTTTCTCAGAAACAGGCATCGTAAAGATTCTCTTGAGGTATCTCGATTACCGGTAAAGTTTTCTAAAAATAGAGACGAAAAAATAATAAACCCCGTCTCTATCAGGTAGGGTGAGGTGGGTAACATAACATAGCATAGCTACCTGTGCCCACCGCCCCGGGTTGACTGGTCGCCGATACTGCAGTTACGGAATATGGACCCAATGCGACAGCTGGACACACCCACCCGTATTCTAGTTGTTAGCTCATTCATATGCACTGTGCAGTGATACAATATTAATGTAGCAATCACTGGCACTTGCCACTGTATTCTCACTAACGACTGTGTGTTTGTGTCTGAATTATGGATCTAAATGATTGACAGAAACTCATTGGACGATTGTTGTATTTGTAATAGTTTTATGGAACACGGTGATGCAGGAGAATTAGGATGAGGATGATGATGGGGCTAAAGTGAAAAAGCTGTTTTAGACAAGCAAAGCAATATGCATGCAAAGCAACACAAAATATAACCCCTAATATTAGCATGACTGAATCTAAAGATATGATAAGTTAGTTGGTTGAAACAGGATTCCGGTTATTGCTTTCGCAAACATTTGGCTTTAGTCATGCTAGGGGTCTTCTAGAAGCCTTCTCAGCGATATCAAGCTAGATGGAATTTAACAGAACGTCAATAAGAATTATGGCGAGCTCAACCTTGTTATACAAATGGTGAACACGCAAAACTCTACAAAGTGGCTGTTGTTGCGTGCTGAAGTGAATCCTGTCGGCGTTCATTACACCGGGCGGGAGATCTGACGATAAATAATAAACTAGCGGTCGTTTGTGCCGAGTGCCAGCCGACTGGACCCCGTTGTCGGTCATCGAGGGCCGCCGGTAACCTCGTTCTTCTGTAACCGCTTTACATACACAGAACAGGGCTGTTCAAGTTTTAATTCCTATTACCATTTGCAAAGGACATGGTTAACAATAACTGTTGTGTTTAGTTTGAAACTTGTACTTCCCTGTGTTTTGGGTGGGTTTTCTTAGTGAGATGTAATTCACTGGCTCAGGTAAGTAGATTGATCAATTTGATCTATAAAACATTTTTGATATTAGGGCAACTCAAAAGTTGAAATTAAGCGACTGACGTCTCACTTATTTTGTGACCGAGAATCCGAGGGGGTAAAAACTGATACATATTCTCTTGTATTTTTGGTTTTAATTTGCTTTAGTAACTGCTGTTTTATTTTCGTTTATTTTCGGAAACTGCTGACATTTGGAATCTATGGGCAGGGAAGTACAGAGTGTATGCCTATTTAGCCGTTGCTGCATGTTGTTAGTTGTCGGGTATATTCTCGGGCTATAGAATCATAATTTTAATGAAGTCTGAAATTAATAAAAATAATGTTTATTGACAAAATGCAAAGTACGAGAAGGTTCATTTTAAAAATAATATGAAATAGGAAATGGAGCTCCATAAAGACTAGGAAGCTCTAGTAGGTAGATATTTATGTTATGCACTTATGTCTACCTTTTGTCTGTTTATTTCTATCCATCCCAAGTTTGCTGGAAGAAATGTCTTGATAGAGATAATCTCGCCTTTATCATGCATTCTCCACTTTCCATTGTAAAATGTATTATTTATTTTGTGCATTATGGTATATTGAAATTATTTGAAACGATATTTCTTTCGATAAATAAACAGCAGACAGTTTTGTGACGATTTTTCAATAATCGGTAGGCATAAGGTGTGATTTTTGGGTATCGTAGATTATTTTTTCCATAAACCAGAACCAGACTTGAGCGCACAAAAATGGTTTGCTCTTTATCAAAGGAAGCTTTTTAATATCCTCTGAATAATGTAGGTAATTAAAGAGCCTTGCACCTTTTTTTTTGCAAAAGTAATCTGATCTTAATATTAGTTAGGCTGGTTAGTTGGTAGACTGACTGACCCCTCAGGGGTTTAGCCTGTTTGGTTAGCGGGTGGTTATTGTTGACTTTTCACAATTGTTGCTCTTACCTTTTTAGATATAAAACTGAAAGATTAAGATCCACAGTCTTAATTTCTATCATCAGTTAGATTGTAGTCCCCAATCTTGGTTCACAAAATCGTTTAGAAAGCACAGGAGCTCGCACCGGTCGTTCACTGCGCCCGCACAGTCAAGACACCACAAAACCGGCCTCGGGCGCCGCGAGGCAAACCGGCTCATGCACTATTTATTTGTACACAAATCCTTAGCACTGACTCCTCGCCGTGCAGATCACACCAAACACTTTTCATACAGATCCTTTGTAAATTCGTGAGACAACACGCGCAGTGAGAAGTCCTCTGCGTTTAATCGCACAGGGGTGAGCGGGGATCGAAGTCACGACTGGCGCGGAGCAGACGTGCGATGCGTGCCGTGGCGGCCGCGCGACTGAGCTCAACCGGCGTGTTCGGGCGGGGGGCGGGGCGGGGGGAGGACAGGCTCTCCACAACTTGCCCTATAAACTTGCTTTCTGCTCTCATATCGTGAGTAGGCTGACTCCTCGTGCAGTTTTGTGAAAGGCAAATTGCATTTGCGCCGCGGCCGCCGCATTTGCATATACCTAAACCTACATACAAGACAGGCCACGTGAACCGTTTAATGGCCCTATCTGACGATTGGGGCTAGAGATAGCGGAGTGGAAAGCCGTGTGATGGAGCAATGAATGAAGGAAGACAGTTAGCATGTGGGCTGGAAACGCAGGTGAGCGAACGCGCCTTGTTGTAGGCGGAATGTTACGACAGAACAGCTGTTACGGTACTGCTATACAAAGCTTGGACCACGTAATCCTGACACAAAGGTGGCCAGTAAAATGGATGACGCTATAAAATGGAGTCGAAACCTGGTAGGTTTTGAATTTTTGATCTACCTACCCATTTTTACAGTGATTTGATGTTTTTGGGAATACAGTCCGTACGTAGATTTGTAGTGTAGGCGGAAATATTAAATATCTGAGCCTAAAACTCACCAGGAAAACAAAATGCCTGTTTGCTTCTCGTTTGCAGCTGTTCAAAAACGGAGCAGCATTTTACTGTATAGATACTAATTCTCTAGCTAGTAATTTTGTAACCTGTGCTATGTATGGCAGTGTATGGGAGTTGGATCATCGTGGAGTTAGTTCCTGCAACCAGGCCGACTGACGAGCTAGGTAAAGGTAGGTATCTAACCCACATTCCCGTGACGTCACTTTAAAAAGGTTCCTCCACTTTCACCTCGACATTTCCGCTTTTACCAATCGGGCTGTAGACGCGGGACTTGACATCGGTTGATTCCCTTGAAATCCCCAGCATCCGCCCCGCCCCGCCGCCGCCCCGCGCCCGCGCCGCATTGAGTCGTTCGTTTCCCAATCAGCCGCCCGCCCTGGAACGTGTGGGCGCCCCGGAATGTTTTGTTTTGATGACACAGTCAAATAGGTATACCTATATCATGTTCCAAAATATTTGAAAGCATTTCGAAAGCAAAGAAGTAGTTCAAGTAAGCCTATTAAATAAATCTTGGGTGGTTGATGTAGAATAAATAAAACTGTAGGTACAGTCGAGTTCATTGATATATGAGCAAATCTAAGGATTCAAATATATAATAAAATGGAATGATACATAAAAATTTGAGCAGATTCATCAATAAAACATAAATGTGAATCTGATCAGATATTCATGTACCCTTTCATGTACATATTTGAAGCCTTGGATTTGCTTATATATTCATGAACTCGACTGTACCAACCACTAAACATATGCATCGTTTACTCAGGAGCATAATATAGGTACCTATAACCTACATTGTATATCTTGTTTTGAATATAGTAAAATTACAGCAGACGAAAGGAACTGCTTGAGCCCAGTGGACTCGAATAAACTAGGCGCATTCATTAGACATAGGCACAGACCATTGGTCTGTGGACATAGCACTATGATAGGACTAATGCTCCGACTAATGCTCCGACTAATCCATTTATAGGCTAGCACACAGCTCTAGTCATACCAAATTGAGGAAAAGTACCAATCCCCATATTTCACACTTGAACAAATGAGCCTGTCGTCAAATTCTATGAAAAATTGCTCATATGATCGTGTCGTCACTACGGAAGTGTCATGGAATTCGGTCAGCTCGTACCAGTTACGAGATAATTATAGGCCCTCGGAATAAGTGGATGTAACAATTTTATGCCCTAAATACACGTAAGTATAAGCAGGATCGGTAGCCGACAAGACCCGGCCTTTGTACAGCGACAGTTTTATTCCGAACAGGAATTTATTGCTTTTATGATACCCCGGAGATCCGCAGAATTGGATAATCTGCTCCCCTAGAAGAATATTCTTGTTTTATTGCGGGCACCCTTTCAGCCTCCGTCTGGGCAGGGTTCTATTTCGGGACGATGGCCACTTTACGTTTTGTTTTTCCAATTTGGTCGCAGCGGGGCCCGCCCTGGCCGGCGCCACTTCATCAACGAACGGTTAATAGCTTCTAGTGACCACCATCGTAAAGTGAAGCTGCTATAAACATTCATCGAGTGGAATTTCATCTTATAGCGGGGCGAGACAATAACCCGTGGTAATTGATGGGGCAAAGTCCTAGACACGCGACAAAGAGTAAGTAAGTGGGTACAGTAGGTACATCAGATAATTTGACGGATTTAGAGCTTAATGGTTCAGTTCAAAAACGATCAACAAAATACATGAAAAAAGTGTACCTACACGAATTCAAAATTGACACTGTAAATAAGCAAATTGGTTCATTCTTACCCGAGACACGCAAATGAATCTAACCTTGAGGATTATTATTTTGGGGTAATATTCCACGTATTTTTTTTAATTTTCTTCTAATGTACTTCTTTGCTTTTAAAAATTATTTAAAAAAATTTAGAGGTCAACTCGCTATACGTAGAGTAGAGCACCCAAACCAAACATACTTCAAACAAAAAATACGTAAGTAGGTAATTTGCGAACACATTCGCCTACGTCGACATTTACAGAAGAAAAGTTTTATTTAGTTTTGTTTTTATTTGATCAGCTCTTTGGATACCGAGTGTTTAGGTTTGTTTCGATTTATTAGATTACACTAGAGAAGAAGTCTAGGACGTAAGTGTGCAACTTAACTAGACTAAGGAATTTTGGATCAGACGAGAAGAAATTCCAACTCACATTACACTTTACAAAAGTATTACATAAAATAGCGCCATGCTTTTTCCGATACGAGATATCAGAGACACAGGAGGCACTCCTTTTAGCTAGTTAATTAATCTAAAGCCCAAAGGTATGATGTCTACGCATTTGTGATGTCGATGTTTCTGGTTCCCTAAATACTAACGTGACATGCTCCAGGTTTGCTCGCTTTTATTATTCCCTGCTGTTTACACTTGTCATTACCCCACAAGAGAGAAGTTGCCTCGCTCTAACAGGCCATTAATCTACATTGTCCTGATCACTGTCTCCGAAGAAGCTTGAAGAGTCATGAAAGATAATAGTCACAAAGTAGACTCTTTAGGAAACTTTCAACATGAAACTGTACTTAACAAGCCTAACAGAAGAAGTTTTCTGAGGTGTGCCTGTAACATTATTTTCAGTAATAAAGTCTGCAATGTTTTTACTCTTCTTATATTGTGCCTTTAGAGGATTAACTCTGGTAGGGTACGATTGCATTGAAGTTTTAACAAAGTAAACACAATACGATTAAGGTTGGCCTGTAACTAGGTTATATTCTATCATGGCTAAGATCCAATCCTAACTTATCCAAGTTAAACATCATTCCATTCGATAGATGAAGTATGTTATGTAAATTAATTTATTAAACGTGTAAAAAATACCCTGTACTAAATTGGATCATCTGTAAGAAACACGTCCATACATAGTGTGTTTGTATAAACCGTCGACTCAACCCCAGTTTGCGGACGTGGCGACATCTCCGGCCTGGCTCGACGCCAACACCTCACCACCTTCACACGTCCAGCCTGCATCCACATCACGCCATAAAACACATTTACATCAAAGCCAATGTAAACAATATCTAGTAACTAACTGCACCCGTCAAGCACATCCGTAAGGCAACGACATAAAAGGAGCCTGATTTGAATCACGTTGCTACCGTCTAATTTAAGGTGATAGGAATATAATTTTATAACCGTTCAAACAGAAGCGGAGAGTAAATATCCTCACTTTATTGGGTGCTGGCTAATGGACGGTGCCTGCTGCGATACTACTGAAAACGGAGCCAATAAAAGAACGCAACCCGTGTCGAAAAGATTAAATTGTGATAAAGTGAAACGCCACGCTGAGAGCGTAATGGCGTATGAGTGCATTCTTAAAATACTTATTACATTCAATACGCGCATCATTTTAAATCACAAAGTATCGTCAGGTAGAATCGCACTCAGTACAACCGTAGTCCGTATGTCTGACGGAATAAGCAAGATACTAGGTGTAACTGGAACAGATTGGGACGGTACACTTAGAGTGAATGAGATCGAATTTTTCCTCTGCCCCGAAAAGAAAAGAACTGAAAAACTTGGGATGAACTTTTGGCCTTGAAGCTGCTTGAATTATTTCACTTCTAAATTGTAGATATTGGGAGGTGAGTTATGCATGCTTAACATGTTTTGCAAAATAATAATATATTGGAAATGAAGAAAAGATAAATAGGTACTTGTGTATTTATTGTCTTCGAACTTTCATTCTGGATGAATCTACGCACTTCAAAAACATCCTATAAGAATAATCGAGTAAGAAAATATAGAGGAAAACGCATTGATGTAAATAATACAAGGAAAACTGTCATATCGCTTCCAATGAAAACGATTGTACAAGTACAAGCTAATCATCGGTGGTAACGATAACCGGCGGCGCCAGCGATATCAGTTCCTTTATTATCTATCAGTCTCCGATTAGTTGTCAAATCGTCCCGATGATAGTAATAATTACCTAACTCCCGAATTCGTCATTATTATGTTAGATATATTTGGGTAATATTTCTTTGCTATCCTGTTTTAGAATGATGGGTTAGTTTGTAATTTCTATTGATGCCTACATTCAGTCAAGCCAGCGGCCTCCTTCAACGCCTATCTGGGGTCCTATGCTGCAATGGAAAACGCATTGCAATTAGATTTCGACCGCTTCTTAAACGCCCGAAATGGCGTCATTTGGTAATCCGGTAACACATCGCAAATGGATTGCCAGTATTCGCAAGGCGTTTTTGAGGTTTTCTCGCGGCGTCGCACATTGCTAATGGAACACTTATTTTTAGTAGCATTGCCCCCTGTCCGTAGGGCGGGCGGATATCATCGCGTTTCGGAGAGCGGGCGGGTGGACAGTAAGTAATAGGTGTCGTTTACCTGCCCTATCCCCAACTCAGCGATCGCGCTCGCGACTCCGTGCTGACTAAGATTCAGAGATACCTCTACATTATTGATAAATGAAAATATCCCCTACTGCCTGGTGATAGCTAACAGAGAGGTGTAATGGAATTGACACGAGGATATTGATTTGAAGATCGCGACACGCACCGGAAAATGACGACATTTGTCATGAGCCTCGATAACTTCTAACTTTGGGTCTTGGGATTGTGTTACGCCCGCCCGACTCGGCCTTAGACTTCGTTACGTTCCTTATTACTGTGTTGTGTAGCACCGTGGTTTAGTGGGGTTCACGCTTGCTTCTAAAGCAGGAGATGCAGGTTCGAATGTCGGTGCTGACCATGAGAAAACCACCAATATACTGCACTGCACTGAGTCAGCGTCTTGGAGTATGGCTCAATCTTACTTGCATCCGGGCAAAGGCTTGTGCCCCTCGGTGCGGACATTAATAGTTAAATTAATGGGCTATATTTACTTATTTTATTTTAATGTCAGAAGTTTAATCTTTTTTGTAATAACTGTTTAGTTAGACAGTGGAAATATATAATTTTTAAATATTATCCTTGACCTGAGAAACCACTCAAGTAAAGTAACCAATCAGCCTCTCTGACGCCAATTATGTATTAAAATGTCCTGCATACAGAACATGACATTCATCACGGCAATTTGCTGTATGATTTCACCGGATTTCTCAACGAGGCTTCACTTAAAAATGACCAAAAACTGGTCCCGAGATATGGCATTTAACAATAAATAAAGTTGTACTATAGTGAAAATGTCGTAGTGCGGTGTGATGTAATCGCTTGCTAACAGTTGACTTATGAACCTTTCATTTTACACATACGACCCGCAGCGGTATTGCAACCCGCAGGCATATAAATCACAGTATCTCTCCATTCTCCTCTAAAATAATTAAAAGTTCAACGCTTTTGGACTTGTATGAAATATCACACGATATTTTGTACGCGGGCAACTGTCGTTCATAGCACATTGTCCTGTGACAGTGAAAGCCAAGCCTAACGTACTCGCAACTTTTTTAGTCTGTTGTTTAGGCGGGTTCAGTGAAAGAATGATGTCCTGGCTATTCTTCCTCTGCGAACGGTCAGTCGTGTGTGACTGTCAAGCGTGATATGTTGAAAGTTGTAGACTGCAAAAGCGATACAGGCTACAGCCGAAACCAAAATGTGTATTGTGGTTCAGTATCTGCAAACAGTTTGCAAAAAGCTGCTTTTGCACTTAATGGTTTGATGTTAGTTAAAAACATGGTACCGAAATTAAAATGTTATTATCAGTATCATTATTATGTAAATGACAAATACCTGGAATTAAGGTAAATACATTTTTCACCACTCCCGCACGAAAGAAGTGTCTTTCCTCTACGAAAACAGTGAGGAAAGTTAGCTTTTCCTCACTGTTTGAACAGTGAGGAAAGTAATGATCCCGTTCAGAAACTAACCTTGCCTGATTTTTATGTTAAGTTTTAAAGATATTTAAAAAAAAAAAAAAACTTAGAATAGAAATACTTATAAGTTAAGATTAATAGTAAAGATAAGGCTGTAAAAGTGGTTATTACAGGCCTTACTGTAATTGTTAACCAGATAATTTCAGAAACTTACCAATAAAACAAAATCATAAAATAAATATACCAATAAAATCCAGCATATAAGAAGATGAATTAAATTACTGTAGGTCATTCATGATCACTGATTATTTATTTTATTATTTTATTTTATAATAAAGAATTATTTTGATTTGCTTTGCGACTATTTAATTTATTTACCTATGGTGACTGAATACTTTCTTGCTGGGAGTGGTGAAAAGTTTTGTATGCAACATGTGAGCAAGTTCATTTGCTATTCGTTTTGTTGAGTCTTTCGCTTACTCAGGATTGAATTTTATAATCACTCGCTGCGCTCGTGATTCTATTTTTCAATCCTTCGTTCGCTCAAGACTCAAAATCAAAACTCATAGGAAAAACGAACTTTCCTCACTTGTTGGATAAATAACTATTTCCCGTATCCACATGTTAAGGTAATCCATTGAACAGACGACAAGAGTTCGCACGAGGTAATAATTATTCTCATGTAAAACAGTTAAAACGTTATTTTAATTCCATGAGACCGTTCACAGCTTCAGTCGGGCTCACTCTCATAAATTAATTAAAAACTCATTTGTAGAGCAAGCGGCCGCGGCCGACGAACAAGCATTCGTTTCAATTTAATAAACTGTACAATGTATCAATTCTTAGTGGCAGCACTTTTTCCATCTTAACCTGACAACCACTAGTGCTAACCGGTTAAACTCGGTAATAACAACAGGTGTTTTTCTTATAGGATTGAGACATACTGTCGATCCAAAGGTCCACACCATACCCTCGACCCATTTTAGTGTGTGGGGATTTTTGGACTGAATCTCCAACGAAGTTAGTTGTCTTGGTTAACAAACAGCGCCACGCCTTTTCCATATTAGAGGAAGAGACACAGTTGATCCAAGGTTAAGCCAGTTATTCAAAAGGTAGAAACTGAAATTTTAGGTATCCCGTCATCGTAGTAGATTCATAATTCATAATTTCTTTATTGCCCAAAAACAATATGCACGTAAGGAGAGGCAGCAGAAGGCTCACCATATTTTCCATCACCGGTACGTCCTTAATTTCTTAAAATGTGCACTTACGATATTCCGAAGACTTCATTACTTCTTGTGAAATCGTGCGTATCGCGTGTCGTGTCGGTCGACCGAACTGCGGAGGGAGGTGCGGGGTGCACGTGGAGTTATTATGGAATGCAATGCAACTCGAAAACGAAAATAACCCGCAAACTGCGACCGGCGACGGCGAGACGTCGTCACGGCTGGTGAGGACTCTTCACTCGAGAAGTCGGGAGTTAATGCAATACCTGGGACGTGTGTGAGGTTAAATTTTGTTTAGGATTTTTAAGGGCACACGGACAGATGGGACAACGAAGAGTTTCTGAGTTAAGTTCTGGATCATCAACAGTAGGTGATGGAATGCAAATCTTTAGTTGCGACACTAGCACTGACGATGCTCTACATTGACTGTACTTACGTTAACTCAATATACCGTAGCCAAAGAGGTTTCAATTCAACGCACTCCGTTGTCCGTTACGGCCTGTCCCATTGCCACCACCGTATTGCCTGGAAATTGGGTTCAGTATATCTGAGTGGTGAGTCTAGCCCACCGCACATGTGGCTTACAGGCTGGAACTGATGGCTTAGGGATTATCCGACAACAGGTCAATCTGCCAGGCGGATTACGTTGACCGGCAGAAATTATGCGCACCTATGAATAGTGGGGGTTCGACGGGTCAACCAAATGGCCTTGTCTTACCTGCAGCCCAATTCTCTATTGCTGATATTTAGAAACTACCGCAATTTTAGACAAACTGATGTTCTGAAAGATGTTTGGCTGTTCGCTTAATTCAAATTGATGTTTGATTAATCACAGGGTATCCTAGTGTGGGGCCAGAACCAATATTTGTGCCTGTTTATAAATGTTAAGTTATGTTGTTATGTTAATTAGAGCGAGATTATTTCACACAAACTGTCGTTAATGCGATTGGAGAAATGTTTTGTGTGAAGTCTTTAAAAGGAGATTGTATGTTGCCACATGATAGTTGTCAGCTGTCAGTTGTTAATTATAGTATGTTAGGAAACCTTCATGTCTCTGCAACACAGCCTATTGTTGCAGCTATAGAGACATGAAGGTTGAGTGTTGCCCGAGTGTTGTTTACTGGCTCTCCCCAAATGGGAAAAGCGTTACGCTTTATTATTTATCTACTAGCTAGTTCAATGGACAAAAGGACCCAGTTCTTTTGTTCTGTTTTTTCATAGGTTTAAAACTTTATTACGATGTGAATGATGATGAATTCGCAAATTAAATACCCCAAGTAAACCTTCATATATTCAGAGCATCACTGCATCACGTTGTCTGCCGCATATCCGAAAGTTTACCAGCTAGATAATCTAATAACTTTAACAGTACGTACACGTCATTCTGCTCGTGGCAATTCACGCAACTGCTTTGAGTAAGTTACTTGTTTGCTTGTGTAAGCATGTTCCGATCCTCCATCCTACTTCCTGAAATTATGGGCGCCCTATAGAGCGTCAAGGGTATGGTGTTTTGTTGAATAGAATTTGCGAGTGCTAGTCATATGTGAGTAAGCACATCTGTTAAATAAACAGAAAATTACGATACGAGAAGGAATCCTTTGGGATGTATATATTTAATGCTTCTGCTTGATTTGCAACCGAATCATCCAGCAAGTGAAATTAAGTTCATCATTCTGTGATAAAATTAATTATTCTGCGATAAACGTGTTTGTGATGTCGCTGTTTCTGGTTCCCACGACACAGGGTATCCTAGAGTGGGGCCAGAAGCAATGTAGTGCCTGTATGTAAATATTTATGTTTATGTTTATAAAATAGTATTATCCGTGGTAATGCTTGATCGATGCAAATTTTAAAGACACATTGAAAATGGCGATCTATAGTGGATAAATGATCGATTGACGACGATCGAGTTGTGTGGTGGTAACAAAGCCTCCGTAAAATCAGACTGCTATTTGCAAAAGAGACTGTCTCGACAAGTGTGAAAATATAACCGTGCAAGTGTAGATGGCGTCGACTATTTTATCAGTGGCTATGAATGAGTACAGTTCTATAGCTCCCACGAATGAATAGACTGCAAGTCTGTCTCTTTATAACATGAAAGCTGACTTACAAGGAAACGGAGCCACAACGCGGAAGTTTAAAAATACAGCAGCAAAATCGTTCAAAAAGGCACCGACTGAATGAAACTGTAACATTCTGAAGCCACAGATTTTAAAATAAAACCTACCAAAGTGAAAGTAATTGGATCACCTAAAGTACCCCGTTTATCGTGTTGTGTGACCGGTGACCGAAATGAGATTTCGACATTGAGGTCGGAATATAAATATCAAACGAAAATGTAGTCATTAACGAGTGTCGAGGAGATACCACGCTCGGCGCTGGAAGCATCGTGCCGTGCAAGCTCAGAGATATTACAGCGGAACTCCAGCTTTGGTTAGTCTACATAAAACTGTTTGTTTAGTTCCGTTCAAAGGGAGCGCATGCGAGCCACCTACGTAAAAATAGACCGATCCCTCGCAGGATCATGAAATTTATACAAATATTTAACGAGATAAACTCTTGCTATTTTCGTTATCCGTCTGCCGCCGCCCGCTGCTCTCGTACACAACCTAACTATAATAACTAACAGTTACAGTCAGTCGCAGCACCCGGCTCTATGAATATTCACAACTTAATGCAGCCATGTGAGAAAATTAAACGTAGAATGCTGTCGAGCTCACTGTTTACATGAACCGCCATGGAGCCGTCGCACAACTTCCTCGAAACTTGAAACGTGAAGGAATTCGATTGGTTTATTTTTCTCCGCTTTAAAATAGGGCGGCGGCGGCGGCGCGGCGGCTGGGCGGTCACGACACCTGAAATGTGGCTTCATTTAGCCGGGGCCGCATATTTGTTATTTTATTATTTTGTGCAGCCTGATCTCGATCGCTATCGGCTAACATGATGCGGTGCCGTTTATCTTTATTACGAGATTGCTCATATAGTACCATCAAGAATTAGTTGTTCCTGTGGAGGTCTGTGTAATATGGCTGCAAGTTGGCGACATGAGTTACAACTTGACAAGTGAGAAAAACTGATCTATATTTCTTATATATGCGAGGATATTCAAAATGTTCCAGATTGATCAGTGAAGTGATCTACATGTCAGCTGTAGTGAAAGATCAATTTCTTGATTGAAACTGATTTATTTGTTGCCATGGCAACCAGCCATAGACATACTACATCTCCCTATCAAATAAACACAATTACACAATACATAATACAAACACAACATAACAAAAATACAAGCACACTGCCTAATGATTACTACAAAATCTGAAATGTGGTTTTAAGCGTTACCACATACGAGATTTTTTTAAATCGAGAATTAGTAAAATGCTACATTTTTTGAAGATATTCGACTACATTGTTATTATAGTATCTATGTTTGTACCTATGTAGTTATAAATACTGATATATGACACGAGCATTACTCGTATGGAAAGATTATGTCGTTAGCCGCAAAGGCATCGGCTAGCGCCGCCAACGGCAGCACCAAGTTAGAGTGTCAGAAAGCAAGGTACGACACTTTAGATTAAATGGCACGTGTTTTACCGATCCGTATCGCAGGTCCGTATCGCGGCCGCACGTCCACAACGATACTATAGTTCCTGTGACTGTACGTGACCGACGATATGATATTTAATACCTTCGGATTAATGTTCTAGTTTTCACTAGAAATGACTTTCTTCGGCGGAAGACACGTAGAAAGCCTGTCATCGCTCTACATCAACTTCGTGTCCATATCGGTGAAAGCAATCAACAAGTGCAGATGGTAATAATAACGCTGACATTTGAAACCTCTAGAAATATGTATTGTATACAATTGTATATCGTCATCATACCATCAGCGGCGCTTCCTTTTTATAATAATTGAGATGACACGGTCGCAATGATTAATTGCTTTGTATGAAACATACACCGAACGGTAAAGGGCGCTGTTCGACAATGATGCATGAGATAGGTAACTTTAGCCTTTTATACGACGACGGGGATAAAATGATAAAATGAAGTGTGGTTGAAGACATGGTGCACATCTAGTGTGCTGGATGTGGGGGATAGGGGTAAGGTAAAGGGGTAAGGGGAATTGGAGGGGAGTGGGTGCTCTCGAGGCAATTTCACAGTCTGCCTGTTTGCGGCTCGGGCTCGGGCCCGCCCGAGTGTGGAGCCCTATCGCGGCACAGGTCAGCCCGTACCTGCTTCCATTCAGGCTCAGGGGATAAGGTTCGTTGCAGCTCTTTTGGAGAATAAAAGCGACGTCGAACTGTAACGTACGATATGTAGGCTTTGTGAGTCTATTTTCCTAGATCACGCCATTTCTGAGAATTTTTGATAATTTCGTCAAAATCGATCTCAGGTTTGGTAACTAATCTGCAATATGTATATAGGCGGTACTTGGTAGGTTCCTTGTACCTTACTGGCTAAATCACCTAAGATTTTATGGTACCTACCTACTGATATATCTGGAAGAGATCTCTTTTTAGAGATACGCTTGCCTTTGTACATTCCTTCTCTGTATCTTTTTGTGTTTTGTCTTTTATGTGCAATAAATATATACGAAATTTATATACGAAATATATCTCAGAAATTTCATATTGAAATAATCATTAACATGCATGCAATAATTGGTAATAGAAGACCATCCATGATGGTCACAACAACACAACAACAAGTTGCAAAACTTAAGATCGCTTGCCTGTTTAAAATATTGCCTATACTCGTGAAGTTACAAATGAAGCCGAACATTTCTGGCAGTTATCATCGATCAAGAACAAAATATTATATACATCCTCTACCAAAGGTCACCGCTGTATTCTGACACCAACACAAGCAAGAGACGTGTGTCCGTCTGTGGTGTTGGGTCACATGCAGTCAGAGTATCGTATTGCATTATCATGATGAATCACGGCGACTTAGCTGCGCCTCGGGAAGCCTTGAGACTGCAGGCCGACCCTTGTGACACCGCACATGTAGCATGACCTAAATACATAAGGTACAAAGTGAACACCTATATTCCTGAAGGGAATAATCAGTGCTACAGGATCCAAATTGCTACCGAAATGTTGTTGTGTCCTCAATTAACTGTCATCCGATACTTTAGAGCAGATAAGAAACCTATTTTGTTGAAAGAATATGACTTAAACCGTCTTACTTCCATCACGACTGAGGTTCTGAAAAATAATTACTTTGTATAAAATAGTGTCTACCTGGCGAAAAGTATTTTTGTTGTCATCATAAGGCATTCGGTACAGGAGAACATCACGAGGTTTGCTATTATTAAATAAATAAATTGATTATGTATCTCTGCTTATTTAGAATTTCCGAAAATGCGCCGCAATGCCGGCATTACTTATTTCATATCATTATAATTTTCAGACTACCGTGACTAGGCTGGTTAATACCTTACCTTGTCTTTACTCGTACGTCTTAAATTAATTTGCTCAAAGCACACGAGACGAGAACAATGAGAATTACTTAGGAACAGTGAAATTGCTAAATAATGTAGATGCACAGAGAATCCTGGAACTACGCAACAGTCTCTCGTGTTGATAGAGTAACGGGATCGACGGCTCTTCTGTAGAGCTCTGTCCGAGGGATGAATGTGTCTACTTTGTCTCTGGCCACAATTCCACCAACACATAGACACATACACCTCTGCTCATCGTTAAAGTATTCAGGAGAACAGACATCAGAAAGGACGAGGCGTGCCCGAAATAGATACGAAAAGGAAACACAAATTAAACACGTCTGGAATAAAACCCGGGAATATTACAGGAATATCATTACGTATACGTCTGAAGTCTATTATTCTACTTATGTATGTCGGCGGCCGATCGTAGAATTGGGCACATCATGATGTGCCCAAACGTGAAATATCATGTAACGATTGGTAGCTTAGGTAGACTAAAGGGGGCGAGCGCAGCGAAGCCCCCGAATAGTCTTCGTGTTCGTTTGACATGTATAACACAAAAAACTTCACGTAGTGCTGAATAAAAATGCTTTTAAAAATACATGTTTTCGTTAAACCCGCCACATCATGTTTTGCCCAGTAATTGCTTGGGCATATCATGAAATGGCGGGGCACATCATGATGTGCCCGATTCTACGATCGGCCGCCGACATGATATGTTTGCTTCACAATTTACTTGATTAATGAATTAATGAAAATGAATGATTCTTTATTTACAGAAGGAACCTGCAGGGTTGATAGAACAATTTTACAGCCGCCGAATATTGTACATTTGATCTGTTTTTTATTTTGATAATTCAAAAACAAATAGGTGAGTACTTATTTACATGTTATATTAAGTCTGATGACTAGACATTTCTGAACAATGTCACAGACATATCGCAACTTTATTTCTATCACCACAAGCTGTCTCCCTTTAATCACGAGTTCACAACCTAATGGAGTGCTTAGAAATCGTGTGCCGATAAAAACGTCGTCTAACGTCTGATTCCCGACGAAGCGTTCTAATTGCAGGCACGATCAGTGTCGGGCTGAGCAGCACGTTGGAGATGGATGCAGGAAAATGGGTTTTTAATCTGCCGGAGCTCGAGACGCGTCGAATTTACGATACCGGGAGACGAGACACCCTCTGCAGTGCGGACCGGACTTGGGTTGAGTGACCTTCTTCTTCTTTTCTTTTTGGCATTACCTATTGGAGAGGTACAATTTTACCAGTGTCATTTATTTGACAGATCACAATTTCGTGGTTATTTTGCGGTAACCTGGAAATTAACGTTTTGAGAATGGTTTAGTGCTTTCAGCACTAGGCGAGCTTATCTCTCAAGGTCTCTGCTACAAAAACCCGGATTGCCAGAAAGAGTTTTTTCCTGAACTACCTGTCTAACCGATCTGATGATGTAGGCCAGTCTAACCTCAAAATGTAAAACTGTAAATAAAGTTAATTACAGCAAACCAAATATACCAAACAGTTTGGCAAAATGTCTTCCGCTGTTTACCTTTACCTGATCTTCAGCATCACCGACATACAGCGGATACTATACATACATTACACTTCAATGGCCGCAACTCGGATCAGCCTCATGATTTACAGCAACCGTATAACAGCCATTTACGATGTGTAACGAATCTACCTCCCGACCGCCTAAAACCCTACAAGCATGTTACCCCTCTTCGCGTGTAAAGCCTAGAGATAAAGCCTACTGGATTTTGTCGCCCTTACCGCGTTACTACCCCTAAGGTTAAACGTCACCCCATGGCCAATGATAATGTGATCGTCTCGTAAAGTGTGGACCCTACGTCATGATTGGTTACACTTAACATAATAAAATTCGCATTTAAATTATCGCGACGTAAGTACGATTAAACAGTGCGCAATATAGACAAATATACACAGTACATAAAGAAAGTAACATAGGAAATGGAAATGAAGTAAATGACTATAACTAGGTACTTAGCTTAGGTCCGAGTGTAGTAGCTGGAACCTGGAACTGGAACCTCCCGACGATGTAGCCGTCTCTCCGTGTGTGAGAGAGAGAGGTGTCTCGCTCGCGTGCACACCACGCACCGCGAACAACACAGCGCGCACACTTATTCTATGTAAAACATTAGGTAAAACACTCGACGCTATGTCGGTTTGATATATTTTATAGGTGAATAGTAAATATATATTGTTTAAATATTATGTCAGTCAAGCAGTGTAAAGTCTTCCGCTGGTTTCTCTGTTACCTGTGAAGAGTGAAGGAAGGGGAATTTGATTGAATGTTCTAGAACGTGCGTTCTAGAGAAGGTTGGACCCTAACGAGTATTGAAAACAGCCTCCCAACACACCTTACAGCTGTCCCTCAGATAAGGGCTAAAACCTTATCTCTCCAGCAAATTCCGGGCAAGACCTAACTATCCGACCTACTAGCCCATTCACACACACTCAAACCGTCTCACTCTACCTCATACAACCTAAGTCGTCTAGCTAGACTTTCGGGGCATCTAATTCTAATCCCTAGGTACATCTTAGAAGAAGATGTGAAGTGTTGTGCTAATTACTTCATAAAATGGCCGAAATCGTCGCTAATCGAATCCTTTCGGATCGGACAGCTAGAATCCAGACATTTTAGAAGAAATTAGAAGTATACCTAAGCTAGTGAATGTTTGAGAATTTACTAATCATCGAAGTTAAAGATGCTCGCTTTGACTTAGCAATCAAAGCGGAAGTTTCCGGAAAGACCCGCTATATATTTCCGTCAACGATTATGATTTCAGCACAATCATTGATAGAATAGGGATAGGTTGTCGATCCACTGTGTGGTAGAAGTTACTAGCCCGCGGTTAAGCCCGACAACTAGCAATCCACGAACGTCTTCTCAAAAGTTCAACCCACAGACCCTAGAAACACCTAAATAAATCAGGTCTAAGGCGTGTGAGATAACGATTAGAAGAGATGTATAGTTAAATGATTTCAGTTCAAATTCTCTTATAAAACTTGACACTCCCTTCAATAGGTAGTATAAATAATTAAATGGTAAAAGGCAAGAGAATTGAAGTTGAAACCTGAATGGTCCCTATGGTTCCCTCCTACGATTCGTGATCGCCTATCTCAAATTATTAGGATGACATTTCAATATCATACCTTTTAGAATTAAAGTTACTTGGGAGTGGGATTCTAACCATACACATCAAACATACAAACATATTACTACTATCGAATATACTATGAGAATATCAGGGTAAAGCGCCGAGCTCTGCAACATGTCTCTCCATCGAAGTCTATATAAATTTCGAACATACTCATCAAAGGTCAAAGAAAATGATTATTCACAAAAATAGTAAGACACACTTAACTCTCAGCTTCGTAGATACCATTGAAACCTGCTCGCCCTTAGATCGTCAATCAAATAAAGTCTTTGTCAATGTGTATAATAATATAAGTACTTATGCAAATATTATAAATAGAAAAATGTATGCTTAACAAGATAAATTTTACACAGATTTATCAATAAAGACGTCTGGAATAAAACACTGTCAGTGTAGTACGCCCTTACACTGGTTTCGCTATTTTACACTCCCGCACAAGTGTGGTCACGTCCTACGTTCACGTCTCAAGACTTTTGTAACGCCCGGAAAAGTCCTAGAAATCCCGAATGACCTACTACGCGCCGAGGTCCGGTCTCTTTCACGGATCCAGCCGGACTCCCTCCCATCCCCTGTTTTCGTCTCTCGAATGCCCGTGCGCAAACCCTCTACCCTACTCTCTCAACCAATCGCAGTGCCGGGATTTCACTTTGCCAAGTATCCCACGCCCCCACAACATTTCGCTATCGCCTGTAAAGTGCGTTTGCGACGGGTTTGTACCTAACTTAAGTCTGCTAATGATAATCATTATCGTGGTGTAATTTTAGCATAAATCCGAGTACATGAATGGCAAAAGTCAATCTCATAATTGATACACCAATATTCTACATGTTTTACCTTTGATTACATGCCTGATAAGTTCTTTATTGTACAAAACATACGATACTGGTGATAAACTATTCAGCAAATAAATATTATTCAGTGTCCTGAATAAAACGATGCCTCATTATCTGGGTTCGAACCAGATTATATTTTCACAACAATCCGAAGTTTCTCTTAACCGCCATAGTGAAATAACATCGAAGTTACTTCGGCTTTACACGACTTACTTACTCACTCTAAAATTACACATACGACGAGACTCGGCGTTGACAACTGTTCAATAAATTCTTCTGGATTCATCAATACCTAATTAACTCATCGTTTTATGGCCTCGAATTACATAACGCACACGTAACATCAATTAATTGTCCATAAATTATTAAGACGAACATTTCGTATGACAAAGTACAATACTTCCTTCCCTCCTTGTCCAGATAAACCCTTTTGTTTTCAATAGAAATACGTTTTTAGAAAGCTATGTCCTATTGTTAACACATTTCTTCCAACCAGTTCACAAAATATTTTAGAGAGTCATAAAACAATCGACCCAACGATGTTAGCAATAAATTTAAGTTTCATTCCACCAAAGCACTGTGATTTTTTTAAGAAAGCGATAAATTCTATTAAGTTTGACAAGGCTCTTGTCTTTTCCCTAGAACCACAAACAAAAGTAAGTTTGGAAAAAACCCCAAACGTCTTTATTATATTATCGTCGTTGGGTCAAATGTGTACCAGATGGCGATTTCTATGAAATGTGGAAAAAATTAACAAAACCCAAGATCGTCCCACTGCGTGAAGTAAATTTATCAGTTCGCACGTGTGTAGAAATTACCACTTAAAATACCATCAAACTGGTGCAACATTTCTGGGAAAAAATCTAAGATAACGTCCAATATTAGCATCCCTTTACGAACTGTCAGCGAACACTCCATCATATGATGACCACATGTAATGATTATTACAGTCGCCCTTTTGATTTTACGAGTTTTTATTGAAGAGAAAAATCTTGGAAAATCAACACAAAACTTTTATTCCTACTAAACATGTCCTTTGAAATGTTAAGTCTTAGTTACAGTCGCCCTTTTGATTTTACGAGTTTTTTATTGAAGAGAAAAATCTTGGAAAATCAACACAAAACTTTTATTCCTACTAAACATGTTCCTTGAAATGTTAAGTTAACCGTACCTAGAACTCTCCACAACACTATAGTTTTACACTGACTAGAATATTGTGTTTAACAATAAATTGACAGACGGATGGCTTATCGTCTTTAGGAAATACAAACCATAGTTATTCCTGATGTTTCCTTCACTCTGAGATCCAATGTTTCCTTCAACATACTATTGGAATAACATCAAAGTTAATTCTTGTACCTTTATAAGTAATATAGCTTAAGTCTATAGAGCTGAGGATCCGAATCACATGTCCCTATCCTACTTACAACTACATGGATTAAAACTAACTAAATATACAGAAAGACAAACGGACATTGTCTTTAGTAAAGACCATCTTAGATAATAAATTGACAGATGGACGGAGTTACCGTAATCGTAACTTCTTTATTCCTAGAATATACCGACAGACGAACGGACATTGTCTTTAGTAAAGACCATCTTAGATCAATGAATTAATAAATGTAAACCTATAGAGGCGAGGGATTCGAACCACACATTCCTATCCTGCTTTCAATTCTACATACTCCGGTGTAATGTACTAATTCGGTGATTGAACCAAGTCGCTAATTGTCATCATTATCATATATCGTCACAAACATAATTTTATTACTGACCCGATACCTCACATGTACATGCCTTTATTCAATAACCATTTTGACCATAACCTATCCTAAGTAGTGGGAGTTCATAGATCAAATTAAGCCTTAAAATTAATAAGTAAATTATCATCTCCATCGGCTGACAAACACCTTCCACCTGCTCCTTATTCATAATCGTTTTCTACTTTGTGATACTGTGCGCTGGCGGCAAAACACAAATTACAAGGGCAATGCAGATGCGCTCTCAAAGGTGCCGACAAATACAAAAGACTGCGCTTTTCGGCAGAGCGGAAACAATTACTTTCTTACTGTTACTAAAACCTTATTGTCTAATATTTACGAAGTTATTTAACTAATACAAACAACAAACCTTACGAATAATAAAACAATTACCTACTTTGCGCTCACGGTGGGAACATCGAATTTCCCACGTAGCACTACAGTGCCACCAGATGTAAGCATCTCTAAAATAGCTGCGTTTGCTAACACTGATTGCCTCGTTCCTAGAGACAAAAATAAATTAATGATTGAAAGGTAAAGGTTAGAAACAAATCCCGAATAAACTAAAACCGATCAAGAGCGCGGAAAAACTATTCCTGGTTCTTTTATATACGTTCCTATCAAAATAGGATTTAATGACGTATATCCTGGTCACGCGACACCACTGTAACGAATCTACCTCCCGACCGCCTAAAACCCTACAAGCATGTTACCCCTCTTCGCGTGTAAAGCCTAGAGATAAAGCCTACTGGATTTTGTCGCCCTTACCGCGTTACTACCCCTAAGGTTAAACGTCACCCCATGGCCAATGATAATGTGATCGTCTCGTAAAGTGTGGACCCTACGTCATGATTGGTTACACTTAACATAATAAAATTCGCATTTAAATTATCGCGACGTAAGTACGATTAAACAGTGCGCAATATAGACAAATATACACAGTACATAAAGAAAGTAACATAGGAAATGGAAATGAAGTAAATGACTATAACTAGGTACTTAGCTTAGGTCCGAGTGTAGTAGCTGGAACCTGGAACTGGAACCTCCCGACGATGTAGCCGTCTCTCCGTGTGTGAGAGAGAGAGGTGTCTCGCTCGCGTGCACACCACGCACCGCGAACAACACAGCGCGCACACTTATTCTATGTAAAACATTAGGTAAAACACTCGACGCTATGTCGGTTTGATATATTTTATAGGTGAATAGTAAATATATATTGTTTAAATATTATGTCAGTCAAGCAGTGTAAAGTCTTCCGCTGGTTTCTCTGTTACCTGTGAAGAGTGAAGGAAGGGGAATTTGATTGAATGTTCTAGAACGTGCGTTCTAGAGAAGGTTGGACCCTAACGAGTATTGAAAACAGCCTCCCAACACACCTTACAGCTGTCCCTCAGATAAGGGCTAAAACCTTATCTCTCCAGCAAATTCCGGGCAAGACCTAACTATCCGACCTACTAGCCCATTCACACACACTCAAACCGTCTCACTCTACCTCATACAACCTAAGTCGTCTAGCTAGACTTTCGGGGCATCTAATTCTAATCCCTAGGTACATCTTAGAAGAAGATGTGAAGTGTTGTGCTAATTACTTCATAAAATGGCCGAAATCGTCGCTAATCGAATCCTTTCGGATCGGACAGCTAGAATCCAGACATTTTAGAAGAAATTAGAAGTATACCTAAGCTAGTGAATGTTTGAGAATTTACTAATCATCGAAGTTAAAGATGCTCGCTTTGACTTAGCAATCAAAGCGGAAGTTTCCGGAAAGACCCGCTATATATTTCCGTCAACGATTATGATTTCAGCACAATCATTGATAGAATAGGGATAGGTTGTCGATCCACTGTGTGGTAGAAGTTACTAGCCCGCGGTTAAGCCCGACAACTAGCAATCCACGAACGTCTTCTCAAAAGTTCAACCCACAGACCCTAGAAACACCTAAATAAATCAGGTCTAAGGCGTGTGAGATAACGATTAGAAGAGATGTATAGTTAAATGATTTCAGTTCAAATTCTCTTATAAAACTTGACACTCCCTTCAATAGGTAGTATAAATAATTAAATGGTAAAAGGCAAGAGAATTGAAGTTGAAACCTGAATGGTCCCTATGGTTCCCTCCTACGATTCGTGATCGCCTATCTCAAATTATTAGGATGACATTTCAATATCATACCTTTTAGAATTAAAGTTACTTGGGAGTGGGATTCTAACCATACACATCAAACATACAAACATATTACTACTATCGAATATACTATGAGAATATCAGGGTAAAGCGCCGAGCTCTGCAACATGTCTCTCCATCGAAGTCTATATAAATTTCGAACATACTCATCAAAGGTCAAAGAAAATGATTATTCACAAAAATAGTAAGACACACTTAACTCTCAGCTTCGTAGATACCATTGAAACCTGCTCGCCCTTAGATCGTCAATCAAATAAAGTCTTTGTCAATGTGTATAATAATATAAGTACTTATGCAAATATTATAAATAGAAAAATGTATGCTTAACAAGATAAATTTTACACAGATTTATCAATAAAGACGTCTGGAATAAAACACTGTCAGTGTAGTACGCCCTTACACTGGTTTCGCTATTTTACACTCCCGCACAAGTGTGGTCACGTCCTACGTTCACGTCTCAAGACTTTTGTAACGCCCGGAAAAGTCCTAGAAATCCCGAATGACCTACTACGCGCCGAGGTCCGGTCTCTTTCACGGATCCAGCCGGACTCCCTCCCATCCCCTGTTTTCGTCTCTCGAATGCCCGTGCGCAAACCCTCTACCCTACTCTCTCAACCAATCGCAGTGCCGGGATTTCACTTTGCCAAGTATCCCACGCCCCCACAACATTTCGCTATCGCCTGTAAAGTGCGTTTGCGACGGGTTTGTACCTAACTTAAGTCTGCTAATGATAATCATTATCGTGGTGTAATTTTAGCATAAATCCGAGTACATGAATGGCAAAAGTCAATCTCATAATTGATACACCAATATTCTACATGTTTTACCTTTGATTACATGCCTGATAAGTTCTTTATTGTACAAAACATACGATACTGGTGATAAACTATTCAGCAAATAAATATTATTCAGTGTCCTGAATAAAACGATGCCTCATTATCTGGGTTCGAACCAGATTATATTTTCATAACAATCCGAAGTTTCTCTTAACCGCCATAGTGAAATAACATCGAAGTTACTTCGGCTTTACACGACTTACTTACTCACTCTAAAATTACACATACGACGAGACTCGGCGTTGACAACTGTTCAATAAATTCTTCTGGATTCATCAATACCTAATTAACTCATCGTTTTATGGCCTCGAATTACATAACGCACACGTAACATCAATTAATTGTCCATAAATTATTAAGACGAACATTTCGTATGACAAAGTACAATACTTCCTTCCCTCCTTGTCCAGATAAACCCTTTTGTTTTCAATAGAAATACGTTTTTAGAAAGCTATGTCCTATTGTTAACACATTTCTTCCAACCAGTTCACAAAATATTTTAGAGAGTCATAAAACAATCGACCCAACGATGTTAGCAATAAATTTAAGTTTCATTCCACCAAAGCACTGTGATTTTTTTAAGAAAGCGATAAATTCTATTAAGTTTGACAAGGCTCTTGTCTTTTCCCTAGAACCACAAACAAAAGTAAGTTTGGAAAAAACCCCAAACGTCTTTATTATATTATCGTCGTTGGGTCAAATGTGTACCAGATGGCGATTTCTATGAAATGTGGAAAAAATTAACAAAACCCAAGATCGTCCCACTGCGTGAAGTAAATTTATCAGTTCGCACGTGTGTAGAAATTACCACTTAAAATACCATCAAACTGGTGCAACATTTCTGGGAAAAAATCTAAGATAACGTCCAATATTAGCATCCCTTTACGAACTGTCAGCGAACACTCCATCATATGATGACCACATGTAATGATTATTACAGATGGCTGTTTTAGTGCGCCGTTAGTGCTATTTCCAACTTTCGAGATCTCGATCGGGGAAATTAAATGTTGAGTTTATTTTTAACCTTTGTTAACAAGAAATATAAGGTTTTGACCGCGGCTTTATTACCGGCATCATTCTCGCTTGCACCTGGCAGGAGCCCATTATTAAGCAGCCTCTGCACTGCTCATTGTCTGTGCTCGAGTGCAGGTAAGTTAGTGCCGCGAGCAGACAATTCGCGTTAGCACTCCATTAGCGCTCTCGCAGGTATTATTGTTTCACGGCGGCGGCGGGGTCGTGAATACTGAGTAGATAAGCCCCCAGGGGGGGGGAACTGATTTCCTCCGGGGCAACCGGAAACCAGGCTGCAGCGATGTCGCCAGCATTGTTCATAAACACTTCAGATCTGCGAGCTTGAGTTTTATTTTACAGTTTTACTCGCTGTCTCACAATCTTTTATTGTACCTTGCAGAAGGAGCGATCTATTGCGGTTACCCGGTTGCCATCTTCCCAGATATTGCAGTGTCGTGGCGGCAAGCGGCTGCGGCGTGAAGAGGAATAGTCCACTTCGTGTTCATAAACGTCGACTACTAGTGCTCTACAATATTATATTGTTTATCTCGCCGACGTCAAATAAAGCACTTTAGTGAGTTCGCTTGGACTCCTATCTTTTGGTAGATAAACTAAGTTTTCTTACGGTCAGACGTGATTCTAGGTTACCTACACACTTGACAGCTCGAAGATCTACAAGGTGTAAATGCAAAATGAGAAACTTATTTGGTAGGGACATCATTCTAAGCAACTTTCAATATGAAACCGATTTGATCAGAGCAACTTTAATTTTCACTTCTCCACAAAATTAGCTGATCCAGCCAGCCAGTACAGCCTAAGGCTAGATTTTACCAACAAAAAGTTATCCGGAGAATAACTATCCCGGGGATAACTTGTAACTTTTTCATAGACACCAGTGACACCTAGATCAGAACACCTCATTTTGAACTGTCATTTGTTACAAGTTATCCCCGGGATAGTTATTCTCGGTATAACTTTTCGTTGGTAAAATCCAGGCTAAGATAGCTCATTAGTTTTTGTCAGAATTATTCAATATCATCCAAGCTCATCGGACTTATTTTCTGAGAAATACTGCGATATATTTGAGACAACAGCAAGGGCCGGGCTGGAATCAATACACCGCCGCTCTAATAAGCTATGCAAGTTATCTCAGCTATGTTACAATGATTGGAAGGTTACCCTGAGTTGCACGGAATGATTTTGAAAAAGGTCACCTTACTGGTATAAGGGCGAAAATATCATAGGATTGTCTTTTGTTTCTGATGCTAAGGATATGCTCCAATTTCTGTTTCGTGCTCACGGTTAGACTCAGGGTGGTTCGTCGCATTTGGTTCATTGCTATCATTTGGTACATTTCTATCATTTGGTCCACTGAACGAAAACAATCTGTTTGGTTAGGCAAAATAAAATCTCTCATTTTCATGACTTGACAATCTAGCTCTTAAAGATGAGAGCGATTTGTTAATACAGCCTCCAGTGTTCTCTTAAAAATTGTCAGTAATCGACGAGTCACTAAAGAGAGGGGAACAATCTGCTTCTCGTCGTGAAGCGAACAGCAATAAACTAAATGAAAGCAATTAGTTGTCTGCGTGACGAGGACGCCCGCATACCACCCTCGGCCTGCTCTTCACAAAAGTCCTTAATTGCATGTCGTAAGGGAGACAATGCTTTACTGCGGGATTTTCTTCAGTTATCCTTGTTCATGTGGCGTATGGTGCACATTCCTTAGATTGGCGCAGTCGCTGAATACAGGAATCGAAAGTTAGAAAGTAAGAAAATGTAGCCCATTAATGTCCACACCGAGGGGCACAGGCCTTTACCCGGATAAGAGTAAGATTGAGCCATATAAAAAGTTATTTAATGATTTCTCGATTATTTTCAAATCTCCTGGTTTAGTAAAAAAACTTTCCGAGATCAACGCAGTAGTCAGCAGAAAGCCATTATGTTTTATAAGAACTGCATTTAAATTACTTTCTAATATGTATGTAAATACGTCAGTATAAGTAGGACATTGAATATAATACGTCTCACACACTTTTCTTAGGATATTACTTTTTCTATTATTTGTTAAAGAGAAATCTCTATTTCCCCATAAATATTGGACAATAGAGCTACAACCTCCAGTGAAACTGTATGACAAAATGTTGGTCCCTAACATGTCTCAAATAAATATGAATAAATTGTAATTTCTTAGAACCCCTTATTACTAATCGGCGCCAGCGCGTGATGCAATTAAATATACAGTATGCCTCGACACGCGCTCAACTTCTCATGTACCACCACCAAAATCACTTTTGGCTAATTTCCGGGGTTAAAAGCCTAAAAGTGGACGAGGCTAGCATTGACCGATGGTCAATGTCCATGTAAATTATACTCAGCCGTAATTGTTTCCGTAAACTGCACGTAGATTTGTAGAACTACGCGTGGTCACGTGTGACTAGATCGTCCGGTCTATATATGTCGGCGGCCGATCGTGATGTGCCCAAACGTGAAATATCATGAAACGATGAAATCTCTTGAGGTAAACACTGCGGCAGCATAGGTGAAGACTAAAAGGGCGAGCGCAGCGAAGTCCCCGAATAGTCTCCGTGTTCGTTTGACATGTATAACACAAAAACATCACGTAGTGCTGAATAAAAATGCTTTTAAAAAGACATGTTTTCGTTGAAACCCGCCATATCATGATATGCCCAGTAATGGTTTGGCCATATCATGAAATGGCGCGGCACATCATGATGTGCCCAATTCTACGATCGGCCGCCGATAAATTAAGTAGATTATTTATGTTATGTTTGTATGGGTTGCTGGAGTATGATAGATACAGAAGGCATAAAATTAGTCAGGTACTTCATTATTATTTTATTAGTCTAATTGCACTGCTGGGCAAATAACGCTTTCCTCATCCCACGCCCACGGCTCGTTCTTAAACGTATTTAGGGCGGCGACTCTTTATTAATCTGTGGCAGCGACGACCTTACTACTATGCAATTTTTGTGACCCAGGGCCACAAAATGGTTTTTGCTAATGTATCTTTCTAAAAAGCAGTACAGACCTATCGACGAACAAAAATCTTATGCAAGGCTCTCCGATAGCTAGCGTTATCGTTATAACTTCTAAAGGTAATTAGTATCGAGCTCACTTGGCAACCAACCATACAGCGAAGTGAGGTTAATGCTTGGTTAATGCGGGTTCACTTGGCTCGAACCAAATCCGCACTAGTTTCACCCTAAAAGCCCTTATCAGATATTTACATAACAGATACCGAGTATAACATGGGGTTACATTCAAACATGCATAATATACATGATGATTTTTCCTAGAAGTGGGCTAGAGTAGGTAGAGACTTAGACCTTGCTATGTTCCTGTCATATGTCTCTTGCTTCCTCAATATTCATAAGCCTCTTCGTACAAGCTCGTCGGTTTGCCTTACTTCTAACTTGCCCTTTCACTAATAAATCGCTATTTTTGTCTTTGTAGGCCCTTTTTGAGCTTCCCCGTCCGATGGCTCTATTCACACCCGCTGTATAATCTGTTTCGTCAATCACCTTTCATTACTTTCAACGTAAGTTAAATGGGTAATTTGGGTTATAACAATAAGATTTCTGACCAACTTGATCATTTTGATACTTTGATATATTAAACTTAGCGTCACGTCATTTTCCATAGCACTGGCAGAGGCTCAGTTGGCGCCTAGCCAATATTCTATTTTGTGTCCAAGGGGGGCTAGCTTATCGTCCATGGGGATTTTATTGTGATGCTTGATGTAATCCAAAATCATATGCCTAAATATTTAGCAGTAACCTAGAGCAAAAACACGTTTTACTAACCCTTACGTCACGACTAACATCATCGTTAAGCATCACTCAAAGTTTGGAGTAAGATTTGGGAGGGCGTAGTGCTTAGGTGCCCCTAAACTGACACACATGTGAGTTTGACAGACAAGATAATAGATTGACAAACAAAACCATGGACAACTGTCAAAAAACTAGGCTAATCTTAAGATAGATAATAGATAGGACCACCCAGAATACCAGCGTCACAGATTCGTCTGTGACATTGCTGAGTCAGGGCCATTTCACTGCCGTGGTACAGTCACATAACCACACAGCTGTAGGTACCTACTGTTTTTTGTTGTTATTAATTATGTGTGTGTACCATGTCCAATGAATAAATGAGTTATCTATCTATCTATCTATTAAAAATCGATTGTAGAAACGAAACTTTATGCTAATAAGCATTGCCCTAAATAAGGACTTACTTATTAAGGCGTTTCCTTGTTCGTCGTTAGTGAAAACGGGCGTGTAATTAATATCATATAGATATGTAAATAATACCATACAGATAAACAGCCGGAGTTGCAAGGACTTAACAGAAAATAATTTGAAAAGGAAGGATATTAAGAGACTTTCAGGTAATAAGGATAAGCCATAGCTTTCACGTTGACAGACATCATAATATTTTCACGAGCCCATTACACGTCTAGCGTGAAATCAGAATAGCCGACAATGGTAGTTTTGTGTTGGCTTGGCACGCAAGTTTTATAAAACGAAACGAGAGTACCACAAACATTTATCTACAGAAGTATTAGTACAAATATTAATACAAAATTAGACATACATACATCATACATACCATAGCCGATGTCACACGTGTGGTTTTAGAACGTGTTCGAACGGTTCAAGATATCTTGATGGTATCGCATCGAAAACGTGAGTGAAATGAAGATCTTAGCTGCGGTAATAGGCGAGCTCCCTGTCAAACTAAAAAGTATTGGGTAAATGGCTTAACGTTGGCAAAATATTTTGTCATAAAATATGAGAAAAGGCGTGACACTAGATATATTTTTGGAAGACTCTATTATTTTACCCGGGCTCGCTTAGTCTTTCGATGCCAAAGAATCATGATCGGGTCTCTGGATTTAGTGCCCATGAACGAATATCTACGTGTGCGTTACTCGAGCGTGTTGTATGAAGCTTAAATTCTGGGGCCTAATTCTAATAGCACAATGAAAGCTCAGCGATGATGACGCAACGACGACGCTCAACTGATGGTACAGCTTTCCAACGATATCTTGGGGCTCAGTGACAAGTGGAACTAACGCTTGATGTACCAATAACGAACGAGAGGTCCGTGTTGATGACAGGTTCGTTGCCTTAAGTTACGTAGAGTAGTCTTTTGGCTGAGGTTTTACGTCTATTGATGTCTATTAATTTAATATTTATCGTTGTGCACATTATGTAGGTCTATCTTTCGTTAATTAATCCTGTCCATCCTAGGTTTGCTGGAAGAGATCTCTTATTAGAGATAAGCTCGCCTTTGTACATGTTTATTCCATATTAAGTGTCTATTTTCTGTTTTTGTGCAATAAAGTATAAAGTATAGAAGTAAAGTGACGAGTTTACAGGGGGGCCTGTAAACGTCATTCATCTCATCAGCCAAAAGTTCGTTGTTAGACTGTATCCATTATACAGGGTGGAAATTGGAGTAAGCAAAATATCACCCAAAGGAAACATTCCTTTATTTTTGAAAAGAAACAAAACGGCATTCAAAGTTTTTTTTAATACGCTTGCCACTACCAGGAATCGAACCGATTAGAATTCGAAAAAACGACATCCTGTACTTTTGGCGTCAATCGACAGGGTCAATCATAAGGATCAAATCTCTCTTTAACAAACATATTAAGACGGCGCCCAACAGCCTTTAGTAAAACGCAAATAACGCGGAATGACGAGTATTATTGCTTTATATTTTTTCCCTAGCTTGTTTATCACGAATGTCAGCGTGACTTTGCTTTCCCATAAACGTTAGTTTATTAATTTTGCTCGATAGAAAAGTCTCTGAAGTTTCCAGAAAATCTGTCTGTCACAATGTTTTATTTCACAATTTTGCACCGCATCTGAATTTGTGTTCTTGTTATTTATCTAATCATTATAAAAATGGCACAGTATGTTCCTCAGTTAGACTTGCTTAGCTTGGTTTTAACCTTTTTTATTTAATTACCTCTAAAAATAAGTTAAGGATGAAATTCTAAGTTCTGAATGCCTAACCCGGCCCGCCCTAAGTCACCTTTACTCAAGGATACATCAGATACCGTTGACAATCCGTTCCTGCACTTTAGTACAGAATTTTGTTTTTTCGAGTTCTAGCCGGTTCGATTCCTGGTTGTGGCGAGCGTATTTTTAACAATCTTTGAATGCAGTTTTGTTTCTTTTCAAAAATTAAGGAATTAGTAATATTTGCTATCTCCATTATTTAGAGTACTTTCCCTCTAGGTCGTGTTTAAAATTGCACTCTGTATATGGCATTTGGAGTATTTTTTTGGCAATCGGTGGGTGGTCGATGATATTGGTTAATCATAATTCATATTTTCTTTATTGGACACAAATGCTCAATTCGCTACCAGAATTAGGCCTCTTCAGTGTTCGTGTTTTGTGAAATAAAGTGTTGGTTTAGCCCGTCACGCTCACGTGACATGCGTGAGGGCGGGCTGTTTCGATTTTCTCGTTGAAACGGGAGCTAGAGTGCGGCCCGCAAGGTTGATGTCAATTTACAGTTTATAATCTGTATGTTATAGGGTTTATTTGTTTTGTTCGATTTTCTGTGTGGTCTGTCTGTTACACAGAAACGCTTGAAAATCGTGGTAGCATAATAAATAATAGTTTTTCAGTTAGGGACAAGAGTTCACATAGATCATAGTCTAGGAGAAAATCAATGGAGAGACGAATCTACGTGAATAATATGACCTTTTAACGCTTATTTACAATATAGAGTTTGAGTTATACATACAATTTTGTGAGTATAGCTACTACTATTCATGAATATCGTTGCAATTGGTCTCTTCTTGAACATCTAGGGTCCGGTGTCCGGTTACTGCTTTAATAAATCTAAACAATCCGAGAAAAGCTGCGAGAGCGAGCTTGCAAAGCTGCGGAAGCTCAAGTGCGCAGCTCGTCGATCACCTCGACAAGTGGACGCTGGAACTGCGCGCTTCCGGCCCGTTATGAGCTTTTACCGATGACCAATATTTCAGTCGACGGACAAGCTATCTCGATCATTCGTTTATTTGAACGAAAAAATGCTTTGTCAGGCTAAGAACATAATTTAAGTGGTTTTCGAATGCAGATATTTTGGTATTTAGACGACGACTAAGATGGACTGGCGTAAACACAATCAATACAGTTAAGATATAAGATACACACTATCATGCCTTTTCCCAATTGCGGTGGTAGAGGCACTTTGGATGCACTTTTAGGATGTAATTTTGCTAGCGTAACATCGCTATCATCAATGATATCCAAAATTGGTTGTGAACAGAGCAAAATAATCTTATGCGCACACCACTACACAAGGACGGAATCGTAGGATTTTTACTATTTGACTCGATACAAAGATCAAGCCTCCGTAACCCAACATTCAACATATCTGTAGCATTTGTTTCCGCAGGATAAAGTGATAGGCAAGTCTGTAGTTACACAAACATAAATATTTTCTATTTGCCCGCGCTCTTGTGTGTGTAAGTGTGTTTTGTCGAAATGTCGAGAGCAACTCAAATATTAACTCTGTTCGCACTCGGATGCGAGAGTTTTGTAAAATTACACCAATGCCGTAATAGTTAGCTCAATGGAATGGAGGCTTAAAACGATTCGATTAAACAGAATTATATTTAACATTACTGATTTTAACGATATTTGAGTGGTAGTTGAGTTGTTGCCTGTGCTCCTCGATGGGAAATTAAGGAATCACGTGTTACGGTTACCGTGTACATCGAGGATACTTAAAGTGACCTTTCTGCAAGTTTTGAACTGAAACTGAACACACATTTAAAGTATATTTAAATTATATTTAAATGTGTGTTTAGATGGTTATGGAATGTTTATAGACTTTGTTACTTCATCTAGAAACCCAGACAAAGTGGTGGAGTATATTTTAAATGAAGTGCAATATGTATGTGGTATAACGATTGACGTTCTTTAATTCGCTAAATCAATACGGCCTTGCTTCGACAACTGCAAAGTCTGCACAATAATCAAAATCAATTTCAAGTGATGGCTCATTCGTTTGTCTCTATAATGAGAATTGCGAATTTATGAAACTTTGGAAAATGTTATACACTGATTTTATAATCAAAGCATTATTCAACTTTACTCAACTGCTAATTGCTCTTCGTGACTGAACTTATTAGGTCAATTTTAGGGTAACAAAGAATCCATTAATATACCGAAACCATTGTTCACGTTTCAGATTTATGTTTGTTAATAAATTATGATTCAATTTTTGGAAATTTAATTGCTCATTCTACCAACGATAATAATAGCAGTCTAATAACTCGGTCGTAGGAGGTAACTGAATTATTAAATCTTCGTTGTTTAGAGCTTTCTGATAGAAGCAGTGTGCCTCAAGAGTCTTTGCTATAGCAAACGACAGGGAATAATAAAGATAAAGATGTCATCGACATTTTACTTCCATCGTTCAATGGAGTTATGCGTTTAACACAATGAGACAAGGGGCCATTTAAACGTGTTTCCGATATCGTTGTTCAAAACAATAAGTTTATTTAATTTTATGACTACTCAGGGTAACACCCATCAACGTTTAGTTTATATAGAAAGCAATACTGACTTATTCTGACTTATACTGAATTATTCTGACTTTAACTGAATTAACTGACTCTAGATACATCAATAAGTCTGTGCCAAAGAAAAATATTGATAGGGTGCTGACGACGACACGGTACAGAAGAAACACTAGACAAGATTTTAAACTAAGATGTTACTGAAAAATATGTCAGAAGCACTCTCGTATGCAGAGAAGAGCCTCAGAGATGCATACAACAGCGCAAACTTCGCTAGAAATGTGATCATTGTGACTCTCAGCTTGGGAATTCACTTTTTTCATCTGAAAGCAAAGTTACGCCCGTGAAGTTTGTCTCGGATGGAAATAAAGCACTCCTCTAGGAGCTACGTGCGGCTTACATACGTGAGCTAGTACTGTTTGCTGGATGTGTCGACTCTATCGTGGTGGGGTAAAGGTGGTTTTAGGACGAGTAGTATTGTTGGCGGCACACTGACCCACAAAACTGCTACATTTTGTTATACGTTCTCGCGGCGTCGGGGGAAGTATATCGTTTGTCAACCGGGAAACTTTGAGGAGCTGAACAAACAGTTCTATGAAATTTTGACGAAGAGGCAAACTAATCAGCGGTTTTTGAAGACGCGTGATTTAACTCTACTTGTTGCCGAGATATTTGAGTTATAGTTCTTGTGTGTTCCAAAGAAAAGGGGGATTGATTGAACAAGCTGCAAGGTGGGAAAATTCCATAGTATTGTTCTCATAAGGTACATTTGTCGCCTTTGTGCAATCTTTGTGTTCTGTTGTTTGCTGTTGTGCAAACAAGGGCGAGGCTGTAAAGGAGGAACAAACTTATTCTTTGCAGTCTGCAAAACCCACAGCTGCATCCATGCTTACGCTTCGCTAGTCAAGAGACTCGCCATTTTTCACCATAAAAACAACCTGACCTGAATTCAGTACGATACATTTTTCGGTGGCCGTGATGTGGGTTACCCTTTGACAGATCATACGAAATCCGGGTCGAGTAATATAGTATTTTTATTTATTTCAACCCCTTACAGTACGTGAGAATTTGAATACCGTAAATATTTGAGTAAAGGTCTATCCAGATAAATATTACGGGGTAGACCCTTCATTACCCCCGCAAGCACCCGCCTCTTGCAAGCACGAATGATGAAGCGGCTCTCAATAATGTTGTATTTTATATGAAATCGTATTTTGAATTACCATCTCGTAAAATAAAGATTCCTATGTCACAGATCTACTTCCGCAAAGAGGATCATTTGGCGTCTTCGATCAACCATCAATCAAAAGTGCCATCAATGGTCGGAACCCTTCCCTCTCTATTCGCATTTAAATGAAATTCTCCAGAGTGTACTGCTGATATAAAATACAACATGAAATGATTTAATTCCTCTTCATCGTGACGAGAGGACTACGTCAAATTAAGTTTTCCAAGTGAACATCGACTCTCGCTCGCTCCAGGACAATAGGCTTTGTTTTCCGCGTACCGGGGAGGGGGGTAAGGGGAGGTCGGGGGAGGGAATATTCATCAATCCAACACAATACTTGAAAGAATGAGTGGTCATGTCTCATGTCACGCGCCCGCCCCATCGAATGAGATCACACTCATAGCATAGGTACGTGACGGAATTTTCTGCGGTGTAGAATTAAGTTTCCATACATTTCATAACGATTCAATTTTTTTTTGCACACGCACAGATATACAGACCAAAAATACTTAGGTAGTGGAAGTGTACAGAGGCGATGTTGTTTTTCTAGTAAGAGATCTCTTCGAGCAAGTCAGGTAAGGCGAATTTTGCGAATGCTACGGATAAAAATTTCCATCCAGTCAAAACGTTACTTCAAAAGTTTCCAACAATGTGTATTTTATCAAGTATTTTAGCAGCAAGAGCTTGGCCTAACTAAACCCGGGGAACTTGTATTGTCGAGAATATGCCATTCCTTTAGGCTTCAGTAATTCCTAGCAAATCTTGAAGTTGTTGCGTCCTTAGTACCTAACGTCCACAACTTCGGCAGCTGTTTCTCTTTGAAGTTCCGAAATTATTGTAAGTTTCCGGTCGGACTTCTCGAACCGTTTCCGAGTGTACTTTTTGCGGAATTCCTTCGACATTTAAAGTAACGAATGCAGGGAATTAAAGGTTTGCCCGAGAACAGCCGAGAAATGTTTCGGAAGCTACCCGCGGAGCCCTCCAACTCGTCGGGGCCGAAACTTTCTCGCAAAGACCCCGATTTTTCTTTGAAGGGGGAGACTTGTGGGCAATGCGGCTTCGCTACAAGAGCTCTATATTTACTGAGCTCCTTAAAGAAGATTACAATACTGACTTCATAACGAGTCGCCCTTGCTAGGGTGAAGGTCCTTTGTTGAATACTCATTACAACATCACGAGGAATCCAGCATTCTGACATCAATGAATTTAACATATCGACTTGCCTTTTTAACCGACTGCCTTTAGAAGGGAGGGTTATGTTTTTAGAGTGTATGTATGTATGTATGTTTCTATGTATGTGGGTATGTATGTAGATTTCTACATACATACGTGTTGTATGAACATACGTACATTCTACATTGCGTGTCTGGTTTTTTGTTTTTAATAATATATTTTTATTGAATAATCGTCTCAGCCGCCATGTCATGCCTGCTTCTAAAAGCCACTGTAAGTTTCTAGCGCATACGTGCAAATGAGATTCTTCCGGTATTTGTACGAATTATGATCCAGCCGCAGAATAATGTTATAATGTCCCAGTGGCTCACACACACGACGCTGTCTTCGCTTCCTGCTCTGGCACGTTTGGTAATGTTTGGGAATTCATTTAAATTCATGAAGACGTGAACAAAGCAATTAGTATCCACACGAAGGGGGTTGCTTTTGTGATTAAAATTCAATTCACATTGTGCCTTCGCGTACTGAGGTCGTAACCATACCTGTTTGATTTCGGTATGCTAATATTAAACTTTGTGAAAGGAGAGTAAGAGATGTTTGTGTTACTGTTTAACAAAAAGGTAAAATTTTAAGGATTTGTTAGGGTCATCATTTAATCATCAATAATTCTTTGTTATCCTTCAGTATCGAGAAACATAAATCATCAATTCGTCACCAATGTGACAAGGTGGAAAATCAACAAGGAAACCTAATGTTTCCCCAGTTATAGAGTAGCTAGGTACATCATGTTCTTTAAATCTTGTCATAGGAGACGATATTAGATACTCACTGTGGTTGAAGCAGTTTCTTGGCTTCACGGATTGAAATCCATCTACATTACACTATCGGGGCTGCTGCTATGGTTACTGTTCACAGAAGGCTTACCGTTTACCGTTTTATGTGTTCTCCTAAATCCCGTCATTTTTTTATAAACACCCATACACAAGTTTATACGCTGTTATATCAATACCTACTAAAATGTATTTTTAAACCGCTTTCAACTGTCAACTTTCAATAACCACATTTCATATCGACGCCGAATATATTTCCATCGGAGAGTGCTATCCGTGCGCCATCCACACTGTTATTACAGATGTCATGTTACATGCCAATTCCTTCCATCCGTGTCGCGGGAATCACCTCTGGGGTGGAATGCAGAGTGCAAAGTGCAGAGTGTTCAGAATTCAGTGTTGGGTACGATCAAATGCTGGCCTTTCCATTGGATTAGACAGTGATAATACACGTTATAAATACGTCGATTTTACATACAAGGAACACCTGCACCCGTAACATGCCTGCTCGAGGGGGGTAGTGACGCGATAGAGTGAAGGACAGAGCACGCGCTTTACATTTATATATATTATTTGGTGCAATAAAGTATATATATATGCACAAAATAATACATTTTACATTTGAAAGTGGACAATACATGACAATGGCGAGCTTATCTCTATTAAGAGATTAAGAGATTTAGTCGTATGGCTTAATTATTATGGGTACAGTCGTTTCGTATTATTTAATTACAAGTTTATGTCAAGGCTATTAACCCATTGGGCTACGTCATTAGAAAGGGTGAACAGGGTCTGCAGGGTCGCCATGGTATTTTCTGCGGGGGCAGTTCTTAATTATATGGTTCATGTCTTGAGACTGAGCCCCGCAGTCGCAAGCCGCGGAACTCCTCCATCCACATCGGCTCATGAACTCTCCGGTACGGCCATGATAGAAAACCTTTGGCTTTTGGGTTGGATCAATTTTCATTGGGAGATTTGGGGGAGTGTTAGCGGTCCACTCTTGCTTCCACGCCTCCGAAACATTAAAGTTTCTGTAAATTAGGTCTTAGGCAGCAAGATGTGGTGGGCGGCGAGATTTTAAGCGATGGACCGGAGGGCTGAAAAATTCCTCGAACATTGGCAGGTCTGGATTCCTGGCGATTTTATGTGCTTCTCTCAGCAGGGACTGTTGTCTTCTCAGATGTGGGGGTGCGATGTGACTCAGAACAGGCAACCACTCAGAACAGGCCACCATGTCCGTTGCGCTTTACCATGTCTCTGTCTATCACCATACGCGATAAAACCTCTCCCGCACTCGGCATGCTACCGTACCGGGGCCGGGCATACTGGTGCTATAATTCCTTGTATTAAATCTAATCCGTTGGCTTGCTCTTCCGCGTTTACCTCAGACATGGATTCGGAATGGGTTGGGTGAATTTGGCATATGTCCTGCCCCCATATTCACTAACTCAGTGATGATTTTATAATTGTTATTGTGAATGAATGCCCTTAGTTTTCACTTCAATATCGGCAGTCCCCAAAGATTGCAACTTTTTTATTTATTTATTTTACTTATTATCCAGCAGGGCTACCAAAAGGCACACCACTCAACATCTCAGTCGCGCATTTTGACATTGATTTGCGCGACTGAGGTGAATGGCGTGCTTCATACGTTACGCTGTCCAACGATTTTTTGGCGTGCGGTCACAGGTGAAACTGTCGATTTTAGACAGGATCATTGCATGAGGTTTCGTAGATGTGACGCCCTCTGTAAACGTCACTCACGCGCCAAAAAGATCGTTTGACGAGTTATATCTAGACAACGGCACACACTATGAAAACCTATGAAAACGTTACTTCGCTGTCAGTTTGTTTGCATGCTGTTCAATTGGAGACTTGGGGTAGATGGTGGCGCCATGGCTCATTCTCTAGCTAACGTGGTGGCACTGAAGCTTCCTCTCTGCGACACGTCTAAGAAGTACTGTGCACAGGTACTGTGTTGTAAAACAGTCATATCTCGAAAACTAATCATCTTAGACCACCGGTTTGTATGGAGATGTGATAGCTATCGGCGAGATCTTCACTCAATGAATATCCGTAAAAATTAAGAGGTTATTGGTGTCGTTCAATTATCGTGTAACCAAAGAATATCAAAATAAGTCGGTTAAATAAGCCGACTTATTTTGATATCCTTTGGTTACACGATAATTGAACGACACCTATAGCATTTTAATTTTTACGGATCATCATTGAGTGATCATCACTGAGGCGAATAAGGGGCTGATCCCGGTCAATATTGCGGTGCGGAGACCCAGACACTTTACTGAGAATGCATTAGTTGAAGATGCTAATGGAACCACGATTTCAATTTTAGAACAAAACGGCCAGTTGATAGAAACCACTCACTTACTGAAGGATAATAATAATAGAACTTTTTCACTGTTTTACAAACAGTATTTTCAGGACGTCTTAACACCCACACGGTAGCGTAAGGACAAAAGAGTCCTTGGAACAATATTGACATTAAAATTATAAAAAAGGACATTAAAATTAATTTGACAGTGGGTACCAAGACGTCAATGAATGTCTAATTTTTGACGTTGGTACCCACTGTCAAACTAATTTTAATGTATTTTTTTTTATAAAAAAAAAATAAAAATGGCTCGAGCTTGGGGGTATAATAAATTGTATCCCAGTATTAAGCTCTTTGTGGACACAACATGTTCCTGTTCAAACATACCCGTATATTACAATACGATAGGTATCACATATACAAACATTGACGACATAATTGCTGTTTAGCGTTGTGTGAAAATAGAAATCCAATTTTCTGAGTCGTTGTGTTAATGTCAAATCCATACGTATCTTTGTATTGCCGACATTAAACAGTTTAAATTCAGTAATTAAGAGCCCGATCGTTTCACTCATTTGTATAGCAAAGGACATTAATTAGCCAACCAACATTTAGGGGATAATAGTACACATTTGTTTTAGGGGAAGTCCTTTACGGAGCATTTGTTATAATGACAGGATGAAACGTCACCCAATTACGACCGAATCGTTTGGTAAATTTTAGCCCGAAATCTATCTCATTCTTAGATCTCATTGCACCTGGAGATCCCGGATTAACTTTTTACTCCCGTAGTCACTTTTTAGAGTTCCAATCCTTATATGGAATAAATTAAAAGTAAAAAAATCATTTTTAAATAAAGGTTTTATTTAATTCCTTAGAAAGAAGAAAATAAAATTTCAATTCAATCAAATGCGTCATTTTATTACATTACACAATTCATACGATAAAAAAGCTTGTTGCGAGATTTAGTTAGTAGTCAACATGTACTGATTCTGTACATATCCTTCGTTTTAGGTCGTTGTCTGTTACACTTTTATTTCCTAAGTTATATTCATAAGTCTTGCTCGTGTGCAATACCTAGGAGAAGCGATTGTTCACGTGTGTTACTAGCACTTAATAATTTTATTGGAGAACTTTAGAAGCACAGTTGAGAAGTTGTTATTGGTTCCTAGCGTTCATTTATGCATGCGAAGTTTACAAGAGTGAGTACCTACATCTGTTATAGACCAAAAAGTTTTCTAGAAGAATACATCTATCATAGTATCAGGACAGAATAATGAGGGCGTTGTCAACGACATGTAGGGAGATATTACATGTGTAAACGATTGAGTGGGAACAAAAAATATAAATATAATATTTACTATTGAAACAGTTTGGTGGTCAGAAAAAAGGCTTTGAAAAACATCACAGAGACAGACAGCAGTAAAAGCAGACTTATTTAATACTGACCTTTTTGAGGATAAGTTGGGCAATGTATAAAAGTGAAACCCAAAAAAAAATCGTGTCCTTAAGATACTCAAAGATACTACTCATTATGAATGGAACTACGCAGAGAAGGGAAAAGGTCTTTAATGGGCCTATTAGACTACGCTGTCGGCAGGGCCCTGTCTGACTCACTGTCTCTTTCTAGTCGTTCCATCAGAGTGAGACGTCTATACAAATCGTGCCCTGCCGACAGCGTAATGTAATAAGCGCTTAATTACTAGCAGTTGCCCGTGGCCGAGTCGTGAAAATAGCCAAGACCATTTTTAGGGTTCCCTAGAGAAACAAGGAACTTATAGTTTCGTCAAGTCTGTCTGTCCGTCCGTCCGTCCGTCCGTATGTCACAGCAACTTTATTCCAAAACTATTAGGACTACACAGTTGAAACTTGGTACGTAGATGTATTCTATGAACCGCTTTACGATTTTTATACAAAAACTTAAAAAAAATAAAAATTTAAAGGGGGCTTTGGTTTCAGTTTCATGTATACATGAAACTGAAACCAAAATTTTTTTTTCGTTTCACATTTACATGTGTGGGGTGTTTATAGATAGGTCTTCAAAAATGAAGTGGAGGTTCTTAAAACTATTTCTCAAAGTCAATCTTTAAATAGACAGACCCATCCAAAGTGGAAAAAATTGTGTTCCCCCAAAAAATATATGCTGTGCATCTTAATATAAACTTTCGATGAAACTTGGTTTGAACAAAATATAATAAGCAGTTTTTAAGATATAAAACATTTATTAAAATTGCAAAGATAACTTTGTCATTCTACAAAGACTATGAAAAACAAAGTTACAACACAAAAATCCAGTCTAATAATTACACGATACTACGGAACCCTTCATGGGCGAGTCCGACTCGCACTTGGCCACTTTTTATACAAAGTTTAACCACTCTTTCCCCCCTCATAAAGAAGGAATTTTGCAAAACCACTAGTATTTACAAAGTTTCATGATTCTAGCGCCATGGTTTAAAATGTGTCAGCGTTTATCTAATTGGATACCTATATTCGTAGTGTAGATACTTATACATATAACATTGTTATTTACATAACATTAACATGTAGGCACGTTAATTGCTTCTAGCCCCATACTAGGATACACTGTGTCGTAGGAACTAGACATAATTGGCTATCATTAACCATGCTTAAGAACCTAGTTTAATTATAATTCAAGCTAGCAAATTATGTAATAAGGATCATAAATATATTAGGCTTGTGGCCAAGGTAATCCAATAAATCTAGGAACAAGTCTTAAGCTGAAGCATTATGTACAAAATGGGTTGACATTCTCAGAATTGTATATTTCCAGCAGATATATTTTATAAAGTCAATTTTGTGCAAAAAAGACAGCATTTGATGGCACTTTTATATGACGTCATTCTGTTGTTATTTCATAGAACTCAGGAACAAAAGTTCCGTTTTGACAGTTCATAAAAAGTATCTATTTTGAATTGACAGGCCACAAGCCCATTCTCTTCAGTCTATTACCCCAACCCAGGGAAATATAATGAGGCGTGACATTATTATTTGTATGTAAATATTATCTTACTGCCGGCCTCCAAAACGGTAATGTTTTTCGTAATAAACATAATTATCCCTATTTATAAATATTTGAATTTGTAAAGATGTCCTTTAAGTCTATCTGACTGGTTTGAAAAACCTAACCAGGGTTGGGGGTATAAGTATTTATGATCTGCATGTGGTCTTAAAGATGTATTATTTATGCATTGAGCTTTCCATTGTCACCTTGCTTGCTCTAACCCATATTCTGACTCAACTTGTGCTTATATCTGATCTTTAATTTCCGCCTACCAAACACGAAGGAACACACCCTTAAATGTTTTTGTTGTATGTAAAGGTACATTTGCAAGTTCTAAGTATCTTGTCGTAGATATTGTCAGAGAGCGCGATAAAGTTCAAAGAGCGAGCGTGAGAATTGCTTACCAAACGTGCGGGCTCCGTGCGTGTCAGGGCTTCTATTTGGAATCATCGACGTATCACCCCCAAACAGGACTGAATACTGTGAACGTTGCATTTCCCCCACACCCCGCAGACCGAGTTTACTGAAAGCATTTCTTGCCTCGTGTTCACCAACTTAAATTCCAAGGAATTAAGTTTAAACCTTAATAAAAGTTTCCCTTCAACTCGGCTAGTTAGTGTTAAATTGAATTTGAATTTCCCTCATCGGGGTCGGGGCGAGTCTTCCCTTTTTAATCTCGAAGTTCTTTCTTAGATCTCTCTGAATTATTGATGGCGCGTCTCCCGGCAGATATGTCGGAAACTGTTACTAACGGGATTAGGAGCTTGTGCTCACTAATTTGAGAAACAGATTCCCGACGAAGTTAATTTAAAGTTTGCTAACAAGATTTGTCCTCGACGTTCTGTTAGTTTCAGTGGATGTTTGTGGAGTTCATTATCGCTTGAACTATCGTTTCTTAGTTGTTGTTACATTACATACATTAAAAAATATTTGTCTAGTGTCAGAGCGGGATAGTGAGATTGAATCTAAGTTGCCTAGATCTATGTTTATCTATATTCTATCTCTACAGTAAATTAGTATTATTATTTTTGGACTTCAGATCTTATACCTCCTCTCTCGTCTCCGCTTTCTTAATTCTTCTCATAAAACATATTAAAACTCCATTATAAGAGCCCTGTTCACACGTTGTTTATGTGCATCACGTAAGCATAGCACATTTTGTGTTTTCATTATCCTATCACAAATGCGCCATTTTAATGTGTTTTAGTCGACACTTTATGATGCCGAGGATAATGAGGATCCTGGAACTATAGTACTGTTGTAATGTAAAACATAGGTACTCTTTTTATGATCCTACAGATTTCCATTTCATAGGTTTTGATAAGGTTGAAAATAGCGGGCCAATTTTACAACTATCCACAGTTGACAGGATAAATTACATGTCGTACTAATGTAATTATTTAGGTATATCCTGTATTCTTACGATCTGTGTTGTAGCTAGTATAGCTAGCTAGTAGCCGAGAGTTCATTTAATCTTTCTCGTCGCTTGGAGATCAATCTCGGGGCGTCGTCGTCGGAACATCGCAGGCTCTCTCGAGGGCATTGAGAAGAGCTCTCCATGGCATCAACATCATATAATAATCGACGAGAGGAGTCACAATAAACCACATTCACGGAACCTATTTAATGGTAGTAAAACCAAGTAGTTTAGAGATTGTAAACAACACAAAGAAATGTGGATAGACAAAAGACAAAAATCACGTCAAAACTAATGAACATGAAGCAATTTCAAACGCAAGTTAACACTATTTCCACAAGCTATGTTCCGCTGCTGAAAATAAGCCACTCCCCCCTTTTCCACCACTCCGGTCTCCCTCAACTCCATGCCACTAGCTCAACTTGTCACTCCATCTCTTCCATAACTGTCATATATTGTTAAATTCTTTTTACCTAATTTTATCTCACATTTAACACAACATCCGCGACCCTATCATTCGTATCCAGAACTCCGACCAAAGTTTTGGGTTTGATTCGTAGGTAATTAGTTTATTTATTCACGTAAAAGTGATGAAATGGTTTGGTTAGTAGACTGTTTCGGTATATCCAGAGATAAGACAGAAAATAATGCAATGAATGTAGAATATCGGGTTTCCAGCTAATAAACTGAGTCACCAGGGGACCTCAAACTTAGCACTAATGGAAGTATAGAAGGCACTCGTATTTCGGAAGTTTACCCCAGAATTACTCATAAAAGATGTAAAGCCACTTCTCGAAAGATGTTCCCCCCACCTCCCCCCTCCTCGAGAAAAGTGCTAAAACTCAGAGAAGTGGGAAAGTATATTTGCGGAATTCGCGGCTCGGTTGCATGTCGTGGTAATTTCCATGTGGAACGAAATCGATACGATGAGGAATTACTGTAATCTAATTAACAGTAATTCTCAGTGGACGGACATTGTACCTAAACGTAACCTTTGGGTTTTTCCTAAGTTTATTATGTGGGTTAATCGAGCACACATGGTGTAAGTACAGTATTGGTAACGTAGAGAAGTGCTCGTGATTTGATTAGCGCTCTCGTGTTTGATCGTGATAGAACTTGGCTATTACTCGTTGACGTTACGAACGTAAGCCGTACAATGTACATACACGTTCGAACCGTACGATGGCATGGTACGATTTCAGTCTATGCGATATATAGACTAGTCGTTAGAAACTGTGCGCTATCAAGAGTTATAGGGTCTGGATGAGCCTTCCGAATATTAATATACTCTCCTTCAGAGTCTGCTGGTTAAGAGGATCTTGCTTGCTGTGCAGTGCGGTAAATAAGCGAGTGTTCCTTGGGTACCTTTGGGCCGAGGAATCAAGGATTTTCTTCGGAGGCACAAACGCACATTACAATACTGGCAAGCATAATTATTAGTACTTAAACGTACACGCTTAGTGATGGTGGCTAAACAAATCCAGACGGATGGACCAATGTCATTATCGCCTTATGTTAGGCAGTAGATACGCGTGCCTCATAGAGGAGTAGCCGAGATAAAGAAGAGGCTTGTACCCAGCACTGGGTGATCGTCGGATGATTGATATCATAACCTTTATTATCTTTCAGATGTTTATTACAGCTCTGTTGTGCATTCTGAGTCACAATTTTGTGGCTGAACAGACCGATACGGGTTCTGCACTGCTTGCCACAGCAGATATACCTGTAGACGTCTTTGATGTGAGAATAAACAAAAATATGGCGTTTCTATTCTAAAGCCTCGTTGGTCCGATAGGTACATAATGGATGGGAGGTACTACGAATAGCTTGCGTGTGCGTCAATCAGCACCCTACAAGTACTGAATACAGGGCAGAGTCGGTAATCGTTTACTGAATGTCTCTGGTGCCCCCACTCTGAATTTAACTGCCTTTGATTAGACATGCAAAGTGGCTATCAAGATGGAAGCAGAGACCGGGATTAGTACCGTCAATTACGGGGTTAGAACTAGAACCTCTTGACCCCGGAACACAAAGCTGTTGTGGCAGCAGCAGACCTATTCACCCTTTTCAATGATTTAACCCAATGGGTGGTGGGTGGTGGTGTAACCTGTACGAGAATAGATATACTCACGCCGATTTCCGGCAGAGGTAGGCACCTCCACTCTTGCTACGATCAGCATGCATATCTTGATTCCTCAACATAAACTTGTAACTGAATTATTAAGAAACGATTTTCTAACATACGGAAGAAACATAGCGTCACGCGTTTTCCCATACGTGGTGGCGTAAGTATAGTTGATAGTTAACCCTCATCATCTTGCCTGGGGGCTAGCCTATCGCACCATGTTTCCATGGCTATTAGAAACCAAAGGTTACCTAGGTATGTAGGGTTAATAATTTTACTAGGTTCACTCATACATATTGTTTGGAACCAGCTCTACTTCCTGTCGATTTCACGGTACCCTGGATGCGAGTCAATGTAATTTATTGGACTCTGTTTTCAGTTTTTGCAGCTGGGAAAAAATGTTACAATGTTTGTTGTTGAAAGTTTCACAATACAGGTCGAGTGGCCTCGCACTTTGATGACCCAGGCTTCGATTCTGCTATTCCTAATTCGACTTACTGCCCTATCACTGTCCTGTCAATGTATTCTCACTGACAGTATTTTATTAGGAATACCAAGAGAAACCATTGCACAAACCAATTTCACAGTGAGAGCGAAATAGAGCAACACATTGTACTAGTGGTCTAATATACGAAGAGAGGCTCGACCTTCACCCATCTGTTACTGCGACGAAACTTGGTTTCAAAATACATCGAGAGTGGGTTGCTTAGCAAAATCCTGGCAAGTTTATGATTAATTGAACAAATAAAATTTACTATTTATTTGTTCAATTAATAATAATTACATTGCACTCATGAGTTTCGCCCACTTCTAATTCTTCTTTCGCTACGAAACTTGGTATGCGTATATAGTTCCGATGACAATACATTAATATGGTACTATCAAGATGTCCGAACTCGATTTGCCGTGACAAGTTCTATTCATATCTTATAGCAGTCGAATTAGTCAAAACTCGGTGGGTTTACAAGTAAGCATCTTAGGGTTCCCTCTGCAACCTTCGAGCTCCATCATCAGACCAGCTTGAAAGTACCATATCTTTGTATTGTCCATCTGTACTTTATACGCATACCTAGTTTCGTATCGATAGAAGAACTAGAAGTGGACGAAACATTGCTCCTAAATAAAAAGTCAATTCTAAATGTTTAATTAAACATAGTCTTGCCAGGATTTTGCTAGGCAACCCACTCGCAATGTATTTTCTAGCATACATCATTTGATATAAACCAAGTTTCATCGCAGTAACATATGGGTAAAGGTTGAGCTCTCTTCGTTTCCTAGGATAAAGGTACCTCAAAAATGAAAAGGTATTTATTTAGGAACATAATTCTGTACAAACTAGTTCTATTGTATTTGCCGTGACAGCGGAGAATGAATTTAACACTATTAAATAACTAGCTAATAAATCATTTCTATATATCTCTAATCGTATCATGTGAAACCAGCTGTATTTAAGATAAAATGTGTGTGTGCTTTTATTTATTTCTCAGAATCGGCACCCAGGGCGCGCGGCGGCGGCTGGCTGGGCGGGCGGCTGCTAGGGCCATCGTGGCGATTGTTTGCGTTCTATTCGCGGTGTATTTGTTTGCTTTGCGCGAGCTGGTTAGTTCACGAGCCTCGCTCGTTGTCCAGATGTCTTGCGTGTGGTGACTGAATAGCTATACACACTTATATCCTAAGATCCGAAGAGAGCTCGACCTTCACCCATCTGTTACTGCGATTAAACTTGTTTTTTATCAACTTTTGTGTGAATAGACATTGCGTGTGGGTTGCCCAACAAAATCCTGGCAAGGCTATTATTAATTTAACATGTAAAAATAAAAGGCCTTTTATATCAAGATTGCGTAAACGTATCGAGCTGAAATTTATACCAATCACTCAAGTCTATGGTCCCTTAAAGCTGTGAAAAAATCAACCATCTAGGTTAACGCCATCGGACGCTACGACTGTTTATGCCGTAATTTTGTTTACATGGATGACATCATTCTTGTATTTTTATGTAGTTACTTAATTGCACCAGTTACGAGAGGTAGCAATCTACAAGTATGATCGGAACTCTTAGCGTGCGAGTGTCACTCGCATTTGACAATCGATTAATTAATCATAGCCTTGCCAGGATTTTGCTAGGCAACCCACTCGCGAAATATTTTATAGCATACATGATAAAAACCAAGTTTTATCGCAGTAACAGATGGGTGAAGGTCAAGCTCTTCTCGACCAGTATCTTAGACCATATCATTTTACACTGGACCCGAATCGTCCCAACCAAACAAAATCGAAATGATGGCCGTTGATGATCGAGAGGAAAGATGATCGAATTTGGCACGTGAAGACATGTGGCAGAAACTGGAACTAAGGAAAATATAACGAACTTAGCGAACAGACACCATAAATAACACAATCTGATAAATGAAGGGTTCTGTGAAAGAGTCGCTTCGCTCGGTTCCCGATTGTACACAATCTTATAATTAGGTACTCTCTATTCGGTAAAAAAAACGGTCGCTTGAATAACTAACAGATATAACGAACAACAACAACAAATACTGAAATGCACGAAAAAAGGGTGTTTAGAATTAAATAGTAGATAGGTATTAAGTCAATTAAAAATACAAAAGCGCCTGACATTTTTTAATTGCAAGAGACTAACTGACGACTAGATTGAAGGTATGGCCGTTTTGACGACGTTTTAACGACGATGATGGTGCGGAAACCATTTGTATTAAAACCGTTTTACTAAAAAGCAAATACTTACAACACAAAGTATAATATACGTACATACAAAATAATGACTTTTCTTTAGAAAATTCCAAGAACATCCCAATCCCAAACGAAAATAAAACAGAAAAATAAACTTATAATTTAGGTAGGTATTTGGCGTGGAACAATCGATCGTATGAAAAGATCGAAAGCTTGTTGTATGCTATGCTAGCTGGACCGTGAAATGTATTCAGAAGTTTGCCAATACCGCGTCACAGGGGTGGGGGAGAAGGGTACCCTGTTTGGCGGGCTGAGTGAAACTTGGGCACCCTTTTTGCTGACCCTAAGTTTTTGGCACTTAGGGGAAACAAGAAACCGGACAATCTGAATACATTAGGAAATTATATTTAAGGGGCAGCATATTAGTCGGCGTCTATCTTTTATTTATATCTGCCAAGAGACATGAAGCTTTTTAACCGACTTCCCAAAGGGGGAGGTTTACTATTCTTCCGGTTTTTTTTTATGTATGTGCCCCGATTGCGCCTAGACGGATGGGCCGATTTGGAAAATTATTTTTTTGTATGAAAGGGTTCCTCCCATTGTTTGTATGGACCACCAGGTCAGGATCTGATGATGGTATCCTGGAGAAATCGAGGGAACTCTTCAAATATTATAGGCAGACCTATAGTGATTTTTGTGTTTTTAGTAATATTTCGTACATTTACTCGCAGTAAGCATAGTATTGTGATGCGGAACTGCTGATGAAGACCACTTATGGCCGCCAGAGCTGCTCAATACTAGGTACAAATACAATGCGTGGCTGACGGGCAGGCAACGCATAGCCTAAACCGGTGGACCTAAAGCCATTAAACTTTGTACAGAGGTTCCTTAGTAGCGTGGGGTGGCACTGAGATGGGGTTTGACAAAATTACGTCCCCGAGGGGGGGATAAGGGGTTCCAGTTTGTATTAAACTCAATCTAATCAAATAGGGTTTATGGAAGTAGGTTTTTTCTAAAGTTTACTGTTTGTTTCAATTATTTTTAAAAGTTATTTCTAAACTTGTCGCTAGATTACTAGTGGCTCTGTGAGCTGTAGACCTCGCGAGTATGTCGGTGGGAAAGCTGGACTGCTAACACACATAAAAAAAAACCCAAATAATTTTCTTTCAATAACACATACAAACTTATGAATGTACCTGGTTACGTACATGCAGTATGAAAGTAGCCGCACCAATAACTTTGTAAACTACATTTCGCGATCTTTAATACAACCTATTGACTTTTTACTAAAATTATATAGTCTGTTTCACTCTCATGGTCTTTACGAATCCAACGACACCTCATTTGTTAATATCCATCGAGCCGTTTGGGTTGTAGCGATTTTTTTACATTTTAAAACCCCATATCTCCGCCATTTTGAAAAAAATCTAAAAACTGGCTCGATTAAAACTTTTTATTTATTTTTCCAACCTGCTTACAAAATTTCACGAGAATCGGTTCATAAATGCGACCTGTAGAGGAGAACAACCGGACATACGAAAGCATTTTTGCCCAAACCTGAAACAGAGACGCTTCGCTCGCTTCGCTCGCTCGGTCAATTAAGTTTAATTTATTCTTGGTAGATATTATTGTACCACCAATGGCATTCTTGGCTCTCATGTACTTAGGTACTAGTTAGTATTCACATTCAAAAACTTAGATAGCGAGCAGTCAGGTTGGTGACTGCTCTACCATGGCCATTCCATTCCGCAATTTTGAACATTGCTCAATTAAGTTGGGTCGCCAGAGTAACATTCGGAATTTTACTGCGTTACTACGATATTATTCACTAACCCAGAGATGCACGAAACTAATAAGGATAATAATTATATCCTAGTATTAGGGCGTTTGTGCACTACAGGTGCACTACAAGTAATTTTACTGTCCGGCAGTCCGACTTTTTACGGTCCAATATGGCACGCCATAGATTTATTTTACTATATTTTATATACTATACTATAATAGTTCGCCATTGTACGGTCGTTTGAGCGGTGTGCTTCTGCGAGGGAAGGGGTTTGCAAAATTGTTTCGTGCAACTTAGGATTAGTCATCAGACGGAATAAAATATAATAACCGGCCAAGTGCGAGTCGGACTCGCGCACGAAAGGTTCCGTACCATTATCTATAAAAAACCGCAATAAAAAACATGTTGTATGGGTGCCCCCCTAAATATTAATTTAATTTTAATTTAATTACTTATTTTTGAAGTAAAACTTCTTAGGGCACGGGGGTAAAATTTATTTAACCTCTCAACTGTGGGTTATTCATATATTTGCTTTTCAATTGCTACTAGCCGGGTGCTATCACGAGTGGCTAAGAAATGTAACGGAAATTGGAATCGGTGACGTCAGGGTCGGCTGAAGACTTTTAAAACCGCAACTATTTTCAATACGGTTTTTAACTAATCAGATAAGATAATAATACATTCGTACAATAAAGAATGTTAATTAGTGAGAGAAAAACCTGATGAAACGTTAACAAATAAAAATTATTTTAAGCATTCTTCCACGAGTTCTTGATTTCCGGTATGGCCAAGATGGCGCCGCCGCCGCCGCCGCCGCTGGCTGGGACTTCAAACAAAACCAACTAGCATGACTCAAACTACTTCGTTCAACCTCTTTGTTGGAACCGGAACTTATGTTTGACAGCTGTGCGATGCGATCCATACAGTTTGTAAGAAAAGAGTTTCATCAATGTCACACGGGTCGATATGGATTTCTAAAACAAGCAAAGCAATGCATACATTTGAGCGAGACGGCTTAAAGACGTGACGTCAGATGGTATATAATCTGAGCGAGATGCAAATAGTAGTGACACTATTGAATGAGTTAAGTATATCACCACGAGCGCGACAAATTGTAGATAAGGAATGGTGGGAAATAAATGACATGACGTATTAAAAGTAACTACAAGTATAAAATAATTTCAAATAATCGGACGTCTGAAACTTAAAAGTAACTTGAAGCAGAGATTGGATCTCAAAATTGGAAATTTAAATCTCTTTTAGTATAGGTAGGTATAGGTGTATAGTATAGGTACCACTTAATGATCTAGCTACAGAAGTTTTACTTCTAACACGTGTACGGTGCTACACGCGTTTTTTTTTAAGTAAATAATCAACTCAGTATATTGTGAACATTTTAAGCGTCTACCTGCTACCATTATCAATATCGAGCAAAAATATCACGTTTGTTGTATGGGAGCCCCCCTTAATATTAAATTTGTATTTGTATTTTATCTATTTATTTGCATAAGCGCACACACACACAGCATAAAACATAGAAGATACTGATAATTTCTTTTGTTTTTTAGTATTTGTTGTTATAGCGGCAACAGAAATACATCACCTGTGAAAATTTCAACTATCTAGCTACCACGGTTCATGAGATACAGCTTGGTGACAGACAGACGGACAGACAGCGAAGTCTCAATAATAGGGTCCCGTTTGGCACCCTTCGGGTACGGAACCCTAAAAAGCACTCCTATTTTATCTGTCAGGCGCCTTAACGTATGTTGGTGTTCTGTATAAAAACCCAAGAAGCTAACAAGACCATGTTTCATAGCACTTTGTCCCTCCCACTATATCTATATACTCGCGAATGTTCTACGAGTATCGGTCTTGACTTATCTTTGTCAAGCCTAGGTACATACACATACAAACAAAAATGCAACATAGCGTTATTTCCCATACGTGGTGGCAGAGGCATAACTGTGCCTACGCTTAGACAGTTATTCAATAGGCACTGCCCCCTTCGGGCTTACCCTGGAGTACCCCGATGACTTCATCACCCTTACAAATGACGCCACCAATCGGTTGAGAAATTTGGATATATTCCTGTGACATTCCTACTCGGAGATGTCATACGAATAAATAATAAATAGGCACTCCATTACGTGTGACAGAGGGGGTTAGCTCTATGGAGATCAAAGGTGGTCCGATTTCGGTTCGGCCATGGCGACCGTTTCAATCGATCTGAATTTGAAGTCATCGTTTGTTGGCTCCTTGTGACTTAATATTGTGAAATTGATATTATTACATTGATATTATTACACTGATATTATGATATAATTAGCGTCAGATTCAAACTCGCAACTCCAGCGTGAGAGGTAAGCGTGAAACAGACTTGACTTTGCAATAAACTATGACTATTACTAACAGTTATTAGAGCTCACAATGGCTCACATATAATACATATCCTTATTCAATATGGAATGACACCGTTGTTGCACTGTCATGTGGCTTGGTCGTCGGACGAAATAGAGCACGATAGCGGATTCAATTTGTTTGCGAATGAAAAATACCGATTCGGTGACTGAACAACATTGCAGTTACAGCAGATGATGCAAGTACTTAAAAACAAGGGCCTAAGGACGAAAGTTGAATGACAAGACGCAATTTGAGCCAGAGCCAATAGGTTTGCGAGCGGTCGCGTGTGAAACGTATAGTACCGAAACTTCAAACGATATACAAACCGTATATCAGGAAAATTACTAGTATTTATTGGATTTTTTACTTGTAGCAATAATTTTGGTATAAAAATATACAAGAAGGTTATCTAGAAAGGTTATATACAATATATATATATCTAAATATTAGAAGTACTTTTTAGGTCGACATCGCTGACTAGAAAATATTCTGTATTCTACAAAAAATATCAAATCAATCATCAATCAATCAATATCAATTTTCCTCTTCCTTTTTGGTGGCTACCAGCTTGGACCGGATAAATTTTATTAATGTTAGTTATTTATAATGAGCTCTAACCCAGTGTTAGTTATTTATAGATAATGAGCTCCAAAATTCTGCTATATTTTCCAAATTCCCGGAAAATTTGGCATTAATGTAGATGGAGCATTTTTAATTAAAAAGATACGCCGCTCTAAAAACGAAACGGGTCTATATCCACCAACAATATGTGAAAGCTATTCTATAACCCTTTTTTAGGGTTCCGTACCCGAAGGGTGCCAAACGGGACCCTATTACTGAGACTTCGCTGTCCGCCTGCCTGCCTGCCTGCCTGCCTGCCTGCCTGCCTGCCTGCCTGCCTGCCTGCCTGCCTGCCTGCCTGCCTGCCTGCCTGCCTGCCTGACTTAAATAGAGATTTCACTAACATAAAAAGACACCTGGTAACTATAAAATCTGCATGAAATTCGGCATCCGCTGCAAATCATTTAATTTGTGGAATAATTAATTGATTTCCCCTTTCTCTGGGTGGTCAGAAGGTAGAGGGGTGGGGGTCGTTACTGCTCTATGAGCGGCGAGGGACCACTGACAATGCAGCTGAACAATCCGTCTGTTGCTGGATAGGATAATCAGGATACAATTAGTTGCCCAATAAATTAACTGTCAGCGGTGAAAGATTTGTTACACGCTGTCACAGAGAGATGTTTGGCAAATTCTATGCAAGTTCCAGCGATAAGTTCACTTCTGGGAAAAGATACGTGATACTGAAAATAATAGCAAACTAACGGACCAACGACAAAGTTTTTCACCCAGACCTGTGTCTATTAGTTTTATTTAATCCAGAATTCTAATATCAATTTGCTGTAAACAATAACTAGCTATATCTAGTGTGATAACAACCTCATTATTATGACAACGTGAGTTAACGTGGATATACAAATATTATATCGTAAAATTACTTTAATGTAATTGAATGTGAACGAAATACATAATCCTTCATTATTTCAAAGAAAATAGCACAAAATAGTAAAGCCGAGTTTATTCGTCGAATCACGAAATTAAATCCTACTTACATCCCGTAAAACCATACCTATAATCCCAGCGCGCATTATTCTGAATTCAGAATCCGGTTTGCAAATAAAAATGTAGACGGAGTGGCTGAGAAAAGTTAGGTATATTCCGGGTGTGAATTAAAATGTGGCCCACACAATTTACAAGTGCCAGGGGCTTACAAGTTTGTGACGTTATCTACGGGTGAAAAATGTAGCCCCTGAGACGTGATAACAGCAGCCAAACGATCGTCAGTCTATCTAAGAACGTTGAATATTGGTTAACCTTATTCAAGGGAAACCTAAATGCGACGTAGTTTCGCAATCTACACTACGACACTATTAACCGCTTTCAGCTCAAGCTTGGTATGCCCATTGCCCAAGGTATGCCAATCGTGAAACAGAGACTTGAGGGATTTACTTTTATTTTTATTTATTTTATTATTTGGAGAAAAAACAATGACAGGCAACATAACACAAAATCTAGATTTACATTATAACACAAAACCTGACATACTATTAAACACTTTACGATAATGTCGTCATATAAAGAAACGTTTACATTAATGTAGACAATCATTTGGTGCATATTTTTTTCACTGGCCGGAACTTTTGTTTTTGGACCCAAGCTAGTATGAAACGTGAATGATCTCCTTTTAGGGCGTTTGTGCACTGCAAGTAATTTTACTGTCCGGCAGTCCAATTTTTTACGGTCACAAACGCCCTTATACTTAAAGATATGATACGTAATCGTCACTGACATATCTGAGACAACTCTCAGAACTGATAGCAGTCTATGAATACGGGCGTGGTATTCATCCACGAGCACCGTCATCGAAATATCAATAGGTGTTCCGGTAATTGAAAGAAAAAATCGACGCAAATCCTTGATTGAATAAAACGCGCTGTCGACGCGCAGATGGTTTATTTCAAAAACGCGGCATGGGTACCTCTGTACCTCTGTGTGTTATTGACTATGAGGTCTTCGTAATATTAATCAATCACTCTACCATTTGAATCACGGTACCTAGCTAGCCGGACCGTGCGAAGTCCATTAAATCACTATTCTTTAGTGCCTTATTACACTAGCGAGTTGTGAGCGAGTTGAAAGCGAGTTGAAAGTTCGCAGCGTATGCGCGGCGATCACGCCGCGGGTGCGCAGCGAGTTCGCCGCGGGTTCGCAGCGAGTTCGCAGCGTGCGATCCGCGTTTTGTACATTCAGTGCCAGATTGGATTCCGATGGATACATTGCAAACCTATTTCAACGTTTGTTTTTTTTTTAAAATACGACCACTGTACTCCCTTTTTGTTTGATCCCATATAACAGGAAGATTTTGAATTTCCGTAATAAATAACTCTATATCCATTATTAACGTTTTGTCTCGCACTCATGTCTTTGACGACTTAACACGAGTGTACAAAATGGCGTCGACAGCGCTGTTTGCCGGGAGCTCGCTGCGAACTCGTGGCGAACCCGCACGGCGGCGAGTTCGCCGCGCACACGCTGCGAACTCGCCCCGCTTTGAACTCGCTCGCAACTCGCTAGTGTGATAAGGCTCTTACACCGAAACAAATTCCCGGCACCGTTGCCAGCAAGAGAGAAAATATGAAGTTTTCACGGAACTGCAGCTATTTTTGTACTATCGACGTCTCTATTTATTTTTCTTACGTTTTGATAAATGTGTCGGTTCGAGCATTCCTCGGTGGTTAGCTGGCGACCACAGTGTGGCGCGGCGGCGGTGGGGGGTGTCCTGAAGATGTGCAATTTATATAGTCATATGTTTTCATTTGATTGCTCTGTAGGTATACTACTGCTGGTCCCCGGTATTGTTTCTTGGTGTACGTAGCTGTCGTACAACCCCCCCATCAATCCGCACTGAGCCAGCGTGGTAAAGTATCAATCTTCTTAGCTTTGTTGTTGTATGTTGTATTGTGTATGACTGTAAATACCAAAAACTAATTATTCCTACTTAAGATGTAATCCTGCCTATAAATACTCGTTCCATGATTGCTTAGAGAAGTGTGATAAAATATCTATGGGTGTCATTAGTCTGACGGTGATGTATGTGATAATTTGGGGAATCGAGCACGCGGCACAATTCCAATGATGGTCATGGTTGGGCGGATCGCACGCGCCCCTCTCAAATAGGATGGCAAGATGTTAATTACGTTTACAATCTCAATAAAAAAGGCATCAAACTGTTTGATCCACCAACATGATTTCAATATCTAGATAGATTTAAGGATATCTATTAGATAAAGGTCTAAAAACTAAAATGAATTGATGCTAAAGCCGATTTATCAAATGATAGGACTTAACTCAGCAGAAACCGGGCTTTTTAATACGCTTTTTTTGAAGATAAGTACCCGGATGTTCACAAAAGAAATAGCTTTTTGAGCTATCCTCCAAACCTTTTAATGTTAAGTGGTTCGAGCGAGGCGGGCGGCTTGTTTTGACTAAATTTAGCTCTCGTAAAAACATCTTGAAGTAAATGAAAGGAATATCTACAAGAACCCGTAAAAAATGCCACCGTCTTTTGTTCTTCGTATGCTGACTTCGGACATCTACGAGTGTTGCAGCATCTGTGACAGACCAAAGTTACGAATTTAAATATGGCTGACACAGCAGTACCCTTTTATTAAATTCTGTAAGAAGCTTGATTTCTAGACACATCGCGCCCGGCTCTCGCTTTGCAGTTTATAAAATATTTGATTATGCTCAGAATATTCATGGTTCTATGACCACTTTCAGATGGCTGACCGGAATTCTGGACATGACAACATTTCCAATTAGAGAATCACTCACAAATGCCATGAATAATGACGTTCATTCCTGATTCAGCTTGCTGGCTTTGAAATGTTTTTGTATGGATTTTAATCACAGTGCCACTCAAGATGGAAAGTTATTTATCTTCCGAAGCTACCAACTTTATACATACAGGCGAATTGATATTTTTAACAAAGAAATAGTATAATGTTTAAGAGACTGGCCTCTACGCGAAGGTCAAAGCGAGCAAGTGCTATGTAGCCCCTGAACCTTAAAGGAAATAAAGTGTCGCCTAAAAGATACAGATTGTTAATGGAATCGGCTATAGGCCTTTTCATAAGCACCGCACCGCCTTAGTTGCTCGGAGAAGCAAAACAACATATCTAAAAATATTGCTTACATCTACTTAGAAGATAATGCCAGAAAAGCAAATAATGCACGATAGAATTATTCGATAAATTAGAGTAAACGACCCGGAATGCTCTGCGGGGGTCGGGAGGGGTGGCGCGGAGGTTACTCTCCTCTACACTCATTTTGTATTAGAAAAATAAAATAATGCGTTCCGAATTCTTATCACCGAAAAATCAAGCTAGCATTTACGTTTTAGACTGCGCTTCGACATAATTATATGATCTTTAGGAACAGTCAATTTGTTCATGAGTTCTATGACATACAAGCATGTGACGTCATAATGAAATGAATTTGTCTTTTCGTGATGAAAATATACTATTCCGATATTTTCTAGCCATTTTGTACATAATGCTTCAACTCGCCGAAACATGTTCCTACATTTTTTTGATTAGGTAGCAAACCTTGTCCAATACCATAATTGCCTAGTTACGTTAATTGCAAATTCATACAAACATTTAGGCATTCAATTGCATGCTTACGTTGAGACAGTAATTAACATGACATATAGCGCGGGGGTGTAGCAGTATACTCGTAATAAGTTCAACTGGGTTTTTTGAACAAAAGATGGGTTGAGTCGGAACTAACCTAGTGTAGGGAGCGCGGGCTTTGTCTTGCCTCTGAATAGACTCCCGACTCCCGATACACTAACAAGGTTTCAATTCATTCGACTCTTTACAGAGAGCAGTGAACATCGCGAGGACAGGCCTTTTGTTTGCAACTCTTGCCACAGCGTTTGTTTTCCTACAAACTGATACGGATCCTATAGTACATATTATTTGAATACATTGTTGTGACTTGTGTCGCGTTGCACGCGATATTATTAAGTGCTGGTTGGAGTTGTTTTAAAACATATTATTTAACTTCATTATGCAGAGCGATTTCACAGGCTAACAAAATTGATGAAAAAATCGTTATTGAGGTTTAAAGGGCCTATGGCCATCGATAATTCAAGCTATTGTTGATGTTGGTTAGAAAGGTTATTTTTGTTTTAGAATTTCTCAGAGAATACAATTCAGCTATGAGTAAATAGTTTATGAGAAGGCCCATGTGTAAAAAATCCCGGATACTGCAGAGCTCCCTGGTAGTCTACGGCTTACGAAAATTCGTATCGAAATCGGTCTAGTAGTTGTCCTTATATAAGCCTACGCCGCCTTCGTCCTGTCCGCCGTGTTTGACAAAATGTACTTTCGTGGTGTTAATGGTATAGAAGTAAAGTGACATAAACTCTGACGTAAAGCTCTAATGTGCTAAACATAATGTAAAACCGATGTCTAAATTATTCGTACCTCAGTCGTTGTAGTAATTGTGTTGATCCATTGTTGATCTAATCAATCACCCTACGTGAGTGCGCTAACTAGCGCACGTACGAGCTAAGAGCGTAAGACAAATGCGCGCTCTTGTTACACGGGTTACATCCGTATTATCAAATCAGTCACTAAACCAAAATCCTAGCATGTTAATTTATTACACAAGTGCCTAGCCTTTTGATAAAATGTAGCATAGTCGAAAACGTTTTAAAACCTACCTCACCGAAATCCTGTCTACCAATCCGGGATAACTCAAAAGTTTCGTTCAATTACTTGCCCGACTGACGTACAGCCATCTGATTATTTTTCTGCCATCAGTTTACGGGCCGTTCCTTTCAATAAGTGCCTTATTTATCCAAATATCGGCGACACATACAAAACTACGTTCCAAATTATCTAACAACGAGGATTAGCGAACTTGGCTGCAAACTACTTGTCACCGGTTCAACTGATGTGGTGTCGTCTGCGCTTACTGGGAGTGGGATGGATCTGAACTCTGGGGGGCCACATACACATATGAAGTAGTAAATAATGTATTTCTGTCTCATATTTTAGAGTGTTGAAATTTGGTAGGGGAGGGATTTTACTAGAAACGAGGATGAAAATGATTGCCCCCACTCACTAAAAGATTTTCAAAGGTCAACATGATTGAGAAGTTGATTATCATATCATACATACCTATTGATCATATTTTGGGGATTTTCATACAAAGTGCTTGATGATTTATATTGAATATAAAAATCAAAGCTTTGCGCCCCCGTTGATGTCTTTTGTATCGGTGTATGTTTTCAAAGTCTCCAAAATGTTATTTTTTCTAAACAAGGTAGAATAGTTCGTGAACGTTTTATTTGATAGCGGTGAAGCTATTTTTATAATTATACAGGGTGTAACAGATCGCGATCAAATCGCTTTGATAGTAAAAGTTGCTCAGATTGGTCTCCCTAACAACCCCCTAAAATATGACTACACCCTTCTGTTACACCCTGTATTATACGTATTTGTGTTTTTTTGACCGGAACAACGTACAAAAAGAGTTCCAACTCCAACTGGAGCAGCATAAATAATAAATAATGTTAAATAAATATAGGATCAAATAAAATGTGATGAATAAATCTTCTTCCGCCATATGACTATTTTCGTCTTCTGATAATAGTTTATCCTCCAAGAAAAATACTAAATCTTCTTCTTCTTCGTGTCGAAACTTGTAAGAAGAATCAAAGTAGATCTTTCCAGTAGTCAGCCGCCGGCTTGGCTTGGTTTTATCATTAGACTGCATAAGGTAAATAGTTAAATCAAGGTCGTCTATTTTCTCTGGATACTTTTCTTTTGACGTTTTGTATAAAAAGAAAGATGACCGACGACGGTGTATTTTTATGGAACTTTCCACATGTCGTCACCGTAAAGACGGCCGTCTTTTTGCGTCTGTAATATTACGGCCGCTATATGACGGCACCGCAACTATCCTAAGAAACCAAAGCTTAATAGATACAGACTCGAGGAACAGTAACATTGGTCCCAGTGCTAATCTGCTCTGTTGGTATAGTGAATGTAGGGCGACGCCTTCCTTACGTCTGTTTACCGTGGGGGGGATAGAGGGGGGCGCAATTACTACTTGTAGCTAATGGGAGCGTGAGTTTTTGGAATGAACAAAAACATCGTTATAGCCATCAGTATCACAAATCAGTAGTCTAACTGACCCAGATTACGATGAACAATCGAAATATGATTTACCTCCACCTCTTTTTAGACTATAATTGCCGAATATGTATATTTATCAAATGTAGTCCATTATGTCCCCAATAAGGGGCACAGGCCTTAAATGTTTGTATGTGTAGCTGTTTATGGTTCCTACGACACGGGGTATACTAGTATGGAGCCAGAATAAATCTCTTATTAGAGATCAGCTCGCCTTTGTACATGTTTTTTCCATTATTAAGTGTCTGTATTCTGTTTTTGTGCAATAAATTATAAAGTAAAAAAATAATAATATGTGCGTGCCTGTATATCAATGTGTATGATTTTTGACCTAAATCTATTCATATTGGCTGTATTTATTCCAAAGTAAACTGGGTACCAATATTCATCGAAAGATTTCCTGTGAAACTCAGCGAAACATGACCTCTTCAGAAGTAGCTTTTGTATTGTACCTATACGTTCTAGGTATTATTATGCTTCTTGCTTTAGTTTGTAGGAACTGAAGCACTGTGAATGGAATTTTCCAACGTACTATTACTGTGTGTGTGTAGTGGTCCCGAGGCCACTCGATATCCAATTATTTACTATACCAGCCCAATCCAGCAAAACCCATTTCAGTTTTTGCCCATGTCAAGGGCTATGCAAGGCAAGCTTTGATTGCGTATAAAGTGGAATTTATTTAGAATTCAGGATTATTTTATTTATTTGATAGCATATCATACGAAAACTTTTGTCAATCAACAAGTATGTAATTTATCAAAGATTCTCGATGTTTTAACAGATCTTTTCTAGTCGTGGAGACTAATAGGGGATATCGGAAAACACCTCGTCGGCACCCGGTTTATAATGGTTAAAAAAATGCTTAATTTAATAGAATGTGGTTTTGCCTATCTACCCCCTAAATAATTCTCACTTCTTCTGATGAAGTCTTGAAACCATCGAATCTTTGTATCTTTGAGTTACTGCTTAGCTCATGGGCTATAGTCCAATATTTTGGATCCGTCGTTGCCATGGCTACGGCTGAGTTATGCGAGCGATTCTGGCCTGCTGTTTGGTATAGTAAGCTACAGGGACGGCTTCTTATGCTGACTGGAATGAATGAATGTCTTGCCTACAACGTCACGTTAGCGGGATGATTGGCAATAAAATAGAAATAAAGATTAATATTCGAGAACATTGATAAATTTTCTTCATTTTTCGATAGCTGTTGAGAGGGGCTCGTCCCCTGTTACGTCAAATGAAGAACCTATTGAATAACTGGCTAATAGTAGAATGCCAGCCCGCCTAAAGTTGTTTCTTAAATTCTGATAGGTAGAATTGGTAACAATATTAATAACATGACTATCATGGCTTGCCAGAAATGAGCCACAGAGACACACCATGGGGTCAAAGACTTTATATCACACATAAATATACCTTGTTGGCAGCTGTGCAGTGCTGGCTACATTTTATTGCAAATATCCACGGAACAATTACTAGCACGTGATGGACTGCAGCTACTAGCGAAGTACTCGATAGGCAAACTTCTAGCTACCGGTACAGTGGGCGTGTTGTACCATTTTTGTATGAATATTTCATGGGGTCATCAACATCCAGTATGATGGGTACAGTTCGCGACAAGTTTTTTTGGCTGTTAGCGAGCTGTCAACTCTCTTACACTTTTCTCTATTAGGGTAATGACCTTATGTGTGAAAGAGAAGTCGCAGCTCGCTCAGCTCAAACATGGCAAGGTCTGTAGGTGTTTATGTGGAAAAAGTTCCATCATGTGATTCTTGAAAATTTTGTTCAAATTCAAAATCAAATAATTTAAAGCTTCTTTATGGTTATCCGAGAACTGTATTAAATTTTCCTATGCAACCAGTATAAGTATAATACAAATAAAAATCTTTGAATCTCAGGCCTTGTTTTTACAAGAGTAATTTTGTGGTCATGCTTTTTCTAGATCCTCTCAGGGTGTCCTAGGTTAAATTAAAACTTGAAGCCGATTATATATCTAAGAATCTCACAGCTGAACCAGCCACGACTTTTTGGCAGCTGGTTTCGTAGCGCACTATATACACGGAACTGTAACAAGCCTAACAGTACCTGAAAGTCCTGAAACTAAGCTATAAGTATTTAATGGTTCAACCCGCTACTCGTAAAGTACTTCCACCTCGCTATTACAGCACTGGCTTACAGGCGCTAATTGGCAGACATTGCCGGCACTGGCGTCGTAAATTTCAGCAGTTTAAGTACATTTCGCACGTAACGCCGCTTTTTCCTGTAATTCGGCGGTTGCAGGCTGCGGGGTGCTACTCGGATACTAGCACTGATATTGAGGACGATACCAGAGGCGTCTCAGATATACAGACTTGGTGTCACGCCTTTTCCCATACGGGGTAGCAGAGGCATATTGTGCCTCGTTAAGCCAGATATTCAACTCACAAATAAAGTAAAACCATGGTAGAAAACATTAGATAATTAGTAAGTTCGCATTCAGAATTACATTCTGTTATAATAAACCCTAATGAACAGAAAAATAATAATGTTTCTGTGTAAAATGTCAGATTAAATTGTCAAACAGGCTATAACAGTCTTGATGTGTTTGTGCTGTGTGGGTGCGAATTCTGATCTCTCAGCAAGCTATACAGCATAAGGTATTTGCGGAAGCGCGGGCGGGCGGGCATTCTCGGAATACTCCTATAAATAACTAAAACCCATCGAATTGAACCCGGCCTCCAAGCACCATTCGTTACACTAACTGTGCTCTCTAAAGTTTCCAACGTTTTCAATGCCGGCATTTTCAGCCACTTGATTGACAATATTGGAATCGACGTATTGATTTGGAACAAAAAGGAGAACAATTGCTATCTTCAGCAACGAGAAGCCAGCGCGAAATTGGACAATGCTAAATTGAACCGGGAAAGTTCGATTCCTATAATCACGTTAGACTGGAATAACAAATTAACTTCGCCGAGGTTGCTGTGAAGTTGTCTGGCGCGGAGTGAGTTAGCTGAACAAAGTGTTTTGTGCCGAGCTCTCTGCGGCTTGGTTGACTTCCGCTGAGTGACGGTTGCGCTCGAGTCTGACAAACAGACAAACACTGGACTTCGCATCGCTTTGCCCGCGGCTGCACGGACAGCGGCGGACAAGCTAGCGATTTATTTACCCAAGCGCCGTGTGTGCACAGCTTTACCTTCACTGCCGACACTCTTTACACAATCACTCGTTGCTTTTCAAAGTGTTCCAATGGCGAATGTACGTATTCTTTATTTTTCAGACGGTAAAACGCCGCGCCGTTTTAAAACCGAACTGTGATTTTACTCTACATTTGGATCGTTTTCATTTCAGCGTTGGCAGTGTTCAGTTCAATCAGCTTGTGCTTTTAAAGCTAATTTAATTTAATTAGTTAATTGTTTATAATAGCCAGTTTAGTTGCACTGACATGCGAGCTTGTGTTCTATAAACATGCCGTATTAATAATGCACAGTATTTTCCTGTTTGCATTGCAATAATTACAATATAGGAGCAGCTTCACGTCGTCATATTACGCTCTTTATACTTAAACAGACACATTCTACAATTATTTTTCGAATAAGGGTGGCAGAAGCACAAATTACCCAGTAATTTAATACTCCTTTTGGTGTTTCGCATACGCAACAGAGTTTCAGGAAATAACGTAACCGATAAGGGTGCGTAGAAGCGTGCATCTAATATTAATGTGTCTGCGCGCCTCTTGACTCAGCATTAAAATTCAAATCTAGTTAGAACCGGATCGACCCAACTCTGCCAAGGTATCAGAATTCCTCTGAGAGTGTTTACCGAAGAAAAGTTAACTTTTGAAGGCCAGAAACTGACTGGAATTATAATGGCGTGTTGGTATCACTTTCATCTGGTTAGTTCCACAGCTCTACCACAAGGAGAGAACATTTTGCTTTCTTTAATTTATTTAACATGTCATTGTCAGTCATCATCAGTGAAAACAGAATCTACAATTCTATATACAACACACATAACTCAAATACCCTTTAGAATGCTTAAAACTAATTAAAGAATTTCACTCAGTGTATTCATGAAATATTGAAAGCGACTACAAAATGATTACTATTTACCACAGTTTCTATGTCACAAAACTGGGACTGAAACACAATCGGAGCAAACTCCCTGCTACCCCCGGCCATGCGAATAGAAGGCCCGGGTCTTTGTAACAGCTTTGAGGTAAACATGTTAAAGGTAAACGTATTTGTTGCCTCCGCCGGCAATTAATTTCCTATAGTGTGTAGTTGTAATTAAGTATTGAAGAGATCGGGTAAAGTGCCGTCTACCTGCGACGCTCTGTGCTAGACGTTTAATTAATATCTGACACCATTCGCGGCGGGGTCTAATTACAACGAAGGTTAATGGAGATGAAACTTGAAGTTCGATTCTCTCTGTGCTAGCGTTCAGGCAACTAGCTGAGTTTAAGATTTACTGCCAATTTAACTCTTATGAAAGGGTGTGTCTAATAAATATTACTTAGTGGACCTCTTTTGTTGCATCATAGGGCCACAGGATAGGTGTACCTACGAGTATTACAACCCGAGCCTAAGAAAGCGATAGCTGTGTAAAAAAATATTAACAGGAAATGTTATTATAACCCTTGGAAAAACTCATCCATTGAAGTGATAGGTGCTATGATATTTCATTACACAATGATAAATGCTATTACAATAATGAAATCGTCGCGGTTTGTTGCCTTTTTGAGGGTTCCGTACCCGAAGGGTGCCAAACGAGACCCTATTACTAAACTTCCGCTGTCCGTCTGTCTGTCTGTCCATCTGTCTATCGGTCAGCGGGTTCTTACATACGAACCGTAATAACCGTAATAAGAAAGCTAGAAAGTTGAATAACAGAATGTGTATGTCTGGTTACTACGAAACTACAGGTAATGTAATACAACAAACGTGATTTTTTGTACTTTTTTGGTACGATGGTGCGGAACCCTCCGTGTGAGATTTCGACGCGTACTTGGCCGATTACATTGTGTGACGTGAAATCGACCCACGAACGGTGTTAAGCACGCTGCAGATAGCGTAGCAAGCGTTTCGAATCTGCTACGAACGTTATTACGGCACGCTGTAAATAGCGTTGCAAGCGTTACGAATCTTCTATACGAGGGTCTATTTCACGTATTTTTATGTCACACAAATGACGTCATTTTTTTTTCTATGTAAAAGCAAATAAGGCACCTGGTTTGCATTAATATTTACCCATTAGAAGATCGAACCTTTTTGTATGAAGCCTGTAATAATTGAAACTTCATTTACTTAAAATTTCGGTTTTTCGTGTAACATATGTCCATCGATTGAGAATTTAATTACAAACAATAAATATTCTTTGACAAAATGCCGTAAATAGTAGGGTTTCTGAGATAATTCAGTTTGAAAATGTAATTTACATATTAAAACTGAATTATCTCAGAACGCACTCAATTTCAAACTTGTAATAGTAATAGTAATAGTAATAGTTTATTGCAAAGTCACAAAATTTCACAAGGTGGTAGAATAAAGGTTAGTACATTGTGACGCCCTGCTAGGGCACAGCAACATTTAAGGACAATCAGTTGTCCCTTTACGAATAATAGGATGATTACATTTATATTCAAATTATATACAGACAATTAGAAAAATATTGTAGAGATTATTATTAATAACAATAAGAAATAAAAATTAAAAGTAAATTATATCCACATTAGATTCGATAATTGTACTATTTTATAGCGAGTAGAACTTATGCCTGAGTATTAAATTTGATCATTGAAAAATTCTTTGACATTATAATAGCATTTTTCAATGAGGAACTTCTTTAAATTGGTAATAAATTGTGATTCTTTCTCTATGTTTTTTATATCATTTGGTATGTGATTATATATTTTGATGGCCATATGATGGGGGCTAGAAGACACGAGCTCTAATTTTGAAAATGGTTTCTTTAATTTATTTTGGTCTCGAGTATTCCTTTTATTTTTATTTTCTAGAGGGGAGTATAAGTTACTGTGTTTTCTTACAAATTTGCAAGATTCTAATATATAGATTGAAGTTAAAGTAAGTATTTGGAGTTTTACGAAATAAGATCTACAAGATACCATTTGGTCGATATTTGTAAGTATTCTTACACATTTCTTTTGTAGAATAAAAATATCGTTTATTTCACAGCAATTCCCCCATAATATAATACCATACGAGAGTCTGGAATGAGCATATGCATAGTAGGCTGTGAGCGCAGTTTTGAAATCAGTTACCCGTTTAAGTTGATGGAAGGCATAAGTAAAAGATGATAGTTTGTTTTGCAATCTCTGTATGTATGGTTTCCAGCTCAAGTTTGTGTCCAGGTCGATCCCCAACAAGGTTGCTGTCTTTGTAATCTCCAGTGGTATTTGTTTATAGCTATATGAGATTTGTAATGGGACTTTTTGTGAGGGTTTGAATTGAATAATTTTTGTCTTTTTAAGGTTTAGTTCCAAATTTGATTCATCTAGCCACTTGAAGTAACCCATAAAGGTTCGATGTTCTTTATACACTTCTATGCAATATCGTCCTGACAGAATTTCAGCCTATCGCCACTATCATCTCAATTAAACATAAATTCTGTTTCACCAATATTTTGGAGTAAGTAAAGTAGCCCATTGATATCTCCACTGAGTGGCACAGGCTTTTACCCAGATACGAGAAAAATAAAGTAAGATACTCTACCACGCAGAGTATGGCGTAATCTGTCATATGTGTTTTGGAGTAAAATAGTAAATCTCTAACAACTGAAATTCACATTCCTATACCAGTAACAATATCACGTAGCAGATAGACTCCTCTTTCCACCAGCTGACAGTTTGCGGCCGAGTCTGTCACGGACTATAGTGCGAACGTCAATCCCCGCCCGCCCTACGCCTGAAGCCCGCCCGCCCACAGACGAGGACTGGTCATTTAGTGCAGGACTGAACCTACTGCGCGAGACGTGTCATCAACACATCAACCCTAATGCATATATTTGCATAATGGTCTGCAATACGTGGCATTTGTCAGGACAACACAGCTTAGGACCTACCATTGAATGCAAACAGTATGAGAGAGAGAAAGATTTATCTGTGGATAAGATCTAAAACATTTGCGTACAGGCATATTTGCGCACAGCTTTTTGACCTGAACCATTTTCTCAGATTTACAACCTAATTTCTGAAGTTTCATAGATGTAAAAATATTCAATTATTCAGCGAAGGTTGACAGAGTTCCTTAATATTACCATACTAAATACGATTTGTTAGTAGGTGACCCGAACCTATTTTGTACCAGATCTCCTTTTGCATACATCGGGTAGCATGGGTCGACCAGCAGCCAGATGCATGGGTCAATGCCACTACCAATATCGCGGGGTAAACCTGGATCAGATTGGCACATAACCGGATAAATTGATGAAACAATGAGGAAATACCCAACAGCGTAAACAAGCTGTCGAAGATGATGAATTCACAACAAGAGGCAAAATAACAATGCAATAGTTCCTCCCACGCTTCCGTGAGAGTGTACGCCCCATTACCCTGTCATCCCTCAATCACTGCAAACCCAAACTGACAGCTAGTTTGCTTTAACGTACTTTGACTTCGGGCTCGAAGCAGACACTCCATACAAACACCTACAGTCTTCCAATGATCTTTTGCCAGATGGGTGACGTTTTCAGGGGGCCGCCCGCTCTACATTACGTTAATGCAACGAACCTGTCATCGACGCAGACCTTCAAGCGTTAGTTCCACCTGTCATCGTGTGCCAGCCCTTGGCAACTCCTTAACTTGTTTTTATATGTTAAAGAGTCCTCAAAACAATTTTAGAATTTGAGTGCAATTTTGACAATCTCTTGAGTTGTTTGGGTCGAGGGCAAATCGGGCAGAGGAAACGACTAAGCACACCGATGTTAGACGTCTGAACTACTGTAAGGCCAATAAATAATTTTATTTTATTTATTTATTAATACACAAAACAGCAGTACAGACAAACATTGCAACATTAAGATTAGAACAAACATTTCCGTCTGCAACGCCAAAAGCATGTGTATACAGCATTACTGACACACTTTACAAGGAGCACATAATGATACAAATCTATAGTTATTCTTATTTTAATGTCAAATATTTATCTTTTGCAGCCATCATATCAATCTAGGGGTTAAGGCGGTAAAGTCAAAGATATCGCAAATAACGCTACGCCATCGACGTAGACATTGAACATGTAAAGTGGCGTGTCGTTATCAATTATTCATCGCTGCAGCGTCGGCGCCCGCCTTGGCTTACTGTGTAGAGATCGTGGGACCGAGCTAACTAGGGCGATCATCTCTACACTTCCTGCTACCTTGTGTACCGCTAGAGGGCATAGCAGAGGGGTGTAGTCATATTTACTATATCTTCAAGGGTTGTTTCGAAACTTTCTGACAAATGTTTCTTGGCAGCAATTAAACTTATTAGATGGACGCTTGTTGGAGTAGTAATCATATATGCAAGCACAACCAGCTGCTTTACACAAGATACTTTGCACAAAAATAAAATTAAATGGCGTACAGAATTGACTCCGGTCCATCTGTTTTAATAAAGTAAGTTAGTACAAATTAAAGTATTATGCTTATTCATACAAATCTCAAAAATCTACGATTGGAACACGAGAACAGGTTAAGAAACTTCCATTTCCCGGAATTCGATAATCTTGGAACTTAAATGAAGAAATTAAATCTGATGTTTGAGTTTGAAAGTAGGGGGATCAAACTGATGGACAAAATCTAAGTGGGTTTAATCGGATCTATATCCCTCTTCCGGGATCAATTAGGTATATTGCGAACGATGGAGAAGTAACAGGGTAAAGTTAAGTTACCAGCTCCAAACTTAAAATTGCTCGATTGTTACAGAACTAAATTAAACAAAGGATAATTAATGTATTGACAAGACCAAAACTGAGTCCTAAATTACAAATTTTATTTTTAGTATGTCATATGTTATGTTGTTTTTTTTTTCAAATTGGATCTAGGTGGGCGTACTAGAGTGTGGTACAAACAGTAGTCACTCTTACTCAATAAAACTGATATTACTCATCCAGTGATTTTCCGTTGTCACATACAACTCCAGAAGTGAAACAAACGAGCTAGAATGGCAACCCTCAGATAAGGGCCTCATTTGGGATTGATATTATTGTTTAATTGTATCTGGTAAAGTTCAGCGGATAATGATCTAAGTTGTCGTCTCAGCGCGGCCCGTCGGTGACTAGTTGCTGAGTTTAATTGGATTACTCAACTACACCGGGATATATTACGAGTAAATCTTGCTCTATAGAAAATACGGTGCTGTCATTAATAATACTGGGAATAGCATTTTTTCAATGTTAAGATTTGTGACCGCGACTATAAAAATAAATCTCTAAAATATGCTGGTGTAGATTTTTGTACAAAAACAAAAAAAAATAGGTAGAGATAGGCTCCACCAGAACTCTCATATATCATTGATAAGATTATCCTTTCAAACCAATCTAAAGAGTATCGTTCGTATTCATCAGTCCCTTATTCATGTTGAATAAATTCTTTAGGCTTTTCCCCCGATCGTATTGTGATTCGGAACGGGCGGGAAATATAGGTGGCTGGCAGATGCCAGGGATCCCTAAAATATAGACATCGCCGGAATGAAAAATTCCTATAACCTCCCTTCCCTCCCCCACACTCTTTCCCTCCTCTGTGACACCTGAGCCAACAGGTGAAAGGTGGACATTTAGTTTGCAAGCTAGCCTCTAGACTAGAGCAGCGACTCAATTCTATTAAATTCAAAAATCTCTATTCAACAAGATTACAGTACACATAATAAAAACCTTCCACAGAACCGCATACTACTCCGCTCAGATACCTCTCTCACCACAGGAACTATTTATGGCGTAAGGTGGCATAAGTTGAGTGGTCGCTCTGTTTTTTCTATATACTGTTCAGTCTGAATGGAGATCTCTTTACGTGTTAATAATTCTTAAAGAACTACGTATTAGAACCCTAAAGTCCAAGAAAGATGAAATGCTGGAGTGCCAATCGGAAAACCTATTAAAAACTGAGCTGCGGCCTCATGGATACTTCCGGAAAATCTGAAAAATGTTTATGAAACGCAAGTTGTTGAAAATTCTCGGTGCCAGAGTCCAAACAAGTGGCGCTTAGTGAAGTAGCAATTACTGTAAAATTGTGTAACTTACGTCATTTCGCTTCTCATCCTTTACCCATCCTTTATCTTATACCCGTTCTGTGTGGAGCAACAGTTCAGGAACTTCGACACACTTGGAGACCTCGAGCTGTTGTATAGTTATCTCACATACTAATTACTTCACATTGCTCTGGCTTCTCCCTAACATGTAAACTAGTTGTTGTGGACTAAGTTATGTGTATTGGATATAGCAAGGTTTAGTATCTTCCTAGGCATGATTCTGTCTTGCATGAGGTAACAGTTTATGCCTTCCTATTGGATTATTGTTCTCGTGGTCTGCTGACATAGAAGTGTATAACTGTGAACTGAAGAGTGAAAGTATTGGATATACCACTTTCCCACCAATATCATTTGATGTTATCGTCATAATATCTATTCCCATATGTGGAGGCGATAGCACAAATATTTTTAAACAATAATCCATAATTTACTTTTGCACTTTAGGGATCCTTATGGGCTATGCCATCGTTTCGCTTCAATGATGAAATTAATCCGGTGACTCATTAAGGTATTGGTTTTGCATGAGAGTTAGAAACATAGATCGGATTTTACATTGTATTATTTTATTTTTATTTATTTATTTATTATTTAAATTAAAAAAAGTGCTCCGTCATCTAGCTCACGCAGGAGATGCAGGTTCGAATCCCGGCGCTGACCATGTACCAATGAGATGATTAATTTGTCTTAAGTACATTATCGGATGCTCCGAGTTTCGGATGGAACGTTAAACTGTAGGTCCCGGGTACTATCACTACTTCGTAGTATGTAGTAGTCGTAAAATCCCTCCACCAATCCGCACTGAGCCAGCGTGGTGGAGTATGGCTCAATCTTACTCGGATCCGGGTAAAGGCCTGTGCCCCTCCGTGGGGACATTAAGACTTTCAAATTAAATTGTATAGCATTACAGACTAATCTAATGCGCTAGACAAATACAATAAACATTAATTAATATAGTATTCCATGACTAATTGCATTCCATTGTTATACTTATTTAGTACATTTCTATGTTGAGATCCGAAACAATATTGTCCCAGTCCTTTTGTTGGCTTGCGTGAATACTACGGCTGCAACGCCTGCGTGCCTCTTTCAGATAATTAAATCTAAACAAACGTGATAGTTAGTATACCTGATTGATCTGTTCTCGAGTACACCCACAGGTTTTTATCACTTTTAAACTCAGATTCTGTTGCGTGTAATAATAGAATTGAAAATAAAAACTTGATAGAGTTCCAATTTCAAATAATGGACAGAGTTCGGAGCGAGGCTGCAAGGCTTGGGCGGGCGGTTGTCTCGTCCGTGTAGTGCTAAAGTTTGACAAACGGCCCCCGCCTGCCCTCGCTCATTGACCCACATCCGAAGGGGCGGCAACCAGTTCCTGCAGTTTGAGCAGCAGAGATTATTATTTGTCATTATTAGATTCATTAGTATTCGGAGACAATCCTACAGTTATAGTACCCGACTGCACCATTACTACGAGGGTAATGTTTTCCAAGCGTTAGTTTATGTACGGATAGTCATCCATACCATATAAATTAATTCTGTTATCACGTTTACAGGTGAAAAGGCTCGAGGGATTTAAAAAAATTAGGTGTTGATGGATTTTCTCTTAATTGTCACATAGTAGGCCATATATTGTTTAAATAGAATAACTCCTAAAATGCATTAAAATGCAGTCGGGCTATTCGTTCATAGTATGAAAGTTGTTAGTATTATTATTATTACGAGCCTACTAAGATGGGAAAAATTTAAAGGAAAGTTGTTAATAACTTTTTAAATTTAATAAGATATTTAGATTACAGTTTTACGAAGAAGGCGCTTAAAAACTGGAATTTTTGAATTGATTGTAAAACAGCAATAGAGTCATAACTGATTAATTAGACTGTCAGCCTGAAATCCGACCGCTCTTTAGACGTTTTACTTTTGTCTCTAGTATCTTCCTCTTGTGTACTCTCACAACATAGTAGGTAGGTACTTAATAAAACAAGCATAAAACTTTCACTTACGCGTGGGTCCACTTAAGTACAGGCGTTTATCTTAAGTGCCTCCGTTTAAGTGTATCGGGGTAGCTAACGGGAATATAAATAACTTTACGGGCGTCTTCAAAAAGAAATATTACCTACAACTGCAGCAAATATAGAAAGAATTTCTTTACATTTATGACGTAAGTAGACGTCATACTACGTACTTTCAGATTTAATTTAAATAAAACTACCGGACCCAACCTAATTTTCAATAAATATGATCAATCTGATGGGTAAACCTTAGATATAAAAATATAATTTCTCAAATCTTAGGAAATAACTGAAATTACTAAGGAAAAAATAACCGCACTGGAAATCTATTAACTTTTAAGTAAAATTATTGTTTCTATTCATGAAGTCGGTAAAAAAAACTGATTAAATTGTAATACTTATGTGTTAAATAAACAAATAAAAAAAATACCCTTCGCTATGCTTTCAACGTCCGATCAAAATTCACAAAACCAAAGATTTCTATTATATAAATTAAATGGACATGCTACAAATACAGTTGTGGGCAATTATCGAGGTACGTTACTGAATTAATTGACCAAAGAATTTATTTCACATAATAACCAACAACAAGCTATATTTAAACCAAAGCGAAACGATAATCCTTATTATTAATGTCAATTATTATCCAGGTTGCACTCAGTGTAGCTGAAATTCTGCAATAATTAGCTGTGTAATTACAACGTACCGCTATAATTAGATAATTATAATGTTATAACATTTATATAAACCCTGTAGTTGTGTTTGCATGATTATTTGTTTGGGGCTATGAATAAACAAATACTTGTTTGCTATGCAAAGTATATTTTCCAACTGAAGGTAAAAACACTATCACAATATATTCAAAATAAATATGACAGTGACAGGCTTGACACAATGTTCCAAGTAGTTTTAACACCCCCCGCAATGTGTACAGCCTGTATAATAATAATACCACAAACACCCTGTATAAAAACACCTCACATGACAAAATAAAACTAATAAACTTTATACACCAAAAAACATATTAAACACACAAAATTCATATACATACCTAACCTAACCCTAAGCTATTTATACACTTGTAGTGCTTCAGTTTTGGCAAAGGTTTGGTGAGGATGTCGGCAGTCATTTCTGTGGTATGAATGTATTTGAGTATGAATCTATGTTCGGATAATGATTGGCGTATGAAGTGATGTTTGATGTCGATGTGTTTGGTGCGGGCGTGGTATGTGTTGTTTGTGGCCAGTTTGATGGAACTCTGATTATCCGTGTGTATGATGAGGGTGTTCGTGAGATGGAATACTTCAGTGATAAGTTTATGAAGATATATGGCCTCCTTGCAAGCCTCGCCCAATGCCATGTACTCCGCTTCCGTACTGGAGAGGGCTACTGTGCGCTGCTTGCGGGATTCCCATGACACTGGAGCTCCACTCATCATGAACACGAAGCCGGTATATGATCGACGGTCCACGAGATTATTGCCGTAGTCGGCATCCACGTACCCCAAGGGGTAAAGTTCAGATTTACGCGAGAAGTTAAGAGCCATATCTTTGGTCCCTTTGAGGTAACGAAGAACCCGCTTAGCGGCCTTCCAGTGTACCCCCCCGTAATGTGCATTGAATTGCGACAGGTAGGAGACCGTGTGAGCGATGTCAGGTCTAGTGCATATTGCAAGGTACATTAGCGACCCGATAAGCTCTTGGTATGGTACGTCTACTTCTTCTTCCTTGCTAGGAAGAGTTAGCTTTAGACCTGATTCCATGGGTGTCGTGACTGAAATTGCGTCTTGCATACCGAACTTTTCTATCAGCTTCTCTATATATTTTGTTTGATCGAGTTTTATTCCATCTTCGGTCTGAGATACTCTCATTCCGAGGCAGTCTTTGAGTTCCCCAAGATCCTTTATAGTGAACTTTTTCTCAAGGTTGCTCTTGAAGTCTGCCTTCATTTTATCATTTGTGCTTAGCACGAAGAAGTCGTCCACAAACACTGCAACAATCAGTAGGTCGTTGCCGCATCTTCTGTAGTATATACAGTGCTCTGATTGAGCTTGAGTCAGTGACATCTCTGCCATTGCCTGACTTACTTTTAAGTTCCACTGACGTGGAGCCTGCTTCAAGCCGTACAGGGCTTTTTTCAGTAGGCATACTTTTTCTTTTGGGTTTGTTGAAAATCCCTCTGGTTGCTCCATGTAAATCTCCTCATCTAGGTCTCCGTTCAAAAAGGCGGTTTCCACATCTAGGTGGTCCATTTGTAGTCCATGGTGGGCTGCGTAGGCCATTAATAGTCGAACCGTTGATAATCTGGCCACAGGAGAGAAGGTTTCACCATAATCCACACCAGCCACTTGGGTGAAGCCTTTTGCTACGAGCCTGGCTTTGAATTTTGTGATACGGCCTGAAGTATCCTTTTTGATTTTGTAGACCCATTTACATTTCGTTGTTTTTCTGTCAGTAGGTCTGTCTGCTAAGGTCCAAGTTCCATGTTTTAACAAGGAGTTGTACTCTGCTTGCATCGCTTCCAACCATTTTTCTTTTTGCGGATGTTCGGTGACTTCTTTATAGCTCTCTGGTTCCTGATCAGTAGTCAGGTAAAGGTTGGACTGGTACCTTTCAGGAGGTTGCCTGCTGCGAAGAGGATATCTTCTTTCAGGTTCCGACTGTACAGTTAAAGGGGGTTCTGACTGTACAACTGAGTCAGAATCAGGCTGTTCCTCGGGATAGTCTGGTGCAGTCACAGGATCATCTATCGCTTCTGCCGGCTCAGGATGTTCCTCACTTTGAGGATGAGGTTCGGCTGGTAGTAGTGGCGGCTGAAAGTCAGGAACTGGGTCTTCGTCTTCAATGAATGTCACGACTTTTGACGTTGAAGTTGGAGACAGTTGTTGACTGCTAGACGATTGTATATTGGACTCTTGTACCGGTTCATCTTGTTCTTTATTTTCAATAAAGACAATATCTCGGGCCGTGATTATTACCCGAGGATTTTGGGGTTCAACAAGGCGATAGGCTTTGCTTTCTGTTGAGTATCCAACAAAGATGCATTTTTTAGTCTTGGAGTCGAGTTTCGAACGTTTTTCCTTCGGGACTAGGGCATGAGCTTCGCATCCGAAGACTTTCATATGTGAAAGATTGACCTTCTTGCCCGTCCATAATTCTTCAGGAATTTTGTTTCCTAGAGCCATTGTAGGCACTCGATTCTTGATATAGATCGCCGTATTTACTGCTTCTCCCCAGTATGAAGTCGGTAGTTTGGAATCCTGGAGCATACATCTGGCTTTTTCAATGATCGTACGGTTTGCACGTTCTGATACGCCATTTTGTTGCGGAGTATACGGGACTGTAGTCTGGTGTACGATGCCGCTTTCCTTTAGGAATAAAGTGAAATCATTATTTACATATTCACCACCGTTGTCCGTCCGCAAAATTTTGATTCTTTCGCCAGTTTGGTTCTCAACTAAGTATTTAAATTCTACAAACTTTGAAAAAACTTCGGACTTTAATTTTAAAAAATATCCAAAAGTTTTGCGACTAAAATCGTCAGTAAAAGTTAGCAAATAAAGAGAACCGCCCCACGAATGCGCACTCATAGGTCCGCATAGATCCGAATGTACTAATTGTAGGACTTTACTCGATTTGCTTGTAGAACTTTTGAATGGTTTCTTAGCAAGTTTACCTTGTAAACAGGGAATACATTTCACGTCCATATTCCCGCTAAAATTTACGCCAGTCTGCTTACTTTTTAAAATAGACAAACTTCTTGGGTTTAAATGACCTAGGCGTCTGTGCCATAGCAATGCTTCCTCCTTCGTTGTTTGTGTGACATAGGCCTGAGAAGTATTTTTATTTAGTTTGTACATACCTCTATGGCTTGATCCTGTCGCTATGACAGGGCCTGTCACCTGACAGTTGCCACTCTGACATATTTTGACATCTTTCGATGTAAACAAAACATCAAAGCCCTTTTCAGTTATTTTGCTAACAGAAAGTAAATTTGTAGCCAGATCAGGAATGAATAAGACTCGCTCGATTTTACTGACATGCTCTGAAATAGGAATCTGAACTGTACCTATACCACGGCTCATTAATTTCTCCTTATTTGCAACATTAATCGGCGTTACGTAGGACGACATCGACAAATACCAGTCGCTCCTGTTGCTCATGTGAGAGGTAGCTCCTGAATCTATGATCCAGTCCTGAGAACCTGTAGGAGTAGATGAAAAATTAGTGAAACAGGATGAAAGTGTGAACTCTGAAGTGTAATTAGAACCTAAATCACTTTTTACATTCTTCTTATTTAGAACTTTTCTACACTCTGAAACTGCGTGGCCATTTTTCTTGCAGTAAACACAGAATTTCTTAGTGACATTCTGGCTCTTCTTTGCTTGAAGTGCAGCAGCTGTATCCCGGTGTGTCTCTACGGTTCTGATAGGCGTAACTCGTCGTTGATCTTCTTTTAGAAGAGCCGAAACGACATTCTCTGACGTAATCTTCGTATTGGAGTGTTCGAGAGCCATGACCAGAGGCTGAAATTTTTCTGGAAGACCTGACAGCATCATTATTGCCAGGAACTCATCGTCAACTGCAGCTTCGATAGCTTGGAGTTCCTGCTGCGTGGCGAGCATTTTGTTCGTGTATTCCTGAATATTTCCATTAAAGGAAGTTGCTAAGAGTTTCTTCATAAGGCGAAGTCGTCGTATGAGGCCAGTACCTGCGAATGCCTTTTTGAGGGAGTTAAGGGTCTCAGACGCAGTTTTAGCTGACCTTATTATGGGATATATTCCCTCTTCGCACGCAAGACATATTTTTGCACGTGCCTTTGCGTCCCTGCGCTTGGCAATGGGGTCCTCGAGGTTGGCTGGAACGGTGACGACGTCCCACAGATCATGGTCTGTTAGCCAGCACTCTAGAGCAAACACCCACGTTGAAAAATTATGACCATTTAGTCTTTCAATTACTTGCGAAGATTGGCGGTCTCCACTATGAGTTGGTTTATCCATAGGCATTTGGTGGTCTCCACTATGAGTTGGTTTATCCATAACTAGTTTTATTGGCCCATAACCATTTGTTTGGGGCTATGAATAAACAAATACTTGTTTGCTATGCAAAGTATATTTTCCAACTGAAGGTAAAAACACTATCACAATATATTCAAAATAAATATGACAGTGACAGGCTTGACACAATGTTCCAAGTAGTTTTAACATGATTGAGGTCAATTGATCCTACGTACGTACTAAGCACCATCCTTGATTATATAAACACACATACCCTTTACTGTAGTAGTTAATTAGTTATGATTTAACATCAAATGTTAAAACTGTCAACTAATGGCCGGTTTCATGAGTTACGTTATGTTATGGATATTTATATTAATAACAAGTCTTATAGATCTTAATGTAAACGTGAAATTTGAATTTCATCTGGTATGCATTCATCCGTACTTGATTATAGAAATCATTCTTTAATAAGGATGTTCTTGCTCGTTACTGAATATTGTTATCTACAATAGTCTCTTTTTAGTATGTATATTAAATAAAAACTTAAGTAAACATTCCTGAAATCCAGACTGACGTGAATTCATCCTTAGTTTATGGGAAATAATCCTTATTAAGTAACTTATTTTATTGGGACACGTTATTGAAGCATCAATTATTAAACCATATATTATTACTCACACAGCATCATAAAATAGTATACGTAGTGGTAAAGTCATAACGTCTTGACGTAACGTGCGAGAACATGTACTTAGAGGGGGAGATTTAATGTTATTATATGACTCTCGCAGTCAGGGAGGCAGGACGATATACTTACCCTGTATAAAGATGTCTATCTCATTATTTTTTTCATCGAGCGGTAATTTAGTATTCATAAGTCTCTACCGTCAGTAAACAAGAAAGTTACATTATTTAAAGACATAAAATAAACGTGACTTTTTGGACTTTTTTGGTACGACGATGGTGCGGACCACTTCGTGTGAGAGTCCGACTCGAACTTGGCCGATAATTATTATTCTCGTTACTGGTAAATAAACGTATTTGTATATTGCTAAAATTCCCATAGAATGCGGCACTCCCATTGTAATTCTTGTAGGGTCGTGCACCCGCGTGTCGTGTCGCTATTCTAAACATTCGAGCAGCGCCATAAACTAGATTACGCTGAATCATCAGGCTCTTTATGGCCCTGTGCACATTTTAACACAATGAAAATCCACCGTCAATGGCCCAGTTGATGTTTACCGAGGCCTTGTTAGCATATTTAGCGAATAAACTTGCGTTTAGGGTGTTTGACGTGTTTTGGTTTACTTATGCGTGTGTGATCGATGATTTTGGAAGACAAGATGCGTAATTAATTTTGTTTTGGGCTTCCCTCTCGCTCCGACATCTATTGTTCTCTGTTATAAGTTTGTTCGGCCTATGTCCTTATGAGAGTATACCGATTACGTAAAATAACAATTAGTTTAGATTCAAATTTTAAAATAACTTGTTAGTGGCCCGTCATTTTGTCAACTATTAAGGGATGATTTATATTAGACCGGGCCGTACTCCGTCCAGGGCACGGATAAATGTAGTGTGGAATATAAACTGCTTCATACAAAATATATGCAAGGTCACTAAAATCTACACGGCAAGCCCCGGGCACAGCCCGGTATAATATACTTAAATCATACCTAAGTCACTAGCCGTTGCCCGCGGATTAACCAGCGTGGATAGTGTAAGAAAAGCCATTTGCGAGTCACTCTCGAAGAGAAACAGTTTCTTATCAAGAATTTCTGTTATTAACATAAGATCTACTATAAAGTCAAAATAGAACACGGTTCTTCCTCCTTTACTTATAACTTTGTGCTTACGCCCCTCCTTGTTAAAACCCTGTCACCTAATCAGTTCGTAATCGCAGATCGCAGTTACACTTATGAACACGTATCCCTTCCCTACTTCTATCTGTACTTTTAAATGTTTGTTTCTTCAAACTAAAGTACAGAGAAGTAAAAATCAACAGTAACTTTTTTCACTCTTTGCAGATTATCACTAAATTCTTGGTTGACAAGGTGCCATTTTCTTATGAGAACTGAATTTTACGTTATTTATTTATACGGAGACGGTATCAAACACGACCTGGTACTAAAACTAAACCTTCTATATATTTTTTTTTGCGGCGCGGGAGATCCACACTTTTGCCTACGGAGTCACGCCTTTTACGGGGGAGTTTCTTTCCATCCCTAAGCCCACAACTTCCGAACGGGCGGTAATATACAAAAATATTAATATTATATTGACGTTGACTGAGTAATCTGTATGATTTTATGGTCAATAAAAAATTTTGGACTTGAACTTGAGCCTCCCTTCCTGCCGCTCCTGGGGGTCGGAGCGATGGGGAACAGGGCCAGAATAGTTCAGTTTTATTTAGAGAATAACCAAGGAAAGTTCCAGCTTCCGGGCACGAAGTGTCGATTTTGTATGGAAATCAAAACGTCATATGGCAGACGGGCTCGTTTTTGAGGTTCATACAATCTTCTGGAATAGCGTTTCATTAAGTAGATGGTATTTCATAGTGCGTGATTAGCAGCAGAGGCCAGCAAATGCTCATCGGCGTTGGGTTATTAAGCAGCGTCTAGTGGTATAATAAAGAAGATATCACGAGGGCAAGCACGGCGCCATAGAGACGGTCACGCGCGAGTCATAGGAACAAGGCATAGGCGAACTTTGTTTATTAGAGATACAGTTTTACTTGCTATAATAGTTGTCAAAATACTTTTGGGTGCCACTGTAGGTCTGCCAAGAGTCAAGAGTAATAAATGGGAAATACGTTAACGCATCGAGACTTTTGTATTACTTCTGAACTTACATAACGGTATGTTTAGTTTTATTTTTGTGGCAGAGTAACGTTGTGGATCCCTCAGCTTCTAGGGTTTTAGCCTAAAGACCCAAACAAACAAAGGCGAGGCGAAAAACATGTAATAATTACGTAGAAGTTAATCTAATAACCAAAGTGAGTCTTTGTAACTGTGCACATTGCCTGGTTAATATTGTTGAATGCATTGTTAGAAACACCCGTAGATAGAAAAAAAAATACCATCACAGTTCCCTTGGACCAAACAAAGAAGTTATTTGAAAATTCCTCGCTTATTAAGCGGGGCATCTGCGAGTATGTCACCCGGGTCACTCTCACATTTTATTCTGGTCTCGTCATCAGGTTCAAGATACTATACAAAGTTAGAAGCCCTCATTTTGCCAGCAGTAAATGAGAATTTTCAATTAATCTTAAAGTAAAGTTCATCTGCCGTTGTGCAATGCACTGCAAAAATACGTTACAATTTATCATCTCAACTAGCGCCGAACGAAGCAGTCGGAGCTACGAGCTAGTCGGAAATGAGAATCTGCCGTCAAATAGACAAAAAGGAATAGCCGGAGTAATACAAACGCTTAAATGATAGCTGCAAGATATCCAAGAAAGTCCAGTAGCGAGCGGGCATGATAAATGGCCTGGGTGATATTGATTTCTCAATAGAGAGTACAATTTTACCTGGCCCGATAGATAGATCATTCGGAAGTATTCGGAACAAATCACTTTGTAATGGATTGGTCGCGAGCTCATGTCCTGGTTTAGGTTCTTTTCTCACAACACATTCAGTCTACCTAAAAATTATCAAGATAGTCTTAGAAACAGGGGTAATAGGCTATACATACGTGTATACATAGAAGAAATATCTCAAACTAAATTCACCTTGTTCATTGGTTGGAGAGATTTTCGAATGTGGAGAACAAGATTTTCAAGGATATTCCTAATTCTTTGTATATAGGTCCTATTATTTTACAATAGATTTAGAGACCATTTTAATAAATACCATTTTGATTGCATTATTTGGTGCTCAATGGTGAACATGAGTCTTACCTCTTATCTGTAGTTCTGCTAGATTGCACCTGCAAGAAATAAAAACTGATTACATCTCGATGGCACATAATTATCAGTCCAAGAAGAACAAGCAGAGAGTCTCTCGGAAAAGTTAAAGAAATTTCAAGACAAAGTCAGATCAGCTATCCTATTCCTATATACCGGCTACAACAATATCTCATGTTGATGAATCTCTATACCCAGCTTCTTAGATTTAACTGAATACGTTTCCAAATTCGCCATTAGCAAAACTGTATTTTAGATCTCAACTCATATTTAACACAATATGAGATCCAACGGATATAAACACGAATGTATCGCAGCTGAGTTTTATTCCTAGTTCAGTGTGTAAAATTGAAAGCACAATTGAAGAAAATTAACATGCCCCTTCCCATAAACCAACGGCTTAAAATGCTTTTTGACGTCGTAGGCCTCAGAGAAATGATCACCGACCACAATGCTCCAAAGCCAGACTTTTAAGTCTGGAGGCAATATCCATCAGTATATTATGCACAACGGTGATATAATTTAAGACTGGACCGAATAGCGCTATAATAGGATATGCTAATTTGGGCCAAAGCCTATATAGTTACTAGTATAGCTTAGGCTGAATGCGCCTCTGATGAGACCGGTTTCAGCAGCACTTTAATCGCATCTGCGTTCCCTTTGCTCTATCTCTTTAAAAACAGAATTCAATTTGCATTCTGCATTAGCAGTTCCTTTGCTACTAAAAACTACAAAGACAGTCTAACACAGACTCAATGTATTAATTATATTAAAATATATAGATATTATTAATACACAAAAGGAGTCATGTCTTTTATGTCTTCAAATAAATAGATTAAATTCCTAGAATTCCTCGGTAATGTGGGGCGGAGTGATAGGTTGGTTGGTAGGTAGGCAGATTGAATCCCCCGATTTGTGCCCGGGTGTTAAATACGACATATTGACGATGACAAGTCTATTTTGGGAAATAATCCTATTTACTATTTCGGGCCTCATTATTTGAAGAAAATGTTTAATTATTACTTTTTAACCGACTTCCCAAAGGAGGAGGTTTACAATTCGTCCGGATGTTTTTTTTAACTGATTACAAACTCAAACAACTTCCGTTGGCATCATTATGAATATTATAGTATATTTTACAGAATACCGGTTCGGTTTCTAATATTTATCAAAGTTTTAGCGATTGATGTCCGGAGAAGTTGCCGGTGCCTGTTTTTGTAGGTCCGGGTAAGTTCCGAACCCGGCAGTCCACTCAGTCACGATCACGAAACCCGAGGAATGACCTCGAAACTTGAAATTTACCTTAATTTGGCCTGAAAACTTTCGGTAATTCTTTATACTGTCTGTACTTTAGTATTCTTGATTCTATTGTCGATCAATTAAATAATTATTTAATTGAATGACCCAAAATCAGATTGAAATATTACTTAGACCCTTGGAGTTCAAGATAACAATGTACTCCAGCATGTTAATTGGTAACTTCAATCAGTATTTGTTAATGATGTTGCTTTGAAATGTGTCGTATACAATACAACCCACATGAATAAATTAACATGGCTGAGCAGGAGACCTCAGGAGAACACAGTTTCGGGAAAGCGAACCTAATTATCATGCTCGTAAGGTACATAGTGTAAGGTAGGGACTTTAGGGATCGGGAATGTTGACGTTTCATTTATTAATGTCCCAGAAAATCATCTCTATCTGCAAAAATAGATTAAAACAAATCTACGTGAGGGTATTCTTTCCAACGAAAGCTTTCCAGAGATACAATCTTATTTATTCAAAGGGTCTAACAGGGGATTCTTTCTAGAAGTGTTAAATAAATAATGTTTCAACGAGAGTCAATTGACCCGCACGAAATTAAACAAGGGTTTTTTTGGGTTCTTCATTTAATTTGAAAGGGTTTTTGTTAATCTCCGACCAACAATGCGGGTTGTTTTATTACGGGCTGATATCATCTGCTGCCACCGGATACAAGTCAACACGACGACATCAACACGAAACGTAACTGACTCGATTTTAGTGAATTTATGTGAAAGTTAGAGTTGACTTGCTAATAAATTCGGGAAAGATCGTGGAAAGATCGTACGGGTTAAGCATCATCTGGTCGAGAGAGACGGATCTGGATGGGTGTCTCGATTCTATGTGTCTTATAATTATTCGGTCGCAACCAGTCAGCGTGGTGATCTGGTGATACAGTTTGACATTTAATTAGCTGACCATATTTTGGGGAATGATAGTACCCATCATTATGAACAACTTTCACCGTAGAACATATGGTCGCAAACGAAAAAAAATTTTGGGTCTCCCATAGTAACTTGAAATCAGCTGATCGGGGCAATGTACTGGGAGACGACATTTTTTTTAATTTGCGACTATATGTTTCTTTGGGAATGTTGTTCATAATGATGGGTACTATCATTCCCCAAAATATGGTCAGCTAATTAAATGTCACCCTGTATTACTAAATATCAATTACCTATCCTTATTCTCAGGGACGCATCGATTTATCACTTATCAAACATCCAAGCCAACACAACCTATGACACGGCCTTTAATATCCAAAGTCACATATGCAACTGAATCACAACCAAAACGTGTAACTACGCAGACGAAGTTTGCGGGCTTACAGGCCAGTAATGGATATAAAGATAAAGTTGGTTTACCTGCTAGATGATTACGTCAGTCAATCTGAAAAAACATAATACATATTATATTTACGACAAGCTAAAACCGGCTTTTTGAGCTTCGCTATAGCTATTGACATGCGATTGCTGTATGCGACTCCCGGCCCTGCTTGTTAGCAAAGGCTATACAGGGTGTAACAGTAGGGTGTAGTCATATTTTAGGGGATTGTTAAGGAGATATATATTTCGTACAAATTTATTGCACATGTCAGAAAAAAACACAAACAATACAGAAAAGGCATGAACAAAGGCAAGCTTATCTCTAAAAAGAGATTTCTTCCAGCAAGCCCATTTTTCATTGCTCCATACGCTTTGCCCGGGTGGTCAGTTGATTTGTATAGAGAAAGGAAAATTTAAGTTGCTCTAATCAAATCGGTTTCATAGTAAAAGTTGTTCACAATGATGTCCCTAGCAACCCCCTAAAATATGACTACACCTTTCTGTTACATCCTGTATTATGAAATGCCTCATTTTCAGTAACACGTGGCGTTTGAAAACGTGTGCGCAAAACAATTTCTATTAGCATAGCATTAGGTCATTAGGTCATTAGTGTTTTAGAGGGAAATAGGTACTTGATTTTATGCTTTCGAAAATTCTTCATAATACGAGAAATACAAATAACAGATACCAAAGGAAGGTTTTGAATAATAAATAGAAACGAAAACGTTAACAAAGACAAAAAGGTACCTACACCTTATCAACTTTCTGTGTATGAAACAAGTTAATATTAATTTTATGTCCCTAAAATAAACCCTACAAACGAACGTAGGTAGTTTAGAACGTAAGGGCTCCCAGGGTATGGGTTGGGTCAGGGGGGTAGAAAATGACCGTAATTATTCCACTTAACGACAGCTATTCCGTAATAATGTTCATAGTTTGTGTTACTGTTCGACCGTACTATTCGTAGGCCTCGCAGCTTGAGTTTCCGTAGCGGCGCGTAGCAAATCGTAGTCAATCTACATCGCTTGCGTAGCAAATCAGCTACGGTATAATTTAGACGAGCTAATATTATTTTGATTGGTTAGAAGGCAAATGATAATTAATTACAGTTTGATTAATTCTTGAGTCGTTTTTAAACGAAAAAGAATGGAGTCGTCTAGAGCTTAATATCAAAGGAATGATAAGAATTTCGACTTTGAAAGAAAATAAAGTTGAGGTCTATTTAAAAAAACATCCAAACATGCCATATTTATCTAGCATCTGAAGCGTAATTTTATTTTCAACTAACGCAATTTACATTCGTCTCGTTTACTGTACGCACCAAATTTGGGAGTATTGGGCTGTAAAAAATACACAGAATTACCGAAACACAGACGGTGAGAAAATTACTCAGATTGAAAAAATCCCAGACAGCATTTGTGTTATACTTATGTATCATATTTATTTCAACATGCAGTGGAAGAAATAATTAAAAAATCTCAACCCAGACAAATGTTGAAACAGACAAACAAGAATCAGTCAAGTGCAAATCGAACTCTCCCACGAATGGTTCCGTACCACCGGAGAAGAAACAAGCCCGAAAAACACGTCTTCTTGTATGGGGACCCTATAATATCGTGTAGTTTATTTATTATTTGTTACTGTAGTGGCAATATAAATACACATTCTGTGATTTCAACTTCTACCTATTACGGTTCACGCCGTGATATAGCCGTACAGTATTTTTATTGTGTTTTTTATGTTATTTAGCGGCTGTAAAAGTCTGGTGCCGTATCTTTCAGAATTCCGTCGTCAACTCTTCAAGATAATTGACAATTACCTTTGTCCGTAGGAAACATCGAAGCATCTAATACTTGAAAATCTGAATACGGAGCGGACTGAGAGTGAAAATATCGAGCAGGCGAGAAAATATTACGTAACAGTGAACGTGAGTAATAAGGTATTCTGTCGGATAACTGGCCCTTGGGACGCGGGAGGGAAACAGTAGGCGATGGGAATCTCGATGCGCTGGCATAGATTGGTAACGTTTTTTCTTAATGTTCCGCAGTTTTAATTACGATCGATGTTAAGTAATGATGTCATGGATTAATCTGGACGTATGCTGAAAACAGCAGGCCATGCAGAAATGGATTGAGTCAGTCTTGCCAGCCAGCCTTGTATGGGAAGTTTCCTGTCTCGCGTAAGACGACCCGAGGTCCATGGCTGATGTACATTGCAATTTGCACTACTATATTTATCGATCTGGAAATCGCAATGTACATCAGACTAAAGTCGTCTTGCGCAAGAGTGAGAAGCGGCCATCACATTTCCACGCAGTATTCAGTTGATTTGTGTGGATATGGGAGGACGGTAAGGTAAAAGTTTGATAAATGCTGTATAGTTACGCAGATGCTTATGCTGATTTTTCTTTACTAGAGTAGTTTATTTCTAGACGATATCAAAATACGCGAACCGTTGAAAATCATTAGTGTTTCTAGGTTATGATTTTTTGAAAATCACGCATTCAAGACACTGGAGATGTGGGAGTAAGGGTGGGGAAACGACAAATTCAGCTGATTTTGACGTGAAAAGTCGTTGAAAGTTGACTGACCTCAAGAAACTTGAATTTTACCTTAAACTTGACCTTTCATGCATTTTTTGCATAAAATTAACGTTTTCCCAGTTTTTGACGTTCGACGTCGTTTCAAGTTCATCGAACTCAAGGTCATTGACCTTGATATTAACATTTCAATACTTTTTCCAGAAATTAAAAAAGGTTTCCCTTTTTACTGTTATTAAAATTTATTGACCCTAAGGTCATCGACCTTTACTTTGGATTGACCTCTAGCGCATTTTTCACATAAAATTACAGTTTTCAGTCAGAAAGTGCCTAACTATAGAGCAACCAATCCGGTGTTGTGAAACTAAATGGGTTCGCCTCGTTCCGCTCCGCTTCGCTCGGCTCAAGTTGTGATCTAACACAACCTATCTTCAGTATTGGGACAGATATTGGCCTATAGAGCGAGCGATTTGGTCATACATTCTGTGAAAATTTCGAACCTCTGCTTATATAATATTACGGTTTGTGAGATTTAGTAATAAACATATTCAATCCAAGCATCGACACACGCTTTTAGCATAGCAAAAACAAAACGCAATAAAAAATAAGGTGCGTTCATACCGCGTAAAATTAATCTTGGCAGTTATTATAACCTCAAAATCGAAACTGTAATAATTAATTACTCGAAAACTAACTAACTCCGACGCGGTTGAAACTTTATTTAATTATTAGTATTGATTGTCTAAAGATATCTAAAAGTTCTAGCCTTTAATGTACTCTGCAAGAGTATTAGGTATCTACTGTTCTTAATTTGCAACGTTGTATACTTGGAGCAGAGTACCCCGTCCTAAGAGATTCCCAGTATTAAGGTTAATTTAAACTTAGGGGTATTTCATTACATAGAAGTATTTAAAATAGCTTACGTAGCTTTAATAGGGGTTGATAAATGAGGGTGGTTCTTATAATACTTGTCATTTTTGGCCTCCATTGAACTCTTATTCAAATAGATAATAGCCTTTTCCCATATGGGGTGAAATCGTAGCGCAATTTAAGCTTAATTAAATATCTAAAAAATATTACATAGACGAGTAGAGCAACAATATTATCATACGAACGAGGTTTATTTTCTCAAATTCTTTAACGTCAATAGAACGGTAAATATATGCGTGTCATTGCATGTGGATAGAATTAAAAATCACCTACTTCCGATAGATTCATTGGGTCAAATTAGGTTAACTGCCGAAGCAACGTTGTGTTCATGTGGCAGGCAGATTGAATGATTCGTCAGTTTTCAAATGACGCCGGCCTTTTGAATAGGTAAATGTTTTAGGGTGAAACGATGTGGGTCCTGCCCTTGTAGCGGGTGATGCGTTATATTAGGTGAAGAACAGGGAAGAGTAGAGAGTGACGTGATAAATTAATAACTATAATACCCCCAACACTAACATAGAAACCTGAAGACTAAAATTTGGCCTACAGTTTCTATGTTAGATAAACATATTATAGTATCGGTGGTTAAACTGATAACTTTGTTAGAACTGAAGCGGTTATAATAAAAAGTCTTCACCCGGTTGATCGCTAGGTTGCCACGGACAAGACAGATTGTATAGTCAGACAGATGCTACAAACTTATAAAACCACCTTTTCGAATAGGATGAAAAAGGACGAAGCGAGGTCAACGAATATATTCGTGATATTTTTTCAAGTGATGGTGTACCCCAAAGCATGCAAAATAATTGAATAAAGTTATACATCCTCTAAATGTGTTCAATGCGCCCACGACATACGAACGAAAATAAATTAATGAACTGTCGCGTGCCGCTATTATTTGTTCAACTTCAGAACTGGATTTCAATAAAATACTTCAGCATATTTATGCGAAACTTTACTGAATTCAAGCATATGACTGTAAACCACTATTCACGGAAAACTGTTACGGGAAATTCCAATTATACGTGTGCTATATCAACATTTGTTTGATGAGTCAAGTTGGAGATCATCAAATCTGTTTACCTGTATCTTCATCTCTAGGTTCAAGAAATGCAGGATTTTCTCACACGTTGATCACAATTTATGTACCTATATTTAAGAATTTGCAGAATATACCATACGGATTTGGATTTAGGATTTTTTGAATTTGTTTTAGCACACGGCTCCGGTCTCACGCTCACGAGGAAAATTGGTTATGCACGTCAGTCCTAATCTGTCACTCAAGAGCATTGTGGGTGGACGAAAAATTATAAATACCTAATGAATAAATTGGTGTGTCGCATCTAGCATTGCATCGTGAGTAAAGCCCCAGGGCTCAACTCACGATGCAATCTGTCTGGCAATTTGTTGCTGCAACTTGTATTTCTCTCTCTTTCTATCTTCCTGTTCTGTCCTTCTCTAGCGGTTGCAAGGCAACCTGCTTCTATGAGTTGCAGCGACAGATTGCGAGCCAGGTTGCATCGTGAGTAGAGCACAAACACCACTCAACCATCGTCGTCGGTCAAAAAACCCACGGCCTGCGATTTACAAACTACCCACATCGTTCAAAACCTATGAAAAAAACAAACAATATAATCATGGGACTGATACACATAGACGTTTGAGCAGCTGTAGTGGCGAAGATGCAGTCACGCAAACAATTTTGTTTAATTGACTATACTAGCAATTGTGCCTTTAACAATTCAAATGGGAAAAGGCACAACGCAACGAAAGCCTCCTAATCAAATTAGCACCAGCGAAGATGGCGTTCCTGACATCTATCACGTCTCGTTGCCTAACTTTAAACATAATATGCGCAAAATTAAAATTTTTAATTATTATTACACAGGTTAATTATTTTTAAAATATTTTCTTATAATTAAGTTATTAAATTATTTCATTCTGTTTATTTATGTAAGTAATTCATTCACTGTATGCACCTTTGTTATTGCAATTTTACCGGGAAGTAAAGGTCTGAAGCGTAATAAAACCACTCTACTACATGAGGCCAATTTTGTTTTAGGGTTCGCTCGGACTTGGACACTATGATTTGAAGTGTTCGTTTGCAGCGTAGTTTAATAGCATAGTCAGTTATCATGAAATGGCTTTGTACCGCCATTAGATTAACAATATTGTCTCAATAGAATCCATTATGGACTTGTCATTGTCAGTGCCGTCAAAGTAATTTCAAATAGATTGGATGGAACAACAATTAATACGTCGGTGGTACTACGAGACGATCTTACTGATATATTGGATATATTTTAGATAGGCTCTTTCCTACATGGTGAGTATCATTTACATACATAAACAAACAACAAAGAAGTGTACCAAATTGTTCAATTCAGGGCAAGGAAAGGGGCGAATTATAAAAAGCTTTACGATCCTGTAAATCATTTATGACTGTCGATTTGAATTTATTTTATGTATAATTTTTGTCACCAAATACACAATTGTCACAATACAATTTATAATTTATGAGATTATTTATTTGTACTCGAAAAATTAGTTTTCTTGACAGCTCCTTGACTTGGTTTTATCTGAAGGCGTCCTCAAATAAGACTTGAACGCATTTTTTGATAACAAAATAGTTCCAATAAGGTTGAGTCGAAGGTTGGAGAAAACGACTATGCATACAGGTTCTTACAAATATGTCACAATCATTGCAATAAACATTCTGATTCTCATCAATGTAAGATATCAAAAGCGATATCTTTCAAAAAGTAAGTACGAAACAACCAAACAGCTTAGCAGTATCACACCTCCACTGCACTCAACAATATGTAACGACAACAATCTCAAGCAAACTCGGGCTTTGAACAACTTGGATCCTTCCTGCTTTCACTATAAAAGTGGTTCCGCAGGTGAGCGTGACTTCCTGACACCGCACTCCACGAGATGAGAAGTTTCGTGTATCATGCACGTAGTTCGAATTTGGAAGACAAGGATATCATAGAATGGAGATGCCTAACCTGGTTTTACTACCAGTCCCAGGGAAAATATGCAATGTCAATGTCACTCGCCATCATTGGAACGAAAAGTTATGTGATTGGGGAGGTAGTTTCTCACGTCCGTCCGAAGGAAATACTTGGTATCTACAGCCCTTCACATCCTTCCCGGGTAGTACTAGCGAGAAATAAATCAATACTAAAATTTCCAGGTTCTCGAAAGAAAACCTGTCTAAATACAGTGAAATCTAGAAAACACGTGAAAATGGCGAAATTAACCTAACTTGTTAGACCGCCATTAGTTAAGAAATAGAATTTTATTAAAGTATGTGATTTATCAATGCCCTTCTCCTCGTTCTCCTAGCCGAAAAAGAAAAACATTTGACATTAAAATTAGGGGAAATTATGCTTTCATCCCTTACAATAGATATTTTCAGACGTCTTGATGTCACCTGTCATGCACCCTCTGGGGTTCAGTTCAGTTCAGTTCAGTTCAAAATTTTATTGACCATAAAATCATACATATTACTTAGTCAACGTCAATATAATATTAATATTTTTGTATACTACCGCCCGTTCGGAAGTTGTGGGCTTAGGGATGGAGCAAAGAAGGGCAAGAAACCTCCCCCGTACCTCTTTTTAAAATATCAGAGCCTTATAAATACAATGTTATGTATTTCTACTTAAGTCTAAGGAAATACACCGAGGAGAGACGTACTGACTCAGTCCATCGCCCCTCTTTGGATTTCTGTGCGCTGAGATGGTAAAGACCACGCAGTTTTGTCATCTAAATATTCTTTTACACTGTAATAAGACTTCTTCAATAGGCCGTTTTTGACATAGTTTTTGAACCTCCTTTCTGGTATTGTCTTAATGGTTGTCTTAATGGTAGTCAGAGAAAGCAATAGTTGTCATTACTAAGTATAAAATAGAACTAAGATTTGGCTCCATGTACAAATGAAAATAAGAAAAATAAAACTTACGTTTTGCATGTATGTATAACAATTTTAAAAGTTACTTGAATAGTCCAGCTATTTTAATGTATGTGTTCATTACAACATTAGTTTGCATCTGTTAAATAAGATTGGAAGCGTTTCCTTTCAACCTTAACGTATCATTGCTTACAAGAGTTTTCCTTCGTGTGGCGGTTCCAGAGTGATATTTATTATGTGTCGGGGCCGCATCGCCGATCATGCCCCGAGACTTTGAGACACGTTTATTGCCACTTGTAAGCGCTTTTGAAGTTCCGACTCGAATTTTGCCAATATTCGGTGCAGCTACTTGAGGAGAAGCGTGCCTAAAGAAAATTTCACTTCGACTCGGAATCTATAAATAAATGTATAACTTACTATTTACGAATGGAATTCATACGATTTTACATATAACTTATTTGATATGTTTGTAACATTAAATAATATTTGAGGAAATAAAAACAATAAAGGGGACTATTTTTCAGGTTTTTTTAGGGTTCCGGTCCATAAAAGGAAAAAAAGGAATCCTTATAGGATCACTTTGTTGTCCCTAAAAAACAAAAGTAGTACCAAACGACTCGAAGGTAGCGTAGCCTGTACAAGAAGTGTCAAAAAATGTCTTTCCGGCAATCATAGATTATTTTGTATCCATTTTTTTGTGCAAAATAGGACGTTGACATATGATGGCACGGTTGGTAACGTTGTCTATGTTTAGATCTGAAAGCTTGATCAGGGTCGGTCCGGAAATGATCTCATTTCACCCGGCGAGGATGTGGTGCAAAATCGCACGCCGAGGATGAGGAGGGTCATTATGACCCTATATTTAATTTGTTAATTTTTTCATGTGAACTAACCGCGTGGTTGTGTCTGAACGGGGTGCGCCAAAGTTGACCTAAGATTTCTACCTTGATTATTGTAACTCCGAAAATTTTGTTACTACAATTTTTCATCCTAACAATCACTAACTAACTACTCTGTTCCTAATGTTATTAATTTCGAATCATTCAACTTCATAATATCGGTAACAATAAACATCTATTGTACTACTATTTGTTTTCCTATATTTTCTCAAAATAACTGTTTTTTACACTATTATTCGAAATCATATATTTGTTATAAAAGTTGTTTTTATTCTAAAATTTTACATTTTAAAGGTCATTGCAAATAATTAGGTCAATGTCGCTACCGAAATCGACATCTGGGCAGTAGGTAGGTTAGGTTAGAACATGTAAAAACTACAAAAAACACTACTTTGGAACTAAAAATACCAACCAAAAGTCAAATTATGGTTGAGTAACAATATTATAAAAACATGTTTATGAATGACAACGTTATGTTAAAAAAGTGTTCTGAGTTTAGATCAGTTTCAGTAGTAATATTAGTAATAAAAAAAAATCGGAAACTAGAGTGTTATGATCTTCGTCGGTAGTACTAGAAATTGTATGAACGAAAAAAATAGGCACCAACATTTTAGGAAGAGTGATCATTCGGAGTACAAATCGTTAGTGAGACCATTTTCGGAACTTAGACTTTAGATGAGCCAATATGGACCCGTCTGAACGATTACATACATTCCAAAGGAAATAGACCCGCGCGGTGCCCGCACGATTCTCAAACCGCGCGGCTTCCGCTGTAGTCTGAACGAGCGCTAAGGGTAGACAGAACTATTTAGTTTGGGTAATATATTGATCACTTAGTAATTGTACAGTTCAGTTGATTATCCTTACTATAGGGTACAGATTTTAAATAGGACAAGGATCCGAATAATGAAGTTGCAAATACCTTTTTTATCTTGACCTATTTAAAGTGAGGCGGCCCGAGTCTGACTTCTTAGTAACAACGCTAACTAAACATGACAAGGGTTCGATGGTTCCAAGTTATCTACAATTTATTTCATTTTACGCTTCCTACCTGCCGGGTCCTTTCTGGGACGAGTTCAAATAAAAAAATATGTTATTTAATATTTTACTTGCAGAAAAGAACCTAAGAATAAATGTTAAAATTCCACCAAACACTGTTAAATTTACATTAAAACTATATAAGTACCTAGGTTAGATTATTTGTTTTCAGGGAATCAAAAGTTAGTTTGAAATGGTTTGCGAACATTGTTAGAATCTAGATTGATCTTTACGGATGGAGTGCCTAAACAAATAAACAAAAGTCAATGCAAGTAAAAGGGTTTGGGTAACTTTGTATGGGCTATTGGCGTCATTTTGTTTTTTCGCGGCCACCGATATTTGTATAATTATTTTGTAGGACTACCTTATTGTACTGTATCTGTAGAGGAAACATTGCCTTAAGTCACTTTACCGAAACCTCTTTGTAATTTATGTTGTTTTTAAATACCGTAATTGTAGGGTTAATACATCAAGGGTCAATACATTATCTACTACAACCTTTGAAGATATTGAAATTGCCATTTAGTTTTAACTGTTATGTCGCAAGTATGTATGTGGGTTATAAAAAAAATAATAAGCAATTTAAAAGCCATTATAAAAAATACCGTATGCAAAAAGGAATACTACCACCAATTAAAATACTTCATCAATTACAAAAGTACAGGGTTAATCTAACTCGACACAGAAATCGCTGCTTAGATTATTTTTATTCCTACTTACGTCTAAATTCATTGATAATTGTATTTTCTGTAATTTTAAGCCAAACTTACAAATAACCGGCCAAGTGCGAGTCGGACTCGCGCACGAAGGGTTCCGTGCCATTATCTATAAAAAACCGCACAAAAAGTTTGGGAGCCGCCCCTAAATATTAATTTAATTTTAATAATATACTCAATATATTGTGAACATTTTAAGCGTCTACCTGCTACCATTATCAATATCGAGCAAAAATGAGCAAAAACATCACGTTTGTTGTATGGGAGCCCCCCTTAATATTAAATTTCTTTTGATTTTTAGTATTTGTTGTTATAGCGGCAACAGAAATACATCATCTGTGAAAATTTCAACTGTCTAGCTACCACGGTTCATGAGATACAGCCTGGTGACAGACGGACGGACGGACGGACAGACGGACAGCGAAGTCTCAGTAATAGAGTCCCGTTTGGCACCCTTCGGGTACGGAACCCTAAAAAATGACGTGTTCTAAGTATATTTTAATGAAAAAGTTAATTTAAATAGAAAATTTGAGCGAGATCACTGCCGCCGTCGCTGGGCAAAGTATATTTGTTATAGAGAACATAAATAAATTTCGAAATTGAAATTAACATTTTTGTGTACCTATACGTACGTATACCCTTCATTTTTAGGGTTCCGTACCCGAAGGGTGCCAAACGGGACCCTATTATATATTTCTGTTGCCGCTATAACAATAAAATAAAAAACTAAAGAAATTAAATATTAAGTGGGGCTCCCATACAACTAACGTGTTTTTTTTCCGGGTTTTTATAGATAATAGTACGGAACCCTTCGCGCGCGAGTCCGACTCGCACTTGGACGGTTATTATATTTTGACGAAGTATTTCTCGACAGTCAATTTAGACCAAACAGGAGCCGCTCATTTTAATAACGGTCTAACTATGTTTAATCTTCGCATTTCTCGGGGTCACATTAGGCAGTTTCTAATTTAATGTACCCGTATTATCCCTCCTAGCCCTGAAGAGTTGCAGATAGATAGGATTCTTCAGAGACCGTGCTCAGAATAACTGAGTGGTAAAGCAAATTTCATTTTATTACAACTCTTCTAGAGCTCCGGCCAAATCACATTTAATAACGCCACTCTCATCAAAATTACTCCACAAAATATAATAATAAAAAAAAGTCGCGTCTTGGGAGAAATATTTCTCAATTTAAATCTGAGCCTTTAATTTCCTGTACTTTATAAGTCTTCACCGAATCGACGATCGTTTACCATAAATAACTTATTTCTCACGCATGAAAAGCGGTCTACCGCATATCAAATTCTTGTCGTTTCTTGGGTCATATTAAACAGGGCATTGCTGCGACAAACTGCGACAAGGAACCACTGTCTTTATTTGCAAGACGTTAAGATCAAAAATAATTGATCATTGTTCTCATGTGGGGGTTTATTGGCATGTGGCGCACGTGTTGTGATATGACGACGCAACATGACGCGACGCGACGCGACGCGACGCGACAAGAGGTGACAAGAGGCGTCAACGCTTCGCGTACACCTCATAGAGCAAACAAGCAGCGACAAAGTTAACTATCCTGTAACGGTTTACAGAAGAACGATGATAATGAACTGGCTTTAGCTAGGGAATATTCATTGAGTATCAATAAATAGCTTAAGGTGAAACGTCACGGTCTGGGGCGGGAATTTTAAATCTTGTCTGTTTTCTCAACTTTGTGATTAAACGTTGTGACTTTTTGTCAATTTGACGAATTTGGCAATGTGTTGGCGAATGTGAACACTGTTTCACGTATAAAAAAGCAATAAATTAGAGCAATAATTTTTACACACTGGTCGAAATTCGTGTTAAAAAGAATTCACGCAAGTTATACAATTGAATGCTTTATTCTAAGATATTAATAAATATTAAGCCGTGTACCGAGGCTTGAGTCAAAAGGATAAAAACAGTATCACGGTTTACTCACAAAATTTAGAGTTCCCGCCCAGAGATCGTGGTACAAATATTGCACGATACTGAAAACAAAAGACGAGCGGGCAATATACATAATCTTATTACAAAAAAGGTAAAAGACTACGACTCTGTGGCGCAGCAGTTGTGACTCTGCTTACCATGCGATCCTGGGTTCAATTCTCGGCTGGGGATACAGAAATAAGCTGCCAAGTGCGAGTTAGACTCGTGTTACAACAATAAAAGGTTTTGTACAACAATAAAAGGACTAATTGTATTGTCACTAAGTAGTTATAGACTAGTGCACATTGTTCCAACAATTATTTCTGACAATAAAGTATTTTGAAAATGAATAATAGGACTACACCAACAATAAGCTGCCAAGTGCGAGTTGGACTCGCGTTGAGAGGGTTTCATACAACAATAATAACGCCAACGAAAAACCACACTTTTTCAAAATAAGTCTTAAAAATATTATAAATCGTAACACCATGCGCTTTCATTTGATATGTCACACGGCATTTTTTGTTTCTCATTTGGCCCCCCAGAAAAGGCTCTCATATTCCATATTTATAATATATTTAAATTGCACTTCTGTCTTTGAGTCACAGATATTGATATGTGTACCAATTTTCAACTTCATCGGTCTAATATGTTCTGAGTAAATTGCCTGTGACATACGGACGGACAGACGCACGAGTGATCCTGGGTTTCTCCTTCTGAGAAACGAAACCCTAAAAACAAAAAAGATATCCCCAGGTCTTGGATGTCTAAACATTTGTGATGTTGCTGTTTCTAGTTCCCACGACACAGGGTGGGGCCAGAAGCGATGCATGTGCGTTGTCTCTATGTCACAATGATGTTTTAGCATAGTTTTAGTCATATGAAATCTGATACGCGCTTGAGATAACTCTTAGAGCATAGAGCGATCTTCTTCTTCGTCTAAATACTTAAAGTTGACGTAGGAAGAATCATAGAAGTTCCTTCCAGTAGTCAGCCACAGAGCGATGTCTCGTACGTACGGTTCACGTAGATATTTTAAAAGTGCTCAACGCTTTTTGACATGCGAGCGTGTAACACCACCCGACTTGACATGCGAGCGTGTAACACATGCGAACGTGTAACACATGCGAGCGTGTAACACATGCGAGCGTGTAACACATGCGAGCGTGTAACACATGCGAGCCTGTAACACATGCGAGCGTGTAACACGTGCGAGCGTGTAACACCACCCGACTACGGACGCTCTCCATCGACATGTTTTTAATAACAATAAATCACAAGTCTCATCGAAAGTTGTTTTAATATAGTAATTGGGAATCATAATGTTTTCCGAATATTGCTTGAATATTCGTTTATTGTAGAGGTTGATTTTGAGTGGACGGCTGCAAATATTTGAATAAACAATTAATATGGATTTGCTAGTATGGTCAGAGATTTCAGGAATTTTGCTATTAATTTATACATAACATGCATGTGAAAACGGAAACATGAGTTCGACATGTTTTCAACTAATTGGATCTTAAGGTATTTATTGCATTATTATAGCTGCGACGATGAAATACAATCACGGAAAATGGATTAACAACAACTGACTGACTACAACTTGCTTACCTACTACTCTGCCTGTATTTTTTTTTTTTTTTATAAAAATAAATGTACATTAGCATGATATATACACAGTTTTTAAATCGGTGATCAGGAGTAGAAAAATCTTAATATCTAGTTACAATTAAACTTAATAGGCGAGGTCTCACGCAAATACTGTATACTCACTGTTTAATTAATCAAAAGTTAAAACATAATTAAAACTAATAACCACTTAGATAAATAGTAATCCTACATAATAACTTCTAAGTCACTCATAAATTGTCATTGCCAATTAAATTATGACAAGGGTGATAAGGACTTTAGGATAAACTTGATTTCAAAATAAAAGTTATCATAGAGTAAATAAAGTTTGTTTTCATGTAATTACGACTTCAACGTGGCCGCCATTAATTACTGAGTTAGAAAAATTGGTGCCTGATCACCGATTAAAAGTAATCGTATAAACACTAAAATTAACAAAACATTTTTAATGTGTAAGTCACGGATACCCAACCAACATTAATCAAAAAACAAAAGTGGTCCAGCTCATAATCCACAACCGGTACGTTATAGATGTAGGCATAGAATACTAAAACTGGAACCGTCCTTATGAATTTTCTAGACTAATATCTGTTGCGAGGGATGAGCTAAGTCTGCTAAATAATTTTCATCGTGATCAACAAATAAGCAAGAGCTAATATGTGACTGTCTTGCTGACTTATAGTGAAAATAAAGTAATAAGATGTAATATGATGGCCATACTCATAGCCGACTGCACTAAATGGCTTGGTAAAGTCTTCTTTATCTTACACATAGTTCCTAGTGGACGAATGACGATGATATTGAACATAATTATTAAAGTACTTGCAGTGGAGTTGGCAGACGGCTAGCGGTTCTAAAACTAGTTGTTCTATGGACGTAGAACATCATCGGTATCGCATGCATTCTAGTTAGATTGTGGTCTATTACTGTTGAATAATGCGGCTTTGTGGCAACAATCAAAGACGCGTGTTAACAGGCTAGCTCAGTGCCGTGACTCTGATGCACCTTCCATGGAAAACATCTAGAGAGGACATACTATCATAATAGGATTGAGGACTACAAGTTTCTACCTGACTTCTGGTAAGTTTTAAACCTGGGCACCCCGAAAGCAATTTCGCACCAGATTTGAATTTATGAACTTGATATTTATTTAATTATTGTAAAAATATAAATTTATTGCGCTGTTAGTCCTGTATACATCTGTGAACATTTGAATTCCTATTCCTCGGAAAATTTTATTGCTTATTTCCGCTGTTTACAAGTGTAGTGTAGTGTGTCAATTCTTTACTTCATCAATCAATTAATCAACTTCATCTATATTTTATTACATCAGTGTAGAACACGGTGTAATTCCCTCATTTGCATCCAAAAGGCTTCTTATCGTGCTACGCGCCGCTACGGTGCTACGGCGTAGAAGCCACGTAGCAACGCGGCCCGCGGCGGCGTAGCCAAGCTGCCGTGAAGCTACAAAGATCGTTTGTTGAATACATTCCTTTAATTTGTGTTGTATAAATAAAACTGTTCAAAACAGAGAGATATGAACGGATTTCTGCTCAAATAAAGTGCCGTTTAAATTTCATATTATACCCTACTTAAATACCCATAGTTAATCAAAGCTAACTAAAAAAGTCTTATTTAAATTATACGTACGATTGTTCCGTTATGTATCTTCCTGTACATCTGCTAAATGTGGCATCACCCTAAGGGTTCACAAATAAAAGGCGTAGGTATTACCTTGAATCTGAGAACGTAATTTATTTAGAGGAGAAACAGAAAGTTAAATTAAACTGTCAAAACTCACGTGGAATGTACGAGAGCAAAACTCCCGCGTTCACCCTCCGGCCCCGTGTTTGTAGCCACATTATGAGGTAATGGTTCTCTCTAGGAATGAACTTTCAAAATGCGCACCGTCTTTTATAATACCGTTTTTTCGTCTAAGCGAAGATGGCTTCTTGATTTTAGCATAAAGTAAAACAAAACAAAAAAAATCCTGAGGGGTAGCACAGGTACATTTGTGCTAAATTAGTCTCATTAAATAAAGAATCACACACGTCACCGTCAATGCAATAAAAAAGGCATCGACTGACATTTCCTTGTCCAATCAACCGTCTTGTCTATACCAATAGTCTCGTTGTTAACACACAAAACAAACGTTTCATGAAACAAATCCAGTCACGGATGAAACGGTCTTTAAGACATGTTTTATTCTCGGTCTAATTTAATCCCTAAAAAAAAACGACGCCAACACATTCCTTTTTTCAATTCCGCGGCACCAACGGTATCTGATTTGTATACAAAGGCAGGTACTTAGTAGGATTAACCAAATAAGATGAATTGCAAGGAAAGCAGCAGACTTTTTTTAAATCACACGTGGAATATGATTAGGTTTTTAGAGACTCTGAGGTTTAAAGCTCTCGTTGACGTTGAAAACAAAACAAAACTAGTCAGAAAGTATCCAATTCTATCCTCTTCAATAGCCGTGTGTAGTTGTACAGTGTGTCCCAAAAGCCATTTCATATTTAAAAAAAATAAATACGCGTGTAGCACCGTACACGTGTTAGAAGTAAAACTTCTGTAGCTAGATCATTAAGTGGTACCTATACTATACACCTATACCTACCTATACTAAAAGAGATTTAAATTTCCAATTTTGAGATCCAATCTCTGCTTCAAGTTACTTTTAAGTTTCAGACGTCCGATTATTTGAAATTATTTTATACTTGTACTTACTTTTAATACGTCATGTCATTTATTTCCCACCATTCCTTATCTACAATTTGTCGCGCTCGTGGTGATATACTTAACTCATTCAATAGTGTCACTACTATTTGCATCTCGCTCAGATTATATACCATCTGACGTCACGTCTTTAAGCCGTCTCGCTCAAATGTATGCATTGCTTTGCTTGTTTTAGAAATCCATATCGACCCCCGTGTGACATTGATGAAACTCTTTTCTTACAAACTGTATGGATCGCATCGCACAGCTGTCAAACATAAGTTCCGGTTCCAACAAAGAGGTTGAACGAAGTAGTTTGAGTCATGCTAGTTGATTTTGTTTGTCCCAGCCAGCGGCGGCGGCGGCGGCGGTGGCGCCATCTTGGCCATACCGGAAATCAAGAACTCGTGGAAGAATGCTTAAAATAATTTTTATTTGTTAACGTTTCATCAGGTTTTTCTCTCACTAATTAACATTCTTTATTGTACGAATGTATTATTATCTTATCTGATTAGTTAAAAACCGTATTGAAAATAGTTGCGGTTTTAAAAGTCTTCAGCCGACCCTGACGTCACCGATTCCAATTTCCGTTACATTTCTTAGCCACTCGTGATAGCACCCGGCTAGTAGCTATTGAAAAGCAAATATATGAATAACCCACAGTTGAGAGGTTAAATAAATTTTACCCCCGTGCCCCAAGAAGTTTTACTTCAAAATGGATAAAAAAACTAAACCACTTAGAAGAAATAAGTTTATTTGTATTCAAAGTCTTTGGATATGTTTTCTTAAAAATAACATCTTCTAAATGTCAGCCCTCGCGATCACGGCACTCACTTAGACGAACACTGAAATTTTGCATGACGGCTCAGCACGTAGTCGCTGCGTTGGCGCAGGAGGTGAGAGAGCGGGAGCTGTCATTCGGTTTTGGGTGAAAATCAGGCGACCGAGACCATCAAGAACGCCAGACATGGTCACTGTTAACCTGTCTGTTCGTAACGAACCAATGCTTTCACTTCGGAAGCGCTCAAGTGCTCTAGACGTGCCTAGATCATCGTAACATCGTATTATGCGCAAAGGCCTATAGCTGCACCCCTATAAAATACAATTAGTACAGGAATTTAACCCCCAGGATACCCGTAAAAGGCAAACCAGGCAATTGAGCGGTTTTCGACAATTACCAACAACTTGTGTTCCGATAAAGCCCATTTTCATCTTAATAGGTACGTAAACAGCAACAACAGCAGCAGAATTGCTGCTACTGAAGTACGACGAACCCAAAAAAAACATGAGAGACCCCTACATTCACCTGAAGTGACCGTATGGGCTGCGCCAGCGCAGCGACTACGTGCTGAGCCGTCATGCAAAATTTCAGTGTTCGGCAAAGTGAGAGCCCACATTTAGTTGATGTTATTTTTAGCAAAGAAACCCAAAGACCATACTTTGAACACAAATAAACACGTTTCCTCTTGTGTTTGAGTGTTTTTTTTGTCGATTTTTAAATATGAAATTACTTTTGGGTTATACCTACTGTATTATTGATGTGTATTATTGCTATTGATATATACGGGGGTTTAGCAAAGTTGGCTAAGTGCGTGTCGTATATAACTTAGTCACACTCGCTACATCTTGCTCGTGCTGGGTCAATCAACTTCTTATCTGTATTTTACAAGCACAGACAGAGAAACCGCAGGTTAAAGTTCGCAAAGTTAACTGTTTTGATGCATCAAAACAACATACGTCAGCTAATCACTTACCCCACCCGACGCTTACTACAATATAACTAAGTTAAACAGACCGAGTGCATCCTTGCGGAAGCTGTATTAAGACAACTTAATGCAGGTACTTCCCATCATACATCCTAATATGGCGAGAGGTATCTTAGTTAAGTTCTCGGAGGCAACAGTCCTATTCACACGGTTGAAGATTCCGTGCGTTACTGCTATAGTTTTCCCTTTTTCTCACACACCAAAGAAGTAAGAGAATACATAGAAGCAGGAACTGTGTCGTACTGAATCGGAATGACCCGGTAAGCGTTAGCCGCTGACACAACATGTTTGAGTTTTGAACTTGTATGTAGCAGGACTACTGCAGAGAAACACGCAAATGCTTATAATTGTTATGTAGCTGTTATTTTACAATATTGTATTTTACTAGGTAGTCAAATAGATCTAGGAATCTGTCTGAAATTGAAGCATAATTATGTATAAAATGGCTTGACCAAATCAGAATTGTGTATTTTTAGCATTTGTAATTGTGGGTAAAGTGTGCCGTTGTAGTTATGTGTATGTCTAAAGCTAATTATGTATAAAAAAGACGGCATTTAGTGATGACAACATTTGGTTAATATTTCATAGAAATCACGAAAAATAATGCCGTTTTGACAGTTCCTGCATAATAGTATCAGTAAGTGTATTCTATTAAATATTTCGACTAGTACAGTAAAATAGAGAAACATAAAATAAGAACAAGGTGAAGTTATTGGACCGGAAATTCAATTCCATCTAAATGAAAAACGTGAAGGGTTTCATGTTACACTGTTTTAATTAAAAGTTACTCCAAAAAATGAGAATAATATGCACCGAACGAAGAAGGTATATGCCCCGAAAAACCCGAGCATCAAAACCAGCTGGAGTGTCGAAGATAAAAGAGGAGTAATAAAGCTGTCGTGAATGTTTTTTTCATGCCACTGAACAACTCAGATCAAATGCAGACAGACCGGCCACCCACGATGACTTCTGGTGTTGTTTGTTTAACAACAATAGCAGACTTCTGAAATAAAACTTAATGAGTGATTAGTTAGTAAAAATAGCTGCATAAATAACATAACTACATAGTTAAATAGGCTGTACCTAGCTGCTTTAGTATAAAGTATAGTATGCACGTAATGATAAATAAATAATAAAATTCAATTTAATCTAAAAATGGGTCTAAAATTTTAATTAACTGGTTCACTCTCAGAAGCACACCGGTCGAACAAACGAACAATGGAGAACAATAATAAAATGTGTCGACAACGATTATATGTGTATTACTCGTACGTAAAGCCCATTTTATCCTTGACTGGACGGTCCACCCCCGCCTGCGGCTTGGGTAGATGGTGCGTTTTATGGACTTGTACTGTACAATCTATTATTGCTCTACAACTTTTGATTTTGTACGGTCGCCTGCGCCTAAAAGTATACAAGCAGTATATGCGGGATTCACTTTATAATATGACCGCCCGTATACTTTTAGACGCAGGTGACCGTACGTGAAAACAATTCTCACGTTTCCTACTACTATTCATAATTTCATAATTTCTTTATTGCACACAAAAAGTTACATAGGACAGTAAAAAACATAGAAAACGTGTACAAAGGCGAGCTTATCTCTAATAAGAGATCTCTTCCAGCAAACCAAATAGGGATGAGACAGGTGGATTGCTGAGCAGGAGTAGACCCATGTGTACAATACATATAATTATTACTTACAAATCAATAGACTACATAAACCTTCCAAATTCCTTTTGATTGTTAGCTCTACAGTATATCCATACTTATAAAATTATTCAAATAGTTGAATCCTGAATTCCTTGAATGAGATTGATATCGGCACGCCCGCTGTCCCAGTCCGGCCAACAATTCTGATAATTACCCATACACCGATCCTGGGACGTTAATCTGCAGTACTGGAGCTAAAAATTAATCTCAAAAGGGATTGACGGTAGATATTTATGATAGAAAATTAGTTCCTTCGACGTCTAGAGACCGACGGAAGTTGAATTTGACAATAAAACCTGCCTGAGGAACGGGCCGTCAACTTTTAGGGTTCCGTTAGAGAAACAAGGAACCCTTATAGTTTCGTCAAGTCTGTCTGTCTGTCGGTCCGTCCGTATGTCACAGCAACTTTATTCCAAAACTATAAGAACTACACAGTTGAAACTTGGTAGGTAGATGTATTCTGTAAAACGCTTTACGATTTTTTTTAATAAGGGGGGGCCTTCCCATAAATGGAAATGACACCAGACCATGTTTTTTTCATCAAATCTATGTGTGGGGTGTTAATAGATAGGTCTTTGAAAATGACGTTGAAGTTTCTAAAACCAGTTTTCCTCAAAGTTAAAGAGACAGACAGAAAAAATTGTGCCCCCCGCCCTCTAACTTTTGAAGCAAGAGAATGAATAATCTATAAAAAAAATATGCTGTGTATCGCGATACAAACTTTCAACAAAAAATAGTTTGAACAAATTATAATTAGCATTTTTCAAGATATATTTTTTAAATTAAAAACCGCAAAGATTTGTCGTTCATACAAACACTATGAAAAACAAAGTTACAACACAAACATCCAGTCTTATAATTACTTGCTACTACGAAACCCTTCATGGGCGAGTTCGATTCGCACTTGGCCACTTTTATATAAATATAATTTTGCTCGTAACATAGCTTTGACGAAGGATTCCACATCGCGTGCATTGCAAACTATTCATCATTTAATGAAGGATTACTAATATTTTGGTTGTAAATTCAGGAATCGGTTTAATGGTTTATTAAATTACTCTGAGTACGGCGGTAACTTTATTGACAACATCATAATTCGGCAGCTCACATAAGGCTAATGGATAATTTATACTTTTCAAGTATAAAATGCAACCAAAAAGGTTTTATCAGTACTTATTAAGCTGTGTACACAAATTCCACCAGAGAGAGTAGCGCGGTGCCGGGATACCGGGGTCCCTATCTAATGGCGCCCCTTGTCATCACGGCTAAATTATAGAACCTGTATTTTTTCGTAATTTCCCCGTTTTCAAAACGTCACCTGGGGCAAAACCACAACTGAGGCGGAAATGTAAACAGGTAGATGACGATAATAATGTACCAGGCTCATATTTTTTTAATTAAAAAAAAAACACATTTGAAAAGAAAGTTTAACTATAATTCTGTAAAAAATGAGTATGAAATGAGTATACTCGTAGTATGAAATTGAGTTTCAATTTTTCTTTATTGTACTCACTTAGATTATACAGATAACTTATAATAGAAAAAAAAAACATGTACAAAGGCGAGCTTATCTCTAATAAGATATTTCTTCTACTTTACCATTTAGATGGTGTTTTATTAAATTTGTTACAAAATTCAACGACCAAATAATGGAAGAGCCCTGCCTCCTGAAATACAGGTGATAAACCTAGTTTAGGAGAGTGGGATCCACACAACTATGTGCCTAACTTTTTATCTGAATAAATTATGAATTATAATTTATAACGTACATAACGGTATAAATTGACAGGACTCAAGTTTCCATTTTACCTATTTGGCTTTTGTTGGGTCAAGGTTAAGTGATATTGATCTTGATGTTTTTCGTCCTCGATACTTATCGGTTTGACCCAATAAGACTATATGTCACCGTCAAATTTTAAAACCCGTGAGAAAACAATCTAATGAAAAAAAAACGTTAGATTGTAATCTGTCGTTAAATTGTAAACAAGATCGATAGGAATTACGATTTTTGCTTTTCTTTGTACTTAAAAGTCAACCTTACACGAAGGATAAACAGATATTCGCTTCGCTCACCCCCTTTATCCTTCACCTACCCCGACCCGCCACTTTGCCCAGACATTCATCATTTTAATTTATCAACTTACGCGTTTTACTGTATGAAGTATCGACAGATTACAATCTTACAAATTTAAATCCGTTAGATTGTATTCTCACGGGTTTCGCAACTTTACGGTGACATAAACATAAAATAACCTATACTACATAATTAGAGTAGGTAAGTAAAATTCTGCCCTAGCGACATGAACAGAACATAAGATAACAAAGCAGAACGTAACTTTCTAATAAAAATATTGAAATAACTGAGGAAATATATTTCCCAGTATTGAAAACGCCGAGAATGGAATACAATACAAAAAGGCAATGCTCAAACATTTCCGAAATATACATATAGAAGACAGCAGACATTCGGACAGTTTGTTAGCTATCGAGTAAAACAGTTGGTCTAGAAATAAAATATGAATGACATTTTTATCCACCTTTTCATCATTGTTTCGTCTGCCAAAGACCGGCGGGCCCTGGGCAATCAGAACTTAGAATTTCATACTTAACTTATTTTTAGAGGAAATTAAATAAAAAATAAAAAAAAGGTTGAAGCCAAGCTAAGCAAGAACTGAGGAGCATACTGTGCCATTTTTATGATGATTAGATAAATAACAAGAACACAAATTCAGATGCGGTGCGAAATTGTAAAATAAAACATTGTGACGGACAGATTTTCTTTAGGAGACTTTCCTATCGAGCAAAACTAATAAAATAACGTTTATGGGAAAGCGAAGTCACGCTGACACTCGTGATAAACAAGCTAGCGAAAAAACGTACAGCAATTAATACTCGTCATTCCGAGCGATTTGTGTTTTGCTAAAGGCTGTTTTTGCCTAGAGCGCCGTCTTAATATTATCTGTAAACTATAGTTGACGAAATCTCAGTTATTAAATTTGCGTGTCGCATTAATACAACCACAGCGGGCTTGAGCCGGCCAACCCCGACACTTGATTACATTTTAGTTTCAGTTGAGCGAGCAAGTCATAATTAGTTTTAAACTCTGGATCAGAGCGCTTTTCGACTTTAATACCGACTGTGGATTTGGCTCGGAGTTAATTACCGGGAAATATTATTAACTAATCCACTTTCACGTCAAATACCACTCAGGAGACAAGATTACTCATATTATTACAGGCTCGGGAAGCGATATATGAGATCATATCACAGTTAGTACGATATTTACTTCAGCGTAGCTTACGTGAGGTTTCTGGAACTGTGCCCTAAAGTTAAGATTACTTTATACCGTTGTTTAACTGGTTCGCCGACACATCATATAAAATAGTTCGCCTTTGTTCGGTCGTTCAAGCGATGTGCTTCTGCGAGTGAAGGGGTGTGCTTCTTAATTGACTTTTCTAAACGGCATGTTTCAAACTTGTGATTGATATGTGCATTTGAAAATGATTAGGTCGTAGCGCTTAAACCCAGAAAAGTCAAAGGTGAGCGCTGCACCAGACAGGTAGTCATCCTAATTAAATTATGATTGCTAATGAGCTTAAGATTACCCAGGCTACCCTTCCCCTCTCATTCCCTACTTCGTCCCTTTCTCAGTTCTCAGTTACCTTTATTAGTTCGAGCCCTCTTGACATAGGATCGACACATCGTGACCGGATGCTGAAACATTGCGTAGGTAGTTCTCTGAATAAACTAAACCAGGGTGATTAAAACAAAACCAAGCTATGCGGATTGCAGAGCAAGATGCCTAATATATCCTGGAAAATACTTTAATGTTGATAGATAGATTTTATTCACTGTTTCAATACACACAAATACAAACAACCTGTTGTAGGATACTTCACAAAGTGTCCACGTGTACCCACGTATATTTAACAATTACTGTACCCTGCTCGCATGAATGCCAGTATCACGCACAAACCTCCGTGGTTTATGTGATGTAAATTAACTAAATTAAGACGGTTACCTCCATTTGTTAAATAAATAAATAATAATAATACCAAACTATTTTAATATCAAGGATTTTAAATCAATCATAATAAATCAATGAAATTAATTTATATATTATTGTAAAGATATTATTAGCAAGTCATGAAGATATTCTGGCCGTGTTTCCTATCGCGCCTACCCCCAGGGGCGGAAAGAGAGGAGGGGAAAGTGCGGTTCTTCCGCGGATTTTAGGATTTTTGAAAACAAATTAACTTAATTGACTAAACTGAAGACTTTCGTTATTTACTTGCTGAGCGTATTAGCTTTTCTACGGCATTCAACCCTCGCATTCACTAGACCTGCAGGTTGACTAGCCCCCCCCCTCACCTCGAGTCCCCTCCGCGTCAAGCCCCGTTATGAAACCCCGGGCATTTTGCATTCACCGACAATGAAGAAACGATTTGAATATTCGTTTTAAAATTGAAACTTTCGCAGTACAAAAAGAAGTACTTTCAGCAGAACAAGCGCTCTCCGCACGTAGAATAAATATCCTTGATTTGCATTTTCACAGCGGTTAGCGTTCAATTTACAAAGGGATTTACGAGTACGTACAAGGGGAAGTCACTCTTTGTTTTTATTTGCAATTTAATTGCAAGAATTACTTTTTACTCTTGTCAAAGCTTTTGACGAGCTTTTTCTCATTGACCTTTCCGTTCCATTCTCGTCAGCTGAAACAAGAGCGATGTCATTTCAAGTTCTGAGATTATACCCAGTGCTAACACTCACAGCTTTGCGTATAATATAAACACAATATAATAACTCCTTTATCAGGTCCAGTTGAACATCTTAATTATTCGTCATCCATCATCATCATTTATTTTTTGTATTTTTTTATATTTTTCGACATATACACATATTGAACATTGTAGTCTGAAAAATACTCAATAAACAGAAAGTAAACCTGTTTTACGTACTCTATCTCTTCACTGGATTAGTATTGCACAGTGCACAGTTGAGCGGCGATGCGAGGTCAACCGGCCCGTCATACATACCGTGTCCGACGATTACCATCTGCAGGCATTGTGCGACGCACACCTGCTCTGGGCTGATTCGTTCCCGAACCGCACAATGGAATAGATGAAGCGGGGCTATCATGGAAAGATTAGGAATGAATGAATGAAAGTTTATTTCAGGCTTGGTACACTACACCCATACAAGATTTAAAAATAATAATAAAATAAACTGCAAATAGTCATTGGTTCACAGTGAATTTAAAATAGGACGAAGCCAGTGCAAGAAAATAAAATGTGGCGTCTGTGGTGGTGTGTGGTGCTGTAATAAATCCTAATAAATAATCTTTGGAAATGGGGAGGCCTTTGCACAGCAGTGGGACACATTACAGGCATCGTAAAAAAAAACTTTATATCAAAACCGTACTATTCACAATACTCGTATCTGTGGCGCATACAAATTATACTTACTGCGTGACTTACAAAATTTTATGTTACTATCTCGCACTATGATCAAGTCGATCGATTTCCTAACGATATGAGTTTGGAATAAAATTATATCATGTTTTATCATACTGTTACTTTTATCTTTTTTATGGTTTTATCCACAGGGTGCTCATCCCATACAAATTAGAATTAGTAACCCTTCGTAAAAAAGAGGTAGCTTGAGGAGTAAGATTTGTATTCCCTTTCGGACTAGAGCTTGTCATTGTCCTGGCCGAAAAGGAAACAAAAATGACATTAAAATTAGGGGAAATCAAGTTCTCATCCTCTTGCTATAGACATTAATTGATGTCTTGGTACCCACTGTCAAAGTCAAAGGACTCTTCTGTCCTCTAGCGAAGGGGTGTGTTAAACGCCATGGTTTCAGTTAACATACTTCTAGGTGGCGCTAATCGTTGAATAAATCCTATATAATCTTAGCGCCATCTCGTGGTATTTACAAATTTTTCGATGGTGCTGCACCAAGCGATAATGGCCTCGAACTAAAAAAGCTTCCGTAGCATCTCAGTTTACGCCGGTGTCATATTTTGTTCTAGGTGGTCTATCTGTGTGGTTTTATCTACCGCTTTCGCTTATCTCATGCCCCTCATGACAACACATGTAGCCAACAGTTCTTGTTGCACTTTTTCGTTCACGCTGAATTCCTGCCGTGATTGCGTATTGTTTGACGTCTGACTCATTTCTATACTCATGCTCATGGCTTGGAAGTCTTGTAAACAAAAGACCTTGAAGTGCGAGTTTGGTGTGCATCTACGTATTACAAGAGGTTTTGTCCAAAAAATGTAGAAGGGAGCTAAGAAGTGTGGACGCAAAGCGTAACTGATTTCATCTTTATACAAATGTGCGGTATGTTTCACACCTTGTTTCAGTTTAATGCATCGTCATATTTTGAGTGTCAACATTGCAATGTTTTGCATGCGACATAAATGCCAAACTAAACGTATACAGTGATCGAATTTTTGAAATACTCCCCACACTCACTGGCTGGTTTAACGGGCAATTTCGTTTCGCCCGCATATCGTACAAAGTTTCTCGGTTATCGAACAAAGAGACTTTTAACAGTTATAGAGACATCAAAATAACACAACGAAAAAATACCGACAAAGGTACTATAAATTAATTACGTATAATGTCGTAGCCATATCGTAAAATTTGGCCATATCATGATATAGCCAGCCATTTAATGATATGGCCAAGCCATTTCTGGCCATATCAATTGATGTATTAGTTGATAAAATGGACCATAACAACAAAAATAACCGGCCAAGTGCGAGTCGGACTCGCGCACGAAGGGTTCCGTACCATTATCTATAAAAAACCTCAAAAAAAACATGTTGTATGGGAGCCTAGGAGGATTAATCGAAATATAATGCAAAATTGCGGCACGTGGTTGGCAGAAATCAGTTTAACAAGAGTTTAAATAACCGGCCAAGTGCGAGTCGGATGAAGGGTTCCGTACCATTATCTATAAAAAAAGCAAAAAGAATGTACGGGAGCCCCCCCTAAATATTAATTTAATTTTAATTTAATTACTTATTTTTTAAGTAAATAATCAACTCAATATATTGTGAACATTTTAAGCGTCTACCTACTACCATTATCAATATCGAGCAAAAATGAGCAAAAAAATCACGTTTGTTGTATGGGAGCCCCCCTTAATATTAAATTTCTTTTGTTTTTTAGTATTTGTTGTTATAGCGGCAACAGAAATACATCATCTGTGAAAATTTCAACTGTCTATCTACCACGCTTCATGAGATACAGCCTGGTGACAGACAGACGGACGAACGGACGGACGGACGGACAGACAGACAGCGAAGTCTCAATAATAGGGTCCCGTTTGGCACCCTTCGGGTACGCTACCCTAAAAAGTACAAAAACCTGTACCGTATTTACATTTCTGGCCATATCATAATATGGCCGGATTTAATGAAAACATGTCTTTTTAAAAGCATTGTATTCAACACTACGTGATGATTTTTGTCTTATACATGTCAAACTAACACGCTTCGCTGCGCTCACCCCCTTTAGTCTTCACCTAAGCTACCGGAAATTTCATAGTTTTATGATATTTCACGTTTGGCCATATCATGATATGGCCACGACATATGAGGCAATAGCCTCAAGCTTTTTTTTAAGTTCAAGTTTAGGTAAGTAAGCATCACCATCTGACAAAGCCATATCAAGCAGGTCTAGTAGAGATATTACATAAAGCTCTACTATAAGAAAATGCAGAAATATTTGCCCATCATAAGTGTATTTAATTGTCAAGGACTATCTCTCATAATTCATAATTTCTTTATTCCACACAAACAGTTACATAGGATACTAAAAAATATAGAAAAGGTATACAAAGGCGAGCTTATCTCTAGTAAGAGATCTCTTCCAGCAAACCAAATAGGTATGAGACATGTTGATTGCTTGATCTCTCGTTAGACAGTGTCAATTTACGTGATATTTGAATTGCAATTGAGTATCACTGCAGTCAGTGCATTAGGTCATCTATTTGTGCTTTTTCTCACTGAGAACAAAATACATTGTTGTCGATAGTTTCGGCGACCAACCGACGACGTCTGGTCAACAGTTTAACAGCCGTCAATAAATCCGGCAAGAGGCAACTATCTGCGCATTGTTGCCCTTTCTTGATGAAATATCGTTTACATCATCCGAGCTCGAAAGAGGTTTTGCAGCTCTCAAAAGAGTCCATGAAAGTTCGCGTTTTCGAAGCCGGGCAATGAAAACTAGAAACCGTTCCATTTTCAAATTTATTACACACACTAATAGATAAATTGTTCATGTCATGACGAAGAACCTACCACAGACTTCCAATCATTATGCTTGACAGTGTGGCGATACGTACGACGAGCGTACGACTCAGTCTTTTTTTCATAAAATTGTTAGGGAAACCGCGTTTAGCCGTTTTTAACACGGCCCGGCCCGGCACCGGCACCGGTTTTGTGAGTAAACGCTCATGCACACGAGACGGTTTTTCGCAGGAGCCAAGCGAAAAACGACGAAAAACGTCGAAAAACGACTGATGTAGGGATAAGGCGTTTTAAAAATATAACTCTAAAACTACTGATCTCCGCCGGTTCCCTTTTTTTGATATCGTCTATAAATACACTAATTTACATTTAAAAACCACCATGCATAAGCATCTGCGACCGCAGTCGTTCTAAGTCCTTCCGTTTAATTTACCTCGCTCGAATGATTTAAAGTATTATGCTTACCTCGGGGTGTAAGTAGCTATTTCACCCTCGAACTATATTCGTCTAAATATCTCAGGTAGACTCGATCCTCGATCCTCCAAATTAGAATTTCGTCCGAAATAGCTCTCTTTCACCCCTTGTGTAACAAACTACTATTGTATTCTATATCATTGTCCTAAATTCACAAAACGAGATGTTGTTGATCGTTAGATAATTCTGAAATTTTCCTAGCATGGAATTCCTGACTATATTGTGTTTTACTACGTTTATCATGCTGGATCCAGATGTTTGCCGCAAATTCCAAACCAATACAAACGTAAATTATGTACTACCTACCAACCTACGCGCACCAAGACAAACTCTCTATCCACACGGGACGGCTTGTGGAGATTCGCCAAGCGTATGAATCAGGCATCAGAAGTAGAAGTGATGTGAAACCAGAATGAGGAAACCACCTCCATGTTAAATATTTGTAATGAAAATTAGTTAATGTTTTGATAAATAATAAACGGTCAAGCAAGTGCGAGTAGGACTCGCGCACCAAGGGTTCCGAACACAATTGGAGAGCGTAACACGTGTAATTAGGTTTCCACATTAAAAACTCATGTATGATGTCATCCATATAAACCAAATTGAATATTATTGCAGAAAGAGAGGCAGGTTTCAGATTTTTTTCTTTACTTGTGCCATAAGACCTTTCTTTTGTGCCGAATTTCATGATTGTAGGCCTACGGGAAGTACACGGTTTTGGGTCCGTTGCGATTACTATGAAAATCCATAAAATATTGCAGCATAAACGGTCGTAGCGTTCGATTGCGTTGACCTAGAAGATTGATTTTTTTACCTTAACAATTGATATAAATTTTAGCTTGATACGTCTACGCGTTCTTGACAAAAAAGGTCTTGACACACAGACGGACGGACGAACGGACGGACGGACGGACGGACGGACAGACGGACGGACAACAAAGTGATCCTATAACGGTTCCTTTTTCCTTTTAAGGATCGGAACCCTAAAAAGATATAAATGAGATGAATTTATGGATAAACTGTAAAGATTTTAAATTTGAAACTTCAACCCAGAGCGCAGTTTATGCAGGACTGAGTTACCATAAAATCCTCGCGTCGTTCCAGTATCGGCCATAAAATATCACGCCCGGCACATCACCTTAAGTCGCGACGACGTCAGGATGCACGGTCGCCTCATGCATATTTCAAATATGCACTTTACAGCTAAACGTTTGGAATTTTACACTAAAACTCCGACACACTTGAAATTAATCAGCACGTCGATTCTGCGAAATTCGAACTACAACTCGCATCTCCCATCGCTATCACTCTCACTTTGCATTTGTTCGACACTTTGAATCGTGTTTAGAGTACAAAGTGAGCATCAAAGTGACGGGTGAATTACCTGAATGTGACTGTAATTACCAATAAATCTTTTAAATCTTTAAATCTTTTAAACCTCACCGAGTGCCACTTCTTACGCCATCTCAAACTATATCTGTCAAACTCGCTGTGTAGTTTAACTCGCTGCCGCGCTCGCAATTGTAGCGCTAGTAAAATTTTAATTACCTATCAACCGAGTTTTTAGAATGCCAATCATGAAACTCACGGTGGATTCAGCTTTGAAGTCTAAAGTGAGCTTAACAGAATCACACGGAGTTTATGGCTAGTCGGCACCACGTGGCAGCCATGTCGGGAATGAACACGGGACACGGTTTACGATAGTCACTAATGTACCACTTAGGTTTACACCGCCTCGCCTCTCTCGTTAACAGCAGTTTATGCGATATCATACTCGCACATACTTTTATGATCTGCTGAGCCGTACGGACCTAATGCATATGTATTACATACTTATACGATGGTACGGGCCAGGAATAAAGACGGCTGACTTTGCATATTTGGATCTTAATGAGTGGATACGACACCTGAGTCTTTATCAGATATGCTGGAGAAAAGATTATTATTCAAATCATAAAACTTATCACATCTTTGATAACTGAAATGTGCTTTGTCCCTTCCTCATAAACACACAAAGTAAAAGAGAAAGACAAAGGAATTTTAGTTATAATAGGTTTATTGGACGTATATGATTAAGGACGAAAGACTATGTAAAGGCTAAGTAAGAAACGATTGACTCGAGAGGTTTGGAATACTTCCTGTTACACTTGTAGTATGATCCATATAACAATCTCTCAAATTACGACGAAGGCTCGTTGACGCATTGAAGCCGTGGGAGGTGGAAAGGAAATATTGTCAGGGCGTAAATTGAAAAATAATGGCTTCTAAATGCCCACAAAGTCATGAAACTTGCGGTCTGTTATCGAGGTATTTTGTCACAAATTGTTCTTGTTACAAGGTGTCGAAACAGCCCGTGTTAGCTTTACGTGAAGGGTGCCTCATACTCCCAAGCAGCATAATTCAAATTTCGACTTGTTGTTTCGATAACGTTCATTCTCAAACATGTTTGGGCGCCAAACATGCTAATTTAATCGTACCTACATTATTTCAGGCAACCTTAATTACCTTCACAACAGTCGCCCGTCCCCGGCGCAGGGCTCGGGTGACAAATTATTAGGAGCCGGAGCACTGCGCCGCGCGACCCGGTTCCCACTGATTGCCTTTAATTTGTTATCTAAACAACCCATCGATACGCAACACACGTGTTCGGGACCCCAGGATTTATTACGAATCCTACACGCCGATTCAACAGATAACTGGAAACAGAGAAGTACCGCCAAAAGAGAAGAAAGCGACTGAGGAAATATATAAAGTTTTCTGAAAACAACAGATGCTGGAACCTCAAAAGTGCGGAGTTGAGCTATTGTTCTGTCTGTAACGGGACGTGGATAGGGTGCTAAGTGAACGACGACAAATAGCCGACAACTTTGCTTTCAGCTTCAGCTGAAAAGTTTACGACACTGTACGCCTACATCCGAACTCATATCTATTATGTCTTATTATGTTTGCGATAGAAAAGGCAGAAGATATACAAAAAGGACAATATGTACAAGACAGGATTATTTCAGATCATGAGTAATAGGCTACAAACTAAAGACTCTTGACATAGGCAGAATACACGAAATAAGGCTGGTCACATACAGTCGGAATTTTTCCGATTCGGAATTCCGAAACGGGATTCAATCCCATACAAATTAGGCGAAAATTCCGAACGGAAAACTTCCGTGTATATGTGGTAGATCCATAGATTTGTATGTATTTACTGCGTTCGGGATATTTCCGGCTGACTATATGTGGCCGGCCTAAGGAGTACCTACGCTATTACAGTCTTCCAACGATCTTTTGGCGCGTGAGTAACGTTTACAGGTGGCGCCACTTCTACGCAACATGACATAATGAACCTTTGAAAAAGTGTTAGTTCTACCTGTCACCGCAAGCCAAAAGATCGTTGGAAATCTGTATTCAGTTCTTACTCAATATAAAAATATCTCTATAATAAAGACAAGTAAGTACTTATATTTGCTTTTTTGGAAATAAATAAACGTATGTTGTGACAGTTGTTAATATTCCTAAGGTGTCAAATCAAAACTAATCATAGATTCCTTTTTATTAAAACTAACCTTTAGTAGCCTGCGGAATCGTCTTTATTTAAATACCCATTTATCAGATAAATGGTGCGGACAGAACTGTGTAGGTACCTATTTTTAATTAATAAAAATATGAAGTTCTTAAATATTCTTATACAGGTTGACATTAAATTAGCTAACCATATTTCATTTAATTTAATTTGCGACCAATGCTTCTTAGGGAAAGTTGTTCATATGGGTACATTCATTCCCCAAAATATGGTCAGCTAATTTAATGTCACCCTGTATTTCCTAATACTTATGTCACTTAGGCTGGATTTTACCAACAAAAAGTTATGTGAAAATAACTATTCCGGGGATAATCGTATGACAATGACAGTTCAAAATGAGGTTATTCTATGAAAAAGTAGAAGATACTCTCGAGTAAAAAGTTACTCTTCGTTGGTAAAATTCGCTCTTATTAGCCGTCTATGAAAATATATCTAAGTATGTGTAACTGTAAATGTTTCCCGCAAGTACGACGCGGCCCGAGGTCTCGAACTCCTATTACAAAGGGCTCGTTAACCTTTTTCGCTGAGAATAAATAGAATTTATGATTTTAATATCGGTAAGGCCGCGGCCACCCGATCCTACTTTGATAAGGAGGACAAAACAAAGAGGGCAGCCCGAGTGCGTAACGGCTTTTAATATTTTCTTTTAATAAACTCGGAGGGAGAGAAACGTTTTGCTGACGGCTAATACGTAATTGCGGAATTTCCCTTTTCTATTTACCCCTGTAGTATCAATGAATGTAACAGACAGCGGGTCCGAATACTTTTAAGTTGAACAATAAGTAGGGCTCAGTCAAATTGAACAGAGACAGAGGTATTATCTAGGGCGGGTCGTGGTATCAATTGAGATGAGTTTAGCGGTAGCATGAGAGAGACAGGTTTAATTGTCTCCCCTTTCTCCCTCAACCCCCTTGTCTGCGAAGACGTTGTTCAAAGACAAATGTTAATTTACGCAGTGCAATAACGGAATACTCTAGAGATCTAGTTTGAACGCGGTATTAAGTAGGTACAGCTGTGAAACAGTCTCAACCGCGATATTGTTCACAGTACAGGCTCTTTGCTCTGAGTAATGTTTGTGAGCAAGAGCAAACATTTGTTGGTGTTGTAATGTCCCTCGCCTCGGAAAATGTCATATTTCTTAAAGTTTTCTCAGCGAAAACCATCTCGTATACAGAGTAAAGATTTATTCAGGTATACCTAATCAACGTCTCATACGTTTTGAAATACATTTTGTCGGAATAATCTTAGTTGTTAGCTTCTACTTAAAGCAACCTTCATCCATCTTCCGTTCAGTTCCACTTCCGTTTCGTTCAGGCTCCAGAAGTAGTGTTCGAAAGGATGACCAAACAAAGCACATGACCCAAGAAATAAAAAAATCACCCCTTTACATTATTTCTGAATGTGCATAGGCATATTTTGGTTTGTGTTTCTAGTCTTCATGGCAAAAATATTCGGAATGTTATTACAACAAGGATGAGGTAATGTAAATCGGCCAGCGGAATCAGCTTTGCACCAATTTCTGGTGATAGCCTCAGGAGTTTTATTGTGAAACAATATTGTCTATTATTTTTGTTTCATTTCCTGTTAAGTGTCTATTGATAAAAGATTACCTACGCCTTGGAATTGAATAGGACTCGTCTCAATTGTCCTTTAATATTGATCGTAACCTATTTTATTTTGGAAAATCTCAACGCGATATAATCAGAAATATCGGGATACAAAGTAAGACATAATGCAGAAAAGTAATAAGGATGCTCACCATTTTATGTCGACTGTATATTCCAATTACTTTAGCTCCCAATATACCATGGCACAGCGTCCTATCGACAGGGTCTGAAAGGAAAAAAAAACTTCTATGGTTTTATGTTTCAAAATGGCATAGTAGCCTTGCAATGGATACGAGACTACATACAATATTTAACTAATAGTAGTAGAATGCTGTTCCTGAGAGCGGGATAGGGAGGCAATAAACTAAGAGATCGTAACATCTCTTTGTCCCAATTGGAGTTCTCTCTCCGACGTTTTATGCCTTATGTAACTGCAAGCAGGGGAAATACACGTACCGTAAAAGACATGTTGTTTTCTTTATAATCTCTCTCTTATAGTACTTTAAAAAATTATGGCGACGTGCTGGGAAAACGAAACTTTCGCGAAAATTTAATCAACCAACGACTGACAATATAATATAATAGGTATTTAAATCTGTCTCTTTAGACAAAGTGTCGCTCGAATGCCAAGAAACTGCTCGTCAAAGTAAATTATCATTAGAAGCATCTAGAAGTAGCAATTTAGGAAAATAATGTTACATGTATTCGTACTGCCATTTACGCTATTTATTACGCATAAAATATTTATTGTGTATGCTTACAGGTACAATATATCGTTTTTCCTGTATAGTTTTATAATAGCTTTTTCTGTATGTTTTTCATCACTGTCATTCCAGTTTTTATAGAAGCAAATTGACAACAAAACAATTTAAATAATGCTTAATTGTATCTCGGTGCCTCGCCTCGTCAGATTTATTTAACGCCATTGCCTCTCGGCAATTTATTAGTATTAATGGCGTTCTGTGGTGATTTGCGAGTCAGCACCGCAGAGAGACGGTAGAAGAGGGGGAGGGGGTAATTATTAAATATTAAAGCCATTGTCCTTGCGGCTCCATCCATCAAATTGCGGAAAATGATGCGGCTTCTGAATACCTATCACGGTTGCTTTGTAAAGGTGAGAGAAGTCGATTTCAGTTGTATCAGCTAGGCTGCGGTTATTTGACCGAGCAAGCGAAGCGAGCGAAGCGTCCAGTTTCGAGATTGGCCAAAAGTGCATTTGTCCTCTGTCAGTCTGTCAGTCTGTCTGTTCTCGCCTACGCAAGTTGCATTTCTCAACCGATTCTGTCGTTTTTCAACCGACTTCAAAAAAGGAGGAGGTTCTCAATTCGACCCGTATGTTTTTTTTTTCTATGTTTGTTACGCGATAACTCCGCCAATTATGAACCGATTTGAACAAATCTTTTTTCGGCGTAAAGATAATACCTCAAGGGTGGTCCCATTGACACCAGGTCAGGATCTGATGATGGGATCCTGGAGAAATTAGTATAATTACTATAGTGATTTTTGTGTTTTTCATAATTACTCGTGCAAATGCACATGGTAAGCATAATATTGTGATGCGGAACTGCTGATGAAGACCACATATGGCCACCAGATCTGCTCAATACTAGGTACAAATACAATGCGTGGCTGACGGGCAGGTAACGCATAGCCTAAACCGGTGGACCTAGAGCCATGAAACTTTGTACAGAGGTTCCTTAGTAGCGTGGGGTAGCACTGAGATGGGATTTGACAAAATTATTTCCCCAAGGGTGGGGGGATAAGGGGTTACAGTTTGTATTAAACTCAATCTAATCAAATAGGGTTTGTGGAAGTCGGTTTTTTCTAAAGTTTACTTTTTGTTTCAATTATTAAAAGCTATGATTTTTTGGCGATTCAGTTTCGGATTTTGTTTTAAATGGCGGAGTACAGGGGTCACAAAGTAACTGGTGTCACTACTTTAAAACTCCTTGTATGTAACCAGGTAGGTATATTCTTAAGTTTGTATTTGGAATTGAAAGAAAATGCGGTCGGGTTTTTTGTTTCTTGATACTTTCCCTTTATCCAACAAACGGATCTATTTCCAACAAGGGGTCGGGGATGTGAAGATGTGGTTTTGCTCGCGATATCTACAGCTAACAGAGCCACTTATTTTAAACAATAGTGAAGACGAGTTGGTATTAATTATGTTTTGTCGATTTCGCTGGCTGCAAACCAAACTAGAATAATAATAGAAAAGAAAGGAATCCTGCTTACTTGTCTGGGTTAAATAGTTTACACTCGGTTTTGGTGGTTGAATATGTAGTGAGTAAATGATTTAACTCATTCTCGCATTGTCCCTATCATATACACAAACTTATTCGGGATATCATCTAGTTGAATTTATGTGTCAGTCCTATTGACAGTTTGTGCAAGATTTGCGAAACCTTCAATTGATGCTCGCTCTTTACCAATCGTAGGAACTATCGCTGGTACAGAAACGAAACCAATAATATATTCTTTAGAAAATCTTACAGTAGTTTATTTTATTACAGGAGGCAACATGTGTATCGTCTCAACTAAATGCAAGACTTCTCATCAGCATGTCTCGAGTTCTTGAAATAACTTCTCGGAAAGTTAAAATTAGTCGAAACTTTAATTTCGTGTCGCTGTCTGTTGACATTTGAATGCTATTTGTGTTGAAAATTAATTAATTCGTACTTTGAGTAGCATTCAGAGGAAGGGCGATGTGATGACAAAGTTTGAAAAACATCTTCGGAATACCTTACGGAATACGGCATTCACGAAACAGGCTAGGCCGAGTGTGGGAGCCACAGTTTGAAGTATATCTGTCAATGTTTTTTTTTTTTGGAAAATAAATATTTTGTATTTTGTACTAGTTCTATGTTTGATAGTATTGTTCATCCTTTGCGACATAATAATTAACAATACTTAGGTCAACATACACCAGTTTTTTTGACAGCCTTGCCGTGCTTGACTACTTAAGAGACCGGCGACCGCGTGAATTTCCCATAGAAACGTAATACAAAAATGATTTGAATTTGAGATACACTGTTTACGCAGGTTCCTGGTATGTATACCAGGGTTCCCTTCAACCAATTTAAAAATATTTTTAAGTAATTCGAATAAGAACCTTGGTATACGACCTGCGTAAACACTGTATTAATCCGATTAACAGTCTATATGCTTTGAACTAGTTCTCAAATTCAAATCATTTTTGTATTACGTTTGTATAGGAAATACACGCGGTCGCCGGTCTCTTAACTTGTCTGTGTCATACTGTATTTAACGGCTGTCGGAAGTCTGTTGGCCCTTAGACATAGTAAACAAGCTAGCAATTCATAACAAGAAAAACAAATATTCGTAAAAGTTTTGGCTCACTGTGTTACCTATCTAAATTGCTTAGATTTTTGTTTCTACAAAGATGATTGAATTTAGTGCATTTATTTTATTTAGCCTCTACCTCGCCAGACGGTGCGTGTCACAACTCACAATAATAGAAATCGGTTTGTTGAACAAAATTCGTATCATTTCATTTCGTAGACAAGAACATAGTTAACAACTAAAAACATTGATTACTTTTGTTCATGTCTGTCTGAAAACCTGTCTTCTAAGCTTGTAATAGAAAATTCGTTCAATTGCTCACTGATTGAGTTTTGCTTTGCTTAAAACACCTAACTAGGTGTATGATCATTGAGGGTCTGAATAATGTTTATTACTTTATCGAGTGTGACCCACGGCTCGTGGGACTAAAGACATGAAATCACATTTAAGTAGTACTACTTCCGTAGTATAAGTGTCCGGATGGACAAATTATTTTAATACCGATGTTATATGGTGCTAAAAAAGATATTCTCGTGCTAAAAAATGCGATGTGACGTTTACCCGTTAAAGTTAAAGAGATCAGAATGAAATGCATATGTCGGCGGCATATCGTAGATGGGTCGATTTCACGATTTTTGTGTCACACGTATGAGATTAAATCACACGAATGACGCATCATTCGTGTGACGTGAAATACGGTGTTACGCACGCTGCAAATAGCGTTGCAAGCGTATCGAATCTGCTACGAACTTTTTTTACGGCACGCTGCAAATAGCGTTGCAAGCGTTTCGAATCTTCTACGAGGGTCGATTTTACGAATTTTTATGGCACAAGAATGACATTAATTACGCGTCATTCGTGACCAGTGGCATGATTCTCGCGCCTTCGATATCTGGGGGCGCGGTAGCGCCCCCAAGCCAAGTCGAGCAAAAAGCAAAACATACGGGCGCAGCAGTAACATCCTTTACAGGAAGCCATTCAGAGCATATTTGACCTACCTGTTACTCCGTTGTGGATAAAGATAGAAACCTGAATTCCCGGCGGCTAAAAGGTACCATGTCATAAGACATATTCTCAAAATTTCAATAAATTTGAACCAGTAGAGTTGAAGGTACAGCAATTCAAAGTTCCTCAATTTTGACACTCACTGACTCACTGATTCACGATCATGAAAACTCTAAAGGTTACTTCTAGCGAACCCACAGGCTTAAAATTTTGAGCATGGTTAGAGTTTAGCCTGCAAAGCCAAGGAAAACTCAAACATTGCGCAATTTTAGCCCCAATTTCATAATATATTAATTATCAATAAGCTCAGTACACGACTACTTCGATTCATCGCTATTCCCCATTAGATGTCGCTAGTCGCTATGTGTATCTTGAATCGCGGTATGGTTTGGTTCCAGCTATGATTTAAATAACCGGCCAAGTGCGAGTCGGACTCGCGCACGAAGGGTTCCGTGCCATTATCTATAAAAAACCGCAAAAAAAAATGTATGGGAGCCCCCCTAAATATTAATTTAATTTTAATTTAATTATTTATTTTTTAAATAAATAATATACTCAATATATTGTGAACACTTTAAGCGTCTACCTGCTACCATTATCAATATCGAGCAAAAATGAGCAAAAAAATCACGTTTGTTGTATGGGAGCCCCCCTTAATATTAAATTTCTTTTGATTTTTAGTATTTGTTGTTATAGCGGCAACAGAAATACATCATCTGTGAAAATTTCAACTGTCTAGCTACCACGGTTCATGAGATACAGCCTGGTGACAGACGGACGGACGGACGGACAGACGGACAGCGAAGTCTCAGTAATAGGGTCCCGTTTGGCACCCTTCGGGTACGGAACCCTAATAAAGCGGTTACAATATTGTCTAATATCGCTATTCCCCATTAGATGTCGCTATAGGTGTGCATTTCCTGAATCGCGGTATGGTTTGGTTTGAGGTATGATTTATATTTATATAATTCACCGCCCAGACTTGTCACAAATCGTAACATCAAAGCCACAGAGAAGAGCCCATAGAGATCGGGAGTGGGTTTTGAGAAAGTCGGTAGCTAACGCACAAGAAATAGTACCCGAAAAGAAAAAAAGGAAAGTTACTTACAAAAAGAAATGAGATCCCAACAAAACATGCATATGCATATACAAAAACGCCAGTCTCGCAGCCTGCGCAGTTTATTCTACCGTAAAAAGTTGTGAGATCTAATTTTAAACCAAGTCGGTTAATTTAACCAGTATCTGTGTATGGTAGAATCTTTCCAACAACTTTATTGTCGTATACTGTTAAGTACCTACCTAATTAGTTAACTAATAACATTTATAGTGATCGGATCAATATAAGACATCTTTATTTCTTCAATAATAATTAGAATAACTTGGCAATCGCGCTCAACTGACCACTCTATAGCACCCAGAGCACAAATGAATATTATTACTCAACACAACATATCTCTAAATAAAGATAAACTTAACTAATAAGAAAACAACGAATTATTTCGGAGCGAGAGCAATAGGTACATTACGTTGCACACACGGTCCTATAGTCGACAACTTTTCTACGTGCGATTGCCAAGTCATTCTAATTATTATTGAAGAAATAAAGATGTCTTATATTGATCCGATCACTATAAATGTTATTAGTTAACTAATTAGGTAGGTACTTAACAGCATACGACAATAAAGTTGTTGGAAAGATTCTACCATACACAGATACTGGTTAAATTAACCGACTTGGTTTAAAATTAGATCTCATAACTTTTTACGGTAGAATAAACTGCGCAGGCTGCGAGACTGGCGTTTTTGTATATGCATATGCATGTTTTGTTGGGATACATATATCGCGACCTATATTGACATATTCCTATACAAAATCACTCGATATAGGTATAGATATCGTATGTATATCGAATGCGCGAGAATCATACTCCAGTGGCATGACTCTCGCGCATTGAATATTATCAAATGGCGATTTTTAATGAAAATATGTTTTTTTAAAAGATTTTTATTCAGCATTACCACGCAGTGTTTTTTTTGTTCTGTTGAACTAACGCGAAGACAAATCTTCAACTGCACTACAGCAGTGTTTATCCTAAAATATTTCATCGTTTAATGATAAATGATATTTCACGGGTGGCCACATGACATATGTCCAATTTCTACGATAAGCCGCCGACACATAGCGATCTTTAAACATTATTATAATATGATTTCCCGTTTATAACCTTACACATATTGAGCGTGTAGTGAGGTAGTGATGTGTCTTGTTGAGTCTAGGGCGGGCGGGGCAGGGCGGGCGGGGCACGTGGGTCCGGATACAAGAAGATAGCGCGGCCCGGGTTTATGGTGCTTTTTACGAGATTTATTTTTTAAACCGGTCACTGCTCACGACCGAGTGTAATTTACCAAAGAGAAGTCAAGCAAGTTCGGGTTTTAAATACATTTGTACAGAGGCTATTTAAATTAAACAACCTTATCCGGAGACAAACTTACGGTGAAATCTTCTAAAAATATATTTAGCATTTTGCTACTGCCCTTGCTAGGGTCGACCTTTTTTAGTAGTCATTAAAAAGCACCTTCAAAGGTTACACAGTAATAAAGGTACTGAGAGATCTTTCAAACGAAGCATATTTTATTCAAAATGCGACGTTGTACACACACTCCGCACCCAACATAGGAGTATAGAGACGATAATGTACATCTTTTATCGTACAATGGTACCGAAACGTAAAATATATTACGTAGGTATGAACACTTTTTGTCTCATGAACTCCAGATATTTGCGAACCCGTATTTCTGTGCTAAATGACGCCCACTCGTTCTTTGAGCTGAGTTGTATTCCACTTGGCGACGCATAGGAAGGCAGTCTCTGTTTTCAAGTCACCTGTCTTTACAGCGTAGCTACAGTAATCTTCATTTACCCTTGCTGCATATATGTAATCGGATGCACAATGGTCGTACATGCCGCGTTACTGTGTGTCACCGCGTCTCATCGGCGTAGTCGTTTTGGTATAAGGCGGCGGTATAAGCGTCGTAAAGGTGCGATGTGAGAAATGCGTGAAACACCTTGAAGAGAATATAAACCTCAGCAGCGAGCACGGCATGACAATGAACTGTATTCCTTTTATTTGGTTATGAAATATCTGGAAACGTTTTTTGGGAACCACGTACCGTGTTATTGCTCCTGACGAAAGACATGTTGAAACGTACAAGGTTTATTCAGAAATGAAAGAATGTAACTAATAATTGAAGAATTGCGTAATATTTGCAAAGTTCAAATAAGACAAAGTCGCTACTAGTAAAAGCATTTTCTTATCTCTCTTATTATACCCATTCGTGAAAAAGCCACCTAAAATTTATTCGTCTCGCAAAAACCTCGTGACAAATGTTTTACTTAAACGATTCGGGCGACACAGCATAAAAACTACATTCATTTTCTTTTTATCAAACGCTATCTCAACGTTTGAAGTGTAGTGCAACGGATAAAACATTGTATGACAAATATACCTACGTCTCCGGACTGAGCTAGAGGAGCTCAAAGTTTGTAACTTGTATTAAGTTATTGAGATGTATTGGTATCCTAGGGGCAAGTTTGGCTCGGTGATCCGGATCGATCGTTGAGGTTAAGCAACACCAAGTGTGGTCGATTTTTGGATGGGTCAAGTAAAACGATGCTTCTGTGCTTCCTATAACAAAAATGATATGTCAAAGCAAGAGTACTGTTCACTTCACTGTTAACAAATAATATGCCAGATAAAGTAGTTAGGACTCATGTAAGCAACGACGACGTCGTCTACACAATTGACTAGAAAATGTGTACCTCCGCACTCCACGGGATTCAAGAGCGTATGGTGCTGGATATATAGACTGAAATATCTTAAATTGTTACAAGAGTGACTACAACTTTTGGCTGAGAATAGCAGCAGCATTCGAACCCGGAGCGAAGCCTCCACTTGCCTAATGAATATTGATGGTAAGAATTCCCACATAAGAAGCGAAGAATGGTGGATGCAAAGCCGCGTATTCAACGGTAAACGAAGCATTTACATTAAAAAATGACCAAATTTGGATAAACGTAGAGAACAGTAAGTTAGAGGCAGAGGAAAGTTTCAAAACTCTGACCATATTCACTATTATTGGAAAATGTTAAACTCATGCATTATTGAAAAGACAGAAACTGCGTAGGTTTTCGGTAGGCTTATGGAAACAATTCATTGGGGACTATATCGAGTAAACAAAATATCCATAATTTCTCTCGCTTTTGTAGCATAATACATACATAAACACTTCAATAACTCTACAATTCATGAAAATTTTAAACTTATTTAAATGGAAGGTTTTGTAAATTGTTGCGACTTGAATACAAAGAGAATTGTCTCGTTTTGTTCCGCTGCTTCCGTACTAAGCAATGCCGCGAAGTCAGGAACGCAGCTTGACTAGAAACGTAACAAGCGTTCAAATGCTTAATGTGGCTGAAAATTAAACGCTATCAGAAGTCCCCGGGTAGCTTGTTTGTGTGCTTGCGTACTGCTAATATATTCAATTCATTCCCTTATATCTTTAAGCGGGCTTGTTATCTGTCTGAGTTAGTTGAACAAAAAGTGTTTCGCCAAATTCTTCCATTTATCTTGACTTTATTTCTGTCGTTTGCATAATATCACTTACATCTACATCTGAATACATGATTTGAACGGATAAGTTTTCCTTTGAGTTCTGGCAAAGTTTCTGCCATGTTGTTATGGAACGATGCTGTTAATGATCTGTGTGTAGTTAAAACATTAATAACGAACTTAACTTCATAAATCTTGATCACAAGATTTTGTGAACTCTGCATCAATTTAATCAGCAACTTTGTTAAGTTTTGAGTTCACTAATTAATATTCTCGTAAGAAATAAAGTATCAAGAAATGAAGTAACAATATGCCAAGTTTTCAGCAAGTAAAAGCAAATGAAAAGTCATGCTGTACTAGAAAATTCATGAACAGAGGGGTAACATTTAGATTATAGCATATTTTAGATGATTCCATTGGTCATCCACGTAATAGTAAGCCATCCTCTCCCGGTCTTATTAATAAAGACAGACTAAAACAGTAGTACAGTGCTTGCCGAAACCCCTGGAGACCTTGAAACCATGCTTCAAGACCTGTACAGTGCTTCTCTAAATGTTGGCCTGAAGTTGAACATATCAAAGATTATGACGAACATCTCTGACGGCTCACTTACCAACATCATTGTTGGAAATGAGACGTTAGAGGTGGTCGATCATTTTGTCTATCTTGGACACTGTTTATCTTTTGGCGGAGAACACCAAACAAAGGAGGTCTCTAGGAGAATACAGTTTGGATGGGCAGCTTTCAAGAAACTCGAGAATATATTTAGGGATCGAAATATACCGCAATGTTGAAGACCAAACTATTCGACCAATATGTTCTGCCTTCCATGACGTATGGTGCCGAAACATGAACGCTTACAAAGGAACTGGTGAAACGAATGAGAGTAACCCAAAGAGTCATGGGGCGTTCTTTGCTAGGCATTACATTCCTAGATAGAGTCCGCAACACAGAAATACGACGACAGACTAAGGTCCAAGATGTCGGAAACCGTATTACTAGACTCAAGTGGAGGTGGGCAGGACACTTGGCGAGGCAAGGTGATGACAGGTGGAGTAGATCCTTGACCGAGTGGTGGCCGAAAGAGGGAAAGAAAAGCGTGGGTCGACCGGCAGCCAGATGGGTCGACGACATTACGCATATTGTGGGGAAGACCTGGATTCGATTGGCACAGGACCGGATTAGTTCGCACAAAAGGGAGGAGACTATACCTAGCAGTGGGCGGAAATAAACTGCCGATAATGAAGTAACTTAACTGCGAGCATTAAACCAGTATTAACGAATTTCAATATTAATAAACGTGATGTAAGGAAAAGTAGCACTAATCTGACTCTACTCGCGGAGTAAAAGTATGTTACTCTGAGTTCAACCTGAGAGTAGCTAGACTCAGAGTAAGGAAGTATTAACAACAGTAGATTGATTTATTTATAAGATGGTATGAGTGTACTGCTGTATTACTTGAATTTAATTTAGATTTGAGTAACCTGAACTAGAATACTAGCAATTATTCTCTTGAAATGCATTAGAGGTACGTTTCAATAGTAAAGGTTAGATTAGGATTATTGATTTTTATTGACTGAGCGAGCGAAGCGAGCGAAGCGAGCGAAGCGAGCGAAGCGTCTCCGTTTCAGGTTTGGGCAAAAATGCTTTCGTATGTCCGGTTGTTCTCCTCTACAGGTCGCATTTATGAACCGATTCTCGTGAAATTTTGTGAGCAGGTTGGAAAAATAAATAGAATTTTTACTCGAGCCAGTTTTTAGATTTTTTCAAAATGGCGGAGATATGGGGTTTTAAAATGTAAAAAAATCGCTACAACCCAAACGGCACGATGGATATCATGAGAGTGAAACGGACTATATAATTTTAGTAAAAAGTCAATAGGTTGTATTAAAGGTCGCGAAATGTAGTTTACAAAGTTATTGGTGCGGCTACTTTCATATTGCATGTACGTAACCAGGTACATTCATAAGTTTGTATGTATTATTGAAAGAAAATTATTTGGGTTATTTTTTTATGTGTGTTAGCAGTACAGCTTTCCCACCGACATACTCGCGAGGTCTACAGCTCACAGAGCCACTAGTATAAAAGAGAGAAGTAACTGCTCGATGTCTTATGTTCTAAATTAGCTTATAATTTAATATAAGTTACATTACTATTTATAGCAGCTCACATTCAGCAGATAAACCTGATTAGGTTTCCGCTGATGTTATCTTGAATTATCATGTATTGTTTTTGAATAAATAAATTAAAAAAGGCTTAAAATTGTGTTTTCAATACTCATACATCTGGACAATCAAAAAACTTCTGTATCGCATATGATATGATATGAAATAAATAAATAAATAAATTTAACAATTTTTTTCGATTCAACTGAGGACTTAACAACACGAATCACGTGTTATTGGAATTGACAATCTAATGTCCAACCGTCCAAGTCAAAAATCACTATTACCAAGACACGTTACACCCCCGCGAAGAGCATGCTCATGCAAGCACCAATTCCAGCTGAAAGTAGGATGTCCGTGGATTTCAATTCCACCCACGGCATTTCACATTCGCAGCCTGTTAGCTGGTGCTATTAGCGCGGATAGTTTCACGATGATCGCGCGATCGGAAATGAGCTGGAAATGGCGCGCGCGCTGTATTGAAGCCGTCGAAGCCGCATCGGGGCAGGGAACTAGGTCGCCGAAACGAGCTTTGTGTTGTGAAATATGTAAGTGAACAGGGGCCCAATAAATGAAAAATGCATCGCGATAGCATATCGAAAGCTCCGATGGGTGCAAAATGCCTTTGGCAGTCAGTCTCCAAACAAAATAGGCACCGCCGAAAAGACAAATACGGCATTTAGCGCCTTTGGGAGAAATCGATACGATAGCGTTTTCCGTAACAGAATAATAGTAAATTTGGCCCTAGTTTTCCTGTCTGATTGATAAGTAAAGTACCCTGAACCTGAATATTACACAGTCATCGCATTAGATTGTAATTGTAAAAACTCTATATTTTGTAATTTAGCGGCAACTTTTTTCCACGGGCGGGACATGGGGTTGATAATCTGGGTAAGAAAGCCATTGTAAGTAACGTGAAGCGAGAGTGCAAAGTCGATTCCTGGCTTAGCACCTGCTAGGAGAGGGCTCTCATTAAATATCATGGCTGTGAGGATAGAATGGTAATTCCTTCTTTCTCAAAATATTTACTTACTTACTTATTTCTGAAAATCACTAGCATAGTAAAATATCTAGCCGGTTTCAGCATAACATTAAAGTAATAATTGAAACAAAAAGTAAACTTTAGAAAAAACCGACTTCCACAAACCCTATTTGATTAGATTGAGTTTAATACAAACTGTACCCCTTATCCCCCCCCCCCCCTTGGGGACTTAATTTTGTCAAATCCCATCTCAGTGCTACCCCACGCTACTAAGGAACCCCTGTACAAAGTTTCATGGCTCTAGGTCCACCGGTTTAGGCTATGCGTTGCCTGCCCGTCAGCCACGCATTGTATTTGTACCTAGTATTGAGCAGATCTGGTGGCCATATGTGGTCTTCATCAGCAGTTCCGCATCACAATATTATGCTTACCATGTCCATTTGCACGAGTTATTATGAAAAACACAAAAACCACTTTAGGTCTGCCTATAATATTTGAAGAGTTCCCTCGATTTCTCCAGGATCCCATCATCAGATCCTGACCTGGTGTCAATGGGACCAATGGGAAGGTAAACCCTTTCAAACAAAAAAATAATATTCCAAATCGGTCCACCCGTTTAGGCGCTATCGGGGCACATACATAAAAAAAAAATAAAAAAAAAAACAAACATCCGGACGAATTGTAAACCTCCTCCTTTGGGAAGTCGGTTAAAAAGTAAATGTAGCCTATTAATATCCCCACCCAGGGGCACAGGCCTTTACAGCATTACGTACGGAAGAAAAATTAGAGAAAGCAAAATTAGAACCTGAGGCGATTGGCAAGGTAAATGTAAATTGCATTTTTTAATAAAATAATAAATAATAAATAAATTGGTCTTTATTCCGGCCGGAGCCATATACAAAATTCAAATTAATAAAATAAAATTACAAATTTTTGATAATATGTGATATTGACAGTCTACAAATTCAAAGTGAGCCTTCAATCGCCTCTATCGAACAGCAGCCATGAAGAAGAAAAGTACTACGAAGTAAGCTAGCTAACTCTTTGCGAGGTTTACCAAGTCATTGCTTTGTCGTACTTAAAAACTTACACATGGACTGAAAACCGTTAAATGCGTAAAATTTCAGCCCTAAGAACTAGAAAGCGAGAGGGGGAGCATAAGCAGAGGGCGGGGGGGATTCATTAGCAGAACACCAGCACCAGACTCAAGGAGACTACCAGTGCACCTTAAAACGCTGCATACAAGTCTCAAATTGGAACAAGGGGGGCAAAACGAAGGCAGTAACACATTCTAGAGTTGACAAAGGGTGGTTTGCGAGTATTTTGGCTCGTGTTTTATGATTGTGAGCTCAGTAGGTGCTGTTTTTGTCGAAAATTCAGGAATTTTAACTAGGGCAAGCACTAGAGATTCTGGCTTGTCGCCGCAGGCTTTACGGCAGTCGCAGCGTTCCTCAACTTTCTGTTTGTTGGCAGGATGGAGCTGAGGCGAACTAATAACAAGGGATATTATGCAGCCAGTGGCAAACAACAACTAGATTACGGCAAAAAGGCGCACGCCGTGTTATTAAAGTTTGAACAACATTGCGGACGTATGGAGTATGTGTTATAAATTGGACTGCAAAGCACATACATATACCACTGTGGTACGCAGTGGGCAGATCACCATTGGCAGGGCACCATTTTTTAATTATTATATAAAAAAAGCCTACAGCACAGTACAAAAAGAAAAATATTGGCAGAGAACCATTTGGTATCTAGGATCTAAGCAATAGTTAAAACATGATCAAAGCAGATAAGAATATAGAAGCAATAGTTTCTTCATAAATGGTGGCAACCGTCGTAGTGCTAAATTGTGGCCTGTGGGCTCCCTTCGCCCGCCTTTATAAAGTCTATAGTGTACAAAGGACGAATAATTCACTAATAATAATCAGTTTAATTTCTAAAACCCTGTATTAAAAAGTTATATCATAAACTCATTACTTTCCAGAGGCAAATGTTGAGATAACTACTCTCAAGTGTTTCGCTGGAAGAAAATTGCTTGCCGCCACTACAGCCGGCTGTGTTCAATACTGAACTAAGTAGTGCGTGGACCAACTGATGGTAATATCAACAGCACAAGATGACAGAGCTGATAATTTATTGTGGATAAAAAACGAACGTTTATCAAATTATCTGGATCAGACACTTTATTTATATCACCAAAATTCTAAAGGCCTCTACAACTGCGCCTGCCGCCCGGCCCGGCGGGTAAGGCCGCCGGGCGGGCCGGCGGGCCCAGTTTGTAGAGGCCATTAAATAAAAAAATATGTACCGGAAACGAAGTCACCAAAGTCTTTAATCGTCACCAGAAGTATACTAACTACTACTACTTATACTAATCCAGATGAAGTGTCCCCTATATAGCCGATGAACATTCGAACGTATCTCAAAGATCAAGCGTCGGTGGCGGCAGACGACCGGTAGCTTTGCGATGAAAAGGACGGAAAGTGTGTGACGCCGGCTACATAATAGGAAAGTGTTCAAAGAAATTAATGTTTTCCTTTTCAATTACTGTTTGCCTGCCGAGGCGCGAGATATTAATCAACATGTCAGGGTTTCTAAGCTACCTGGATGATGCGGATGTAATGAGATTATGGTGATTGACAGTCTTTTGTAGGTATTCTGCTAATCTTCGCTGTCAAAATCTGAATGTGTTACTTGCAACCATACATTTATATATGTACATATACAAATACGTTTATGTGTACATTTATGTGACATGCATGCAACCATGTAAACCGCAGCAAACAGCGCGTTGCATGGAGTTTCAAAAGCTTCTCAATTCCTTATTGAAAAGCCAGTTAGGTGAATCTGAATTTCAAATCAATTCAATTCAATATACTTTATTGCACACCAATCAATATATTATGACAATTAAAAATGGAAATAACATGTACAAAGGCGAGCTTATCTCTATCAAGAGATTTCTTCCAGCTAACCGAGGATGGAAAGGATAAATAGATCAACAATAGGTAGATCCAAGTGTACAACATCAAATACTTAACGAATTTATATTTAACTAGGCATTTATCAAACATGTACCTATGGCATGTTTACCTCGTAAACTAACGGTAATAGAACTAATTGCCCTGATCCAGAAATAAGGTTTAACTTCGCAATGAAAAGATACAAAAGAACTCTCTGAATTTCCGAAGGTAACTCTAGAAAAAAGTAAAAACTTCCCCCGAGATTCCGTGGCGTCTTAATGGAGTTCACAACTTTATAATTGGACTTTTTGATTGGATCGTGTTGTGTGTGACTTAGATTTCCACTGAGGAAATAATAGAAAACATCTAAGCGGCTCGCGTAATGATTCGAAGAAAAACTTTGTTGTCTCTCTGGATAGCGAATAAATTGGATGGAAAGACACGGCGTTGGTGATATTTAGGGCAGCGATAATTGAAAAACAAATTCAAGAGAGTGAAAACCATTCATAGAGCCGAGAATAGATGAGGTCCGCCGTATGCGCCGTACGCTTTAGTGATAACATAGAAATATGTGTTCAGTTATAATGAGTAGTGTTTAGGGCGCGCAGCAGATTTATGTTATGTTATCCGGACTACTTAGTAATCCGGAATAAATGAGAATGTGAACAAAGTATAAATACATTTTTTCTCGTACTCTCCTCTTCACCTCTTCCCCCCGCCCACCTACAGTAATTAACAGCACCGAAGTTAATCCTAACAAAACCGAAGCCACAGATTCAAATTAAATTAAATTACCTCTTTAGTAAATATATAAAAGTGGGGATATAGTTATTTACAAGGTAGCTATTTAGATATAACGTGACGCGTTTGGTACAGTTTTTGTTCTGATTTGGGTAAATATCGTCTCTCTATATTTTAAGTTTATTAAAGAGCAAAAGATTTTGTTTTGACTTTTGACAAAATTAATTCAAATACAAAATACTTACATAATTTCTATAATCTTCCTTTCAAATAAAATTGAGTGGCTGTTGTGAATAGAATTGCTTTCAATTTGCGGTATTGAGTTTCCTTGGAAGTTACTCAAGGGTCTTTAGGAGTTTAATTTTTGGCCGTTGTGACATTATTATATTTTATGTTACGACGAGTACAGTACAAAATAGTAAAATATGTTAATTTTTTATTGTGCCTCTGCCACCCTATATGGGAATAGGCGTCACGCTATGTGATGCAATATTATCAGATGATATGGAAGCAAGTCATGGTTAGTTCTTTCATTCTTATCTCAATAGAATCTGAAAGTAGCAGGATATTTTTTATAATTCTTAAGGGCTCTATTCACGATGCAATCGGTCGCCTGCAACTTGTATTTCCCTCTCTGTATATCTTCCTGCTCCGTCCTTCTCTTGCGGTTGCAAGGCAACCTGCCTTCTATTAGTTGCGGCGACCGATTGCAAGCCAGGTTGCATCGTGAGTAGAGCCCTGCCTTAACCCTGAGTTGCACGAAACAAAGGACATGGCTTAAAATCATCCTTAGTCTCCAACAAAGACTTCTGAATAACCAACAGCATTTAAATATTAATTCATGAATTACTACGTCTCTATTTATATTGTAGAAGTTGCACGAAATAATCAAATATTTAATAGTACATCTACAAAGACAAAAACATCAGATGCTCGCTTACTCACAGTAAAATCTAAATTCGAGCCGGTAACTTGAAATTCTATGCATCCACAACATCCATCAACAGAATTAATCATTAACTGTGAAACGAGCCAATCCCTCAAGGCGCAATTCTAGTGTCGATTCACGCAAGCAAGAGTTTTATACACAATAAAAAACGGTGGCACTCCTCGTTCTTTACAACCTGTGGAGCGGTTTACGTGCCATAACCGGCACGTCAGAGACAGATACGAATGGGACAGGGTGTGCTCTGTAGGGCGCCGAGGCCCGCTTTACAGCCTGTCTTGAGTCGTGGGGAAATCGAAGGAGGGTTTTTATAAGACTGGTATTATGATATACAGAAGATTTGTCGCAATAGCATTGCTATTAATGCTATTGCAATATACTCTTTAGGCTATGCTCTTCTTATGCGTTCTTCATCTCATCTATCAAGCTCACAATGGCGGCCAAAATGTTTGCTCGTCTTTTACTAAAGAGTGAAATTAAATAGAGTAGACGTACATTATTTTATCACAAAATATGCGACATAAAATATGACTACTAAGTACTTTACCAAAAATCAACCATGATTTCAATCATCCATCACAGATATAAAATTACGGAGTCCAAATTAATCAAATCATCTGTAGATCCTAACAACAATCCATCCGTTATCCTTATTCAATATTCGCCATGGTTTTCAGAAAACCATCCAATTGAGTTGTAACGAGTGATTTATTCGTGAAAAGACATTTGCAAAGAAGTTACGTTTCAGTTATTATAATTTCCTTTCACGGTTGTAAATTGGCTGATTCGTTACATGGCAGAAAAATCAATCGAGTTGCCGACGGGCTTGTAAAAAGAGGCGACGACGGGTTATGATTACCCACCCGTCTATGAAGTGTAAGTTAGTGCGAGATGTTCTCACCACATAGCTCTTTTTCTGATCTATAGGTCTTTTTGATCGTGAGAAACAATAATAATAATAATAAAAATCGTTTATTGTTAAATAAATTTACATTATTTTACATTATCCCTAGACCCCACACTAGGATTCCCTGTGTGTCGTGGGGACTAGCCTCTTTTGCCTACGGGGTTTGTTATCTGATGAATGTAATTGAAAACAAATTAATTAATTAATTACTTAAATCTAACATGCAGATTAAACGATGATTATTAAAAACGGCTACCTATCAAGTTTATATTATTTTACAAGAACAAAAACAATCAAATAAATTTAAAATACAACCTTTCTGAGAACCCACTTCACTTCAGTCAGTTAAAACCCAATCAAGGGTGGTATCAACCATCAAAGTCAAACAAGTACAAATTACAATTAGTACTTGATAAAGGTCAAAAACTAATACCGACTCAAGGGTTGAGAATTTTGGAGAAGTGGTAATTCGGTATGCTTTCAAGCAGAGAGAATTCATCGATAAAATCGATTTGCAAAATTAGACGAAGGAAAAAGAACGCTCCTCATTTTTGAGAGGCAAAGCCAAATGCCACAGTATTAACGACCTCTGTGTCACAGCGGTTGTGGCTCCGCCTACCATGCGAGAGGTCCAGGTTTCGATTCCCGACAGGGGATACAAAAAACAAAAAGCAATCCCCTGGTCTTGGATGTTTACATGTTTGTGATGTCGCTGTTTCTGGTTCCCCTACACAGGGAATCCTAGTGTGGGAACAGAGTAATTTATGTGCCTGTATGTAAATATTTATGTTTATAAACTTTTTAGGATATTTTACAATTCTCCTCATTATATAGAAATCTGTCGAGGTGAGTTAACCCGTAATTGGGCATGAGCATGATGAATATCCGTCGGTGTTCGTATTTAATTTTATTATCAGATGATAAGGTTGGAAATTTCATGGGAATATATTGTACTAGTATCATAGTAAACTTGGACTAGTATTAAAAGGGTTTGACTAAAACTAATATTGTTAACGAGCTGACTTGGCGTGATTTGAACACGAATATTTTAATTTCGGTGAATATTTAAACGTTTTAGTGTCCAGACGTGCTTACGAATAAATTCTAAGAACTAAGAATCAAATTTTAAAAGCCCAATTGAGTGGTACTAACAAATTCTAAAAACATTTAATATAGTTTAAAAGGTTCGCTTGAAAACCCTCTTAGGAGTTAAAAGAGATTTTGTTAATGATAGACCGTCCAGAGTCCTGCCAGCAGGACTTTGCGTACTACCGGTAGGACGCAATGTTTTTGGTTATATGAGGCTTTCTAAGCCTGCTAGCAGGACGCAATTAACTGACATGCATAGTGCGTCTTTTTCTGATTCAGCGAGTTTTTGAATCGTGTTTCTACGATTAGTCTGGCCGAGATGGCGACGAGTATAACACGTGGAGTCCGCGTTCGCGTCAAAGCCACATATTTTGACGAAATTGATGGCCAGAAAAACTGGAGTCGCAAACATTTTGGTGATGACTACGATATTAGTTATTGTTGGGGCACAGGCCCCCAATTTTCGCGCTATCGCGATCATCTCCCCAGTCGAGATATCGGTTTTGAAACGGCCTAAATCCGTAGTAAACAATCTCGACTTATATTTATTTCGATCGATCGAAATTTCGGTATCTCAAAATCGATATTTCGACCATGGTCATGATCTCGCTAGCGCCAGAATCGCCCCGCAGGACAGGAAGAAACTGCTTTACCTACCACATCACGAGTGGAATCCCTGCATGACATAATCATTTTCTTGTTTATTTTTCTACCCCGTAACCTCTAGAAGCGCCCGCGTCTATTTCTAGATACCTATACCAAAAAATACAAAATGTTTGTCACCCCTGCCTTATTCTATTACGCTCAAAAGTCAAGTACTGCTGGAAGGACAGCTTCTGATATCCATATACAGTCCACAAAATATTGCGTACTGCTGGCAGGACGCACGTCCCTAGGATTGTCCTTCCACGAGCTCCTTCCAGCAGGACCAGGGCTTGGACGTTCTATCATTAAGGATTTCTAGAATCTATAACTCGGTAAAAATAAGAGCTTAGTCATATATTATAGGACCTATAATATATGACTAAGCTCTTATTTTAACAAAATGCAATATTCTTAAAATTACCTATAATATAGGTAATTTTAAGAATATTGTACATTTTGTTTTGAATGAAATATATATATATATAGGCAAATCCAATAAAGATAGAAAACTTGTCATATAAAGTGAGCGGATCCATCGTACCGTAGCCGACTACAAGCGGTATCTACATAAAAACATGACATCACTCCTATTGTTTGATTTCTCTAGAGGAATCGGAATTGTTGCAGGCCTTACAAAAGAATACACGATACGAACAACAAGGGATGCAGAGAGTAAAAACATTCAAATACCAACAGGGTATAACATGGTCATGGTCAGAAATTATCTCATCTTCTACAAGATAAATCTGGATGATCCTCTAAATCTATGTACGTAGCTGCGACACGTAGACGTCTCAGGCTGTAAAATAAGCCATGATTCATATCTGTACGCCATAAGGTAATTTTTCCATAGTTCCTCAATGACCTTTGATCTTAAGATTTTCACATGTCCAGAAATCTCTAAAGTTCGATACACTGTTCGATTAAACTTGGATACTTAATCATTTTATTATAAATACTTAGTTATGTACCTAGTATTACGTACAAAAACACTTTCGTGGAGGAAATAGGACATATTGACAATTATTTTTTCTCTGCATTTGTTGAAGCTATTATTTTAATTGAATATGTAAGTATCTTCAGTTACCGAGTGATCTTGGCAACTCTATAAATCCTCCTTATTTGTTATTTTTTCTCGCAAAGCTTTTATTTAATTCTTGTTAGTATGGTCTGGTCTGGGATTTCACCGATTGAAGCTAATTTGCGATACTTCAATGTAAAATTATGTTTATATTTTAACTTTTATTTTACTTTTAATTATGTTTATATTTTAACTTTCTACGGAAGAGGCCATTAATATAATTTGTTTGTTTTCGGTAATAATCAAATCTGAAGACCGGCCAATTCTTTGCAAGAAAATGCAGTGTACACTATATAGTATATCTACCTAAAATTATCAAGGTTTCACTCTTATTTCCCATGAGGCAGACGAGTTATTACAGTCCTTTATTATAATTACGTTCTTGTCAGTCCTTTTAAAAGATATAAAGTAACGAGATTTGACTTCTATGAGTCTTTCCGATGATAATTTGCTTCATTTTGAACGCGTTACGGGCTATCCCGTATCCGCAGAGAATTTTTAATAATATGCCCGGGCTTTTGACAATTCGAATTGTATTTATAATGTTACGGTGCAATAAAGAATATGAATATGAATTCCTCGAGTAGACGTACTTGGAGTAAAAACTAATGATGTTTAATAAGTAATATAAGAAGGAAACCTTCTATAGCCAATTTTTCGTCCTCCTTGGTTCAGCGCATGCTGACACACAGACTCGCCGAATACACAGAAAATAATTGAAACAAAAAGTAAAACAAAAAAAAAATACTTCCAAAAACCCTATTTGATTCTGACAATCCGTAATATTTCGAGTATCCTTTAAACTCCAAATGACAAGTAAGTACTAACTAACAATCCACTGTGTACAATATGCTATAACTATAACTAACGAACCTACAGATCTTGCTCCAGATGCCAAAGGATTTATTTTCGATATACTTAGTTAAGACTTCTACAATCAGCCTCATTGACTATTAAAACCACTGTTTACCTATTAAAACCTACTATCTTAATTTGTTAGAATGTTAGTTATATTATTTTTACCAACCCTAAATTCGTCACACCGCAGCGGGTTACTAATGAATAAGACGATTACGGGTGATCACGACACGGCTTATCCTATTTCTCATGCTCGGCGGGATCCCGCGAGATTTATTCCGATACTAAATCATTGTGTGAAGAGGGTTAAATTTTGTTTGTCTTTCGTCTGTGGGTTGACACAGGGAGGGCATCATTACGGAGGGTTTTTCCTGACTCAGCCTTTCATATATTTTATTGTTCAGATATATTTCCGAGTATAATCTTACCTGAAAACAATTGGGTGCGCTATGTAAAACAGAATGGGAATTTACATAGCGCACCCAACCATTTTCTAACGCAAAACCATTTTGGCGTCGATTTCAGGTCACATGAATGACGCATCATTCAATTAATGTCATTCGTGTGACATAAAAATTCGTGAAATCGACCCTCGTAGAAGATTCGTAATACTTACTTGCAAAGCTATTTGCAGCGTGCCGTAACAACGTTCGTAGCAGTTTCGAAACACTTGCAACGCTATCTGCAGCGTGTGTAATACCGTATTGTTCGTCACACGAATGACGCGTTATTCTAATTATTCTCATTCGTGTGACACAAAAATCATGAAATCGACCCTTCGATGGATTGAAATTATAGGGATAGATTCTTGGGACAGTGTTGCTTTGGAAAGAACCCGTTACAAGGTAGGCGTCAAAGGGGATTGAGCTGAAGAGCTTTCCACTGTTTGATCGCTGTTAATGATTATGACGTTGTTGAGTCTATATATTTACAGTAATAAGTTTTCGGGATGTTTCAATTGTCGTTTTGTGATCTTATTTGCCGGGTTATACTCTAGCCGCTGAGAGAATGTGTCTACACATGTCTATGTCCCTGTCTGTCCCGCGCTACTTTTCACTCTATCTCACTCCCCTCTCTCATCCCAAACTGACATGTGTCAGGATCGCATTCTTTCAGCGCAGCGGCTAGACTATAGTTGGTTGGAGTACAGAAGTTTTAGGGTTAAAACTTTCATGTTAGGCACGTGTTGGCTAAGGGCAAGTGGAATGAAAGTGCCTAAAATAGCAGTTTCCTCTAATATATACTTTTATGTCGCCAATCTCTAAGTGGTTCTTTGGTCATACATATGACTAATAAAATCCTGTAATCCAATTGAAATTAATATCAATTAGTCAAATCTGGAGTCAATAAAGATGTAAAAAAAACAATTTTCAAAAGGATTAACGCAATCAAAACATGCATAACCCTTTATTAATAAAAAGTCACTTCGGGAGTAAAAAGTTAACTAAGTTAAGTAAACTCCCCCCCTCCCCCGCCGCCGGCTCACCCCCCACCCTCAGGGTTTATTAGTATGTTTATCTGGACACCTCAAAGAATATTTATACTAATATTGTTTTTCTGTTCTCCTCTACGTGTGTTAGCAGTTCAGCTTTCCCACCGACATACTCGCGAGGTCTACAGCTCACAGAGCCACTAGTTTATTATGGACAAGTCCAAAATAAGAAAATTGAATTAAATTGAATTGAATTATGTCGAAACTTTGTCTTTCTTTGTCAAAACTCATGGAATCCAAACCCGGGTATATTCAACAACACAATCGGACTAAAATTATTGGGTACCTAAAAGTACGGGTCATACTGCAGGTCCGCATGCCGTGCCAACGTGGCCTGTTATACAAAAATTCACGCATGTTAATTAAATACAGCCAAAAATTCTCGGCACAACAACGCCATCGCCATACGCTCTCAACACGAAAATCACATAATTCGTCGCACGGCAGCAGTTCGTCGTCTGTCCACGTCATAAGGGGCACATTATCGCCATCTCGAGTATTGATCTACATATTTACGAACACTGGCAGAGGTTAATTTGCAGCGTGAGTGGAGGCCTTCGCTTTACGTGACGATAAATCTACGAAACGACGTCGTGGTAACAGTTATATGTAACAAATCTCATAAGCGACATAAGAGTATAACCATAGTTATACCTGTAGTTCTCTTTTATTTAATCTTCGAAGCATCAGAGTACACCAAAGCTACAATGATGTTTCGTAGTTCTACAGGTTAAGATTGCTCTATCACTTTTACAAAATCTTTATAATCTGTCGAAATGTAAAACAGTAGCTTTGCAACTGTCGCAACTAATAACTTATTACAGCATGACATACTATTGTGGCAAATGAATATTTCTCCAAAATTCCCAGTCCATTCCACTACTAGACAATAACAACTTTGAAATAAAAATATAACTTTACATATATATTTTTTATTATAGAACCTCTAAAACTTAATGTCGTCGAATACCTGTTCAAAGCCTTCTATCCGAAAACGTCGAAAATCAAACTGTCTCATAAAGCAACAAAGACGAGTTTGATGATGTTGTAAAAACGCAGTAATATTTTATACTTTGCCATTCGTTGACAAATCAATATTTGTGGGTCGGCCGCACTGCGCCAGGCGGGCGAACATGGCCCGCTCCCGCCTAAACCTGACGACCATGCTTGAATAAAACACGGTCGGCTTATAGTATGGCCTTGTTTAGGTTTAGGACACTTATTTGGACCAATTCACTGAAAATTATGGAAAAGCGACAGTAGGAGTTGCACGAAAATAATTTTCAGCATATCCATATTATTAGAAGCGAATGACAATCCTATGAGATTCTCGCCAATAAATCAGTAAGTGACATCTTTAAAGGAGATTGGGTAACTTACTATGGACCATTATCTTTATCGTTATTTGCTAGCAGTACCATAATGTATTGTATTTACAGAGGAAGCATTGCTGTAAACCATTTCGAAGCTGAGATAATGGAGCTTCAATGTAACACTTTTTGTATCGAAAAAACTATAAAGTGTGATATCTCAGCCCCGAAATTATTTAACTATATGCACTCCATAGTAAGATTAGCTTATTATTATTTGCTCTTTAAAAAATTTTAATTTTCATGATTGGCCGCCAAAACTCAAAATCGACCAAAGTCTAAGGAAACGTCAAAACGACGCAACTTTACCCAAACTCCTTTCGTTTCCCAAAAATCGTTCCGTGCAACTCAAGGTTAGTCAAATAAATCTAGCTTCTGAAGGCTGATTTGAGATTTTGTTTGTTGACTACAAGAATCGATAGCTAACATAGATGCTGCCATCCCGCTGAAAAATTAATTTGAAAAATCATTTGATTCTAAAACCTATTTTACTATTACAGCCGCTGCACAATAGACTGTGTTTCCGAATGGAAAAGTTTATACGAAAATCTAATTATTGTAAGTCATTTGATTCTCATCGCGTGTTATTTAGCGGGGACTCCGAATAGTTTATTATGTTGTGGGCCTTTTTCAATTTGAATGCTAATTTGTTTCGAGGTAGTTCCGTTTCCGGTGCAGCGCAGTTACTACTGTGTATTTCCGTAACTATGTTCCGACCGAATAATTTAATTTATTAGTCATGTTTTGACATTTTTGCTTCATTTTTACTTACTTACTTACTTATACTTTATTGCACAAAAACAGAATACAGACACTTAATAATGAAAAAAACATGTACAAAGGCGAGCTTATCTCTAATAAGAGATCTCTTCCAGCAAACCTAGGATGGACAGGATTAATTAACAAAAGATAGACCTACATATGTGCACAACGATAAATATTAAATTAATAGACTACTTACTAATAAGTACATACATACATAAAACCATACATAATATTTAAAAAAAATGAAATATATATATATATATATATATGTATAAAATACATAAATAATGTAAACTTAAATATATTAAGGTAGAGAAAGATAGTGTTCTTTTAAGCGATTTTTAAAAATGTTGAGTGAAGGACTGTCCCTGATAGCACTGGGAAGATTGTTCCAGAGACTGATAGCACGAAGTCGGAACCCATGTTCATAAGTGGCTGTGTTGTGTTGCGGAGTTATAAGCATTGGCCGAGTGTGAGATCTCCTGGGCCTATCTGAAGACAGAAATTCAAACCGATCTCGTAAGAAGCAAGGGTAGCGTGGATTAAATAAGATGTTAAAGAGGCAAATTAGGATGTGGAAATCCCGACGAATTTTTGTTAATATTTTAAAAGTGACACACCCGAATAACGGTATTATTAGCTTTATATTATAAATTATAAACACAGTTCGACGGAAATGCGAAGAAAATTACAAGAACTCCTTAATTCCTATCGGATAGAAACATCACGTGTTATTTATTAAGTATTTTGTAACATTAGAAATAAAATCATTTGAATACATACCGATTGGATTCATACGATTCCGATCAAAGCGATGTGTTTGATCAAACACCACACCCAAAAATGTAACTCAGAAGATTTCAAATAAAAAACATCTGCAACGCCAGGCTAGCACTCTCAAAGGTAATCGAATTTCTTTGTGTCTACAGAAAATATTTATGTTTAAAAGCGCCCTTTCCCTCAGCACCTCATCATGCGATTTCGATGTTTCACCTTCTTTTCAGTTTTCGTGTACAAAAGGAATCCTTTCAATAATTCGTCCCGCTTGTACCCTGGCGGCCGGCTCCGTACAAAAAAGAATACACGTCATAAATCTGAGAGCAAAGAGCATGAGGGCCGTTACGAAGTGGTCCTTTTGTTCGCGAGATGAAAATCTCACGTGTTCTCGTATAAATTATTTGGTGCGGGCGTCGGCGGGGGTGAGGCGCACCTGCAAGCGGGAGGGGGGACCACTCGCGTAAATTAATCCCGTCTTGGAGGCACCTTTTTCTCAAATGATTGAACGTTCTTTCCTTGTATGTTCTGTTTCACGATAATGCCGTGATGATTTATTTCGGTATAAGTAGTCTGGTAATTTAAATCATTAGACTTCATCTTATCAAATCATTAAACTGAACTAAACAATAAAATTCTATAGATTTTGTTAAAGTCTGCAGAAATCGCGAACATTTTACACAGGTATTTTTATGACTTTCAGTTACCAGCGTTTTATTACGCGTCCCATTGCTAGGCCATTTATTCGAGCCTCGGGTAATTATGCGGCTAATATACGATTAGTTGGAAACTTCTAATAGTTAGGGCTCACACGAAACGCTGATTCGGTTCTAATAATCCGCCGGATGAATATTAAACTGCTGTATTAAATGTTTATGTGGTTGTTACGAATGAGGAGAGAAACGAGAGAAGCACTTTTAGGGTTCCGCACCCAAAGGGTGCAAGACTGGACCCTATCACAATTCCTTCACTGTCCGTCCGTCTGTCTGCCGATCTGTTAGTCAGCGGATTCTATATCATGAACCGTCTCGTAAAGAGCTGATATTTGATATTGTAGGTACGCAATTTACGTAATCAAGACGGCCTGTAAGCGTTTCCACTTAGCATATCCGTATTGGACTTATAAAAATGTATTCAGAATCTGTCAAAATCCCCTTCAGACTGTTTCGTGGCCAGCCTTCGGAGCTTGCTACCGTATGGCAAGGTGCGAATCCGCCTTATCAAATTTCAAAAGCGGTTAAATGAAAACATTAGAATATTATGTCAGATTCTCTCGCTTCTAGGACCTCCAAGATAACGAGCCGAATTTCTCCAGTATCTCTCCTTATTATTACACAACCGACATTTTGGGGCGACGAATATTAAAACTAATAACGTGATGGAACGTGAACGCCTTTTGTAACGATTTAACTGACAGTTTCACGAAAATGGAGTCAAATGTTAACGCTGTAATTAAGTTTTGAATCTCTTAAATATACCTACATAGGTTTGAGTTTATGACTAAAGCAGTACGGCCCTTATACAACGTGTAAATGAATTAACGCAAAATGAGAAACTGCTTTGCTAGGGACATCATTCTGAGCAACTTTCACTAGGAAACCGATTTGATCAGAGCAACTTTATTTTTCACTTCCCAGTACATTTTGGCCTGAGTGGGTTAGCTGATTTGTATGGAGAAGTGAAAAATAAAGTTGCTTTGATCAAATCGGTTTCATAATTTAAGTTGCTCAGAAAGATGTCCCTAACAAAGAAGTTTCCCATTTTGCGTTAATTCGTTTACACCTTGTAGAATTTCTCTTATTTGGTAGGGCTACGTATCGTATAGTATTATAATATCTGTGAACATGGACAAATAAATATGAACTATATTAAATATGCATAGACCTACATAAATATAAATATCTTATTATGCTTATTCAGGAATAGTACAACACTTGTATCATTTTATCATGAAAGAGGAAATAATGGTATCTTTACTGATGAAACCGGGCGGGGTATCGCCTACGCCTAGTAAGAAAGGTGAAAGAAGATCACAATAACATCTTTTCTCATTGGTACTGAATTTTCTATTATTTGTAAGTTGCATGAGAGCAAGAGTGATGAATGGATTAATTAAGTTAACTATTGGGACCGATTCCAGAGGCGTTATAAGTAAATAATTGAATCAATAAGTTTTATGGTAGTAGCTACGTTTACCACATAGTTTATTCACCATAATCCATGCCGGATATATAAAAGCCAGCCTTCTCAGTTTTTCAAACAATTCCACCGTACTATTATACGAAAATATTTTCCTTCTCTCCGTCCAAATCAATTCATGGAAATGCGAGTATTATGGCGGGAAAAAATCCTTTATTGCGATATTCTAAGTTGGAATGATTGCATCGGCATTTCAATATCGACAAGTCGTATTAGAATGTTGAATGACCCTTCTTGGTCCCTTTAGACCCCCCGCGATAGTTCGAGGCCCAAGCCATACAAGTTCCGCTAGACTAAACATGTATATTTTATTGAATTATTGTATGTATTGGTGGGTACTTTATGTTTAGAGCGATTCTTTTGTGAAGATCGTAGACGAATTGTAACTGTAAACTAATACCCAGTACCCTTTTAGGATTGTGAACCAATACCCTGTATCGGTTCACAATCCTAGAAGAATATAATTATAACGCAAAACCAAATACAAAAATAATTAATAAAAACAAAAAACCCGACTGCATAAAATAACCACAAAAAAGGAATAAACAAGCTCTAAAGTAATACAGTGTATTCTATTTAATTAGGTACCTACATAAATAACCATCTACAAAATGCCAATGTTTTTTTTTTTGTATATTTTTTAATATTTTTTTAATATTTAGTTAGATATAATTACAATACAATATGAACTACTTAACCTAATTTACGACTACAAACAATTAAATTAAATAAAAAATATCCCTGACGTTGGCAAACGTCAAATCGTATACATTTTCTAAGCGGGTCAATGAGCTGCCAAGTGTGAGTTGGACTCGCGTTGAGAGGGTTTCGTATAACAATAATAGGACACCAACAGCATAGTATAAATAAGAAATAGTAAGTTCACTAGGCCCCTGTTCGCATGATAACTACCTACTCTTGCTCAAACGGCGAGGGTTGTGTCGCTTAGCGCCGCGGGTTGCGGTGCGGATTTGTTGCGTCGTCGCTCGTCGCTAGCTGCACGGTAAAACAAGTACCTACTTACAGGTGATGCCCCGTATTCTGCCTCTGAGTGCCGCTTGGATGGGGTATACTTCGCGTATTGTAAAAAGATCACGTCTGAAGTTACTAGGTACTGAAGTTATTAGGTGTGGATACTCACATTTCCTTAACTTTGAAAAATACTAGATCCTTATTTGTGGAATCCTTATTGAGGCAACCTTATACCGCACAATGTTTAACCATCTTGCAAAATAAGAATATCTGTGCCCGGAAATCACACTTGTTTGTAAACAAAAACAAGTTAACACGTGCCGCCGGCGCCGGACGAATGACGTTGACTCGTCGCAATCCGTCGCATGCATTGCTTGCATAGCCCTGTCTCGTAGCACGCGAAGGACGCGAGATTCGGCAATGTGTGCGTGTGGCGGCGCGTTCTTATACGGAATGCAATGTAGCTGTGTGTGTGCGGCTGTTCTCGCTGATTTGTTTGAAGTGAACCTGGCGTGCCAACAGTGCTTGCATACCAAACTTAAGATTTTTAGGACTTCGGCAAGTACCCTAGAGGTTTTGATGACATGCGAATCGGTCATATTATTGAGCACAACTTTTACAAAATAAGTCTTAAAAATAATATAAAAAATTAATTAAAATCCTCACACCATGCGCTTTCATTTCATGTGTCACACGGCATATTTTTTTATGTTTTTATATTTTATTTTTCTCATTTGGCCTCACAAAAGTGGCCCCCATATTCCATATTTATATATTTACATTGCACCTCTGTCTTTGGGTCACAGATATTGATCTGTGTACCAATTTTCAACTTTATCAGTCTAATATGTTCTGAGTAAATGGCCTGTGACATACGGACGGACAGACACACGAGTGATCCTATAAGGGTTTCTTCTTCTGAGATACGAAACCCTCAAAAACTCACTATACTGATTTTTTATAAGACTCAGATTAGAACCCTAGAAGCCACTCTGTAGAAGTACAGGTCAAGCCACTTCAGCCATTGATCAACTTGAACAAATCAGTAGGAACGAATATCAAAGTTCTTTTGTTGAATTTCATGCACCAAACAGTTCCGTACTCTCTAAGTGGGTAGGTACTTACCTGTATCGATTTCCGAATAGCTCTCAATCTCACGAACCCCTCTCAACAGTCCACTACTCAAGTTTAATTAAAACTTCTTGTAATTAAAGAATGCTCAGCTTCTCCTTATTAACCTGCTCTGTCAGAAGCACAACTTGGTAACACAGTTGGTAACTTTGATAACATTAATTATTGCATAGCTTTCGTTTGTTTATTTAATGTTTAGAGAACTTTGATAAGTTATGATGATTTTTATTAACTCCTGATATAATATCGTTTAATTTTAGTGGTTTAGAAAAATGAATTAAATTCATATCATGAATTGACTGTCTGTTATTCATAGGTAACAAATACGATGCATTGTGTGCTTGTAACTTTTTAACAGACACACGTTGGACATTAATCAAGGCTGCTGACATTCTGTTGGCCATATTGCGTTTTTTTGCGCTTTTTTTCGTAGGATGAAAGAGATAAAAGTAAAAAAAAAAACGAGGAAAACATTAATTTGGATGTCACTGCACAAAGCATAGCATTTTCCAGTCATAGACCGAAGAGAGGATACTTTTTTGTAATAATTGCCAATCTATGGTTTTTCTAGGATTTGAACACAAAAGATAGCATCTATTAAATGAGCAACCGTAACATCTACAAAGCAAAACAGTCAAAATTCACACTTTCCATTCCCCAGATAAAACCCCTCCACTCCACCTTTTGGTATTTTGCAACATCTTTTGTAGAGTAAAGTCCTTAAATAGGTTGGAAATCAATCGATAAATAATGCTACAGCCATGCTACAGAAAACTTTCCCCGTTTTCTCCCTTATTTTCACCCATTAAAAAATCGCGGTAAACATTTTTTTATAAATTACGGACTTGTGTACCAATTTTCTCGTGACAATCGGTTAAAAATGCGACCTGTAGGCGATAACAAACAGACAGACAAAGGGACAAACGCATTTTTGGCCAATCTCGAAACTGGACGCTTCGCTCGCTTTCTCGCTCGGTCAATAAACATAAACATTTACATTCAGGCACATACATTGCTTTTGGCCCCACAATGGGATACCCTGTGTCGTGGGAACCAGCAACAGCGACATCACAAACATGTAAACACCCAAGACCTGGGTTTTTTTTGTCCCCAGCCGGGATTCATGGTAGGTTGCTGCGCCACAGAGGCCGTCAATTATGGTTAGTTTAACTTTTTAACTTTGGGGATATGAAAACTGTGTTTCGAACATTGACATTATTTGGTCAATAAGCGTGGCCGTGAACGGGAATATTCCCACGTCTAACTTTAACCTCGTGGAACATGTCTTAGTGTTATTCTCACCCATTATCTCTAGCCCGCGGGAGCGACTAACACCAAGTTACTGAGAAACTGTGCGGTTTCGGTAGCAGATACCGCAATACGCGGTTGCATATTGTTGCTTGTCGTGCAATACCGAGTCATGGGAAGGCAGGCAAAGTCGGGTGTTATAATATAACCGTTGAACCCGACGCTGTGTGGTTAACTTCATTAATTTTTCTGCCGACCTCCGTGGGTAAGTGATTTCGCGCCCATTTTTCACAAAAGAGAAGCAGGTTCAAATCCAGTGCTGATCCATTTAATTAAGTGCATTATCTTTAGTGCAACAAACGGTTGGATGTTTAAACGGTGAAGAAAAACATCTTGAGGATACCTTCAGTCCTATACAAGCTAGAAGTTTGGTAGCAAAATGGAACGACATTAAATAAAACTGATTCCAAATTAAAACATATAAAATTCATATATTGGGTACAAGGTTAATTACATTTAATTCAAATTAACTGAGTTTAATCTTTGCCAGGTGTTTACCAGCCTCAGTGTATCAGCCTCATAGTTCCAGGTGGACCGGTTTCCGTCCGGATTACAGCTTTACTCGGATTGTCTCCAAACAATTCGGATCTGGGAAGTTCAGCTTCAGCCACAGATAAAATACACAATTGGGTATTTTATCTGTGGCTTCAGCTCTCGCTTGTTTTTTTGTACCGAATTATATGTGGGACCTTATTCTTAGGAGGTGGTACTTTTTACATCATGAAATATAAAAATAATATGATTTATTAATTTTCAATACACAGACTAGCTACAAATATTTTTCTTATGCACACAAAAAAAACTCCCTCTCTCCCTTTCTCTCTCTCTCATTTCTCTCTCTCTCTATTTCTGTCTCTCTCACTCTCTCACGCACACACACAGTCAGCCAGTAGAAAGCCAGCACTTTTTATTACGAATAAATTAATATACTCGCCGGGTAAAACTCAAGACCATTCATACACAAAACACTATCGAACGAATCGAGGGTAAAAACCAGTGATATGTTTTGACCCCTTACCACAAAACTGAGCAGCTCGACTGAAACTTTCTGATTCCCTGATAGCGGCTCCGGCACCAGGCCGGCAGCAGCCGCGAATATAATTTATCGTTACAAAGGCCTACTCTGCTACGGCCATTTGTCAGAAGTGCGACATTTTTGCTTCAAACATTTGCAGGCTAATTTCACCCCGGGAAACGCTCCGGCTCCGGACTACCGGGCGAAATGTGGACGCGTTTTGTTTTGTCAGCAATCATTTTGACTCTGTTGAATGTTTGACTATTACATAATTAATTTCTGTTCATAATTAATTTCTTCATTGCACACAATATATGCACAATATTATGATTAATTTATGATTTATTTTTCACTTACTTGAGCACATAGGCCTACCTAATCTTTATTTTATTTTTCGCTGTCCATCCTGAGTTTACTGGAAGAGATCTCTTTTTAGAGATAAGCTTGCCTTTTTAAAATTACTTCTCTGTATTTTCTGTGTTTTGTCTCTTATGTGCAATAAATATATACGAAATATCTTGTTAAAGATGAGCTCGTCTATGTACATAGTCTATATTTTGTAAGTTTTCTGTATATCTGTTTTGTGTTTGAAGTACAACAAAGAAATTACGAATAGGAAATCTTCATACAGGTACCTTAATTATGAAAACCCTGTTATTTTGCACAATAAATTATTCTTATTCTTATTCTTATAAAGGTACATTCCGGTCAAGTAAACTTGAGACCTGAATCGTGACGTGATTACGGCAGCGAGGTTTCAACTTTTCAAGTTAACTCGACCGGGTAGAACTGTTGACTCTACTAAGAAAACACGCATACTCAGCCACAGCACAGCCCCGACCAAAGAGCAACACGGCCCCGACAGATCCTACAACGTGCTGTCAATGTTAATAAAACCCGAAGAAGTGCAAAATCTACCATTATGTGGTACGTGCACCACAATAAGACTAATATGTATGGAGCAGCCTACACATACTACAGACGCGAAAACAGAAACGTAAGAGCGCGTTAATGGCCTACCCACACTGGGACGGCATGGCAAGGGATTTTATGTTTTTACCGAATTTTCGCCATTGTTCGGTCGTTCGAGCGGTGTGCTTCTGCGAGAGAAGGGGTTAAATTGAAATTGAATTTGAAATCTTTATTACAGGTTACTTATGACCCAAATTGTATACATAAAATGTCACATACATGAATGAAATCAAAAGTTAGGTTAGGTTAACAAGAAAATTAATTAGGGTGAATTTATCGTTGGACGACTATCGTTTGAGCTGTTCCCGTTATCGGCTGTTTTGTGTAATTATTTGTCAATCTGTCGACACAACAAAAACTCGTAGGTGACAATTAATCGAACCGTCCTATACATAGAATAGAGGGACGCGCGAAAATTTATCACATTTAATAATATTTTGAGACCTTGAAACATAGCAGGTTTCTATGCAAGTTTTTATGCAAGTTTTTATGTTATTTAGCAAAATAGTAAAGACAAATTTACCGAGCTATTTCATTAACTCTACTATAACGGAATGACGCAACTGAGCCGGGCGTATTCAGGTAGAACGCTGGCTACCAGCGCCGACTGCCAGCGCTTAACGGCGCAGGCAACAGCTACATAAAGAAGGCAGGCAGAAGCTGACTGGCGCAGTCTCTTTGCGTAGCACGCAAGATACAAAATAGCCTACCAGCGCAGATCAGCGCGTATCGGTGCTGATCGCCGCTTATCGGCGCTGGTTCGGCACAAAGTATAGAGACTGCCTGCGCCGACTGCCTGCGTGGACTCGTGGACCGGCGGGCGCCGATAATCACTGGCAGTCGGCGCGGCGCTGGTAGCCAGCGTTCTACGTGTATACGCTCTTAGACTTCTTCATCAGTGGATCTCCTCGTCTTACCTGCACAATGTTCAGTATTGCAAACGTCGTTGCCTCTTGGCACTGGCTGTGTTAGACGCAGTAAATTGTTCCGAAAACACTGGCAACGATTCTTCAGGTGCCAAAAATAAACAAAAAACCCGGTTTAACCTGGGTCAATGTTTATACAGCGTCCTCAATGTCAATGAGTTTCAGGAAATAGGCCTTCTTTTACAGGGTATGGTAAAAGTATTTAATCTTTACGACCCTTTTCTGGTTTCTAATCAAGGAAGCAATTTATTGTATATGCCTGGTGTATGAACGTTTATGTTTTTTGAGGTTGAACTAATAAAAAAAGAGCCTTAAAATATAAACCATGGCAGTTAATTCGTTGTTGTTACTTGACACCTGAAGAATCGTTGCCATTTTTGCTACAAAAGGCATATAATTTTATGGCGTTTTGGGGTGAAATATAATATATAGTTGCTCGTAACTGGGGCAACTGCAATGCTGATGTAAAAGTGTTACCGAAATCGGCAAAAAATGCAGGTAGGTAACAGGTGTACTGTATTTCAACGTTAACCGGGTTTTGAATTAATTAAATATTTAAATAATTTCGTAACAGCTTATTATATCGTATACTGGTGGTTTCCGAATTAATAATAACTGGTGACTCTGTGAGCTGTAGACCTCGCGAGCGGCACCGGGAATCAGAGTATTTTTTTTCATTATTTTCCATCCCCTCACACCTCATATCGTACTTGAAGTTTATCGGATGAACAGATGTAATTATTAAGCCGTGTCCGCTGGTCCAAAATTCTAACAAAACATTGTTTGTAAACAGTGTTCGATAACAATGTTTGAGAAAATTTCCTGTCCGTTGCGATTTTGGGGCTTGGTTTAACAAACTAAGAATGTTGAATGTTTTTTTCCTCGTATCATGTAGGCCACGCCCCTAATATGTTAGCAAAACAATGTTAGGATGTTAGAAAACACGAAAACATGTCGCAGCGGACGCGGCTTTATGAAAACAAATAACCGACTGCATTTTCTTTCAATAACACATGCAAACTAATGAATGTACCTGGTTACGTACACGGAGTATGAAAGTAGCCGCACCAATAACTTTGTAAACTACATTTTGCGATCTTAAATACAACAACCTTTTGACTTTTTACTAAAATTATATACATATAGTCTGAGTCACTCTCACGGTCTTAACAAATCGAACGACACCTCATTGGATAATATCCGTCGAGCTGTTTGGGTTGTAGCGATTTTTTTACATTTAGAAACCACATAGGTATCTCCGCCATTTTGAAAAAAAAACGAAAAACTGAACCAACAAAAAAAAACTATTTAATCATCCAACAGGCTCACAAAATTTCATGAGAATCGGTTGAGAAATTGAAATTTGAAATTGAAATTAAATTTGAAATTTATATTCTTATGAGTGTAAATTATACGTAAGCAACACATTCAGATTTTCCCTGATAAGTGTGTAAAAGCGAGTACAATGCGAATAAGTTTCAACTTGATATCTTCTTTTGTTTATCTTCTTTTGTATTTTATGTATCTTGTAGTAAATAATGATAAACGCAATTTGTAGTTTCAGACAAATAAATATCATAATAGCTCAGCTGCTCATTGACAGCATGATAATGAACATTTTGTTGCATAGCGATGATCAGCAAATTTTCTGTTCTATCTTTCTAGGGTAACATTATTACTAATTCATGCCACATGCCACTTACTCATTCGGTTCGCTTTTGTACCTACTAATATTTCCCAAAATATCCCGCGACATGCATATTTCCACACATTACCGATATTTAGACTAGCCACATCGCCCGATTTCAGCGTGCAGTGGCAAACGATTATTCAACTTTATGCACCAGCACGACTGCTTTACGAGCCTCCACGGTACTGCGTTTCTTTAACATAATACGCCAGTAATTTAGCCGGCATATTCGCAACATACTTTGGCTCACTTATTATTTTGTTCGGCCAACGTTGGCCGTGTTCCAGCATCGGTCGTCGTCGCTCCGGAGACATTTCACCAGATGTTACGACTGCAAATGGACCATAAAAATTCAAAGCCAGAACCATACATGGCTTGAACGCAGCCGACATGCCGGATTACGGAATACTTAAATCCTAATGCACGGACTTGGGAATGATGCGACAGAGCCTTGGCAACGCAGCAGGAGTCTGTAGTGTATTTTGTGACGTCTTCTTCCTCGAATGGAAGGAAACACTCTTGTACCTTATGTGATAGGGCTGAACTTATCATACCTATATTCAAAGGTGTAATAACAATGTCAGCCCCTTTCAACTAGCCTATTCATTAGCAAGTTTGACCTTAAGGGACCAACGCGGCCCAAATTGAACAAGGGCTCTAAAACCGCATGTGTTCGGAACAAAGATGGAAATTGATATAGACTATGTTACGGCCGGCGAGCCCACGGGAGCAGCCTTCACCTGACCGCTCCGATACTTTATCATCGTATTAGAGATAAATTAACAGAGCCTTTAACCCATCCAAACCATATAGGCGGCTCTCCAGGGGCAAATGTATTAGGCACACTAGCACAAGGCGTGTGTTGTGTGTTAATAATGCAGAAATTTTTCATAGTACAAATTAATTAAGTTTTAAAACTATAATTACATGATGCCTTCCGGTGTGGCATAAAGAATCTCACAACAGCTGTGTGTTATTTTCTCGCCTCTACCCGCATGATTCTAGAAATTACGTGTGATATTTAATCAGTTGACCTTAGACAATGATGGTAGTACCCATCATTGTAAACAACTTCACCCAAGAAACAGAAGATTTTAGAAGTTTGCTCACGCAAGTTTCATAGTCTACTCTCGATATAGCAAGTGGCAGTTTGAATTTTCCACATTAACTGAGATTGTTGTTGCACTACGATTATTGTACCTATATAGGAGAAATTATTACGATCGAGGATCGACCACCCTCCTGTATTCAAGCACTCGTTCCACCTCATCATCTTGGAAGAAACTCACAGAATGGACAGAATTGTCGAAGTATGTGGCAAAGAACGATTCCGCCGCTATAAATTACAGTAGGAACAAATTATGATCGAAGTAGGAACACCACAAAAGGCGTGGCCGTAGATCATCAAACCAATCACTCATATTTATTACCTTTAATCTTCAAATCATTACGTGTTTCCAATAACATTTTTCGTTTTCTCACAACTTTACATTTGATATCTGACATGATTAGTTATCCTGTTTAGCAGCTGGTCCAACGCCGCTCCCATGGTCTTCTTAGTAAAGAGCATTTTTATGCATTCTACTGAAAAGTGAGAAACAGAATAAGAAACCAACCGCCCGGCAGAACTAAGCAAAACAGCGCCCGGGTTCTAGAGCATACGTTACAAAATCCTAGGAAGTTGTACTCTCCATTTACGAGTATAAGGATCTTATCTTAGCAACTTCAGGCTGTAGCTCAGGTAGGAGATTACGTAAATTCTTGAAAGCAGCTTCAGAACGGTTTCTTTGTTGTCGAGTGTTGAAGATCGAACTTATTGTCTGTCGTCGAGTGCTGATTGTTTTTATTTCTCTAGATAAACCAGAATCACTAGACTATTGAGGAGTTTACAAAGAAGCTCTAGGGCCTATACTAAGCAGCTTTTTTAAGCTGACGTGACGACTGACGTAACACAAGACAAAGCTCAATTTTCTTGAGTTTGATAGGACTATTATAATATAACACACAAGTATCACTAGTCTCTCACATCACACGCAAGTGGAGAACGAAATTGTAGAATTTGATAAATTATCACGATTCGGCACGTTTACTTTAACACGTTAAACGCCGCGTGATTTTTCGAGTCTTTCGGAACCGAATTCAGCAGGCTTTTTTACATCGAAAAAGTCATGTTGCCTAAATGGCTCACAAAATGCCGTTGACACGACAAAGGAACTCGATTTTTTTAAATTTAACCACTTTAAAATAAATGTCAAGTCCCTTGATTTGATTTCATTGATCGACTCGAGGATTAGATTTTATTATGCTTGTAAGTTGTTACTCATTTGATCTTTATACAATTAACCCCGTCTTCCATCTGTATATCTTTATTATTAAAACCAAAAGGTTACTTACTTATGAATCAAGTACCTGAAAACGTTACTACTTTAGTTGGCCGACACAAAAGTAAACGATTTTGCACGTTTTTAACCCACTGTAGGTAGCAAGTTAAACAACCTCTGTCTGTATTTGCACGCGTTCAAATAAGTAATTGTACACCAGTTGATGAAACACAGAAGGCGTGTCACCTACCATCAGAGAGGATATTTGACGGAAAGCTTAGACGTAACGATGTTTGTCGGGTTTTATTCCCCGCGTCTATTATTATTCATGAGCGAGCGAGCAGCAAATGAGATGGCCCTGATAACATCTCGTTTCTTCATTCCCTGGCCTGAGAAAATATTATATCACATTGTTCTGGAGTCGAACTACTGGGTCTTGGGTCAAATAGGGTTGCAAACAGTTTTTTTCCTGACCGAGAGGTCAGGTCAGTCGGGGCGTTGCACTTTGGAGCTACATGCCCTTGTCTCCTATATTTGTCCGAAAACAAAACAAATCAAACAAAAATAGCGTCATGCCTTCCCCATAATATAGGCCGGGATAGACATAATTGTGCCAACTTTTAACCATTAATTCAATACTCCATTTGAGAGACTGAGGGCTAGCCCATCACGCCGCAACTATGAATACTGAAAGTTTCCTCACGATGCTATTTCACCATTTCCAATCATTTGCTTACAACTAAATTGCCAACGTTATATGCAAAGACCATCTTACATATCGCCATATTTCTCAATCCTCCATTATCTTTGATAGTGTATCGCAAGTCAGCCATAACTCAGCCACAATTAGGCAGCTAAGTCCGCTAATGGGAGGGAATTTGCCCAGTAAATCAGCGACGGCTGCACCGGAACTTTATCACCATATCGGGCGAAAGCGCGCAGTGCCTGCGACATGGCGTTAAGTTCGGGAAGGTCCGTCCATTGTGGAAAATGTGCATTAGCCAGCTTACTTACAGCTTTTCGAAAATGCACAGTGTTTTAGAATATCCTTCTGAATACATACCGTCTCTACAAGACCTTTCTGTATATTTGTACCTATAATTGATAGTATGTAACGGCCAAGCGACGACTCTCTCGTTCGCTCCCATCTTGAATATCCATCCCCTATCTGGAACCCTTACTATGCAACGCATGACCCACAAATTGAAATAGTGCAGAAGAAGTCCGTCGTTTCAATTACCGTGTCAGGGCTCCAAAGAGGTCATATGATTTGAACTGCTTACAAACTACAGATAGACGTTCCTCCACTATCGTCGCACTCGCGGACGCCGTTGTTCTTAAGCGGATCTGCATCAGTTACTACAACTGCTCAGACAGAGCTTGTCTCCCCTAAAAGCTTATAAGCCGCACGAGCGGCTCTCTCTTCCACGTGAAAGTCTCTAGCACCAATGCTGGTAAAAGGGCGCCAACAATTTTTATTATTATTTATTGATTTATTTATTTATTAATAGGTCGACTGTGTGCAGACCATGACAAAAACTTTGCAGCGGTCGACTTGTTTGATTCATCTATCATTCGGTTTAAGAATTCATACGCGGGCTGTTATTCACAAAACTCAAAGATCCTTAATTGTGGCGTGGTAATTTGATGTAATCTTTAACTGCACGTTTGTGCAATAGATATATCCTAAATGTCTACAATGCACATTTTTTTGGTAGATTTAATATTTATGCCGTACCTATTTTGTTTTTATTTTATTTTAGTATTGTATATTCTTCTTAGCGCATAAGTACTTTAGTTGTTGTTCATTCGGAGCTCATTTTTTACACTTTATTTAACCCATAAGTGGGATACCCTAAGACCAAGGGATAAGTTAGGTTTGTCATTGAATGTATATTTGTCCTCTGTTTGTTTTTGTAATGTAACTTGTCCTGTTTGTAACCCTCGAATAAATAAATAAATAACTAAATAAACCAAGCCTAATGTTTTACCAAGACATTTTATGTTTTGTAGAGTCCAGGATTATCTAAAGAACTGGACACCTATTCAAGTTTCATTTCTTTTGTCAACGAAGTCTGCACGTTCCGTCATCGGGTTTTAGATTTTATGTTTTAATGGGATATTAGCTCTAGCAACAGAAACTAGGAGTGGGTCGTCTTCGATTTTTTCAAAGACGAAACTAAACTAGTTTTCCCGATTAGAAAACGGGTATTGAAAACGGTTTCCAAAGCGGTCAGCCTAAAGCGGTCGGAGCGAAAACAGTCGGTGCGCGGACGAAAGGAAAGCGGTCGGTGCTAAACCGGTCCATGCCAAACAGGTCGGCGCGAAAATAGTCGGACGCGGACGAGAAAAATGACCTCAAAGCGGTCGGCGCTTAACCGGTTGGTGCCGTCCGACTGGTTTAGAAGTACTGCTTTTCCTGAGAATGAAAAACGAGTTTGTCGTTCCTGGAACGTAAACGGTATTTTTAAACGGTGCGTCTTCGAAACGGTCATTCCTCACAGAAACCAATGCGTGGTACTGTACTGTAGGTATTATTTCTTCCAGTTTCAGACTACAGCTGTGTTATCAGCCTGGACGAACTCAGGCCCGTGAATATTGAATTCCCCATTCAATGGAAAGTTCTTAGAAAGTACCGTGTCGTGAATTTTCTTTAATTATTTATTCATTGCGCGAGTGCCGGTTATTTACACAGAGATAGGATATTTTTAGGATAGTCTCTTATTATTTTAGCTGGTGTATGTAAGTGTGAAGCCTTGTGTAAATAGTTATGTTTGTATGTTCCTACATGTCTGGCTACGAGGCCATGTTGGGAATACGAGGAATAAGTCTATATGTATGTAGAGTTTTAAAATAGCGATAAATTAACAATAAAATCATCAAATCTAAGTAAAGTCGAAAGAAAAAAACAAGTGTTAACTATCCTCGAGTCCTGACTAACATTCCTGGGATACAGGCCTAACAATCATCTGTCAAATGTCAGAATTCAGAATTATACGACCGCCATCATTGAAACGACCCAGTATAATGCGCCATAGTAATCATATGGCAATACTACTCGTAGAACGCCACTAGCGACAACCGCAGTTCATAGATAAGTTGGCAGAAATAATGATGATATTCTTGATTATAAATGGTTCTGAATGATTAAGATTTTCCCCTGATTTCACATACGCCCAGACTTATACCACTCATATTTCGGGCCGTACAGGCTATCTTGTTACTGGAGCCGCCTTTCTAAAGACTTCGCATGCTATTTCCTATCTCCGTGCTCGTTATAAGGGTGAAGTTGGGCAGCTGACAGGAGAATTCTTGTGAATGGGCCGCTGTTTTATTGGAATGCTTCGACTTGGAACTTTTACAACCGTGTCGAAGTCTTCACAACTTTGCACAAGATTATATTATGTACCACAATGTTACAAAACTTAGCAGTGTCATTGGAAAAATATGCACTTATAATACTTATTATGATTCTAAACAGAGAAAATAATGGTAATTCCAGTCAGATAACAGGGAAAATCATAGAGAGAGAGAGTGAGAAAAGTGTCTTGCTCAGAGCCAAAGAAATTTGGCGTGAACTGTAAATTGATACACGAAAAAAAACTCAACATAAAAATGCTCTTTCGCAAACATTCCCGTTTATCTACTATAAACGGAAATGTTTCCGAAACATAATATGTCATAAAGTAGATGCTATTTTATTTTCGAGAGTATAGCATGGAAATCACGTGGAACAATAAGGAAACCGGGCCAACGACTTCACTAGTACCTCAACAGGCTGGGTTGCTCGGGGATGGGATCAAAATATTAGTTTTATGATTGAATTTGCAAGTGAATTTGGCCATCGTGAAGTTTACGGCCGCGGGGGAGAAAGGTCGAATATCCACGAGTTTTCGGATCTCACCGATCTTGATAGAAAGGGAAGAAATCAACAAACCTCAAAACTATGGAAACAAAACCTTACGCGCCTCTGAGGCCAGATGGTATGTTACTAATCTGCCCCTGATATATATTATTATAGAATTTTGTAAGATATACCAATATCATCTTCCTGTTAAAATAAAAGTTTGTAAGCAAGTAAACATCATTAGGAAGAGTTCGCGACCTACGCGAAATAAGTTCGAATACTTCTAATCGATATTTACTACCCTATCCATTTCACATTCAAATAAACGAGTACACACCGGACCCCAAGCTGCCATTATAATTATTTAGTATCTACTTCAACTTATTACCTGACTGTTATTTATTGAGTCGCTACTTTTTCATAAATTACTTTTACCTTGAATAAAAGAACGTATGAAATTATAATATGCGATTACATTTTTTCAGAATTGCTAACTCAAACAAAATAAATGGCTGCGAGGGCCAACTTTTCTTTTGAATTTTTATTTGTATGGAAATTTGACTGCACGCGTTCAGTATTATAATGAAGCCGCAAATATAAAAGAAAATAATAAAAAGTTATGGGCGCGAATGGACAGGAGTAATTTATTTATTCATAAGATGTCGACTCTTCATGAGCCTCTGTTCAAAAACAATTTGGTGCGAGTATATTGTTGATTCGAGGGCCTTTGCATCTAATAAATGAAATAGTCTCTGTGTGGGCAAAAAAAATAGCGTTCGGAGATTGGCGATCAGTTCTCCAACTCCTCTCTTCTTTCTGCTGTTTCACGCTGGCCACTCCTGTCTTTTCCCTGATGTTACGTAGCCATTTATTTTTGAGCGGCTTCCTCCTTCTACTTGTCATCTTTTCCCTATAGATTGCCTTTACTATGACCTAATGCAGTTAGTAACTTACGCGTGTTCCAAGTAACTTGTTTTCTTCTTTATTGTGGTCAAGGTGAGTTCTCGACAAACAAAGCTACTACGGTGGAACACCAAACGCGTATTTTCCTACCGTAACAGATTCGACTCGTATTCTATCTCATCAATGGATTGAATTGCCGTGACTTATCTAAACGAATGCTTCAGGTAACCAGGAATTGCCACAATCCACGACAGTTGGCCATTGAGGGAGCGACAAGACTGATAGCAGAGATAGATTCCATTGTTTACGATTCCGTAACGTACACATTCTCTGAACATTGCTTACGAATCTACCTTGAACCGAGTTTATTTGTTTGGGCGTACGATTGGTTTGTCGTATTAAAATATCCAATACGTTATTTCGTCATTGCTGTTTTAATGTAGGTTACTATAACATTTATCTAAAGTAGGTATAATAAAGAATATTGATATGAAATAAGTTTTAAAATCAAATGTGGCAAAACGGTACACGTTTCGCACATCAAGAAACAATGAATCTGATGGAGACGATAAACTTTATAATGTCATGTTCAGTTTTGCAGTTTTGGTTTGAATGCGAGTCATCACTTTTCTCTCTATTACTCTGGATGACTTTGACACTTTAGTTAGAAATATCTGGCATGATTTATCGCCTTCGATATACGAATATCGAGACCTATATTGACAGATTCCCATACTCGATAGGTGTAGATGTAGATACATATTGTATATCGAATGCGCGAGAATCATGTCACTGCTCATTCTGTCAGCCATAGAACCTCCGAGTTCATTTACAATTAGAAATAGATCAATCATTTTATTTTATTTTAAATATTCTACATTTGTTTCATTGCACATACAAAACTGTATTTTTATGACTTGTATTTTGGTTATTTGATGTGTAACGAACGTAGCGTTAACTACAATATTACGTCTCATAAGGTTTTGCGGTTTATTTGCCATGTTGTTTAATTAAACGTTAAACTTTATGTGAATGGTGGATCACGTAATGAACAGTTGTCACAGAATTGAGTTTCATCGCCAAATACGACATAGTGAACGTACGACACAGCAATTATTTACATTTGCAGACTCACTTTATTGCTATCATTTCTCAAAATATGGTCAGCTAATTAAATGTCACCCTGTATATGGACGCAAAATGTCGGTTAATAAATGGTTATCAGGGCTCGCGAGGTCTACTGTTCTCACAGAACTACTGATTGCCCATTGCCGCATTGCAGTATAGTATACTCAAGCATTCTCAAGCATATACTCAAGAAAAAAATAGCATTACGTTTACGTCTGCATTATAAAGTACTAACAGAAATTATATATAAAAATTTCAGCAACAGAAATAGAAGTAAATCAAGACAGCGAAATTAAAATTGCATTTCTATAGTTCTCAAATCGTGACATAACAGACTGACTTAGTGTAAAGAGTCACGCGAAAATGAAACTACGAAAAATATCCGCCCAAGTGCGAGTCGGACTCGCGCACGAAGGGTTCCGTACCATTATCTATAAAAAACCGCAAAAAAATATTGTACGGAAGCCCCCCCCTAAATATTAATTTTATTTTATTTTAATTATTTATTTTTAAGTAAATAATATACTCAATATACTCTGAACATTTTAAGCGTCTACCTGCTACCATTATCAATATCGAGCAAAAATGAGCAAAAAAAATCACGTTTGTTGTATGGGAGCCCCCCTTAATATTAAATTTCTTTTAATTTTTACTATTTGTTGTTATAGCGGCAACAGAAATACATCATATGTGAAAATTTCAACTGTCTAGCTACCACGGTTCATGAGATACAGCCTGGTGACAGACAGACGGACGGACGGACGGACGGACGGACGGACAGACAGCGAAGTCTCAGTAATAGGGTACCGTTTTGCACCCTTCGGGTACGGAACCCTGAAAGTACCTCAGGTTATTTCAGGCGAATAAACTTAGGGTACCAACAGGTAACACTTTAATAGAGAAGTCTTTTAAAAGAGTCTTGATATCTTTGCTATAATCAGATTTCAACCTCAATAATAAAAAATCCTGTATTTCTGAGGCAATAATTCCATGCTCCATTTTAATTAACAAGGAGTTCGCCCATCGTCGCCTCAGCTATGTAAATATGAACTCTACTTTACCGTGCTAACTTCCATACAATGAACTTGAGTTGAGACTACTACTGTGGTCGTTACATGGTTGGTCATCATCGGGATTTGGACCCTAATCTCCTGTGTGACGGCCGAGCGGTGTAAGAACTTAGATAATGGTCAACGTTCAGTACAATATGATTTTACAGTTACTCTCACCACTGAACACCAAACTTACTTAAAAAGTCTGCTTGAGCATAAAAGTAAGCAAAAAAGTAATAAATCTGAAGTAAGACGCAAGACCGAGGGACAAGAATAATATCCATTTAATAACAAATTTATCTTCGCAGGAAGTGGCGTTATTGTTAAGGAAAACTCTACTCTAGAGAGAGCATCGCTATTCTTAAGAAAATAAAATACAGAGGTAGGTATTTCATGAGAAAATGTATCTACGTTTTAATTTATTCGGTCTCAAATCTCGCGTAACATAAACTTGTATTTGAGAGCAGGCTCCAATGCGATGTTTTATTTTTTTCAAAAATAGCGGACCACGAAATGTTTTGTGATTCGTCTACCTGATACCCTCGACATTATAAAAAGCCATGTTGCTAACCAGTTTAGTGGTTCCCCTCTCCTCCCCCCCCCCTCCCTCACAAGTTTTTGTATGTGAGTTGAATATTATTTTTTCAGAAACCTATCGTGTTTCGTATCAAATGAAAGGACTTCACGAGCTGGTTCTAAAAATATACTACAACATTACCTTCCGGTTACCTGTTTTCTAATAAACCCGGCCAAGGGCGAGTCGGACACGCGCACGAAGAACTTTCCCCGTGGAACACTATGGTCGCAAACGAAAAAAAAATTTGGGTCTACCATAGTAACCATAGAAATCAGCTGATCGGGGCAATGTACAGGGGGACGAATTTTTTTTTTCATTTGCGACTAAATGTTTCTTGGGGAAAGTTGTTAATAATTATGGGTACTATCATACTCCAAAATAAGGTCAGCTAATTAAATGCCACCTTGTATAAATATTTCTATAGAAACAAATTTAAACTCTTGCCGAAAAAATCGTGTTTTGGGGTATATCGTTGAACTTTTATCATTTCAATTGTAACGTCCTTAATGTCTAGTTTGATTTCATGCATTAAGACGATCACGGCGCGCTGCGTAAAGGCGTCACAAATCCCGAGTTGTACGTAGCGATACACTCTTACACCCTTACTAAGGTATGTTTCATAACGGCCAATAATAGGAAACTACTTATATGCAGTAGGTAACGACATAATAATAGCCAAGCACTTACGTATTTCGGTATGAAATGCCGGTGCCTCGTCGTTTTCTGCAGAACCGAACGACCGGTCTTTGTTGCTGAAGATAAATGGCGCCGCATTGTCGTCCGAAAATGTTGTCTTTTCAACAGACATCGACTGTGCCTATATTCTGTAGAGCTTTTATTTTAATACTAGTAGAATTCGGATTCGATTTGATCGAAGTCGAGTAGTTGTGTGGTAGATCAAACCCCGACTATCGGGTAATACTCGAGTATCGGGTTCGATGCGATTGGAAATACTCACCGGAGTCTATTTATTGAAAACAATTAACGTTAAATATATGTCATTGTGTAGTAAGGTGGGTTTCAATATAGTTGCAAAATAGAATAATAGAACCTCGGGTACCCGAACAAGACTGTTTATACCCGATACAATCTTAGGGAACTGCAACCTTATCTACTCCAGTATACCTGACAATGGGGGAAATACACAATAGTAGAAATAACCTGAAAGCTGAATTCAATGTAGTATTATCAAAACAACTTACACCTCAATTCCCCATACCAAAAAAAAAAACTCCTACTTTTTATTGAATTTTATGAAATTTAGGCCTTTTTTAAGAAAGTAATTTAAATATTTCGGGTAATAGACGTCTGATTATTATTTAAATCATGTTTAAAATAATACCTATCGTGACGTAGAATGTCTATGTTTTAGAAAGTATACTCGAGTCTCGGAACGAATCAGTTTGCTTGTGTTCTGTTCTGTGTTTTTTGCAATGACATTTGTAAAGCTGTCATAACAACAGATGAATATTTCATAAACAAACTTTCAGGAAACGTAATTTTAATTGCAGAACGGATATTATCAATTAGTGGCATCGAGAAAATCAGTACATTTGTATTAAGAATGTCGCCCGCTATCAAGGGGTTACAACATTTACATGAGAAATCATCAAAGCACTGATAAAATCATTCAGCTTCTACCCGTAATTAATAAGTGTGTTATTAATAGATTTTCGTGTTTTTAATGTTATTTGGGAGACCATAACTTAGGGTAAGATAGGATAGGGTATTTCCCACATTATTCTGGTACAGGAATGTCTCTATACGTTAAAAGTAGCATTTACAACTATTCATATTTTACATATCCGTTCAAGAAATGTCTATAGTGATGGGAGACTGACTATCGATATATTTTTTGACAACTGATAATGCTTACTTATTTGATGGTTTCAGCTGTATTGATGAACCTAACCTTTATTTTTAGATTTCCTCGTGAAAATTATTATCAAATGGATCAAATGCATGGCTGGACGCCAAAAACAAATGGGAATATGCTGAAAACATTTCACCGCTGAAAAGAAATCCCAGACAAATCCATATCCATACTTTCTATAGTTTCAGTGTTTCAGCTAACCCGTCAGAACAATAACTAACTATTTTTTTATAAAGAGCTAAGCTAACTAACCACTGTTTTTTTAAGTTTACGGCCTGGTAACAAGACGTCTAAGCCAAGTCTTTGTTTGAATCTACGGTCCGTAAAAGGAGTATAGTATAGAGATGGCACATGCATCGTCAGAAAAAAAAAGAAAATAAAAGAGATGACACAATACGAATCATTATTGTGTAAGCGAGAAACAATAACGATCACCCGATCACCCCGATCACCTGCCCCTTACTCTATCTACGCTACGGTCCATACCTCAGAAACTTGGACGAACTAGTTTAGGTAGTTCGTCCAAGCTCAGAACAGAATTATTGTGTTTTTTTAATGACTATTTGTTTCTTTTGCAAATACAACTTTGCCAGGCGTCAGGTTGTCGGCGTATCACGGTATGATTAGAGATGAGACGCGAAATAAATCGTGGAATATCTTTGTGCTTTTTTAAATTAAATTACAATTTAATATTATTTATATGGATGAATTTAGCAAGGATTACAATAGATTTACGGGAAGGGATGGAAAGGAGGTATTTCGAATAAATAGGGAGAGGGATATTGGAATTAGAAAGGAGAGAGTATAGGGGTGGAGTTTTATAATTAAGGCTGCAGTTAAATAGAATATGATCAATGTGAATGTGTTCCTGGCCGAATATATCAATCGGCGTTGTTTTGCTGGGTGAACTATTAAAGACGGGGGGTTGGGGGGCAGAACCCCCCATTGAAAGAGAAATGCAATGTGTAGCTGGCCGAACATAACAATCGGCATTTTTTTGCTTGGTTAACTACTAAAGACGGGGTGTTGGGGGGGTGGAGCCCCCCCATTGAAAGAGAAGTGCAATGTGTAGCTGGCCGAATATATCAATCGGTGTTGTTTTGCTTGGTGAACTACTAAAGATGGGGGGTTGGGGGAGCGGAGCCCCCCCATTAAAATATAAACGCAATGTGTAGCTGGCTGAACATATTAATCGGTGTTGTTTTGCTTGGTGAACTATTAAAGACTTGGGGCCCCCATTAAAAGAGAAATGCAATGTGTGGCTGGCCGAACATATCAATCGGCGTTGTTTTTCTTGGTGAACTATTAAAGACGGGGGGGGGGCTCTTAAAAGAGAGAAGCAATGTGTAGCTGGCCGAACATATCAATCGGCGTTGTTTTGCTTAGTGAACTAGAGCAGAACTCCTTCCCCCATCAAAAGAGAAATAAATAACGTAGCTGCAAAAATATACCAAGTAGCTTGCGGTACTCGAAGAACGATGAATGACGGGGGTTGGGGGAGTTGAATTTTTCTGATTGATTATTTTTTCATTCAGTGGCTAGACGTGGGCGAAGCCGCGGGCAAAAGCTAGTCTATTAATAGTTATGTTAGAGTGTATTTCTAATGATGAGTTTCCATCCATTCCATTTCCTCTCCGGGCGAGTTTATTCATTTTGTAATCAGGATATGTGTGGCCAGTAACCGCAGGCCCCACATGTCCATTCCGTTCTGTGCAGTTCGCTAACTAAGTTGCAGCCATGTATGTTTGTCGTAGCAATATCATGGAATTGATCGTGACATAAAATGGCGAGGTCGAGTTTTGTAAGGCGGCTTTTAGAAAGCATTAATTTGTGTATCCAGGATATTTTTACAAATAATTTTAGAAGTTGTTGCAAGAATAAATAAAAGCTGTAGTTGTAAAATATTTTTTTCAGAACCTTCATTATTCAATCCACAGCAGATGTGAATGACCTACCAAACCAGGGAGCACTTATCCAGTGGAGAGCGCATAGATACATTTTCCTTTGAAACACAACTCAGCAATTTACGGGCGGCGGGGGATGAGGTAAGAGAGCTGTTATTGGTCAGCCGCTGCAAAACTGACTGGCGGCCCGTCATCGGACATAGGTTAAATACAACAAACGTTTGGCGAGCCGCAAACCCCCGCAGGAGCAGTCAATTGGATATATGTATAGTCTCTGTACCAAAAACAAGCACAAAATAAAACCAGACCACGCTGATAAAACCACTACCTGTGTTACATGATTAAATTCCCACATTTGAAATGTAAAGCATTAAAATGTGATGATGTCCTCCACGACGACGTATCCGTCAACGGCGACACCTAAAAAAAATATAGTTTGATTTGAACCAATAATTAATTATTAGAATATTTTCGTTCAAAATTTTTAGTTACCCAATCAAAATTCAAGTTCAAGTTCAAAATGTAAATAATTGAATGAATGGAACGTTTATTTTAGTCTTACAATAGAACCCATAGTAACTTAAGCCACCAATTTATTATTATTTATGCTAACCACTACAGAAATCCTCTTACTTTTAACAGTGAAATGCCCTGAACACAATATTCTGAAGGTTAGAAGTCAACATCGAAGTCCGAGGTCAACGTCACGAAATAAACACGAGTCCATACAATCAAGCTTAGTACTCGAAAGTAAATGTTATTAACTTAGCATAGAACTAAGCAAAAACACAATCTAATCCCATTAGCTAATATTACCTACGAGGGAAAACTGAAAAGTAACTTTACCTAAGCTGAAGTGATGCACTTAAGCATCACATTCAAGCTATGAGAGTTATTTCTGAAGGACGGGGATTGGGTAACTTACTATGGACCATTGGCATCATTTTTAGGGTTCCGTACCCGAAGGGTGCAAAACGGGACCCTATTACTGAGACTTCGCTGTCCGTCTGTCCGTCCGTCCGTCCGTCCGTCTGTCACCAGGCTGTATCTCATGAACCGTGGTAGCTAGACAGTTGAAATTTTCACAGATGATGTATTTCTGTTGCCGCTATAACAACAAATACTAAAAATCAAAAGAAATTTAATATTAAGGGGGGCTCCCATACAACAAACGTGATTTTTTTGCTCATTTTGCTCGATATTGATAATGGTAGCAGGTAGACGCTTAAAATGTTCACAATATATTGAGTATATTATTTACTTAAAAAATAAATAATTAAATTAAAATTAAGTTAATATTTAGGGGGGCTCCCATACATTTTTTTTGGTGTTTTTTTATAGATAATGGCACGGAACCCTTCGTGCGCGAGTCCGACTCGCACTTGGCCGGTTATTTTTTTCGCGGCCACCGATATCTTAATCGTTATTTGGTAGCAGCATCATAATGTACATTGTACTTAAATGTATTTAAAGAGAAAGCATTGCTGTAAACCATTTCGAAGCTGGGATAATAGAGCTTCAATGAAACATTTTTTGTACTGAAAAAAAACTTTAAAGTGGGATATCTCAGCCCCGAAATGATTTAGCTATTGTACTCCATCCAAGATTAGCTTATTTTTAATTGCTCTTTATAATTTACAACTTTCATGAGTGGCCGCCAAAACTTAAAATCGACTAATCGTCAAAACGACGCCAACTTAACCAAACCCCTAACATTCTTGTTAAACTTTCTAACAATATTTACAAAAATATTTTTGAAGACGTAATGAGACAGCCCGGCATTTAAAATCGGGTATATTTATTACCAGCATAAAGTAAGATAACGTAGAGGAGGTCAGTTCAGACTTGGTGGACATTCTAAAGTGAAGGGAGGGGTAGTTGAGTAGAGGAGAGTTCAACTTGGTGGAGTAATAAGGTGGTCAACATCGCGCCCGAACTAACCCGAACTTTCACGAAGTGCGCAGAGGAAACTGTAAGCAAATTGCCTGAAGCTTATTTAGAGCATCAAGTTTTCTGAGAATTTGGCATCTTATTTATTTTCAACGCCTTTAGTGAAATAAGTTTCCGTACTATCGTACTAATTGGATACAACTTCTCAAAGCTATAAATAAGTTCCTTCAAGAAAACATGAAGTGACATCTTTTCGCATGTTTGCATTTTAGTTTCAGTTTCTATTGATTTTAATGACGTTGGGTGAAAGGCAAATTGGTTATGGCTATTTTATTTCGTGTTTGGGACGCTGATCCGTATGTGTGTGTATACAGGGTTACTTTTGCCTAGCCTAGCCAAGCCTAGCCAAAAGTTACTATTATTTTAGGGACATCATTCTGAGCAACTTTCACTCAGGAAATGATTTGATTAGAGCAACAACTTTATTTTGCACTTCTCTATACAAATCAGCAGACCCCCTCAGCACAAAATGTACTGGGAAGTGAAAAATGAAGTTGCTCTGATCGGTTTCTGAAAGTTGCTCAGAATGGTGTGATGTCCCTAAATAGTAAATTTTGGCTAGAGGTTCAAAAATAACCCTGTATAACTTAATAAGTGCATTTACCTACCTTCTATCTTGCAGCATTGTGCGCTGGAAAGCGCGTCAGCGCAATTGTTCACTCAATCGTGTGTGATTGTTTTTTACGTTACTTTTGTGCAAAAAGGAAAGCGCGCGCGATTGCGCGTTTCATCTTGACAGCACGGGAATGAATCTGCGTGTACAGTGCCAGCAACACGTTATCTAGAGATACCGAGGCGCCACCATCTACGCTAACTGAACAACAAAGAGGTCTTCTTAGGTCCGCCATGTTATACACGAAAGAACGGAAGCAAATAAACTGCAAGGGATAATTGCACGCGCTTGCGCACGCGTTTGAGATATCGCCCGTACGCTCTTTCCTCTTTCCTCTCGCCAAAATTACACACACGCGCTTTCGCACAGGTTCGCCTCCCGGCGCGCAATCCTGCGGGATAGAACGTAGCTGTAAAGGCACCTATTGACCTTTTAACCAATTTATCTTCCACACAATAGGTTATACCTTATTTTTAGGTATTTATTTCTCCTTAACAAAACAAACTAGGTTTCAGTGAATAATTATGTTTTCTATCTACAACACCACACAATGGACATAAGAGGGCAGCGGAATTAACGAGGCCCTTTCCAATTTTCAATTAACTCTCTAAAATTAATTATATTTCTCTCATGAAAGTCAAGCACATTCCATGAAAATGTTACCATTATTACTTGTGGTAGTTACGGTTAATACATTAATTTTCCGGAGGTCGGCTCTTCTTCTCCTGACAATTAGCAAAACACTCGTTTAGATTACAAAAAAATAGGCGCCCCTAAACGGAATACTGTGTGTATTTTCAGTTTGTTTATACTTACTTACTTACCTTATGATGTCTGTATAATTATCTACTTACATTACATAAATATGCTCACGCCCTTTTTCCGTAAGAGGGGGTAGGTCTGAGTACTACGATGATGGGCTAGCCCCCTGTCACGTAAAATTGAGTATTGAATGACTGGCTAAATACGTAAATGCGTGGGTAAATTGTGTCTCCGCCGCTCAATGTGGGAAAAGGCGTGACCCCATGTTATGTTTGGTTTAATATTGTTCGTGTGAACCCTAAAGTCGATAAACGTACCGAATCGTGTAGACCTAAAACGGATCGGTTAGCCAGAACCTTTGTCGTGAATGTACAGAACCATCTAAATTAATACGGTGGTGGCTTTTGTTATCGTATGCCACTGTTTTGGTTTGAACAATCATTGTTGTTCAGGTGTACAAAGGTTATCAAAATGGCTTCAACATTGTATAGAGAAACGAAAAGCATTGAAGCAGACCGAATGCTTGTTGCAATTGATTGACGTTTTACAAGAACGGGGCTTTACGTGGGGGTAGAGAGATGTTGAGTTACTCACAAAACAGATGCAGAAAGTTCAAAGTAGTTTCTTTTCCTTTTCTTCTCTTCAAGTACCTGGGATATTTTCCACCATTTCTTGACAGTATGAATGTAATTTCTTAGACGGATTTTTAAACTTGCGTTCAATTTCATTGGAATAATATTATTGGACTGATATTAATTTATTATTGTGGTTATCGAAATAACGGGTAATCCATTGAACCTTTTGCAGTAAAATATAAAATTAATACTCATTTCCTAGAAATAATATATTGAAAATCAACGTGATGTGGAGTGGGATTTTATAAATCTTCATGATATTTCAGTTAATTGATTACGCTTATTGATATTCAACATAGCTGAGTATTTTCTTTGGTATATTACTAAAATATCAAATACAACGTGGAGAAAAATAAATGTGTATGTTAATTATTAATAAATAAATAATACTTCTCCAGATACTACTAGGTAGGTACTACTACTTGGTAGTCTAGTAACTGTAGTCGATAAAAACCCCTCCACCAACCCGCATTGAGCCAGTGTGTTGGAGCATGGCTCAATCTTTAATTTGTGGTAAAAACCCAAAAACCTAATAATTTGTGAAATTTTGAAAATTGGTACACTTATTTATTTATTTACAAAGTCAACAGCACAAAAACATTTGAATATAGGCAGGATAACTTAGTCTAAATAAAGGCCAATTAATGACTTATATTTTAAAGGCCAGACATGATTGGTGTGGGTGATATACATAAGACACTCCCCCCCCCCCTCCCCCGCCGCTAGCTCACCCCCCACCCTCGGGGACTTTTAATATGTTCATCTGAACACCTCAAAGAATATATTTGCCAATTTTCAAAACTACACGAGGTATGTGGTCTGGTCGTCGCTATTTCGCTTAATTTTCCTATTCTAGTGCGCCTGAACTGGCCTCAAATATCAGCAGAAATCCATTTGCCTTCCCAGTTTTACAAATAGGTACAAGCCTTGGGCCATCACAGAAAGCCGGTACCGTGATCCGTGAAGCTCCAACAGCCACTCAAGCTCAAATATTGAGTGTTGCCATCACACTAGAGCGCCATTCATCCCGTATTGATGGCAATCGAAAATGTTCGCATGACAAATAGGTTCAGTGGGATATTCCGGCTGCATTTTAGTGTGTGATAAATAAAGTACGTAGATGTGGCTCTTTTGCTCACATTCGCCATGCTGGCTAAATCTAATTAGGCAATTAGCTACTTACTTCACTTGGCTGTTGTTAGGGAGATAGGGCACCGCTTGTGGCACCGGGGGTTATGACCGTAACTCTGGGTCAAAGGATCTCCCTTGCGGTGCAGCCTATATATAGAGTAATGGCGACGTTTGAACCTTTTATGTCTTGGGTCGGCCTATTTTCTTACATTTTAATTTATTAGCTTTAGGCGGATATTCTACATTCTTACTTCAGTTACTGTAATATTTGAACTTACAACATATAAAACAGACCTTTTTTCAAAAACATCTTAGTTTAGTGGAAACGATCAATCGAATTCAGATAAAAGCGACGATTTTCTGACAAAAGTACGCGTCAGACGGATTCCTATTATGGAGATATGGAATAAATTGCCTATTCATTTGGTGTTTCTGTAAGCACGTGATAATATGCAATTGGTGTACAATGAAGCGCGAACTTGACTTTTGATTGATTTACGACCGTGTTCGCATTTCCTTTGAGCTATTTTACTTTATTTCCTGCCGCAAGAAAAAAATATATTTGTGTGTGGATTGAGGTTTTTTCGGGTTTTCATAATTTCATAATTTCTTTATCGCACACAAATAGTTACATAGGACAGTAAAAACATAGAAAACGGGTACAAAGGCGAGCTTATCTCTAATAAGATATCTCTTCCAGCAAACCAAAAAGGGATGAGACAGGTGGATTGCTGAGTAGGAGTAGACCCATGTGTACAATACACATGTTTCATGCAGGGGCAAAATAAGGTTTATCCATCCATCCATCTATCCATTTTCATTGACGGGGTCTTTATCACCGCAGCAGCTGTGAAAATATAAATTTCTTTACGTTGTTTAAGAACCGCGTGTATTGTACTCCACAACCACTTATTTGTCTTAATTTTGCAAAGCAGCACCTGCTACAATTAATTAAACTTCCTATTACAAGCTGAAAGTCCTAGAGAGGAAACTGCACACGCGACATGGTACAGTGCGGCGACAACGTTTTACATGAGGCTGACAGAGAATTAGTGAAACAAATAATACCAGAACGTCTAACAAAAAATATTAATTAGTGAAACCAAAACAAACAACTTGGATAAAGTCTAAAACGAACTCTCAAATAATTGAGGTAAGTAGGTTGTTTTTGAAAGAAACCGTATATAGTATAAATCTCGGATTACTGGGTGTGCAGTATTCTGAATGTATTCTTGGATTTGAAACGGTTGCGCACATCAAGTTTATTAAAATTATAGATTAGTCTGTAGAATCTAGCTTTCTAGACAGATTACCTTTATTATGACGACGAGACGCTGGTATACTTTGGAGATAATTGAAACAAAAAGTAAACTTTAGAAAAAACCGACTTCCACAAACCCTATTTGATTAGATTGAGTTTAATACAAACTGTAACCCCTTGTCCCCCCCCCCTTGGGGAATTAATTTTGTCAAATCCCATATCAGTGCTTCCCCACGCTACTAAGGAACCCCTGTACAAAGTTTCATGGCTCTAGGTCCACCGGTTTAGGCTATGCGTCGCCTGCCCGTCAGCCACGCATTGTATTTGTACCTAGTATTGAGCAGATCTGGTGGCCATATGTGGTCTTCATCAGCAGTTCCGCATCACAATATTATGCTTACCATGTGCATTTGCACGAGTTATTATGAAAAACACAAAAATCACTATAGGTCTGCCTATAATATTTGAAGAGTTCCCTCGATTTCTCCAGGATCCCATCATCAGATCCTGACCTGGTGTCAATGGGACCACCCTTGAGGTATTACCTATACGCCGAAAAAAGATTTGTTCAAATCGGTTCATAATTGGCGGAGTAATCGCGTAACAAACATAGAAAAAAAAAAAAAAAAAACATACGGGTCGAATTGAGAACCTCCTCCTTTTTTTGAAGTCGGTTGAAAAGTAGATTCTACATACTATTTTTCAAAATGTAAGTAGTTTATAAAGATGAAGCCTAAACCAGACATGAATAAATAAATGTAGCCCCCGCCGAGGGGCACGGGCGTTTACTCGAATTCGAAAAAGATTGAGCCATTTTCTTCTTCTTCAGCATTTATGCGTCCACTTGACCGCCATTTCGTGCGCTCTGCGGCCTCTCTCGTCCACTGTAGCTCACGCCGGTTAATCAAGGAGTGTCGGGCTAGAGGCCAACCCGACTTTCAGAAGTGGTTACGCTGCCCTATTAGGGCCTACTCAGTCTGACACTGCTCTACGACTACCACACAGTACTTTTTGGGCAGTTGCACAAAGACCGCGGCACCCGTGTCGTTTCTGGGAGCGCGCGGTACGACTGCGACTCGCAAGTCGCATGTATGAGTGTGGTTGAGCACTTTGCCGGCGTGATGAGAAAACTTTGCGGGAAACTTTCCCTGTCGGATATCCGCTTGGGCGACATTTTTGTGTGCTCAGTACATAAAGCTCAGCGTTGTACAGTCGGAATTATCACGAGATCAGAGCCATTAGAGCCGATATAATTTTTTTACGCACTTCCCTTTTTATAGAGCTGTTCAGTTTTTTTCCCTCTTTTTTTGGTCCGAACGTAAAAAGTGAGCACGCAAGATACCTACTCAAATTGTAATCTCTACCCCCCTTATTAATAAAATATTACTCCGGGAGTAACTACGGGACAGAGCTACAAAGGTGTCTAGGTAGGGTATCTAATTATTATTATACAGAATTTGTAAAACTTACAGAGAATAATAATAATAATTACGTAGAAAAATTAACCTCAAAAGTTGCTTCCGGTACAACAAGTGTAATTTTTATGTCAAAATAGATAAATGTGAATATGTATTTTCTCAATTTACTCAGAAAAAGAAAATGTAAATTGTAAATGACACCTTTTGTTCGTAACCTCGTCAATTAGCTACAAAGCCAAAGTGTCAAAATTGTGTCAACATTGCTTCGTTCTTTTGGACGTTCTCAAATTGATGGAAAACATGAGGAAACATCACCTACTCCATAACTGCAGCAATGGGATAACCCTCTGATGAAAATGGATTGACTTGATTTCAATGTCTGGCTAAAAGTGGTCGCAACTGTATCTATTCTACCCTAAGGGCATGTTATATTATCGCTTATAAGATGTTAAATTAATGAATCTACTACTTATCACCAACAGTAACTACTTTGAAATGTTCACCGACATAACACAGCGCCACAGAACTGTCGGCCGACAGATTATTTCAATTATCATCCTTTCTTCAATACAACTATTCACCATCGAACGTAGTTCTGTGGCGCTGTGTTATTCAGAAATGAATGTTGGTGATAAGATAAGTAGATTCGTAAATAATTTGAGTAACTTGTGTGCTCGTTTATGATGCTGACAGTACAAGGTCGTTGGAGTTTCTCGTGTTACTTGTATGGTAACGTCTAACTCCCGATTACTAGAGCTAAGTATAGTAGGAAACTGATTTACGTAGACCAATTTAATGCACAAAGTATGCAGCTTATTTTGTTCCTAAATTTAGTCCATTATTTGATATACTGAAACATACAATTCAAGATTTTTACAGCTCAAGATCTTTATCGCTCTCAGGAAAATTGGCATATTCTGAACACTACGAAACATTCATGATAGTTCCGTCGAGCGATAATTAATTGCAATTTTAATCACGATAATTGAACTGGGATAAAATAGAGCTTTGATAAAACCCGATATGTATTTTAGAACGGTAGGCTTTGTACGAACAGGAGACCAAAAATGTGACATGACATAATTTGTGTTTGTTACCATACAATTAGTCACTCTTGAAAATCCTTCGTCCTTGTAACAATAGGTCACATTACCGAAAAAAGCTTCCGCAACAGTATATATATATATAACTATTCATACAAAATAATAAAGCACGAAAAAAAATGGAATCACTCGACTGTCATAACATGGGTGTCGATATCACCCTTGTAATGGGACTTTCGGAATGTCGTCGCTGAGTTTTCCGCCTTAAAACCTACGCGTTACGAGTGGAATTATTTTGTGTATACTGGTATGCCGGCTCATCTGCTCGAGTATTTCCCTGACCACGGTCGTAGGCTTAGCAAACAATTATTTTTGTCACAATAGCAAAAGGAATGTTACTATTTCTTTCCCTGTGTTGTTCGCATCGTGTTGTTGAGATAAAGTTGAGATTAAAAACTTTTTCATTGCCTGTTTGCACGATTAAGGATGAAGAAACCTGCCTATAACAGGTTTAGTAACTAGTGGTTCAGTGCGATTGAATGAATACACTTTCATTTTAGACCCTGTCGACTTCAAAAGAGAAGGAAGCTTTTGTACATGTGTTTTCTTTTAATGTAACTGTTTTAATAATTGTGTGTATAAGAATTGAATATTGAATGTATGGGGGTTCTCAATCCTGGTTGTTTTTTTATCGGTTAACACTTGGCCGTTTTCACGATCAGGTGACGGTCAAGTACAGAATACGGAATTGTATACTGACCTATCGGTAGGTAGGTAACACAATCTACAAAGCTGAGGCAAAAAGCTGAGAACAGTTTATTGTAGAAAACAACTTCAGAAAATTCATGGCGCCATATTTACTTTGGTCAATCGAGGATGTCGAAGCGGATGTTGAACAAGGTCTGCAGATCAGTAAAGTGACCATTATTGCCATGATTGTACATGAAACTCTGAGGCGAGTGGAAATGAAATGTTATGTGGTTACAAACTGTTTACGATGACAACAAACGCTGCACGTCTCGTTATATTGACAATTCATCGTCATCCAGCACAAATTCGATTTCAAAGCACTTAGGATCCGCCATTGACAACAGTTTACTGGGGCAAACCAGGAAATCCTACTCTCGCACGCACTCCAGTTTGAAATAAAACCCGGAAAAATGCTGTCGTATTTCATTGTGTCAGTGTAGGTCATCAGTCAGAATTTCCGACACCTATGTGCCTACATTTTTCCAAAAATTATAACCAAAATTAAATCAAACAGTTGCTACATGGGAAAGCTCTTAGTGCACGAAATCAGTCCCCAGAAATCCTCCGAACTAAACCGCAGTTTTCGTAAACTAAACATTAACGAGCTGATGTACAAAGGCCTAGCACATCGCCGGTTAGAATATCCGTATTATGTAAACTACATATCTCGTTGGTAAAGCACCAGGATTCGAACCTGCATCTCAGAAGCAAGCGTGAAACTGATTGGATCACGGAGCATGTCCATATTAGTCTACGGTGCTTTTACAGTACTAACCACTAAGAAACTTATCAGAGATAGGATAATTATTTATTTACTTGCACATAAAAAAATGTACTTTGGAAGTTAGATCTGGGCCGCCCTGTACATAAGTACTTTTATACCGTATTCTGTAGGGTTTCCTAGCCTTATAGGACTGCTATCACACTCTCTCACATACATCTTCTACATACATCTTCTACAATCTGGTTTAACTATCCCTTGGTCCAATCGTACCTGGTGACACCTCAGTCCATGATGAGGGCGAAGCATTTCAGAGTTTATTGTAGAGTCCTGCTTTAACGCATCGCTTTTTTCCGTCCATTTTGTTACCTTTGTCGGGGAATACGTGGCCGACTTTTAGGCCACGTAGTTTTATTTTTCAAAACCATTCCATTTGGACGACCTCTGTGGCGTAGCGGTTGTGCATCTGCCTACCATGCGAGAGGTCCCGGGTTCGAATCCCAGCCCGGGTTCGGAAAAAAAAGCCCTCAGGTCTTGGATGTTTACATGTTTGTGATGTCGCTATTTCTGTTTCCCACGACACAGGTATCGTAGTGTGGGGCTATCGTAGTGTGTGTATGTGCCTGTATGTAAATGTATGTTAATGTTAAGTCAAATCTATTCAAATTAAGTCTTTATACCTAACATGTAGTTCATAATTTGTAATGAGACCTCATTACGAAGCTACAATTTTCCTGGCTACTGAGAATCACATGTTAACTAATTGTAACTTAAAATGCGAACCACAATCGAATGATGCGAGGTTTCCTAAGGAATCTGAGACCAAGAGAGGTCAGCATAGTTTTAGTGTATCTCTGAGGTCAGCCTACACCTAGCTTTGAAAGCGAAGTAGGCCGATTCCTGGGTCTGGCATAGCTCGGGAACATCAAGAGGTGAAGCAAGAAGAGGAAAACTATCTGGAAGCTCTACTCTACTCTCTAATCTTCTTTACTACTTTCGATTCTCCTACTTCCTGCTTGCTACTCGGCGAATCTCTGCCGCCACTCCACTGCCTTTCCTGCTCCTAAATCTATCTGCATCTAACTTCCTGCTTGCTGCTCCGCGAATCTCTGCCGCCACTCCACTGCCTTTCCTGCTTCAGAATATATCTGCATCTACTTTCTGTTTGCTGATCGGCGGATCTCGGAAGTAGATTTAGGACGTTTATAGGTAGGCTTAGGTTATACATATTATTAGGTAGGTTAGGTAGCTCTTAATCTGTAAAATAGTCACGACCTAATTTCTCTCTTTTATTTCTTAGTACCTCTGAATTTTCTACTATTTTCTAAATTCTCTCCTATTTTCTAAACTCACCTTCATTTTCTTTAGTCTCTTTTCTACTCTCTTAATTTAATTAAGCTTCCGTTACGGAGGTCAATGCCTATTAGCCTCCGTAACGTAACAATTCCTATTAATTTGGTTGGAAAAGCTACTAATATACCTGATGCTCGTTGATGGAAAGTTTAGATAATTAAAACATAAAATTAATATAACTTTGATACCACGGTTACCAATTTATTGTGGAATTATTCTGTTTAATATTCACGCATTTACCTTGCCTCCGGTAAACAAACTATAATTTGTATTTCCAATTGAATTATACATTCAGTTTATTTAATTTATTATTCCGTGTTAAATAACTGAGGTATGTTTTTGACGAAACTTTGAGTATGTTTAAGAATTATTTTTATAATTGAAAATAATGCTATGTACCTACGTAAAGATAATATTTTTATCAACTGATGTATAAGTTGTAGGTATACAGTCTTGGAGGAATTAGTCTGAGTATACAGTCTGAGTATACAGTACCTAACATAATAATACATATATAATTTCAAGTAAGAAATGTCGCATTTATCCCTTTCGCGGACGGTAACCGACTTCTAGGTATAGAACGACTTCTTTTATAGTACCTACGTTTTTTGGACACTATAATTTTGTTTGGAAAAAAATCGGATGCTATAGAAGTCGTGTCAATTTACAAATAGGTACGTATCGTATACGAATGTTAGGTGCGCAATACTGCAGGAGCAAGCGAGATGGAAAATCGAATGTCTCGCTTGCTCCCTTATATGTGGCAGATTCAGTGAGATGACTGTATGATGATGCTGTCCTCAGATTATTAATTTTGTAATTATACTGAAATTAATAAATTTTTAATTCTAATTGTATTGAATTGTATTGAATATCTAATGGAATGCATTATTATTAATAATAATGTTATTGTATTGCCTTGCCTAGTGTTGCACAGGCTTGCCTAGTGTGGGAGTCACCGGCAACTCATTGTATGTTTTTCGTATTGATAAATATATTTTTTTTTTTTTTTTTTAATTTTTTTATTTGTCCAGCGCATTGGACTAGTATATAATGCTATACAATTTAATTTGAGTAATAAAAAAAAAAGTGTGCAAAAACAGTCTTAACGTGACACTATCCAACCAGTGGAAGTTCTCAAATGGACACAAAAGTAGGGCTCCCTGTGTAGAAATTGCTTCCAAAAGAGCCAATACACTAACGACTTCTATAGCATTCGCGTCACTATGAGTCTTTGAATGGGGACTTCAATAGAATTCGCTGACCGCGATAGTGTTACAGAATGACAAAGAGATACATAATTATGAACATCTTTAATTCATCATTATCGTCAATAGCCCAACTGCTAGGTATTTTTTCTTTCTCTTGTATTGTTTTTTCTTTTACCAAGCCATCTACTCCGGTCTTGAGCCACTGCTTATTATGATGTCATTCGTCAATCTACTGGTGGTCTGCCCACTGGTTATCATACGGGTACCCACTTTGTATTCCTGGTCCGCCATCCGTCATCTCTCTTTGCTTGTGTCCTTCCCATCCTCACTTCAGTCCCATGATTCGCTTGCCGATAACAACGACGTACCTAGTGGACGTGTTATTTTTATATCACGAATGTATACTGAATGTTTCAGTTAATAATACTAAAATATATTAACTTCAGAAGCACTGCAGGACCGTGAGAGCGACCACGAAGTGACCTAACAATTTATTCAGTAGCACCTAGGTTCTCTTGATTCTAGTTAATAAAGCATAGAGTCGTGTGGCAAGACTGGCAACTAAAACAACGTCCTAAAGGTGCCTTCTCACGGCCCGTGTTAGCACAGATCAGGCCGCGCCGCGCCGCGCCGACGGATCCTGGGAATGGTCGCATCCATTGAGGCCAGGCCGGGCCTTGCCGCGCCTTTGAACTTACCGACTCCCGACGCACTTGTTTTTCATAGTGTTTGAGCCCCCCCTTAATATTTTATTTTTTAAATTTTTGTATTAAAACCTTCGATCATATATACCCAAGATATAGCATCAGCACTCGGAATGTGTCTCGAATAAACTGTGCATGAAACTGTCAAATGTGGAGCATTTACAACAAAAAGTCATCAAAAACATCGAATTGTCTTAATTAGGACTATCGATTGCTAAAAAGAGAATAATGATATCTTTAAAAAAATGAATGTCCGCTTTTTCCAAATCCGTCCCACAGTGCATCAGGAGTCGGTAAAGCGCTTATTACATTACGCTGTCGGCAGGGCACGATTTGTATTGACGTCTCACTCTGATGGAACGACTAGAAAGAGACAGTGAGTCAGACAGGGCCCTGCCGACAGAGTAGTTTAATAGGCCTATAAGTTCAAAGGCGCGGCGCGGCCCTGCCTGCCTTCACACGCGCCGTGGGAACGGCTCGGCGGCGCGCGGTCACGCGGGCGTCCACGGGCGCGCACGGGCGTCCTTGACGCGGCCCGGCCTGCCATAACATGCGCCGTGGGAAGGCACCTTAAGCGCCGCGCGCCGGCGGCGGGGCGGGGCGTCAGTATTCACTAGGTGCACCATGCGGCTTTGTCTTCACAACAATGCGAGGAACTAACTGCCTTCTTAATCTCGACTGAGAGGGTTCGCCATCGAGTAAAAGGGAGTCTAGATACCTCAAACATGTTGGATTACAGTAGAGTCTTAGCAACCAAACTAGTATTTTTAGCAGTTTTTTGATTTTATATAATTTAATAATAGCGTTTGTTCGCAAGTGTTTTTGATAAATAAGGGTAGCAGATTGAGCAAAGTTTCTCAAAATAAATAAGCAATGTATAACTTGAAAAAGTTTAAATTACTAACTGTTACGGTATAACTTAGTTACAGTATTACTTAGGCATGATGGAGTTACTGGTAGTAACTTTGGTACAGACAGAGCCAAATATCTTTGGCCTGAACGGAATATGCAAATAAGAAGGTGATATCAAAAATAAAGTCATTAAATACATTCAGAGCAAGAGATATTTGGCGCAGTCAAAGTAATAGTAGGATGAGATTTTTTGTTATTTTGGTCAATATTTTTATCTAAATTTTAATTGTTAGGTTGGGTTAACCTTACATACATACATATTCTCTCGCTTTTTCCCGGAAGAGGGGTAGGCACTGAAGGTAAACCTAACTGTTTGAAAAAATACCGAAAATTTACTATTCTTTGGAGCATGTTCGAGATTGATCGAGTTTTAAATTATTTCTTGATTTCCCTCAATGGTAATTTACTTTTCATCGTAAACCTGAGAGTTTCCACAACTCTCACTCCAATTATATTATCGATTTAGTACAATTAAAACTTATTTGTGCAACATACACTACACTATACTGGTGTATGTAAATCTAAAGTAAACACGAGCCCAGATCTTGCATTAATCTTGGTTATCCTCCGTGCAATACATGCACCACAAGAACATAGTCAACTCTCCTAATTAAGCTAAGTAGTTATAATTGATCTTGAATGTTTCCTCACGATGTTGTCCATCATTGTTAGTGGCGAGCGTGAAACCGCACGGATTTGTTCACGGAGATATTTTATAATGGGTATTTAGTTAGACTACTTTTTCGGCGTTATCCATATCCATAATATTTATCACTCACCTTATGTTTTTCTAATAGCAGGCTGATTTTTACGGCTTATGTCCCATCTATAGACCCGAGAGTTCTATAGAGTCCCCAATGAAAAACACATTTTGTCCACGCCTGAAGTCAAGGAGGTTTTTGAATGGAGACGCCACATATCCTATCCTTGCGCTTTGCGTCTTCCAAAGTACAATCTTCTAACAATCTTTTGGAGATTGAGTGACTACACATCATAGGGGGGCGCCAGTTCTACGCAACTTAATGCAAAAATCCTGTCAAAAAGCATTATTGACTGGTAAAAAAATCAAAAATCGGCTTCCTTTATCGTGTCAACGGAATTTTAAAGCCATTTAGGCAACATTACTTTTTCGATGTAAAAAAGCCTGCTGAATTCGGTTCTGAATGTTGCCAAAATGGTTCATGAAATTCCGTTGAACTTGATTAGGTTAATATTATAAATTCAGTCTATTAGTTCCATCTGTCATTGCAAGCTAAAATATCGTTGGAAATCTGTACAAGTTTTTAAATGCCAGTATTATTTTGAGTGTATTTTTTTATTTGCGACTATAAGATTTGCAACGATACGACGATGCCTATCAAATCAAATCAATACTACTACTGATGGCACTTTTTTAATTTGTGTTGTACGACCTTGGAAACTAGTTCTTATAACCAGGACTAGATTTCTGGACCGCAAAATAAAATTTAAAATAAAGAACCCAATAAACGTCAGAGAGGGTACAAAGGTGGACTGGACATATGTACCTGTCGAGCGATCGAGATTGAGAAGTTTCTTTATTCGCACGCGCTACTAATCCCCTGCTACAAATAGCGGTTTTTCATTCCATACTTCAATCGGAGGGTGCTTTCGATCCTCATTATTCCGACGCGCGACCGCCGAGGAAATGCTCCCACTAATGGAATGCCATCGCGATATTAACTAGATAGAAGTGTACTTAATGAACTGGGGAATAGCCTCAATGAATTAAATGGCGATTTGCTAATGAGGAACAGATGCATTGGAGTCTTTCTTTCTCTACTGTTCGCAACTTTGGAGTTGGGACTATGGTTTTTATAACTCCTTGTATGTAGAACCACTTGGTTCTACATATAAGGAGAGTCGCGAAGATGAATCGCATGGTAAGGTAGAATTACTTATCTAAACATTAAAAATCTACAACCACACATGAATTCCTAGAGTCAGTCAGCATCATCATATATGGAATTTATACATATAATCGTGCTCACGCAAGATACTCAAACATATATTTACCAGGAGAAAATCTTTCTGCATATTCTATAAACTATTTACATCACGAACCTTTACAACTCGAAAGAAGACACGACATTACTGAGGAAAAGTCTTTTTTGTGTGTCCATTGTTACAGGTAATTCAATCTACCCTACTCTACATGCATTCGGGTCGCTAAAAGAATCTTTTATTTCCTACGAGCAGGTTCTGGCCCCTCGTCTATTCGTGTTCGTAATTCGTACCTAATTTATTTGTTGTAGGTACTACACAATACAGATATAGATAAACAGAAAACTTAATATATACCTAGATCATGTGCAAGAGCGAGCGACCCTATCTCTAACAAGTGTCTTTAAGTCTATCTCTCGAGTGTTTTCTTCAACTTGCTGGGGTGATTTTCTGGGCCCATGATAATGAAGTTCACATGGTCTAGTGGGATTCACAGTTGGTTCTCACGCAGGTGTTTCAGGTTCGAGACCTGTTGCAGACCATGTACTTGTCTGATGTAAGTAATTTATAGTTGTTCCGTATTTCGGATGACACGGTTAAAACATGTATTTTTAAAATGAAGTTATTATTATTTCTGCTGCTCAAAAACAAATGTCGTTTTTAGGGTTCCGATCCTTAAAAGGAAAAAAAGGAACCCTTATAGGATCACTTTGTTGTCCGTCTGTCTGTCTGTCTGTCTGTCTGTCTGTCTGTCTGTCTGTCTGTCTGTCTGTCTGTCTGTCTGTCTGACTGTCTGTCTGTCTGTCTATCCGTCTGTCACGACCCCTGTTCTCAGGAACGCGTGGAGGTATCATTATATATGGTCCCTTGGATCTGTAAAAAAAATAAACTTCTAGGTCCACGCAATCAAAAGATACCGGATATTATGTTATAATTTTGCTAAATTTGTATGAACTCGCGTGGAATTCGCAAGGGAATCAAAACCTATAGGATACTTCCGGTTGGCCTAGGGTTATGAAATTTGGAATGAAGGAAGTTCTGATAGCACAAGTAAAGGGAAAAATCCGAAAACTGTAAATTTCTGTCTGTCTGTCTGTCTGTCTCACCGTCTGTTAAGACTTTTTCTCTGAAACGCATGGAGGTATAAAGTTGAAATTAATATTACTCAAGTCTCTGATCCCTTAAAGTTGTGAAAAAATTAAACTTATAGGTCAACTTAATCAAAAGATAGATGATAGATGAAATTTCTTGATATTCGCAAGGGAATTAAAACCTAGAGGGTACTTCCCGTTGATCTAGAATCATGAAATTTGGCACGAAGCAAGGTCTTATAGTAAGTAAGGGAAAAATCTGAAAACTGCAAATTTCTGTCTTTCTAAAAAAATATTCAATTTGGTTTACATGGATGATATCACACTTTAGTTTTTTATGTGGAAACCTAATTACACGTGTTACGCTCTCCAAGTGTGATCGGAACCCATGGTGCGCGAGTTCTACTCGCACTTGGCCGGTTATTTTGGTGATGCCTCAGGTTAGGCAATAGATAAAAGTCATAATAAAGTTTATGCACTTAAATTGGTTCTTTGTAGTCTTACACGTTTTTGAAAATATACCATTATTGTGCACAAATATTTTCACAGTTATTGTTCTGTATTTACATCTGGAAAATATTCCTTGTCTCGCTTTCATAATTGCCAAGTGACAGAAGTAAAGCCAAGGTTATAATCACTGAAGGTACAAAGGGCATTTTAATGTAGCGGTGTCCCTCACTTGGGTGACTCGGTGGACGTTGTTAGAGCATCAGGACCCTTCAATTTGTTCACACGTAAACCTCTCATTATACTTCTTCTTACCTTATCGTAGAGTACAAGTGTTAAGTAAATGTTTTTATTTCATACCTGTGTGTAGGACTATATCTGTTTTTTGTTTTTGTGGTAGTTCTTGAAAGTAAGTATAATTATTTTAATTAGGTATTTAACTATATCTTACACTCCTTTGCGAAAACACTGCTCTTCAGTGATTATAAATGCATATATCAACAATGTTCCGCTAATGAAAATCAACTGGATCCATTGTTCACAGAGAGCCACAAACTCTACGCCAACTCCTATTAATAAACAGGCAGCTATCAGTTGTTGTTTGCAAAGTATCAAGTTCCAACGGAACAATAAAACGCTCCTTTCTTGCGGATTATACTCCACCGACAAAATAACTATTACTGTCCTGCTGAGTAACCATTTCAGCTTTTCAGGGACCCTTCGCGGCTCAATGGTTCGGTCATCACTTTGTTTTTACCGCATCGTGTCACTAAATACCATTCTTCTGGTCACTGGCATCCTAGGAAAACATTATTCGATAAAGCCCCTGTAATGTTCTACTCGACGACTTGCTTTATACCGTACATTATACCGTACTTGTTACTCGTACGTTTTACGGGAAAATTACATCAAAAAGTAAAATATCGTTTCGCCTCCCCAAGCGAGCTCGTTGTATTCATTTGAAAATTTTCAGTGCCTTTTTTGCGAGACGCTAAAAGCGAATTACCTACTCGTAATACGTATGTGAAAGTAATAAAGTAAATGAGGGCGAAGGCTTTTTTTTGTAAAATGTCTCGGAATGGGCTTGTAGAGTGTGCAACTCCCCCACGGGGTAGGCAGGTGCCTAATCCTATTACTTTTCCGTAGAATGAGATTTGGCTGATAAAACTCACTCGGGAAGAGAAACAGGCCGCTCCTTCCTTTTGATTGAATTCACAAAAGCGAAGGCAGGCAGCTCCCAAAAACCTGACGAGTTATCAATAAGGCGTGCGGGGAAAACAATTCCAGAATAAGCGCTTTACACAGCGCTAAGCTTTGAATTGTAATTGAATTCGCAAAATTGCATTGACGTAAAGACCCGCAATACCGCGAATTGTCTGGAAACTTATTACATTTTGCAATATTTGCCAACGATATTTTGCAAATTGAATAACGCTGTCGTATCGCTGCCGTTTGATTTCAAACTTTGTTATCGTTTGATATTGTGTTATTGTTATTAAAATATTCCGATCGAGCGGATATCGTTTCATTTCACCCTTTATTTTTTCCCTTACCGGTGTGTTTGTTGACTGCTTTTCTATTGGCTGTGGGGATGACTTTGCTGAATTTACGAAAACACCAGCGCCTGTTTACGATCAAGCAGAAGGCGATAAATGGTTAATTGCGTCTTTTGTTGGGATCGCCCTCCCGCCGCCGTGCGCGTCGGCCTACAGCGGAACCCTCATAAAAATTGTGGCTCTTTGTGCTGCCTTGATGGAACTCTTTATAAAGAACCCATTTGATGGATAAGAAGTTTTATGTTTTCAGAATTTGTAAAGGAGAGACATTAGAGTAAATAAACAAAAGATTGCGGAGGCGAGATTTTTAGGATGTTTTAGAATGGGAAACGGTGACGGACGTTATGCGGAACCTGTTGGTATTGAGATTAGGAATTGAAAACTGCCATGAAGCAAAAATGTGGACGGGTGAGTGGAACAATGAGGAACGCCAACTATTGTTGTCGGGTAAAGTGGTTTGAAAACTAAGATAAGGGCAGCCTGGGGGAACAAGGGACGGGGAGGGCAGCGGCGATATCTCTTTATTGAATTCGTCGGGCTACGTACACCTCTCTCGGGACCCGTCGGCAATCCCTTCACAACTTACACCATCTAAAAGGAAGGAAACACTGTTTATTTTATTCCGCCAAATCGAATAAAATCTACTCACTGTCCTCAAAAACTGTGTTTTCCTTACCCAACATGTATTTAGGTTTAGGTACCGGGAACAGAGTGAGATCGACGAGCTTATTTTAATATTCCTTTCGGGACAACATGAAAAGAAAATATTTGTTTTCAATTTGCAAGAGCCGGTCGTGTGTGACACGGAGGCGACATCAAAGGAGGCCCGAGCCTGTGTAGGCCTACATAAAGTGAAACCACGAGACGTCAAGCTAACACTGCGGCTCTCGTGTTCTGCGCGGCTGCTAGACTAGAGGGCGCGATTGCTTTGTGCTGTAAAGGTAGGAGGACTACTATCGAGGGAGGCCAAAATAGCTGAGGCATTTCAAAATGGCGCGGTCTTTTTATAGTATTTCTTTTTACGCTTATTCGTTCACATGGTTTACTAAAGTTTAGATTAAAGAGTTAAGAATCAAGGAGACAGCAGATACAGTCTGTATTTCTTTGGCTTATAATATTGCTAAGTATTCAACTTAGCTCGGTTGTAGAAATTCCTGCATAACGCTGTACCCACATTTCACGGTTACCGCACACAGAAAACAATGAATACAGACAGACGTTGTAATAAATTGATACAGTCATTTCAAACAAATAAATAAGTAATTTTCCACAAACAATATCACTGGAAGACAACTGAAAAATTTAATTTAACCGCAGGATAAGGAGTAGAGATGACATTTTAATGGTTGAGCGTACATAAAGGAATGCAATAAAATCAGCTATTACGAGCATATCTGAGAAATAAGTGTCTGGACTGGAAATATTTTCTTTGCAAGAGTAACCGTTTTGGTTATGGTTGGTCTGAGATTTGAATAATTTTCCTCTTTTTTGGAAATTTGCGCAACAATATTTTGTTATTACCTTTATACCTAACTCACATTATAAAACATAAAAAAATCAATATGATTCTTCCCCCCTCCCCCTTTTATTCCACTAACCCTGATTTGCACGGAACAAATTTGACGAATGACAATCCTATGATATTTTTGCTCTTAAATTAGTTAAATAAATGACAATTGACAAGTAATTTATCTTAAGTATACGTTATACGGACTTTCTAACGGTGATGGAAAACATCGTGAGGAAACCTTCATTACTCCATAGCTGCGGCGATGGGCTAGTCCCCTGTCACGCAAAATGGAGTATTGAATCACTGGCTGAAAGTGGGCACAGTTGTGCTTCTGCCACCCCTCATGGGAAAAAGCGTGAGGCTATATTTATATATTATATTTATTTAAATGACAACTTTCAAAATTGCTTCGTGCAATTTTTTTATTTTATTTTATTTTATTTATTTATTTCCATACACACCTACAATTACAGGCTAAACCTTATGCGGTAACTTAGGATAACACCACCAGTATTTTCTTAAACAAGCCGGTTGACACATAAATATGAAGCCAGCTTGAAAGAAACTGTCGACTTGTAAGAAAACTCAGCGTCCCGTCGCATAATCAGTGTAAGCGAAAAGTTAAGAGCACTCGTGATGACGTCATATGGTGCTTGTACCAGGCTCGTGTGCTTGGTCTAGACTCCCTGTTTAAACACAGTCTGAAAGCCTACGCTTAATGGTTTTTTAATATTAGCATATAATGTAAAAACTGTGGTTAAATGGCGATGCGGTGAAATACCTATATGGGGAGGGAAAATGAGTCTCTTTTTAGAGACGCTTTGATTGAAAATGGAACAGATGAAACGAATGGAAATTCTTTTGGTGGCCAAGTTATTGACCTTGCAATATTGATAAGTAACAATAGACATAAGAATCAGGTCAACTGTTGTCGAATACAAGCTTTCGAAGCGAGAAATCTATGATTCAATCTAAAAAATATTAACAATGCCAGATATTGTGAGATTTGTCCGGAAACTAACGAATCTAGTTACAGTGGGGTGCCGTGAAAAATAACCCCTTTTGAATGTGAGTACAACTTTACCAAGTTCTTTCTGACTTAAAATTTCTGCAAACGTATCTGAGTTTGTCTGTCGTTTTGTCGTTTACAAGGTGTCGTTGCTTTGTCTTTAAGTATTCTCAATATACTGCTGGAGAATTGAATAACTATCTTAACGTTGCCTCCAACTGTGATCATCCTCAAGTAAAAAGGCGTTAAATCGTTTGTTTTTAATCAAAAAACTAACGCAAATCCTATACTTGTAACTCTACACTCGTTTCTCCAGAGGATTTTCGACAAGTTTCCGAACTAGTCGAGCGGCCTCAGCTAAGATTGTTACCGATCGGACGCCGATCCGGCTTAGCTGTGTTTGAACGGAATACTGCGAATAGAAAATTGTATACATGTTCCTATACTCTACCTGTTTAAGCAGCTTTTAAAGGTACTCTACATATGGCCAAGCCCACCGACATCAATGTAGTTAGATGCAGCAAATGCACCGACTTCGCGTGTCTTTAATTGAGTGCACTGCACCTTTTCTGCCTAAAATGAGCTCGTGAGTACTCGTGACGTCACGCGTACACGCTTGGCTCACATACATTTAACCGTGTTTGAGTCGTCTATCTTAATCTATGGTCTGTGGTCAAGCCTTTTTCCCGGAAGAGATGAAGGAGATGAAGGTACATGTAATTCTTTGCTGGGAACTCGCATGTAAGACGCTTGCTAAGGTGCTGGAATCAAATTATATCATTGGACCCTATAAGGTTATGTATTCCGCTGCCTATCCGTACCTTGTCATAAATCACAACACAAAGCGGTCCCTCGATCTGTATGTACTTTGAGACCGTTAAATTGTTATAGTGAGAAACATGTTTTCCAATCTTTTACACGGTAATAAAGGACGGAGCTACATAGAGTCATAAGACAAAAAACGTCTATTTAACTACTATAGTTATTTCTACAAAAGCACGCATCCAAAATTGAGACTAAGTAGGAACATATTTCTTCAAAAATAATGACAAAGCTGTGTGCCTCTGCTGAGCCAACATGTATGGTAAAAAGATACTGTGAGTATTACCTAATTTTATCATGTTCTTTCACGTTTTATATAACAACTTTCCTATACATACGACCAACATCAGCCTAAGTAAGGAATGCTTGGCGGAGAGTGTTAGCAATCTAAGGCCTCATGGGGACGTCGATATCATCCCAGCGACAATTTCCGCCGCAATTTCCGTGCTCTGTGGCTCGATTCACAGATAAACGACGTCTTGCTCGGTGACAAATGAAGAGTTGAAGCGGAGGAGTCTACAGACATAGGTAGTCATAGAATAATGACATAGTACACTACCTACACATATTATAAAACGTGACAAAGTTATACAGCTCAGCTCAGTCCCGCTGAGCTACCCGTATACACCCTGCACAACTGTGTATTAGTAAGGAGACACGTGTCGACCTAGGAGTTCACTTGGGGCTCATGAGATTTGACCTTCGTATAAAAATATTGTTGACAGTAGAAATCGATCCTGAAACTGTCATTATTATGCGCGCTAGCTCTAATTTATTAGGAGCATTAGAATTGTGGCAGAGTAGCATAACAAATATTAATAAAACAGAACTTTTTAATACATTTAGTAAAAATTATTCTAAGTAGTAATCGTTAACGGATTGACATTTTCATGTTCATTGAACTGAATTTTAGGAGAGTAGGCGTCCAAAGTCATTCAATTTCACCCACAAAAGGTTACTCGGAAAGTTTCCCAAAATTAATAATAATAACTTCATCTTCCAAGTGAAAATTAAAGCTGGCTGGCTGAAAGTGGGCATTGTTGTGCCTCTGCCACCCCGTATGGGAAAAGGCGTGACGTGAATCAACTTCGACTGAATTCTTTGCCACTGAAGACGATAATGGGTATCGCGAATTTGCGATATTTTGATGATGATGACTTAGAGATTCAAATGGGAGGGTTATTAAAATACGTCTCTTGTATGGGGGACCACTTTCTTTATTTATCTGTTACTGTAGCAGCAACAGAAATACAGATCATGACATGAGGACGGCCTAGCCATCTGACGGAAGCTTAGTGATTGGGTCGCGTTTAGTACCAATTGGATAATCCAACACAACAATGCCCACTTTCAGCCAGCCAGCTTTAATTTTCACTTGGAAGATGAAGTTATTATTATTAATTTTGGGAAATTTTCCGAGGGTCCTATAGGACCCTAAAACTACTAGTAAAGCGATGACCCTTGAAATTCGTATCACTCATCAATAGGGCAAGGAGAATCTAAAGCTTTAAACCAAGCTAGAGTAATCACAACTTTCAAAAGTGAATGGTATGAGACTTCTTGCTCTTACACAATACAAGCATAAAACACAAAAACTACTACAAAAGTTAATCTTTACATAATCCTCCCTAAGAGCGCGCACACAGGCTTCCCATTATGGTCGAAATCTTGACATCTAAAAGCATTTCTTAATCAACTCCGAACGCCGTGCGATAATTTATGATGTGAACTAGTAATCGGAATGATGCGAAATTCAGAAACAAATGTCTGAAAAAATTATAAGCAAAGGCTACAGCCGATAAAAAATATGTATTATTTCCGTAAATATGTATCAATGTTTTGTTTTACAAAATACGAAAAGTGTCGAAGAAATTAGCGAATTTTAGGTCAACATGCCTGTATTGTTCCGATCACTACTGATTTTCAGAATTATGAGTTTGTTGCTCAAGTTCTTATTGCAGGAAGCGTAACTGCTGTAGTCTTTATTATGCTTTGTGTCGTGATACTGACAAGATAGCTTTGCTGGGCTGCGATGTGGGTCCTTTGTGTGTTGTAAGGCGGTGGCGAATATATGAAGATGCGTATCGCATCATGCGTCTTCCATCATATAGAGCACGGGAGATTCCATTCATCGAAGTTTTCCCTCGGTTCTATAGTAACAAAGACTATACATATACTTTGAGAATAGGACTTCTGGCATTCAGATAGTACCACCTAGTCAGTGTTGACTCTTTCTAAATCATTTAGTATATGTACAATACAACTTTATAAAAGGCGATGCCGAAAGATGAAGGTTTTTCAGTTCAATGCACTTGTTAGAAATTTTGCAGACAGAAAAAATCTCTTATTATTTAAATTGAAAATTTACCAGAGTAAGATCCCTTTAATGCCCTTAAAATGTACGTAGAATATACCTTCTGTAAAGGTATATTTTGTAACAAGAGCCCGCCCGTGCATCTGAAAGGGTTAATCCTATTTCGATTTAACATCTTAAGAGGAGATCCCGATCTCGTATTTCTCGTCACCTGCCGCCCTTTACATAACAAATAACAAGGTAAAGGGCCCTTTACCTTCCGATATAACCCGGCTACTTCAAGGGATCATATAAGATCAAACTAAAACAAAAGTGTTCAATAGAAGGGTTTTAAAGGTATCTTACACATACTCTCTTTAAAAGAGCTGTAACTTTTTAATTATATTATTGAATGCGTTTTGTAAATTAAGTTTTAATGATTTAAAAATAGGAGTATAAAGATAAATATATCCTTGTTTACCTTTAGAAGGTACAATCGCTCTAATTATTCATCATTTCAACAGACTACAGCCGTTGAACCAGCTCGCATCTAGAGCTTACACTAAGCTGCCGCCCAGTACTGTACCGCCCTCGCTAATCGGGCGGGCGGCCACGCACGCTGAATAGCGGCACTGATTATCGGGACATCGTGACCGGCGTGACAAGTTACTGAATTAGGAACTTTGCTTTTTGTAATATGATGGACGACAAGTTGGTGGAAGTGATTGATTGATTGATTGATTGATATTATTGAGGGTGTTTGTCTGGTTCTCATGAATCTTGTGTGGGTATTTGTCAGAAATAAGTCCGATAGCTTTGAAAGCATATTGGAAGACTTTGATAAAACTACCGATGAGCATTACACGACCATGCATATGCATCTAAAGATAGGCGGCTTGGAAACATGGAACTGAAAGAGTAGTCAAATATTACAGGCGATTAATCGATGATTAATACATGCAAAGTAGCGACGCATTCATGATTAGTTTATAATATGTTTGACATAAATTAAACAGTCTATTACATTTTATCGCTCTTATAAAAACGACACATAAGCAATCTATTTGAAGTGTCTTGCTCTGTTTTTCTTTTTACTTCCTTTATTTTTACGAATAACACTTTATTCACATCACTGTATATTGCAATGCAGGATATTGCTAAAGTTTACGACCGCACTAAAAATGTGAAGACGGAAGTTAACTATTTGGGAACAAAAATCAACGGCGAGAAAATATGATTTTCATCACATCTATTCAAAAAGATCTACTTTAGTCCCGGCAAACAGGGACTAAAGTAGGTCATTTAGTCCCTAGGGACTAAAAGTAACTTTTTAATTTTGTTGCCAGTACAAAGGAAAAAAATGCTGTCACTAATCAGTTTCACTACCACTCAGGCTGACAGACCCAATTAAAAGAGAGATCGATTCTAAACGCCGCCAATAAAAAAATAAGTTTGTACTAAAACGCGTACTCGACACAGATTAGATAATCCGATCGACCGAATCGATTAACACCGATTGGTGACAACAGAGAAACAACCTTACAGAATTGATATCGAAACACGGACCAAATAATTTAAAAAGTTGTGGAAAATTTGTAAACAAAGCGCGCCAAATCTGAATGCTGTAATTATTTCAATTTCGTTTGCGGATATGAGTAAATAATATGAGTGAATGTGAGTGTCTAACTCCAGATGATAACAACAAACGCGAATGACAAATACAAGATCTGTTACCAATAAAATCACGAGAAATATAGGTATGTAAAAACTAGTGGTTATTTGAAAATGCTTTTTGAACCAATTTTCAAGATTTAGACTATGTGGAGGACATATTTGTAATTCGTAATTTCTTTATTGTACTAAGACAAGAATTACAGAAAACTTATAATAGATAACAAGAGATTTCTTCCAACAAACCATTACACACAACATATCACGACAATTGTGTAAATAAATATAGGGTCTAACAGAAAGGGGTGTACAAGCCGAAAGAAGGTTGTTAGGGACATCATTTTGAACAACTTTCACAATTGGACCGACTTGATCAGAGCAGCTTTATTTTTCACTCCACCATACAGATCAGCTGAGCGCTAGGCCCGAAATGTACTGAGTTAAAAATAAAGTTGCTCAGATCAAGTCAATCCCATAGTGAAAGTTGTTCAGAATGATGTCCCTCTTTCCGCTTGTACACCCCTTTCTGTTACACCCTGTATAGGTACATGTGTGTTATTTCATTGATTACTTACTACTTTTCTCATAGAGGGTGATGAAAAGTAGAGTGTCCACCTCAGGAGTAAAAACTATTTTTGGCTCGAGTGATGTACTTTGAATCCCTCGCTCCCTCAGGATTCTACTTTTGAGTCCCTCGTTACACTCGGGACTCAACTCCCTCGGTCGCTCAGGAGTCAAAAAACACTCTCGCCCTAAAAATAGTTCTTTACTCCCTAGGTAAACAATCTACTATTAATCGACTTGAGAAAATATACTGGTTTTTATGAACACAGATACAGATTTTTTTTTTTTTATTTATATCAGAACCCATAGGTATGTTATTAAATGAAATATAGCGATAACTTGAGAATAATAACATGATCGTACACTTATTAGCTTGTATACGGACCTATGATAGGCAACGCTAAGCTCGTAGCAAACAATTTCTGCTACGACTTTGTGCTACGCTACGCACTGCTACACCGCTACGACAGAATTAGAATCAACCACCACTTTGACGATTGTGCACCAAAATGCCCATCTTTAAAAAGTCATTCCAGCAGTTTGAGATACTTCCTGAATAAGAAAAAATATATGTTATAAAACCGTCTCTTGGCTAAAAATATAGTGTTTGAAAACATCATAACGCCATTGGAAAGTATATAAAAAAAAAAACTAAGTAATAGTTATTTTTTACCTACAAGGAGTTATTCCAGGAGTTCTACAAGGAACGCTGGTATGGTTTTTATGTGTAATACACGATCAAGTGCGAGTAGGACTCGCGCACCATGGGTTCCGATCACATTTGGAGAGCGTTACATGTATAACGAGGTTTCCACATCATCACTACATAAAACAAAGTCCCTTCGCGCTGTCTGTCCGTTTTTATGCTTTGATCTTTGAAACTACGTGTCAGGAGGTGTGTTTATAAGTATAAAATACTTGCTTGATGTAGTGCACCGCGAATTGCAATGTGCGAAGCCGGGGCGTGTCGCTAGTAAAAAATAAAGTATGATATCATCCATGTAAACCAAATTAAATATTTTTGTAAAATGACAGAAATTCAGTTTTCACATTTTTCCCTTTACTCTTGTAGACTGGTTGAAATTTTCAAAAATCGACTTCCTTTATCGTGTCAACGGCATTTTGTGAGCCATTTAAGCAACATTAACAACATTGCGATTACTAAGAAAATCCAACATTTTTAAAGCATAAATAGGCGTAGTGTTCGATTGCCTAACCTAGAAGGTTGGTTTATTCACAGCTATATGCGACCATAAACTTAAGAAAATGATATAAATTTAAGCTTGTTACGTCTACGCGTTCTCGATATAAAGGTTGTGACACACGGACAGACGGACGGACGGACGGACAACAAAGTGATCCTATAAGGGTTTTTTTTTCCTTTTAAGAATCGGAACCCTACAAATCGGTAATCTTTTGACAATATCTAAAAATTTTGTGTTTATCATTTTAGAAATCATCAGCGGTTTCTGTATAATTTGCAAAAAAAAACACTTTTTTGCACTTTTCTGTCGCAGCGACACCGGACGCAAGTGCCGCGCTGCATGCAGTGCAAGCTATTATATATTATTATTATATATTCTTTATTTCATCACATTTCTGTTATCGTTTTTGAAAATTTCAACCACCACAAATCCAGTTGCTAATTTTGCCTATACCGGGCGCCTTAAAACGGGAGCGCACAGTCAAGTGCAATAGAAAAATTCACTCGTGAAAATGTTAATTTGTCCAAATGTTCTAAGAAAACTAAAGCGCCTTTTGAAATAAAATAAAACTGCAATTTACTCGGTTATTATTACGTCAAACTAGCTTCATGGCACCGCCGTTGTTTTTAAATCCAGTGAACCAGCAACATTGTATCCTATTTAGCGCAAAAGTGACTCACCCGAGCTCCCTATTAACTTTAAAAATTGCAACTCAGTTACTGAGCTATAAAAAAACTTGGCTCATTTCCTACCGTTAGTTGTTTTATAAAGAGTTAGTTAGACCGAGGACTTTATGTAGACCTTCCCACATCACAAAACATGAAAATATAGGTACCTATACAATTCTCGTGTGTAAGAGATTAATTAATTTATCAAACGACGATTTACATTCAATTTGTGTTTCTGATACTATTCCAAATTCCAAATTATTTATTGCTACATTGTGGTTGTAGAGTTCTTAAAGTAAGGAGGTCCCGACAATGGACCCTGTAAGGAGGTCCCGACAATGGACCCTGTAAGGGCACTGCAATTTCTTACAAACTAACTTAAGTAAGGCACTCATGCTGTTTTTTTGGTTATATTTCCTTCTATTTCTTCTTTTCGATTGCATAGGTTGTTTACATAATGAAATTCTTAATTGGCCTCATTTTAAGATTATTTTTTAAGATTACATGTAAGCATGGCTGTGAATTTTTGTTAATAAAATAAAATAAATAAATAAATATCTAACTCAGAGTTTCATATCATGAACGTACCTGTACGTACGATAACGTACGATAATACGATAACATTATATAGAATTTTTATTTATAACAAGGAAATGAGATCAAAAATTACGTATGACTTTCATAAATTAAATCTATAATACTATTTATTTTTATATCTTTATGTGTGTGTGTGAGAGGGTGAGGGTGTATGTTGTATTACGTAAACTACGCGAAGGAAATGTAGAATAGGCAGAGCTTTTCTTCTGGTGCTGGTGCTACGTAAGCACAATATAATTTGCATTTTATGTACATACAAAATGCAAGGTGTAAATGAATTAACGCAAAATGAGAAGCTACTTTGTTAGGGATATCATTCTGGGCAACTTTTATTATGAAACCGGTTTGATAAAAGCAACTTTATTTTTCACTTCCCAGTACATTTTGGCCTGAGTGGGTCAGCTGATTTGTATGGAGAAGTAAAAAGTAAAGTTGCTCTGATCAAATCGGTTTCATAATGAAAGTTGCAGAATTATCTCCCTAACAAAGTAGTTTCTCATTTTGCGTAAATTCATTTACGCCTTGTATTTCAATTAAAATAATATGTGAGCACAGAAGAAGAACCATTTATTAATAACTATCGTCCTGTAATTAGATGGAAAACAGTAGTGATAGTAGATAGAAAACTTATAACTACACGTTATCGAGGCAATTTTTTGTTTGGAACGCAATATTTTTTCTTCTTGTTGGGTAAGAAAATCTGCACCAGGACCCTATGCCGATAGTATCGAGGGCACTTACGTGGCACTAACAAGCGAACAAGCTGCCACAGAAGCTTCTTTGCAAAGCTCTAAAAGTATAATAGTTATAAAAAGTTTGAAAATAAGAATATAAAGTGGCTCAAAATGATATTATGCCAAACACGGCATGTTGCGCTCTTGGGAGCCATCGATACTATATCGCTTTTTGTTTTAATGCAAGAATCGGTCCCAACGTAAATTGTAAAATGTAAGGCATAAAACAAAAGATGTACAACAACATCTGTCACTCCAAAGGAATATTGAATGAGTCGTGTCTCAGTGTTGGTTTAGCGCTTATTACATTACGCTGTCGGCAGGGCACGATTTGTATAGACGTCTCACTCTGATGGAACGACTAGAAAGAGACAGTGAGTCAGACAGGGCCCTGCCGACAGCGTAGTCTAATGGGCCCACTCAACTCTCGTGAAACTGTGCGTTCGCCAACCCGCCGGGTGGGAAACGGCGGCGTGACGCTTTGTTTTCTGAAAACTTATAAAAATAGTTTTACGGAATTCAATTATTAATTTAAATGCCCTCTTTGTTATATTCGTCTATCTTAAAATGAACAGTATGCAAAAAACATTACCCTAATATAATTATATTTTCTCTTTACTTCTCTTGCTCATATTAGTCTCCAAATATTCCAATAAATCCCCAGGCTGATAATATTCTTTATGAGAATTAGACATTTTACCCGATAAATCACGAAAAATACAAGAAAGAAAGTTCTCTTCTACAGTTATTGACCGAGCGAGCGAAGCGAGCGAAGCGTCTCCGTTTCAGGTTTGGGCAAAAATGCTTTCGTATGTCCGGTTGTTCTCCTCTACAGGTCGCATTTATGAACCGATTCTCGTGAAATTTTGTGAGCAGGTTGGAAAAATAAATAGAATTTTTTACTCGAGCCAGTTTTTTGATTTTTTTCAAAATGGCGGAGATATGGGGTTTTAAAATGTAAAAAAATCGCTACAACCCAAACGGCTCGATGGATATTAACAAATGAGGTGTCGTTGTATTTGTAAAGACCATGAGAGTGAAACAGATGAGCGAGCGAAGCGAGCGAAGCGTCTCCGTTTCAGGTTTGGGCAAAAATGCTTTTGTATGTCCGGTTGTTCTCCTCTACAGGTCGCATTTATGAACCGATTCTCGTGAAATTTTGTGAGCAGGTTGAAAAAATAAATAGAATTTTTTACTTGAGCCAGTTTTTAGATTTTTTTCAAAATGGCGGAGATATGGGGTTTTAAAATGTAAAAAAATCGCTACAACCCAAACGGCTCGATGGATATTAACAAATGAGGTGTCGTTGGATTTGTAAAGACTATGAGAGTGAAACAGATTATATAATTTTAGTAAAAAGTCAATAGGTTGTATAAAAGATCGCGAAATGTAGTTTACAAAGTCATTGGTGCGGCTACTTTCATACTGCATGTACGTAACCAGGTACATTCATAAGTTTGTATGTGTTATTGAAAGAAAATTCTTTGGGTTATTTTTTTTATGTGTGTTAGCAGTTCAGCTTTCCCACCGACATACTCGCGAGGTCTACAGCTCACAGAGCCACTAGTTGTTATTACATCATAGGAAAGATATTTTGAATTTGTATACCCTTCTTTGAATACCTACTATTTTTTTGCCCTTAATACGTACAACCGTACATATTATACGTATATAATATATATTACAATATTATGATACTGTGATATTACCTTACTTTGGTTAGTTTTTAATGATGTTGCTTTGGCTTTGAAGTAGTATGGGAGAAAATATTTAATTTGTAACGGATGAAAACTTGAATGCTTTTGATAGACGCATTGATTTTCAATATGCTTTTTATCCCAGCAATTACATAATATGCAATAAAATTGTATTATGATTATTATTAGAACCTGAATTAAACAGAGTAAAACAAAATGAAAAACACGGAAATGAACTAACATAGGTACATACATTTTGAAATGAAGGGGCGCAGTAAACACAACACAACGACTTGCTTGGAATATGTGGTGTATTTCCCTTTTAATTAATTAATTAATCTAGAAAAATGAAAAAGTAAAAAACGATGAAAATGAATATTTATATTTAATGAAGTATTCTGTTTTGATTGCATATGGTTCCTGTAGTTCCCTTCAAACAAATGTACGGTACTGCCCACATATTTTTTAAATAGAGGTCTTTGACGACCTTTCGTTAGCTCCTAAGACGAGTTCACGCTTAGCCATGAAATGCCCACTTTTATATCCAAACAATGATTTTCCAATTCATTACATCGCTTAGTACGCTTATGAATAAAACATTTGAATAAATTCCGCGTTTACATGGAGAGAGTCTGTTCTGTCAGTAATTTTGTTATTCGTGTCAATTTGGAAGCGGGTGGTATTTTTGTATATATACAACGACAAGACTTTATTGATGAGTAATATTAACAAATAAAACTTAGAAGTAGGAATTCGAAATTGGTAAAAACTATCTATGATAACTATAATTGAAACAAAAAGTAAACTTTAGAAAAAACCGACTTCCACAAACCCTATTTGATTAGATTGAGTTTAATACAAACTGTAACCCCTTATCCCCTCCCCCCCCCCCCCCTTGGGGAATTAATTTTGTCAAATCCCATATCACTGCTACCCCACGCTACTAAGGAACCCCTGTACAAAGTTTCATGGCTCTAGGTCCACCGGTTTAGGCTATGCGTTGCCTGCCCGTCAGCCACGCATTGTTTTTGTACCTAGTATTGAGCAGATCTGGTGGCCATATGTGGTCTTCATCAGCAGTTCCGCATCACAATATTATGCTGACCATGTGCATTTGCACGAATTATTATGAAAAACACAAAAATCACTATAGGTCTGCCTATAATATTTAAAGAGTTCCCTCGATTTCTCCAGGATCCCATCATCAGATCCTGACCTGGTGTCAATGGGACCAATGGGAAGGTAAACCCTTTCAAACAAAAAAATATTTTTCCAAATCGGTCCATCCGTTTAGGCGCTATTGCGGTACAGACATAAAAAAAAAAAAAAACAAAAAAAAAAACATCCGGACGAATTGTAAACCTCCTCCTTTGGGAAGTCGGTTAAAAATAAGTTTTCTTCTTTTTCTTGCCTTTCTCAAAATATATGTTTCCTTAACTTATCACGTAATTTCCGATACATTCGATTCTTTGTTGTGATACGTAAATTGTTGTACATTATCCAGTATTCATTTAAAAAAATAATTTTAAAACTCACTGTACTTTCAAACATCAAAACGATGACAATAAAGTTCACAAAATGAATAATGATATAAACCAATGAAGCCGGAACAATCTCTACGTACAATCATTTATATTTGAATGTTCCCTAAATTTAATTATCCGCGCGATTAAATATTTATGCACAGCAGGCGAGATAATGTGATAGTAAGTGGGCTACATATGGTGTATATCGTTTTATCATTCATTCTGGAGGTCAGCAATCATCATATTTTACGTATTTTTGTCATCGTATTGTATTTTAATAAAACTTTAAGGCAGGGTGCTACGACAGCGTAAAATTGAATTTCGTTTTTGTTGTAAGATTCAGATATGTAAGATGTGTAAGATTATTGTGGCAAATAATGTGTTGTAAATAATTATAATTCAATTTTATTACGTGATGTGGCTGCTACGTGATTAGATAAATATTGCCTCCATGTAAATGAATTAGCGAGCTTATATTCCAGCGAGTTGGTGTACAGTCCGATTTTGCTGAAATTCGAATAAAGGCATGTACGTACCTTGAAATGCGTTAATAAGCAACTAAATAAAAGCTTTTTTTGATCATATGAACTCCTCCTCCTCCTCCTCCTCGTAACTAAGAAGAAAAATATAAAACAATCTAACATCATAATTCTACACGGAACTTGGTTTACGACCAATCCCAATAACCTATCTTCAGTCCATAATCTGCAGATTTGAGATTGCTAGTGTCATAGCGCAACTGTCAAATGTAACGCGTAATCTGCAGATCACGGATAAAGATAGGTTATTGGGATCGGCCGTTAGAAGACTCCGGTGCGAATAATCTCAACCGAAGTAGAGGATAAACCACAATTGTATTAGACCTCGCATCAAAACCCCTGGACTACGAAGGATTATTAACTACCAGTTAACGACTTTCGTTTAGCAGCGATGATAGTGGTTCATATTATACACACAATGTAGATTTACGAAGACATTAATGTTAAATACTTCCGAAGATAAAATGCTTCGGCGGATTGAATAGAATAGAATAGAATAGAATATGCGTTTATTCAAGCGTCACAATACACAACACATATCACAACATAGAACTTCAACAAAAATAGAAAAACATGGACAAAAAAGTGATTTCTGCACTTAAATCCCATAAACGATTTAATTTTAATCGGGAACGCATAATCTCTAACAAAAATAAATCATGCATCAGAATATTTTATCAAAGTTAATAAATTATGCAGTACCTACACTATTTAATTGTAAAATTTTTGAATTCAAATATCATAATATTGTATGTACTTATATCAAACGTAAAGCTAATTAGTAAGTTAAAAGTTTAAAAAAAAAACGCGCGGACTAGACACTAAGGGCCTTACTACAAAAAAATAAACTCCCGTTCGACACCTGTTTAACGTTTCTTTTGAGGTTAAACTAGGTTTAATATTTTATCTACTGTCATGTCGTAAAGTTCGAATAATAAACGTCAAAACGAATTCATAATGACATACTTTATAAACGCATTACCGTTATCAATTAAAAAATAATAATAATTATAACACTATTTCTCGAACAAAAATAATGTTTTATTGATTTTTTTACAATATGATACGGTTCTTTGTCCCTTGGACAGGCATAGGTCTCTAGACCTATACAGCCACGTGTTCGATACAATTTAACTTTTTTACGCGCGTTTTACGCACGCACATGCGCTGTGATATGCTGGATTTTGGCGGCATGGCTTCGTTGACATTTTGTTGTTTATGCACTGAATTTTGTGAAATTATTGTTGTGTGTTTTAACTTTGATTTTTGCATGATACATTTATGTATGATAGTAGATAAAGTAGTGTATGACACTGCACATAACTAGGTTTTAAAACATGATTAAAACTCTCGTGGAATACTATTAAAATCCTCGCCTATGTTTTAATACCCCTCATTATGCAACAGTTTTAAAAACTACTATTTCGTGGTAACAGCGGTTAAGCTTCTAAGACTAAGACTTTACAATCATATTGTAAAATCATTCACGACAAATTGACAATCAACTTTTAGATGCCATTAAAATAGGAAATGCTACCCATTTACAACAGTAAACAAACAAACAATTTCTGACTCAATTCTCAAGGGCTGACGTGGATTGATGCGACGACAAAACTGTAACTCGATATATTATTTACTGATCTCAACATCCATCATAATAATGCAATAATAACACTACGAAAAATATATTTGTTTATTCACCCATTCCAACTGTTATTGAACTTTGTTGAGGGCATTATGCTGTTGCAGTGTCTTCAACAAAGGTCACTGCTGTAAATATTTTCCTTCTTTATTTTTTCCTTCTTACACCTGTCTATTTCCATCCTGCCTGCATCGCTGGTTACCCAGAAAGTTGGTCAGAGACACTTAGGGCCCTCACCCATGGCGACTTTTTGCAGCGATGCAGTCGCGCGTGTCCCGAACGCGCGACAGCATCGCTACTAACGCGCGTTAGCCACATTTGCAACGCGCTTCAGAAGCGATGCCAACGCGCTGCTAACGCGCTACAGCATCGCGACTGTATCGATGCAAAACGCACGGCCGTGTCGGACGACATCGGGGAAAGAATCGAGGGCCGCGACAGTATCGTGTTTGTATCACGACTGTATCGATGCGAACGCGTGACAGCATCGCGACTGCATCGCTGCAAAAAGTCGCCGTGAGCGAGGGCTTTAGCACATTCTCTGATACCGATAAGGTAGGTTACTTTATGGTACTCTTTTATGAAGATGACTGTGAGTTTAAATAAACCTTTTGTTGGCCAGAATAAATGCTGCACTGACACGCTATTTCTGCACATGACAGGCTAGATGCCCGAGGTAGTAGAGGATTAACTTTATTGACAGGTTGAGCGTATCGCTCGTATAGCATCGTTTTGAGCCCGTCCTAGTATCACCTAACTCAGGTAATTATATCTCCAATTGTTATTGTGGGGGAACAAAACATGATATGCCTTATTTTTTGCGTTTATGACCGAAGGTTGCGAAACGAGACCCTATTGAATCTCCACTGTATGTCTGTCTGACTATTCATTCGACCGTATGAACAAGTAGGTACATTAATTTATCATCACAACGTATAATTATTGCTAATTTCCCAAGGCCAAGATCTGTAATTGGGACTATGCTAAATAATTATAAACATAAATAAAGTTTAATTGTAAACATAATTGAAGTGATATAGCCAATATGACCGAAATAAACGTACATAGTATGTAGAGCAAAAAAATAGACTGGTCCTGCCGGATATGAGATCTTCGCGCAATATCCCAGTCCGGAAATAAAATTAAACGGATGGTCGTCAGCTATGAAATTCGATGGTTGCATTTAGTTCTAAAATTAACATTACCATATCAACATAAGACGAACGAATAGATTGATTGACAAACATGGGTATATGATGCCTGAAATAAACGTTTATTGAAGTAAATGGTTCGCCGACACATCTTATTTATATAACAATAGTTCGCCATTTTTCGGTTGTTCGAGCGGTGTGCTTCTGAGAGTGAAGGGGGAAGCTATTTTTCAAGACCCAGACAAACAGGCAGATAACTTTATTTGACATTATAAGTACCTGTGAAATATCAATGTCCTCAGTTAAACAGACAGATAAACGCTATGTGAGGATTGAAAGATATTTGAATAAACTATGAAAATCAGCATTCAGCATCAGCATTTTTCACGCACTTGACATCGCTCTCAGAAATGAGAGTTTATAGTCCAGTTAAGATCTACATCCGTGCTTGCATAAGGTCAAGTCATTCTGATATTTGTTGTTAAGCCTTAAACCAGCACTAAAATGCCAGATTTGCAATTTTCCAAGTGCCGTGTGAGCGGCGCGGCGGTGTACCCCAAAAACTATGAAATTTTCGGTTATTTTTCAGTTTTTGTCAAAAGCAAATAAATTGTCAGTTACCCTATTCGCATTTGAATATTTACACTTATATAGGGTGTGGTAGAGGTGAAGTCATATTTCAGGGGGTTGTTGATTTCATAAGAACAACTTTATTTTTCAGTCCTTATCCTTACCGCTTTGGGTCAAGAGGGCGTCAACATATTTATACAGAAGTGAAAAACAAAGTTGCTCTGAACAAATCGGTTTCATAATAAAAGTTGTTCGGAATGATGTCCCTAATAACCCCCTTAAATAGCAGACCAGAGTAGTCTTATCATACGACTAGGTTTTCGTTTAAAAATCTGAAGTTTCATTTTCACGAAATTGTATTATGAATTTGTATGTACAAACAAAACACATTTAGTGCATGTCAGAATAAAGGCAACGCAAAAAATAACAAAACGCCGCGCCGGACGCGAGGAAATACAATTAGCGAAAAATTGTTTCCTTTTTTTTTTTGGAACGGTTTAATTATTCACACACACGGTTTTACAACAGTAAGCGAACAAATACTTACTACTTGCACCATTGTGTAATGGTGCCTACGATTTTAACTAAAATATGTAAAGCTGCGTAAAGATGTTTTAACGTTTCCAGTTTTTTTCGAATTGACATTTTATTTTTGTTTGGTGACATTATAACAATTTTAAATTCAACTGTACTTTTGGGTCCTAGACTGAAAACCAGCGTCACAGGATTTCCTGTGACACTATGCTGAGTCTGAGGCCTTTTGCTGTCGCGTCATGTGCGCAGTCTGTCCGTTCTGGTTTCACGACAGTACCGCACACAACGTGAAAATAAAAAGGTACAATATCTGAGAAACACACACCAAGTAAAAATCTTAAAAGAACCGACTTGAAGACCTACTATTTCCCCTCGCTCGGTATGTAAATGTCGTCTATATACACGAAAACAAGCTAATGAAATCTGTGCCCTGGCAGTATTACACAATACATATAAACGAATATATGATCCTACCAGCCAGAATTTATCTCGTGACAATGGCTACCTATAAACACCACAAATGTCATCAGGGTAAAAACAAATTAAACTTCACAGTTTTTTCCATACTCCATTCCAACTTAACTACTGGACCGATTACTGAATTACAAAAAGTCACCCTTTCAAATAAAGAAACAATTTTTCAAATTGGTTCATAAATAATACCAGTTTCGAGGTAACAAACATTATATTATTATTTTTAAGACTTTATTTAGCCTGCATAGTGTCCCACTGCTGGCCTCCCCTCCCCTATCTTACACCATCCCTACCTGTGCTGTGCTACCTCCACCCAGTCCGGCATAAAAAACCTGTCCATGTTGTCCCGCCGACGACGTCTCGGTCTGCCTCTATTCCGGTGACCATCATTGGGCACCCAATCGGGGTGGTCAGTTTGGCCTATTTTTGGGGGTGCATGCGGCACACGTGTCCGGCCCAGTCCCACTTCAGCCTAGCGGTCTTTGCGCCAAACGTCAGCAATGCCAGTGACGCAGTGTCGTGTTTCTAATATGGTCGGTCGTCTTGACACCGGTTATACTTCGCTCCATCGCTCTTTGGCAAACCTTGAGTTTGGGCTTCTGGATATCCGTCAGCGACCAAGTTTGAGCACCGTAGGTTAGGATGGACAGGATACACACACATGTCGACGATTTTGCGCTTCAGTGACAATGGGATGTTTCCCTTCATCAGCTCTTTTATGGACCAGTAGCTCTTCTAGGCGTTCGATATGCGTCTATAAATTATTTATTTTTTATTTTTATTTCCTTATCCTGCCTGTTTTCGATAGATACTAACTGGCCCAAGTAGATGTATTCGTTGACATACCGTATTTCCTGCCCATCAACCTCGAACCTACGTTTCGTGAGTCATGAGACCAAATAATGCTCGGGTTGTTGGTGAGAGTCTAATGTGCCAGCAATACGTGATTCGATAATCTTGATAAACAATATAAATGTGGGAAACCAGACGGATTGGGCGATAGTTTAGTTTAGTAAGTAAAAATTATAATGATAAAAAACATATAACTGAATTGATAACCACCTCCCTTTAAGAACTTGTTTAAAAAGATAACAACCCAGAATAAGTCAACCGTTGAAGAAAATCCTTCCAAAATCGATTGACTAATCTAATAAATTCAAATCACTCGAGTAAAAGCTTTTCTATCTTCCAAGTTTTTCAAAGAAGTTCATATTGAATTAGGTGATAAAGGATTTAAAAGAGCCCCACTTCGGTTTCAATTTGGCTCGGTCTGTCGGATTCGGAATGCCCTTTTTGCCATTACTATCCTTTAATTACAATGAGCCGGCCCATAATCTTTTTCAATTTCAATTCCTGACATTATATTAATACCCATTGTTTTGACAATTTTATTGTAATTTTTTAATATTTATTGAATTTGATTTAACTATGCATTGTTTGTACTTTGTACAAATGACATTTTATTTTCTATTGTGGACATATTGATCCCTGACATTACTTTATTATTATTTTATTCAATATGATTGATTGATACAATAGTTAACTCAATATTTGAAATGAATTTCAATGTATTTCCTTGACATGTAATGGCAATTACGAATAAATATCTTATATCTTTTTTGTTACTGAACTCAACCAGTTAGCTTAAAAACTGCATCGATATCTACGAAGGCTACCTACCCGAGAACTTTTTCTAAGAGCTAATCTTCCACTCCTGTTTATCTGGATCTTGAAATATTGCCTCTAAATCTAGTTACGGTATGTACTTCCATCATTTTCCAATAGATTTGCTGTTAAGTAAAGTATCTACTTATTTATAGCATAATCCTTTTCATGTCGTTCTACCAACGACAGCATAAAAAAAAACGAGAAGGGATAACGGCCATTTATACATAGATCTACACGGATGTATTGGCCAGTGACTAAATCTGGAACTAACGAAACATGTTATGTTATTTATTTGATATTATAACGTAGACGTGATGCAGAGACAAAAAGTATATAAAATACTAATAGATTATTTATCGTAGCGTTATTGTCAAACCATGCAGCAATGATGACACCATATCAATGTCGATTTCTAAGGGAATTGCGCAGGCATGTATTATGCAAATGACTATTTACGAAACAATTTCCTCCTCCCGGAATGTGGCGTGAGCTTTGCTCTCGCAAATTGAATGGCAACACCAGATTATATTTTCAATAAAAATATACCTTTTGCTGTGATTAAATTCAAACAAATACACAGAGTTGTAATATACAAAGAAAATGTACAGACCGATGGATATTATACAGGACTGTATAAATATAATTGTATGCGTACTGTATTTATGATATAAATACTACAAAATGCTACTAATAGCTAAATTAGGTCTTATGAAACGTGTGTGACAGTGATATTACCTGCAAGGTTTATGTAGTCGGAGTCCATATAACGCAAGGTATACTCTAGAATGTGTAAATGAAAGTAACAGAATACATGGCACTCTTCTTCGTATAAGCGGATTTCGCTCCCCTTATCATTCCAACACAGACAGGTACCTACGGGTTTGTCTATGCTACGGGTCAAACACCCCTTACGTTTTAAGTTAAACCGAGGTTTAAAACTTTTTCACAAATTGGGCCGCAAATGCTCAGCAGACCAACATTGGCTAGCTTGTAAAATACAAAAACATTAAGCAATCTTTTTTTTTTGTCACATACAGAGCATAATCGTACGTACGTATGCTGTGGGTGAAAAAATAGATTTAAAGCTTTACCGCTCGCGCATGCTTTCACTTGACTTAAATAAAACTTATGTTTTAATGCGACTTTATCATATCTCTTTTCTGTGTACTATTTACCTTTTGTTTTGTTCAGTCACAACAATAAGCCAGCTACAGCTATTTTCTCTCGAGTAACTTTACTCAAGAGAATCTTATACTTTTTCATAGAAACCAGTGAAAACTGGATCAGGATCATGATTCTCGCGCATTCGATATACGATATCTACACCTATATCGAGTGATTTCGTATGGGAATCTGTCAATATAGGTCTCGGTATCCGTATATCGAAGGCGCGAGAATCGACCTGCAGATCACCTCATTTTGAACTGTCATTTGTCAAACAAGTTATCCCCGGGATAGTTATTCTCGTATAACTTTTTGTTGGTGAAATCCAGCCTAAAACTCGATTTGTTTAGGAATCTGAACCTACTTGTCAATTGATTTACACATATCTGGAGCTCTACACAGTTTGGTCAAACAAAGATGACAGAATCAGATATTAATATCACAGAATTCAAACAGTACCTAACCCCAGGAACATTATCAACCTTGTCCCAGTAAGCCTACGTGAGGGTCAGTGTAATAACTTTCGAACTCGGTAAAACGAGCCACATCAACTGTATGTCTAATGGAATAGAGACGATAAATGAAGGGCCAGAAGTATTGGCGGTTACTCAGTTATGTGAGTAAATGTGGCGTACGTGATAAAAGTCATATTAACGTCAAAATCTCAGTTTTGTTCTTTGGGTGGTAACTTTGTTACGTCGTCAGGCGATGTTGTTCCGGACTAAGCAAAACACGTTTATTTCATGTCGTTTATTGAGTTTGGATGTTGTTATCATTTGTAACACTCCTTTGTATTGGCTATATAATGGAAACATATTTTGGTGATGACGGCGGGTAGGGTGACGGTAGAGCATAGCGAAAATTCTACATGATTATCATGCATCATCATCATGCTTAAACCACGCCGATTCTACTTTGCGTAAGTAATAAGTACGCTTTCTTATTGCGTTCTTAACACGGAAACACGTGTATTGAATGACACGTTATGCTGTAGGTCCCGCTCGGTAGTCGTATATTTTATATATTTATTGCACATAAAAAACAAAACATAGAAATTTCAGAGAAGTAATTTACAAAGGCAAGCTAACCTCTAAAAAGAGATCTCTTAAAGCAAACCCAGGATGGACAGAGAAAAATAAAATACAGAACAGGTAGGCCTAAGTGCTCAATAGAGTGAAAAATAAACATACATAAATCATAATATTACTAATCTAATAAATATACTACATAAAGAAGTAAATGAATATTATATAAAATAGAATAAATAAACCTAACATAAATTAACTTATATATATTTAAATACATTCTACATATATTTATGACAGAGAGAGATAATGCTCCTTCAACCGATTCTTGAGTATGGACTGTCCCTGATGGCGCAGGGAAGCGCGTACCCAACCATAGAGAAATAGCCCTTTTCCGAATCGGAAGCCATGCTCGTATGCGTAGTAGTCGTAAAGCTGTGTCAGAGGCCCACAGGGCAGTTTTTTAACTTCTGTTGGCCACTAACCCGACACCCCTCCATCAACCCGCAATGAGCCAGCGTGGTGGAGAATGGCTCAATCTTACTCGTATCCAAGAAAAGGCATGAGCACCTCGGTGGGGGCCCATTAGTGCTAAATATTATTGCCGAAGTAAGTGTATTGTAGTAGCAACCAAAATGTTGAGATGTGGTAGTAGATGTATTGTATTAGTATGATGGTACGTATATGCGTACTATTGTATGTGCAACAGGTCTTCGCAGGTAGTTGTATAGATAAGTGGAATTGAGCGAGACGAATATGCATGGAACACAGAATCACCAAGATTCTCTAAAATTCTTTATCTGGATAAAACTCCGAAGAATAAAGAAGAAAAATATCTAATTTCAATCGCAGCAAACCACAGTTCCGCAACGATGTCCAAGAAAAAGGATGAAAATCGACCAGGCAGAGTAAATACTAGAGTTTACTTTACAATAGGACGCTGCCTTTCAAAAGCATTTTTTCCCGGCAGTACGTGCCTGCTTTGTGAATTTCATTTTATTTATTTTTGTACTGTGGACTCAGGTTTAACGCTTTTGTTTCATTTACTGAACATTTAATGGTTGTTTTCTTACTTGGTCTCTTTTAGCTTGTTGACATTGGTTACACTGCATACAGCCAGTACTAATGTCATACAATACAACAAAACACACGATCACTTACCCGAGAACAATTTTACGCCGTTTTGTTATGTGGGCGCTATGTCGAGCTCAAGAGTTTTTTTATGTTAGTTATGAGTTTCTATATGAAGAACATGTGTAACATACGGTCTGTATTGCCTAAAACTTTAACCCATTCCCATGGAATAATCATACTAATCGTGTCCGTTCCAACAATGTGGAACTGTGCATTTAAATATTTGCTAATGCAAGCAGCATCGAGCTTGCAGTTAACTGCACTTCAGAGGGTTAAACTCCTTAATGAACTCGCAGACTAGTGCTGTGAAGGAAACTCGAATAGTACACGATGCGAATACTATGACTGCGTATTAGGGCCCGTCCGCACAGCGATTTTTTCCGCGCAGACTTTTATTAAAAAAAGTCGGTGAACTGTATGCGGAAAACTGCGAAAACAAATTGCCAGTGCGGCTACTCACATAGTATTGAACGAACGTGTTACAGAATTGCGGGAAAAAATCGCGCGGAGAAATTCGCTGTGCGGACAGGCCTTTATCCGTTCGACTATCCTGCGGTAAACAGACTGATAGATTCTTAGATTCGTTAATAAAAAATAATTAAAGTGACCTGAGCAATTTCGCTGAAGGTCGAGACTTTTATCCCTTCCCAGTGCATCGGAAGTACATTTGCATTTGTAATATCCTTAATCAATCGAAAGACTTTGAAGATAATTCAAACAGCTTGTTTGAATATCATTAAGGTGTTTTCATTATCCGAATACCTGTTCACATCTCTTCGTTAAACTGAGGTCCTTGTTTATATACTGAAACGCCACAGTGAAGTTAATTTATTCCATAAATTCCCGTTGTGCGTATTTACTCTTGCAAATTGTTTGCATTCAGCCCACGGTCACTGTGTACTTTATGGTTAATTAAAATTCGAATTAAATATCGCAATTTGAAATACAAAAATGCGAATCTTTGACGTTTAACCAAAGTTGGGCTGTTTCCAAATAAGGACTTGCTGCTACTAAATCTTTGTAGTTTGTCGCCATTATCTTTATTGCTGTCAGTTTTCGTATAAGTCTTAAGTCTCTCTACTCTCTCGCTGCCTACCCCTCTCGTGGGGAAAAAAGCTTGAATATGTATATTTACTGTATATATTCTGTGTAAAGCTCATGAGTGGTATGGTAGCTGGTAGATCGATAAATTAGTTGGGTAAGTATTCGTTCATAAAGCGGGTGGTATCTGAAACCGACCAGAATGTTTGTAGGTGCCTAGCTTTTTCTCCGTAGTAACCCGTCTCTTTTCGGTTAGTGAGTATCAAAATATCCGTGTCCGTCTCAAAACAAAATTAAACTTTCCTTTCATTTGCATACTCCCGTTTACCCAGCGGCAATGAATTCAGCAAATACAACCTGATATTTAAGCTAAAAAAACATAGTCTTTGGTAAATTTCGAGTGCAGCCAGAATGTTAATACACGGTGTTTATTTACTGCACGGTAACACTAACAAGCGGTGGCTTGCACTTGTATAATCCGACGCAATGCAGAAGCCCAAGTGGCATGATGCCCACGGAATACGTGCCCGTAGTACAGTGGAGGGCACATCATGCTTTTACGATTTCTTATAGTTGGTGTTCTCTGAGAGCTTGTACCTATATGAAAACGCATGGTACAAAATAGGAGTTATCACTGCGTAACTGCGATTTATTAGTGAAAAATTGTATGAACGAATGTCTACATTGCCTTTATTCCAATGCTTGGCTATCGTTACTATTCGCTATGCTTGACAGAAAGTAGTGTTATGGAGTTTATTATTCGTCAGATGCTACTCGATTTGCCGATAAATAAAATACTTTTTCTGTAAAATAAATATGAACTTTTATTATCGAGCTTATGTGTCGAGCACTTCTAATGAGGATTACGGCGAGACAGCTTGACTCCACTGAAATAATCTTCTGCACATGACGGCCAATTAGTAATCTCGTTTGCGGAGTCGGGATTACATTTGTGAATGCGAGTATGCATGAGGATGTTACAGGGTAGATCTCTTCGCGAAGATAAATTTGGCGAGATAGTCTCATATTTACACAGAAATATTGTGTTTGAATCTCTTGGACAATCTAATTTTAACAAATAATACTAAGACTAACTACTGAGAGTAACTTTACTCGAGAGTATCTACTACTTTTTTACATCCAGATGATCACCTCATTTTAAACTGTCATTGTCAAACAAATTATCCCCGGGACAGTTATTCTCGTATAACTTTTTGTTGTAAAATCCAGCCTAAATGTAACTGTATTTGTACGATATTTTAGTTACCTGAACCTACATTATGGCTAGTGAAGCAAACGCGATAGAGTTAAATAGCCCTATTTAGAGATAAGCTCGTCTTTGCTTATATTATATGTGTAACAAGAAAAAAACATAATTTCCATTTCATTCCTTGCGTTTTTGATAGGAAACCTAGCACAAGATAGCAACAAGTGTCTAAGAAATAGGAGGCCTCTGCCCAGCAGGGGAATACAAACAAGGCTACATAAAAGAAACAAAAAATAACCCTAGCACTACTTAAGTCTGGTCAAACCAGTGTCACAGTGAAACAGTATTCAGGATCAACCGTCACCATCCTTCGCTAAGAAATTGTTTGCTTGGCTCGCTACAGAAGCATTCTATTCTTTAGACGAATATTTTGTAAAATGCAAATCAGTTAGGTAGTTAGTTATTCTTATTAATTTAAATTAAATTTTATATGACATTGTGTTAATTGACTCAGGTATTTATTTTAGTTTTTGTTAAATTGACCCTGCTGTTTATTTTATTGTTTTGTTAGTTCGTAATTGCCATTCTTGAATAAATATTGTAAATATACTCTTTGCGTGCCAATATGTGGCTAAATGTGCTGGACTACTAATAAACCTACCAACCATTGTAACCATATTTATGCAAATAAATGAAATGAAATGAAATGAAATGAAAAATGAAATAAAGTTCACCGTGACTTTCTTAATAACCCCTAATTTGGAACTACCTGTTAGGCGGCCCTTAGACGGTCATTCAAATGGCGCAATATTTCGAATTGTGCAATTTATTAAGGCCCCTAGACGATCAATTAAATTGCGCAAATATTTAATACAGTACAGTAATAGTAAAATAAAATATTTGCGCATTGATCGTCTAGGGGCCGTAATAAATTGCAATTTAATTGATCGTCTAGGTCCCGCTTTAATAAAATTAATTCATATCCACATGAAAAATAAAACCATCAACTATAGAATCAACTCAATATGTTGGTAAGGCAGGTCCTATTTTACCGTAGTACCTATACTCGTAACGTAATACTGCGCCCTAATATCTGGGCTACAGTGTTGGGGGCGTGGCATAAAGTAAGTACATTTACATAATAACACCAATTTATCCGAAGTGGGCCAGCTTTCAGTGCCAAGTTGGTTGCGTCATTTTAAAGCGATACTTTTTCACGTTAAAGCCACCGATTTTCGTGAGTTTTTTGGCTCAGTATTTTGTTGCTTAGGCATTTATTTATGCATTGGGTTGTGTTCGACGAAACATACACTTGAAATAGCATTTTTGTTCTGAGTGGTTCTTAGAAGTACCGATACTTACCTACTCGTAACCTAATCTTTGAACCATTCACGCAAGGGAATTATAGGGAACATACTACCAACATAACATACCATTACGCCTTTTCCTATACGGGGTGGCAGAGGCACAATTGTGCCTACCTACTTTTAGCCAGTTATTCAATACTGTAATTGGCGTGATGGGAGCTAGCCCATCGCCGCAGCTTTGAAGTAATAATATGGAATATATTATACAAGGTGTAAGGTTTAAGGTTTAAGATATTTATTTCTCAAAAAGAATACAATATTCACTTACAAATAAATAATTACATAAATAGATTTCTTCCATCGCGCGAGACATTGAAGTGGGGTAGTCCTTGAAAAATGTAAATAATAACCGGCCAAGTGCGAGTCGGACTCGCGCACGAAGGGTTCCGTGCCATTATCTATAAAAAACCGCAAAAAAATATTTATGGGAGCCCCCCCTAAATATTAATTTAATTTTAATTTAATTATTTATTTTTTAAGTAAATAATATACTCAATATATTGTGAACATTTTAAGCGTCTACCTGCTACCATTATCAATATCGAGAAAAAATGAGCAAAAAAATCACGTTTGTTGTATGGGAGCCCCCCTTAATATTAAATTTCTTTTGATTTTTAGTATTCGTTGTTATAGCGGCAACAGAAATACATCATCTGTGAAAATTACAACTGTCTAGCTACCACGGTTCATGAGATACAGCCTGGTGACAGACGGACGGACGGACGGACGGACGGACGGACAGACGGACAGCGAAGTCTCAGTAATAGGGTCCCGTTTGGCACCCTTCGGGTACGGAACCCTAAAAAGTGAAAAGTGTAAATATAAATTAACGCGAAATGAGAAACTACTTTGTTAGGGACATCATTCTGAGCAACTTTCCGATTTGATCGGAGCAACTTTATTTTTCACTTCTCCATACAAATCAGCTGACCCACTCAGGCCAAATGTACAGCAAGATAGATAGATAGATAAATTCATTTATTCATTGAAAAGGTACACACACAGATACATAACAAAAAGAAATACAAAATAGAATAAAACCTGGAAGAACATAACACAAAACAATTTACAAATAAATAATCATTTTCACTATGTGGTATTGTGAATGTACCGCGACAATGAAATGGCCCTGACTCAGCAATGTCACAGACGAATCTGTGACGCTGGTATTCTGCCAGGGCAATGTAGTTTCTCATTTTGCGTTAATTCATTTACATGTTGTATAGGTATAGTACTCGCACACCTGGGTTTGAGTTTATAGACTGTTTACAGCGTACGTATGGAGCAAACATCCGCAGAGAGAAGTACCGACAGGAACACAAATACGGGCGTTGAACAAACCATTGTTGCATTGCAGACCGTACTCAATCAATATGAGGAAATAATGTTGTTACATTATTTTACATTATTTAATTTTTTAGGTAGTGGGGTAAGACACCTTCCATACTGTGAGCTCTATTTCTCTGTCTCTCTATCTCTCCTGCGATTTTCCGCAATTTTCGCAATTCGCGGTAAAGTATTACCTCATTGTTTATGTAATGTTGTGCAAGCGGAAGGGTTTATAGGAATGTACTCGTGAATTTGGTAAAATATACACGAGCCTTGAATATTAAAGTAAATAAGTATATTATGGTTTCCTTTTACACTGACAGCGAGAAAAATGATTTAAATTATTTAACAAAAACAGTCAGAGGTTACTAAAAACCACCCTTTAAATGTACCCAATGTACAAAGATAACGTTTTGACTACTTTGAAAGTGCCTCTCGTAAAGGAGAACAATAACAAAGTAGGCACTGTAAACAATAAAACAGCTACCTGCCTTTGTTGTAGCATCAAAGCTATGTAATTTTACCTATCGCAGAATTAATTTCAGAGGTCTCTTTAGTGCGAAACTGATTATCATAATAACTACACATTTTTGTTGAATTATCTTCTGTTCAGAATCAAAAACTTTCACCTTGTTCTCTTGTTTCTTAGCATATTACTCATGCATGAGGTTTAAACATTTATTTGCAACCGCTATGTGGTGCATTTGCATTGCACTTTTCACGCCATTTAATTGGGATGTCTTGTAACTAAATAATATCGTGCAACAAATCTAGGAATAGAAATTCCGGGTACTTCAAGTTCTTCTATGATAACGAGCCTTGGTATTTATTTTGTAATTTAGATGACAATACAATAATTGGTAGCACTGAGCTGTTCAGATGATAAAACTTGAAGGCGGCAGTGGGAAGTTAAGGATGCTTTCTTGTCAACCCATCGACTTTGGGCTCGTTTGATTAGTCTTAAATGCTCATCAGTAGAACAATCATTTATCTATCTATCCAGCCTCACTCACTGTTGAGTAAAGGCTTTCTCATTAGGCGTAATAACCGAGGCCAAGGCCGTCCTGAGCTAACCGGATCCACTGTTTTCCGGTATAGTTTTGGCGATTTCAACCGACCATATAGGGCTGGTGGTATGCCTCTCGGTCTACGCGCATCCCTTGTAACTCATAGCAATAATGTCCGGTGCAGCATTTCCACTGGTTCAGCATTTCAAACGGGTGTCTAGTTTTTAAAATACCTGCATGCTATAATGATTAAAAGCGTACCTACTGGTGCTATTGTAATTAAATTATCTGATTACACAGACCTTTATACGAACCGAACTCACACAAACCCACCACCGATGGTAGAGCATGTCTCATGCTGAGATCGTTTCCTGCGAGCTGAGTGGAAAATAATCTTGATCGAGTGCATCGATTCGTTGGTCGAATGCTTCATAAATCTGTGTCGGGTGTCGGGCTTATCGGCAGTAATTCATTAGTACACCGCACCTACACTGATTGGGCATAGAAAGTGAGGGGTGCCGTGAGACGTGGTTGGCTTTATCTAAACTAAGGATTTGGTTATATCAGCTTTTAGGGTTTCGTACCCGAATGGTGCCAAACGAAACCCATTGCTAAGGCTCCGCTTTACGTCCGTCCGTCTGTCTGTCCGTCCGTCTGTCCGTCAGCGGGCTGTATCCTAACTAACTAGCCGAATCGTAACGGGTATAGAGTTGAAATTTTCACAGAATGAGTTGAATTATTAATTAACTGTTGTAGCTACAGCAAAAATTAGTAATGAATAACATGGAATAAATAATTGAAACAAAAAGTAAACTTTAGAAAAAACCGACTTCCACAAACCCTATTTGATTAGATTGAGTTTAATACAAACTGTAACCCCTTTTCCCCCCCCCCCCTTGGGGAATTAATTTTGTCAAATCCCATATCAGTGCTACCCCACGCGACTAAGGAACCCCTGTACAAAGTTTCATGGCTCTAGGTCCACCGGTTTAGGCTATGCGTTGCCTGCCCGTCAGCCACGCATTGTATTTGTACCTAGTATTGAGCAGATCTGGTGGCCATATGTGGTCTTCATCAGCAGTTCCGCATCACAATATTATGCTTACCATGTGCATTTGCACGAGTTATTATGAAAAACACAAAAATCACTATAGGTCTGCCTATAATATTTGAAGAGTTCCCTCGATTTCTCCAGGATCCCATCATCAGATCCTGACCTGGTGTCAATGGGACCAATGGGAAGGTAAACCCTTTCAAACAAAAAAATAATTTTCCAAATTGGTCCACCCGTTTAGGCGCTATCGGGGAACATACATAAAAAAAAAAAACAAATATCCGGACGAATTGTAAACCTCCTCCTTTGGGAAGTCGGTTAATAAATAAAAGTAGGTACCTACATTATGTTATGTAAAATACCCGTATTTTTTTTGTTATACGAAGGTAACAATAACGTTCGGGCTTTTACCCACAGCCTGTCGGTAAACCGTAAACATATAAGATTTCCCGAGTTCGGGCTTTTACAGTAACACATAAGTACAAGTTTCAGTAAAAATGTATCCCATCAAAAACATCCTGTAAAAAATACCAAGTCTCGCAGCTCTGTGATTCTACCGTAAAAAGTTGTGAGATCCATGTTATACCAAGTCGGTTAACTGATTTAGTCCCTACTTAAGGGGCCTTCTGTCTTAAGTTAATACGTAAGATATTTTCATATCTATATTCAAATCTTTTACTTTTTAAATAAAAATATCGACTTGGCCATCGCATGCTTAGTTTGTTTAGTCCCTTACAACCAGGGTCTGCTGGAAGAAATCTCTATTTAGAGATAAGCTGACCTTGGTACATGTTATTTCTGTTTTTATGTCCTGTAATGTATCGTGTAATAAATATATACAAATACGTTATCTATCACACAGAACTAAGAGCCAGAAACCTGGTTTTTCATCAAATTCCTTCCGAATGCATAAAGAAGTGAAAGGTACTGGAATTTAATGGACTGAAAATAACTAGAGCATTAGTAATTTTGTTGCACTAGTCTTCCATTTTCTATTGTTGCCGCTTGTTAAAGGTATACATATATTAGTTTTGGAACCAAGTTTTAATCGTGTAGAACGCAATTATACTCTAAACAACCTAATATAATGTAGATATGATTTCGAAGATACATTGTGCCTTCATGCGATGGCCAAGTCGATATTTTTATTTAAAAAGTAAAAGATTTGAATATAGATATGAAAATATCTTACGTATTAACTTAAGACAGAAGGCCCCTTAAGTAGGGACTAAATCAGTTAACCGACTTGGTATAACATGGATCTCACAACTTTTTACGGTAGAATCACAGAGCTGCGAGACTTGGTATTTTTTACAGGATGTTTTTGATGGGATCTCACTTCTTTTTGTAAAGTTCTACTTTTTAAAATTTGGTACCTTTGGTACTTTTACAATAACAATAAAAAACATAGCGTTAATGTAGGGGTCTCCGTGCTCGTCACAAGTATAAACTTGGAACTCTTCCCAATGTGCTACCACATACTCGACTATAGCAAGTCTAATCTCATACGACGACTCAATATTCTCATACATAGAGAATGACAAAGAATGAAACAAACACGACCCATCGCCAGGTATCCGTACAATCCGGTGTGGGCATGGTTGGTCATTCACATACACTATTTCCGAATCCATTGCGACTACTAGTTCTGGCAAATGTGCTAGATGAACAAATCCAAATAGTTAGTAAATATAATAATTAATGCAGATACAAAAATTATCAACAACTAGTTGAAATCGCTGGCGAGCAACTCCGCTACTTAAGCTAGCGACGGTTTCAAACCATAGCGTGAGTTAAAATACAGGCAGCGCCATCTATCGAGCAATTGGATTAATCTGCTACCACTCCCGTCGCATTAGAACGCAATTTGTTCTATTGATTGAATAGTTTTATTATATTTGAAGCATTTTGTCGGGAATGTACATCATACATATATACAGGGTGTAACAAAAAGGGTTTAACTCCCGGATGTATGTGGTTTGGGACATCATTCTGAGCAACTTTTACTATGGGACCAACTTGATTAGAGCAACTTGATTTTTCACTTCCCCATACATTTCGGTCTGGGCGCTCGGCTGATTTATATGGAGAAGTGAAAAATCAAGTTGCTCTGATCAAGTTGGTCCCATAGTAACCACATACATTCGGGAGTTAAACCCTTTTTGTTACACCCTGTATATAAAATTCTCGTGTCACAGTGTTTGTCTTCGTAGTCTGAGAATCGGCTAACATCTATTTTTCATACCCCTAAGTGTTATAATTATTTATATGGCAAAACAGCGTTTGCCGGGTCAGCTAGTAATATATAATTTAAGCATAATGGTAACCAAAGGAAACGAGGGATGTATGCCTGGACCGTGGTAAGTGGTGGTCCCTGGTGGATGTACGTATCCCTCTTCTAGGAAACAGGCGTGATATTATGTATGTATTACATAATATGTTTATAGAATCTTGTTTGTAAAGGCATATTTTCCTAGGGGCATTCAATGATTCATAAACTGCAAATGTAACTTTGTAATCCTATACATTTTATATAAGATTACAAAGTTATTGATGCAGATGGGTTTTCTGGAAAACTATAACATAAGCTTGAAATGTTTAAGTTTTCCCTTGATAAGAATACTAATTACTATTTATATCCCAAATTTGAAGGTTCTATGTCTGCTAGAAGTGCCTGGGAGTTTTGATGATCGGTCAGTCAGTCAGTGACAAAATGAGGAAACTTTGACATGTTACAATTCTTAAACTACTGGTTCAAATTGAATAAAAAATTTAATATATCGTGTTGATATAAGGCCTAATTAGTAACAGAAAAATCAGGCTTCTTGTTTTATCCACAACGAAGTTTTAGGGGGGTCGAATATGGCCTGAATTGCTTCGAGAAAAGGATGGTACGGCTGTGCTTGCTGGACTTGGTGGTGCACTCTCGACTTGGTGGTGCACTGCCGTGCACCCAGATTTGTATTACTTCTAAATCTTAAAAATATGTACTTATTACATTTTAGTTACTTATGTAATCGTGGCGATTACTTACATCATCAAGTTTGACTGCTTGATATAATTATGAGCAGTGGTGACGAATTTGTACGGTGACATATGTATATAATAAAATTATGAAAAGAAAATATAAGCGTACGAGTCGCTTCAAACTATTACAAATAAAGAGTACCTACATAACATTGTGTACTTATGTAAGTATACCATTATCACAGAGTTAATTTGTCAAGAGTTCATTGTAGCCTAATTATTTATTTTGTTATGAACAAACACATCATAAACAGCAAAATAGATTGCCAACGGAGCGAGCTAGGCCAAAGATTCTTATGTTTGATGTTAATTCTGTATAGGTGTAAGTGTGACGATTATGCTAGGCATTAGAATCAGGAATAACCCGAACCAAACTGAATTAGTTGACGCCACGCGAAGAGTGAACAGAAAAGTTGACGTCGTGCGAAGCTAAAGTACTGGGCATAATACCGCAGTGCCAGTTGACGCCATGCGAACAATTCAATGTTTCGTTTGCATCAAAATATAGGACTTAGTAATAAGTCTGGCCAGCCTAGCGGTCCTCCGCTCATCTATTGCTACGCTCATTCCCAGCATTGTTTGGTCAGCTGCGTCCTTGTGTTGTGATGTGACGTACGTCCGTCTGTTGGTCTCCCCGTCCCTATAAGCCTGTAGTCTGCCGGATCCAGTCCCTGACGGCGGCGACTCTGGAGAAGACTACGATCTTGCCGGGAGCGCATGTCGTCGCGTCGTCTTGTACCCACGAGGCCACGCCCACCAGTCGCCCACTCTTGTCCACCAGACCACTGCCGCTGTCGCCCTGTGAATTTCATTGATTTTTAACATAGGTACTATATATATATATAGGTAAGTAAATATTTGGTCGGGAGATTTTAACGAGTATCGTAATAGGTAAGCGTGTTGGTCGTTTATTTATTGGATTGGAGTAAGTAATTACAATAGTTTAATGTAACCTCTGTTCTAACTTTGCCATGTACTGTTTTTAACCCCGTTACTTTAAAATTACTACATCAACCACATTTGAAGATAAGGTAATATAGCTATGAATACTAAAAATTTCATGCCTTGAGGCCTTTCCCCAGTAGTGGGTTGATGTGGGCTGGGTATGGTGAGAACTAACTGTATGACTAGATGGAACAAGTCATGGATGACACTAAACGTAATACATGTGAATAACATTTAGTCTATCTTACCGTATTACGCTTTAGAACTCCTGAATAGTCGCGAACGCAGAAGTCTATCGGATGATGTTTATCCTTATCACCGTTAGGTGTAAATAATGAATTGATGATGGATGACTCACATTACAAGCGGAGTCGAACCGCGGCGGCTTCCCCTGCGCGCAGATCATGTTGGTCGCGTCATACTGCAGCAGTGCACGCGCGCACGCCTCCTCGCTCAGCGTCGACATCTCCATCACGTGGATGTGGTGTCGCATCGTCTCCTGAGGGCAGAGGTCAGCTCTTATCGACTACGTGCGCTGAGCCAGTGACACAGTTACTGAGTCAGGGTTAGGTACATACATATATGTAGATCGTGTTACAGAAACATGTACCTAATGCTATTAAAGGATTGTTAATTGATGTCATAATCTATTGGCCGCTTTTGTAGTCACCACAACATTAGTATAATATTATAGTATCTGTGCTGATACTAAGGTATAGGGCTATGTGTTGTACTGTCCATAGCTATTCCCCGCTCTCTTTTAAATTAGACCATTTGTACGCTTCAATGATTCAGGCTATGCCTGGGCCGGGGTACGTCCAAGCATCTGCGTTACTTTTTGACCCGGCCGCGCCCCGGCCTGCCACCTCCGAGGGTTATAATCTGAATCATTCTTCAACATGGCAGAAGCATGGTAAGATATCGCACTGACCCCGAAGTGTTCAGCTCCGAAGCCGGCATACCCCACGTCTGCGGCAGGCGGCACGGCGGCGTCGCTCAGCGCGGCCGCCGACACGTTCCTGCCGTCCAGCTCGAACGGCTTCTCCAGCTCTATCAGCATGAAGTCGTAGTTGGCTGCCACCTGGGAAAGTCCATTTATTTAATTAATCAGATACGAACAAGTTCCCTTCACGTAATAATTGAAACAAAAAGTAAACTTTAGAAAAAACCGACTTCCACAAACCCTATTTGATTAGATTGAGTTTAATACAAACTGTAACCCCTTATCCCCCCCCCCCTCCCTTTGGGAAATGTTATGTTGCTATGCGTTGCCTGCCCAACAGCCACGCATTGTATTTGGACCTAGTATTGAGCAGTTCTGGTGGCCATATGTGGTCTTCATCAGCAGCAGTCCGCATCACAATATTATGCTTACCGTGAGTAAATGCACGAGTTATTACTAAAAACACAAAAATCACTATAGGTATGCCTATATTATTTGAAGAGTTCCCTCGATTTCTCCAGGATCCCACTATCAGATCCTGACCTGGTGTCAATGGGACCAATGGGAAGGTAAACCCTTTCAAACAAAAAAATAATTTTCCAAATCGGTCCATCCGTCTAGGCGCTATCGGGGAACATACATAAAAAAAAAACACAAAAAAAACATCCGGACGAATTGTAAACCTCCTCCTTTGGGAAGTCGGTTAAAAAGAACGTGTTTTATATTATGTTCTTCTTCATTTGCGATAGTGCGGAACCTTAGTGTGAAACTCCGACTCACATTTGACTGATTTCTTATGTAAGATGTTCTTGATATTATTGAAAATCCTTTTAACATCGGTGGTACTTTGTGCCAGTACTAATAAATATAAATATAAAAAATCGGTCAAGTGCGGGTCAGAATTGCACACAAAGGGTACCGTCACCGTACCATCGTACAAAAAAACTTAAGCACTCAAAACATTAAAAAAAAAAAAGATTATGCCCTCACGGTGATTTGAACTCACGACCTACGGATTGAGGGCCTACAACATAGGTACCGGCTGAGCTACCACAACGATGTGGGTTGACGCGAAATATAGCATCATATTGAAATGCGTGGGTGTGTCAAAACAAGTCTCTTGTATGGGGATCCCTTTTAATTTGTAATATCTGTCGTATTTCAGTATTTGTTTTTGTTGCGGCAAGAGATATACATATTCTGTAAAAATTTCAACTTTCTAGCTATTAAGGTTCGTGCTCTAGGACCCGCTGACGGACTGACGGACGGACGGACAGACGGACAGCAGAGCTTTAGTAATAGGGTTCCGTTTGGCACCCTTACATACCCATATTTACAGTGAAGCCGTTGCGGGGCATCGCGGCGATATTGTCCAATAAAATATTGGCCGAGGCCCGACCGTTATTGCCGTTCCAGATTATAGCTCAAGATTGCCTTCCCACTTTTATTGCACTCTTTATGATTTTGGGAGCACCCTGTACGGTGAATATGTCACTCGTTGTCTTCGCTTGTGAAGTATGTGATAATATATCGCCTTTTAGGGTTTCGTACCCGAAGGGTGCCAAAGGGACCCTGTTTCAAAGCCTCCGCTGCCCATCTGTCTGTCTGTCTGTCCGTCCGTCTATCCGTCAGCGGGCTCTCTGGCACGAATCAATAGATAGATATTGACGTACCTGTAACTGTTTCTTTTACGATGGTGCTGACCCGTACGTGTGAGAGTCTAACTCGCACTTAACCGATTAAGGTAAATAATCCTGAGCGCTTTCCATTTAAAATGTATAATTAAGCAATTTTTTTATGTAGGATTTATACCATGGAGTAACTGATTTATACTTTGGGGTAGGGATTAAATTTTACTACACGTGGCTTTAAACACAAATTGTGTTATTACAAAAAAATAAACTCCCGTTCAACGCCTGTTTAAAAAGGAAATTGTATGGGATTTGACATTTGTTTTAAAGTTAAACTGCGTTTTAGATTTTTTTAATAACACGGAAATTGTACCTATACACACTTAGCTCTAGTGAAACAAATGAAGCAGGTACCTTTGCATTTTATATAAACCTTTGGTGCTTTCATAACTTACAGAAACTCTACCTTAATTATATTCAAAAACTTCAATCTCTCAAATGGCTTATTTGGTAACTTTTCCCTGCATTTAATATTGTAAAGCTCTGTAACAAAGTACCCCCTATAAGTGCGATTTTCATACGCTATACTCTATTTCATAGTAAGTTTCGGGCTTGACTGAGTACTTCTACCTTGCAGATGATCATCGATTCACTATGAAATAATATAGTATACATGCCATGTAACATCCCAAAAAAATAATAGCTGGCCAGTAGTTGCAGGTACATAGAGTAGCATGATCATCCGAAACACCGCATAATGTTTGTGTTTTCTCAAAACCTTCCTCAATTAGCGCTGCAGAAGCTTTGAAGGGCTCACCACAAAACCTTTCATTTAACCCCAACCCCAATGTCTCAGGGAATAAAGACATCTTTACCTCAGCGCACAGGAGATGTGTTAGAAGATGAACACTTAATGAAGGGATAATTGAGGTCTCGTCAAGTACCCCATAGTCTTACTGAGACTACGCATTGGATTGCTTGGAGTTAATTTATGGTGTGGGTTCAAAGTGAGAGCTGGAGAATTGTATCCTGGATAGCAAAGTTTATGTTGGTGTATGCGTAAATGTGTGACAATACTTCATTAAAATCGGTCAATTTAATTCACAATTATTTTTTTACGATTAAGCAGATGCAATGCTTTGAAATTAAACAGTAAGTTGCCTTTTGGTCGTCACACAAAACTTCTCGTATAATTTTCAGCAACTCATAAAAGGAAGGATTTTTCTATTGATATAATCGTTGGCGATAGGTACTTGATGATAGTGAATGTTGACTTTGTAAGGCGAAGATGTTTTGGACTGTTTGTTTATTGAAAACGTCGTGAAACGGAGGGACTTGGCATGAGTGCTCTGAATGACGCGTCCCATGGAGTGCCTGGGCAAATGTTTGTTCTCTCTAACCACCAAGACCCCAATGTTTGCAGTAAAGTATGAAAGAGAAAGCGTTTGGTAAGTAAGAACATATCGATGGCCTCTGATTTGGTCACCAACCAGCACAAATGTCAGCAGTTCATTAGAAGGAATCAAGCTGGTTGCGAAAACTTGACACGGAATAGGTATATATTTTTTATTAAATCTCTTAAAAATCATGCTATGCGCAAATAAAACGTTGATATAGGTAATATAAGACTAATACATATGTGTTTACATATCTGCGTAACACAGTCTATGAGTAATTGAGTTTAATACCCCAGTCTGTGTATCTAGAACTACAGACACTAGTTCATAACAGTTGTACAACTGTTAATAGCCTTGTGAACTTTAGCTATGTAGTAAGTTGTTTGATATGCATTCAGCTAGCGAGGTCTATATTATCCTTAAGTTGATAGATAGTTAGTTTTTTGATGCACCTTCAGTGGGAGAATTTAAATCCCGCTGTCAGCTCATCCCTCAAGCATCACTCGTTGACCGGAATGTGTGCGGGTCAGGGTCTCGGCAGGCCTTTTTCCTGTCGCCTCTCCAACGCGACTCATTTGAGGCCTTTTTGTGTGACAGAAAGTGTCGGCTTACGATGTCCCCAATACCGAGGCCGATGGTTTTGGTAACGGAGGCTGACGAGGGTCGTCATGGCCCTATTTCAGTAGACAATGGCGGTTTAGTGACAATGATGCGTTGACGACAGTCAACTTTGGATATCCATTTACATCTAAAGTTGACTGTTGCTTTCGAATCATTGTCATAAGGCTGGCCGACTTTAATGTCTGACATTTTTGCAAATCTTTTCTATTTAGTTAATTTGATTCTACCATTAAAATTGTCATTGAAAGTCTTAACTAAATGATGAATACAGCTTGCCATTGTTCATATTTTTTCTATCCTAAGCTATTTTTACTGTCATGTGAGTACAATAAAGAAATTACGAAATTACGAATGCAGCTATTCACAATATTTTAGCGCGTCGTGACAGGTGGAACTGACGCTTGACGACAGGTCCATTAAATTAATTTGTTCTGTACTGACAGTCTTTCAACGATCTTTTGTTTGATGAGTGACGTTTACAGAGGAGCACCACTTCTACGCAACTTAATCCAACGAACCAGTCATCAACACAGAGCTTTCATTCCTCATCAAGCTTTAGTTCTACCTGTCAAAAGATAGTTGGACAGAAGTTAACAGTCGTTGCTCGGCGCGTCATTGTGAATGAATCTTTAATGTGTTGTGCCGGAATAGGGCCCCAGAGCAGAGGACTATAGAGAAATGCGTCATTATGTTGGAGCAAATACGCTGTAGAATTAGGCAGCGGTGTTAGCGTGTGGGGTTTCAATATTATGAACAATATACTTTCGGGTTTTTTGTTTTATATGTGTACCAATTCGAGACCCTTCTGTCCTGGTATGTAACGTTACAATGGCTCCGCACCAAGTGCATTTTGGGCCTATAAAAATCCTTTGCCGTTATGTTTGCTGTAGCGCAAAACGGTTAACTGTCATGAAAAATAAATGCAATATCCGGTTGCCAGATTTGTACAGTACGATTCCCTGCTTCCTTAAATAAGGTAGTAGGTACATTACCGTATAAGTACATAGGTATACCTATTTAATCATCGTCACACACAGTAATACTTTAAATTAACCTAGGTGTTAATAATAGATATAATTGTTATTCATCATAGATAAATAATTAAATTGAGTAAGATTTATCATCATCATCATAATATCAGCTTTTATCATCCCACTGTTGGGCATTAGGCCTCTCCCTTTTTTACTTATACATATTTTCTATTATAAGAAAATTAATCAAAACGCATATTCTCAAATAGTGTACTAGCTGAAAGTGAAAATACTAATCTCAGTTATAAGAGCAGGTTCAATGAGAATAAGAGGCACTCGAAAACATTTCAGGGCCTTTCAATGTGTAAATGCAGCAGGAATACTTTAGTGACAGCCTGGATCACGTGAAATACCTACATATGTTTTTTATATTTTAATATATGTGTGCAATATATTTTTATGTACATGATAATAAACGTATTCAAAAATTAAACAACATCCCTTTTCCCACATGAGAGAGCCACTAAAGTGCCCACGTATTTTGTGCCATTTCTTCCAGTTAAATCTATATCCCCAGCTAACAATCAAATCTTCTGATATGAAACTAAAAGACATCCAATTTTAATACACCAGTGTAGTATAAAAGGATCATATACTAGAAAGAAATGTCATATGAGTACACAATTTTGTTTAGGATGCTTTACGTCTGAATAGCAACACATACAGGCTTTTATTTCAAATTGTATAGACTCTCATAAAGACACTCCATTAATGTTCGTAATGTAGAAGCTATAATCTGCTTCTCTAAAAGTAAAAGCATCCATCAAGCATCATACACAGGAGCCAGAAACCAATTAATCTAACAATGAAATGCTGCTGATTATGTGACTCTGGCTGGGGTGCATTTATTGCTACTCTAAGGTATGCGGTTGATTGTTTATCAAAAGGAATCACAGTAAATACGAATCACGCTGCGCCATCACACAATTTCTTTATCTTGTTAGAACAAGTAGGGTAATTTCCAATGCTGTTCATAATTTGTTACGTTTCTATCACTCATTTATTTATTGTTATTTATTTATTTATTCAGGTAATCAACAGCGTTACAAAACAGATATATCCTTAAAAATTAACACCAATTACATAGCCAATAATAGATTACCCCAAAAGATCATTTTGTTATTAATGATAGACCGTCCAGAGTCCTGCCAGCAGGACTTTGCGTACTACCGGTAGGACGCAATGTTTTTGGTTATATGAGGCTTTCTAAGCCTGCTAGCAGGACGCAATTAACTGACATGCATACTGCGTCTTTTTCTGATTCAGCGAGTTTTTGAATCGTGTTTCTACGATTAGTCTGGCCGAGATGGCGACGAGTATAACACGTGGAGTCCGCGTTCGCGTCAAAGCCACATATTTTGACGAAATTGATGGCCAGAAAAACTGGAGTCGCAAACATTTTGGTGATGACTACGATATTAGTTATTGTTGGGGTACAGGCCCCCGATTTTCGCGCTATCGCGATCATCTCCCCAGTCGAGATATCGGTTTTGATACGGCCTAAATCCGTAGAAAACAATCTCGACCTATATTTATTTCGATCCAAAACGGGTCGAAATATCTCGGTTGGTCGAAAGGCTAGTCGTAAGAATAGCTTTTTCTTGTCTTTGATAGAAATTTCGGTATCTCAAAATCGATATTTCGACCATGGTCATGATCTCGCTAGCGCCAGAATCGCCCCGCAGGACAGGAAGAAACTGCTTTACCTACCACATCACGAGTGGAATCCCTGCATGACATAATCATTTTCTTGTTTATTTTTCTACCCCGTAACCTCTAGAAGCGCCCGCGTCTATTTCTAGATACCTATACCAAAAAATACAAAATGTTTGTCACCCCTGCCTTATTCTATTACGCTCGAAAGTCAAGTACTGCTGGAAGGACAGCTTCTGATATCCATATACAGTCCACAAAATATTGCGTACTGCTGGCAGGACGCACGTCCCTAGGATTGTCCTTCCACGAGCTCCTTCCAGCAGGACCAGGGCTTGGACGTTCTATCATTAACATGTGTTTTAGTAAGGCAAAAAGAAGAAACGGACTAGTAGAAGCTGCTGTATTTTTTTTTATTTTTTTTTCTTTATGTATGTTCATTCTATTACATTTACATATTATGTTTATATACGTATATAATGTGAATAAATATATATATAAAAATAGATATGCAATAAATATATTTCTATATAATAATATAATACGTTGCTTAGTTTATTGTTCCGGTTGTGTAAAGTGTTTGAGAATGCAGTTTCTGAAGGAGGCCCTGGAGTTATTGAACGGGTCGATGTGTTGGAAGGTGTCATATTGCACTAAGAGAGAATCGTTTCAAATAGAAAATAAGGGGCTATACGTCGGCTTTATTCTAGGTTTGGATAATGAAGTATTTTCATAATCAACTGGTTTCGGAATTAATCGGACCTCACCGTGTACAATCAATGTTGCTGTGGTCAGTGCTGCGGTTTTCGAACAACTCCAACCCGGTTGATTAAAAAAATATAATTACTTTATCCGTAAAACGCTGCTCTGAGGGATAGACAGATTAATTATGCTAGCCACGTTGTCTAAATCCAATTTGTTTTAGCAAAAACTCGACCGACATAGCATGTTATCTATAAACACAATTTATTACTAGCGAAAGAACAAAGTGAATAACAAGTTTACATCTTTCAGGCTTATCTCATTATTGATAAAAGGTCTGTTGTAGTAAACATTTTAGTATTGTACTAAATTCTTGTTTTGACATTGCCTCAGAAGGGCAAAATATTGAACAGATAGGATAGACTGATTAATAAAAAGAGATATATTTACAGAGACTCGACAGTTTGAAAACACAAAGTAGTGAATTATTTAGAGTTTTAATCACGTGTGATACTTTTAATCCGTTATCACTGATTTAGAGATAATATAAATTAAATTTACCTATATCTTCAAGGTTTATGAGAACATCTTGAAACAGGTCTTTAGATTCTTATTCGAACGTATCGTAAGGACAAACAGGCAGAATAACAGATGATATCATTCGTAGAGATAACAATGGATATATACCTGCTTTTTTCAAAAGCCTGCCTTCTGCTATAAGATACGATCCCCTGGAAAATCTCGCAATGCGGCACTTGTAAAATACCACCATAATTACATTTCGTCTTATTTCCCACGCTCCCTCTCAGTTTCCCCGCGCACCCCCCAAAACAGGCTTCACCCCTCCCCCTACTGTGGTAATAACATCGTATGTTTAGTACACGTGTAGCCGTCGTATTAGAGACATAAAGATGTTTTATGTCGGTGGCGTGATTTACTTGCCGATATCGCGAGAAATGAACAAATATTTGGGAACGTTCGAGAATCTTTCCGAAATGCTTTACGATGTCACGGAGCGTAGGTAATTAATCTGAAAATAGAATTACAATAAAATGTTTGGATAACCTCCCGTAGTTTTCTTGTAATTGATTTTATGGCTGGGTAAGCCACTGGCAAAATCATGCAAAAAACTGATAGTCATTGCATCCTTGGAAGTGTGGACCCGGAACTAGATTAGAATTTCAGTAATTTTGAATCATCACATCACAAAAAAGTGACACGCTGGCTCAGTACGGGTTATTGCAGGGGTTTTACGACTACTACTTACTCCAAGTAGTCATAGTAGCCGGGACCTACAGCTTAACGTGCCATCCGAAACACGGAGCGCCCGAAAATGAACTTAAGACTAATTAATTATCTCATTTGTACATGGTCAGCACCGGGATTCGAACCTGCATCTCCTGCGTGAGAAGCAAGCGTGAAGCCCACTAGACCACGGGGAAACTACAACAATTTATTCAAAAGGAAGATCCAAAACAAAACTTTGTCGCAAGTTTTCCGCCAAATTTAACGCCTGCAGCAGCCTCGTGGCAAGGTTGTCGCACATTCTGTAATTTTCGGGACCGCGACCCGCGATATTTACGGCCCCAAGTTTTAGTGGCCGGACAGATGCGGGCTAACTACGGCACACTTGCTTGCAAGAGTGCTCTTGCAGATAAATAGGGGGAAAGTCAAGTTCGACTGTTGTTGTAGGATTAGCTTTATACTATGGTATAATGATTTGTTTGGTGACGCATGGAGGGACATAGTGCGAGAATGTGGCAGGTTCGGCGAGATGACTGTATGAAATTGCTGTCCCATAGATTATTAATTTTGTAGCTATATTTTGAAATGAATTAATTTGTAATTGTATTGATTTTATCAAATGGAATGCAATTAATCACGGAGTACCATTAATTACTGTTAATTAATGTTTATTGTATTTGTATAGCGATTAGTCTGTAATGCTATACAATTTAATTTGAATAATAAATAAATAAATAAATATCTTGTTTTGGAGTGAAGACTATTCAAACCCTCGAGGGTTCTATCTGTTCAGATATAGTCTTACGGAAAGACTGCAACTTATCAGAACAAATTAGTTCATCTTGTCTTCTAAAAATGGTTATAGTTAACAATAAATAAAGATGCCCCCAGTGTTTCCTCTCACATGCAGACTTCAATATGAAGAAACACAGAGAATGTAAAAAGAGCAAGAGTCATATTGGTTCGAAATCAAATAACAAAGGAATCAAAACTAAAATCTCACGCCATTTTCCATCCCTTTGTGCGATTGTAACAGAAAATAGCTCAATTTGCATAGTTTTCCATTCCGCCGCCGGCACGACTCTCCTATAAACAGTGTGCAACTTTTGTCCAATGTTGTATTTATTTTGCTCTAACAAAAGAACCAGAGAAAGTATTTTACAGCAAGACAAACGTTTAAAGTTTTCATCACGTGGCTGAACCGAGAACTTTGTGTTGGACCTAACGCTCTGTAACGGCTTAAATTGTTCAAGCATTTTATGGTTGTACACTGAGAAAAATTTCCAGTGATACCTTCTGAGTTATTCCTTCTAAGTGCTTTACCTACCAAAAAAAACACGTTTCCGTCCCAAAGTTTCCGTCTAAGTAGGTAGGTCACAAGTTACCTTCTGAAATATTGAAGGATATATTTTTTTTCCTACTAAATTGGAAAGAAATTTCAGGAGGAAAGATTTAGGAAGGTAATTTTTTTGAAGGAACAGCATTTTTTTACCCACTGAGTTTGGTGGGTTGTAAAAATAGAAGATAAATTTGGAAGGATCAAAGGAAGTCCTCCTGACTTGGTGGGTACTTTTATCTCCCAAGTTGGCAGGTATCATAGTTTAGTAGGAAATTTTCACCTATCCTACCATTTTAGTCGGAAAATTAACATTTCTTACCTTTCAGATAAGTGGGTAAGATTTTAGAAGGTAAATTTTTTGAAGGAACAGCATCTTTTACCCACTTAGTTTGGTGGGTTGTAAAAATAGAAGTTTAATTTGGAAGGATCACAGGATGTCCTCCTGACTTGGTGGGTACTTTTATCTTCCAAGTTGGCAGGTATTATAATTTAGTAGGAAATTATCACAGAACCTACCATTTCAGTCGGAAAATTAACATTTCTCACCTTTCAGATAAGTGGCTAAGATTTTAGAAGTCAAAAATTTAATAGGAACAGCTCTAATTGACCTACTGAATCTGGTGGGTTGTAGAAATAGAATGTTAATTTGGAAGGATTAAAGGAAGTGCTCCTGACTTGGTGGGTACTTTTTATGTTTCGAGTCGGTAGGTATTATAATTTTGTAGGTAATTGTCAGATAATCTTCCATTTTAGTCGGAAAACTAACATTTTATACCTTTCAGATAAGTGGATAAGATTTTAGAAGGTAAAAATTTAATAGGAACAGCTCTAATTGACCTACTGAATCTAGTGGGTTGTAGAAATAGAACGTTAATATGGAAGGATTAAAGGAAGTCCTCCTGACTTGGTGGGTACTTTTTATCTTTCAAGTCGGTAGGTATTATAATTTAGTAGGAAATCGTCAGATAATCTTCCATTTTAGTCGGAAAATTAACATTTCTTACCTTTCAGATAAGTGGGTAAGATTTTAGAAGGTAAAAATTTAATAGGAACAGCTCTAATTGACCTACTGAATCTGGTCGGTTGTAGAAATTAAATGTTAATTTGGAAGGATTGAAGGAAGTCCTCCTGACTTGGTGGGTAATTTTTATCTTTCAAGTCGGTAGGTATTATAATTTAGTCGGAAATTGTCACATAACCTACTATTTTAGTCGGAAATTAACATTTCTTACCCTTCAGATAAGTGGGTAAGATTTAAGAAGGTAAATTTTTTATAGGAACAGCTCTAATTGACCTACTGTATCTGATAGTTTATAGAAATGGATTGTTAATTTGGAAGGATTAAAGAAAGTCCTCTTGACTTGGTGCCTGGTGGGTACTTTTTATTTTCGTGATGGGTATTATATTTTGGTAGGAAATTGCATAATAGTAATAATTAGTGAAGTCTGTATACGTATATGTATATGTATTAGCTTTTACCCGGGACTTTTCACCCTCTTAATGGTTGAAATTACGACAATAACGATATGCGTTGCTTTAGTTTAAACTATACCTAAGCTATAAGTAATAACTACCTATGGTATTCCACGTCCTCAACGTTCGATTTTAAAATAGTTTTTATTTTCATAATCGGCGACCCGATAAACCATACCAACGATATCATGATCATGACTTTGTCATCACATTTCCCCTTTTCAGGGGTTAAATTAAGAAAAACCTGAAACACTTGTTCACACATTTTTCGTAAGCTGTACTTTTGGCAAGTTTCAAATAAAATATTCCGACTAGTAATCTCTTTACCCATACAAACTTTAGACTCCCGTTTCATTCCCTCAGGGTGTGAATTTTGAAAAATCCTTTCATAATGCACTTGACCTCCGATAGGACATGGCACCCAAAGAAGAAGTGCACCTCTAGACCTCATAAAGTAAGATAGCATAAACGATTTTTCTGATATTAAAACATGCTTCAGTTTCATCGTTGTACCTAAGTATGTGCATGTGCTTACAGAAGGAAAAATATTCCCTCCATTCGAAAGGAAAACTCCACATATTCCTTCCCTTCTTCCTATCAAAGGTAGGAATATTTAGATTTTCCCACAATACTCCCTATTAGTCCCTATACATTCGATGTCCCATCATTCCCCCCGCGCACTTCAAGTAACGCCCCCTCAACGCGTGGCGTCTCTCGCGCCGCCCGGCGCGCCCCAGCCCCAGTCATGCAGAAACTAGATTGATTATCGCACGCTGTCACATCGACGCTCGATAGCGCGAAATATCTCTCTTGTTCATCATCACAGTATTTCACCCAAGCATTTGTTGATCCCATATTAAAGACTTTCTGTAAGAGCATCCTAAGTGTTTCCCTTATAGTGGCGCCCAGCTAGTGGCAACAAATAGTGAAAACTGTGCACACGCAGGTAGGCATTGAACGAAAAAACTGTGTGAATACGTGAATATCTACCTACTTCGTCGTGAAAACACCAAAACAAACCTGTGACTCGTAAATACCTACCTACTTCATTTCGTAGTGGAAGCAGTAACGTACCTACCGAGGTACCTACCAAACAAATCGCCGCTGAACCGTACCTACCTACTCATTACCGTCCCCGGAGCATTGTTGCTACTTCACAATGGCTCCGAAGACGACAGCGAAGACAACCACGACCAAGCTGGTGATGAGACCGCGGCGACGGCGCCCGCCAACGTGACGACGGAGCAGCTCTCCGTGCTGTTGGACACCATCGCCAAGGCTGCCGAGACCAACCGCGTCCTCATGGAGAGGATGACGAGCCTGCACCAACCCGGGTCGCCCCTAGGCATGGAGGCACCCGGCGCGACCAGCACCCCTGCGCGAGCGACGCCATCGGAATTCATGATGCAACCGCCAGGGACCCTCGCCAAATGCACGGCGAGATACGACGGAGCGACAGGAACCGCCGACACACTCGAAGCGTTCATAGAAGCAGTGAAGGTGTACAAGGAGTGCGCCAACGTCTCCGACGAGCACGCACTGCGCGGACTGCCGATGCTGCTGACCGGCGACGCCGCCGTGTGGTGGCAAGGAGTCAAGGCCACCGTAGCGTCGTGGAGTGCTGCGCTCGAGCGTCTACGAAGCATGTACGGGACCCCGCTGCCAGGATACAAGATCTTAAGCCTATAAAAACATAGAGTCCACAGGTTAAGTGTCAAAGTAAAAAATAATAGGATTTGTGTGTTCTATCCGAATATCAGTTATATTTTCTGGCCGGCACTTTTACTTTTACGTGAATGATCTCTTTTCTTATTTGTACTAGACTATTAGAAAGTTTTGTTTTACGTATCGTATTTCGTATTGTTTGGAAGATAAGGTACAATACGTCACTTTAAACATAAGCGCTTAATGTGTCTCTTAACTATTTCGACCTAAATAATAGAAAGAAAAATCATTTCACGAATACACGTTTCTTTCATACCTAATTACTGGTTTTATTTATTACTACACTACATATGTGTCGTTCCCAAGCAAAAGGGACCACTTTGGCGTTGTTAATAAATACTACTTTTAAATGCATTGCTATCTACCTACAGCCTGTTGTTAGAAGGTCTTTACAGACAGGCGAAAAAGTGGTCCCCTATGCTTGGTCAACGCATTAACATCACACTTTCGCAAAAAAAGGATACTATAACTTACTTTATCTGTTTAATTTCAGGTCGTTATCTACATAGCCTACTACAATTGGAAGGTGAATACAGCGGGAACCTGGCATGACCCTCTAATAACCTACTACCCTACTACAACGGAATGTGAATACAGTGGGAAACCTGGCATGTACCCTCTACATAACCTACTACCCACCTACAATGGAAGGTGAGTACAGTGGGAAACCTGGCATGTACCCTATACATAAGCTACTACATTGGAAGGTGAATACGGTGGGAAACCTGGCATGTACCCTGTACTGTGGGAAGGAATTTCCTATCATTTGTGGTCAAAGACAAATGGTAGGAAATTGCTTCCCACAATAGAGGATACATGCCAGGTTTCCCACTGTATTCACCTTCTATTGTAGTAGTGGGAAGGAATTTTCTATTATTTGTGAAAACAAATGGTAGGAAATTCCTTCCCACAGCAGAGGGTACATGCCAGGTTTCCCACTGTATTCACCTTCCATTGTAGTAGTGGGAAGGAATTTCCTATCGTTTGTGTAGACAAATGGTAGGAAATTCCTTCCCACAGCAGAGGGTACATGCCAGGTTTCCCACTGTATTCACCTTCCATTGTAGTAGTGGGAAGGAATTTCCTATCGTTTGTGTAGACAAATGGTAGGAAATTCCTTCCCACAGCAGAGGGTATATGCCAGCTTTCCCACTGTATTCACCTTCCATTGTAGTAGTGGGAAGGAATTTCCTATCGTTTGTGTAGACAAATGGTAGGAAATTCCTTCCCACAGCAGAGGGTACATGCCAGGTTTCCCACTGTATTCACCTTCCATTGTAGTAGGTTATCTATACAAACGGTAGGAACTTCCTTCCCACAATAGAGGGTTAATGCCAGGATTCCCACTGTATTCACCTTCCATTGTAGTAGGTTATCTACACAAACGGTAGGAACCTCCTTCCTACGGTAGAGGGTAAATGCCAGGATTCCCACTGTATTCACCTTCCATTGTAGTAGGTTATCTACATAAACGGTAGGAAATTCCTTCCTACGGTAGAGGGTATATGCCAGGTTTCCTACTGTATTTATCTTCCATTATAGTAGGTTGTCTATACAAACGGTAGGAACTTCCTTCCAACAATAGATGGTAAATGCCAGGTTTCCCACTGTATCACCTTCCAATGTAGTAGGTTATCTACACAAACGGTAGGAAATTCCTTCTAAAGATGGAAGGTACGGCAAAATTTCCCACTGCATTCACCTTCTTCAGTAGTAGGTTATCTACTTAATAGGTAGGAAATTCCTTAAAACTGTGGAGGGTACATGCCAGGTTTCCCACTGTATTCACTTTCCATTGTAGTAGGAAATTCCTTCCTACGATTAACCGTCTGTTCAATTACCTTCTGTTTTGACTCAGTAGGAAAATAAAAGTGTCACATATCCTTCCTTTAATTACCTTCTGTTTTAAATTGGAAGGTAATAAATACCGTCCGTTTAATTACCTTCTGTTTTGACTCAGTAGGAAAATTATTGAAGGTAATAAATTGGTGGGAAACTAAAGGCTTAGACGGTAATATTCATCCATGTAATCCGTCGAAAACAGTGGGAAAGTTCGGAAGGAAATCACATGGTAGGAAACTTTGGACGGATAAAAATAGTTGAAGTATCCCTCCAAACTAGACGGTAAATTTCCTACTGAGTCAAAACAGAAGGTCCCTCCTTCCGATTTCAGACGGATTTTTTTCTCAGTGATGTGTGTTATATTTCAGTGGTTTTATCTTAAAAGTGGTATGAGTAGGTGAACGAACATGTGACACAACAATTTGTCAATCATTTATCATAGCTGTTATTTTTTTTAGAAACAAGTACTTATCATGAACAAGGGTTTAATTTATGTGGGAGTTTTATCACAAACTAGATAAAATACAACGCCATCCAACAAGCGCGGTGACATCATAACTCCTGTGTATTATATGATCCAACCTAATTTCCATACTGCAAATAACCTCCGTCCACTAGGATGACCACGAATCTGTCAGATGAGTTTCGAAAATAGGATTCTTCCATATAACACTCGTCCATGAAGAGCTCCGTAGCATCGTAAATAATAAAACTAAATGAAAAGAAAATTCAAAATATTATGCCTTCACGAGGATTCGAACCCAGGACTTACGGATTGCGCGACCTACATCATACCCTGTGCCACCACAACGATGTGGGAAGACGCAAAATATAATAATATGATCATTATATTTAATATTGATATTATTTTATTATATCGCAGGGTGTATCAAAACACGTCGTTGTGTATTTCAGTATTTGTTCATTTTGCGGCAACAGATATCCTACACATTTTGTGAAAATGTGTAGGATATCTGTTGCCGCAAACAAAACAATTCCGCGCTTTCGCTATAGACACTGCTAAGCCATATCCGTACGTGACTCGCCGCCCTGATGGACGGGCGGACGGACGGACGGACAGCGAAGGCTTAGTAATAGGGTCCCGTTTGGTGGGTTTGGCACCCTTCGGTGCACGGAACCCTAAAAAGCAAAAACCCATTTTGGTACCTCACAGGCTTAGGTAGTGTCTTGTACAGTAAAAACTATTATTATGATCAATCAATTATGCATTTAGCCTGCAGTTTCCATAGTAGAGCCAGATTCATGTAAAATTTTATTTATTTGTCCGATAGGGCTTACCACTTTTATTAGAACATGCCCTTAGGCAGTTACAATGACTACAGGATGGAAAGCTAAACTTAATACATCGGAAAAAACTTGTCAATTCTATAAAAAATACCAACTTGGCCCTTTTGCAAACTTAGACAGCAAAGGCTTTATTGATATCAATCGAAGTAAACTTAGCAGTCTATAAAACTTTTGTTAGCCGCGCCAAACTATAGAAACTTGAGGAAGCGTTAAAGTTAGGTGATAGAGGACAAAAATAAATTTCTGGTATGTTCTGCTAATATGAAGAGATTTAATAGTTATTGCTTTTTTATTTCGGACGATGACAGTGTAAGATGACCAATAAATCATAATACTAATCCTTAGGAAAACAAAACTAAGTTTTGTTTAAGTGAGTCCGTGTGATTTTCGTAAAGTATTATGAAACTACGCAAAAACTCGTAGGTATCTTGTTTTGGGACCCCCTTTAAATTTAGTTTCTATGTATTTCATTATTTGTACCTACAACTAAACATTCTTTGAAAACGGTCTGGCACCTCTCAGGTACGGAACCATAAGTTTTTTTTTATTTCGATTTAATATAAGTAGGAGAGATAATAACTCAATCACATTTGTTCGTATCCGGGTCAAGGCACGTGCGGTGGGGACATTAATGGGCTTTTCTGTACCTTTTTCAACTCCTATTCCAAAGCATTAACGGGGATGAATAGGTGAAATCTCTCTTTGTGAATGTTTTCCTTGATGCAGCAGTGGAAATGTTGCCATAGTCTTTTTCAAAACGATGTGGCTGAGGCAAGAAGAGATGTTGTTTATCTTTGGCCGATCATGCCAAATGACAATTGAAAAGTTATAGTTATAAATTACCTACCTACTGATGACCGAATATATTTTTATAATTTACTATACCCCATGGCGACCCTATCCAGGCGGCTCCATAAATCAGTGACTCGTAATAAACGTCAGTACAGCTGCCACCGGAGACGCGTATTTGTCACGAGCCTCATGTCAGGGGTCTCGGGGAAGTATTCCCGAAAAGGGCGGAAAAATGCGACGCAGAAGGTTACTGATCGCGTCAAGGTAGCTACGCTTATAGGGACCATTTTTTGGGCAGTAATTGCCCGGCAACTGTAATTGATCAATCTAGAGATATTGTTTCCGCGACATTGCTTGTAATTGCTGGCTGCTCAAACTGCCACCTTTATGAGTTGTGACGTTGACGACAGCGACCAAACGCTAAATAAATAAATTGCTTCATATATACCATATTGGTCTGTGTGGTGTTGCTGTAGCTCTAGCTACAAATAGCTGTTGCCATTATTGTTGCTGTAAATTGCTAGATGCTAGATGTAGCCATGAGTGGCGTGATGTCATAGTTGCTCGGACTTGCGCAATTTTAATTGCCCTTTTAAGCGTTTTTTAGGGTACTGTACCCGAAGGGTGCCAAACGGGACCCTATTACTAATAGGCTCCGCTGTCCGTCTGTCCGTCCGTCCATCCGTCCATCAGCGGGTCCTAGAGCACGAACCGTAATAGCTATAAAGTTAAAATTTTCACAGAATGTGTATATCTATTACCGCAATAAAAACAAATACTGAAATATGAGAGATATTACAAATTAAAGGGGGTCCCCGCACAAGAGACTTGTTTTTATACACCTACGCATTTCAATATGATGCTATATTTCGCGCTCACCCACATCGTTGTTGTAGCTAAGCCGGTAGGTTGTAGGCCCTCAATCCATAGGTCATGAGTTCAAATCACCGTGAGGGCATAATCTTTTTTAATTTACTTTTTCTTTTTGTTTTATTGTTTTGAGTGCTTAAGTTTTGTTGTACGATGGTACGGTACCCTTCGTGTGCAATTCCGACCCGCACTTGACCGATTTTTTAGAAATGCTACGATTTGATATGTGTCCTCACCGAGGACTACAGTTGGCCTTTAGGAGTAAGATTGAGACGAACTCCACCACAGGGAGCACTTATCCAGTGGAGAGCGCATAGATACATTTTCCTTTGAAACACAACTCACAAATTTACGGGCGGCGGAGGACGAGGTAAGAGAGCTGTGATTGGTCAGCCGCTGCGAAAATGTCTGGCGGCCCGTCATCGTACATAGGTTGCGTATGCGAACGTTTGTTGAACACAACAAACGTTTGGCGAGCCGCATTCCCCCGCAGGCACAGTCAATTGGATCCCAGTCGTCTCCACATCCCTAGCCAACCTCCAAGCTATGGCCCAACCCCACCGGCTACTCAACTCTACCCCCCAACAATCATTCAACATTCGACCAAACATGCTAAACCCATCGCTATTGTATAGTCTCTGCTCCACCATCCTGGCGCAGTGCGAGTTGGGTTGGCTTGAGTTGGTGGAGGGGTTCATAATTAAATAGGTATCTGGGAACCGAGCTTTGCTCAGCGGTGGTAATCATAGTGGTAGTCATAATGAAATATTATATTTCATATTCATCAGATTTAATTAACATCAATCAATATGCTGCTCTGTTTTTAAATAGCTGAAAACGAGAAGCAAGCAAGGAGGATGAAAAGCAGATTATTAATTTAGATTCGACCTTATTTGATGATATGAAATCGCAACGGGAAACAAAATTTTTGATGGTCATTGGAATTTATGCCTTATTTTCATTGTAATGTGAAATTAATAACAAATCTTTATTCCAGAATAAATTCCATAAAGTTAACTTATAAACTAACACAAAATACAGCTTGATTTTTTATACTTTAGAAAGATAATATTGAGAAAAGCATGAATAATCGGAAATACGTGATTTTTCAGTTATGAAACCTAGTTTGATCGATTTTTTACCCCCAAAAACCCCTATATTATCATCGAAAACTACAGCGCCTTTTTCTAGAACTCAAAACATTATATCGTTACCCCATACATAGATACACCCTAATATTCCTCATATCATATTGATGGTGGCCCTCGGCCAGTCTCGGCTGACTTCGTCAGACTTCGACTGGGCCTCGGATCCACCAATTAGGGATTTGTCGTACATTTTCGGACGCTCCGTGTTTCGGATGGCACGTTAGGCTGTAGGATGTAGGTCCCGGCTACTATCACCACTTGGTAGAATTTTGTTGTAGTAAAACCCTCCACCAACGCACTCTGAGCCAGCGTAGTGAAGTTTGGCCCAATCTTACTCGTATAGGGGTAAAGGCCTGTGCTCCTCGGTGCGGACAATAATGGGCTACATTTGCATTTACATGTGCTGTGCACACTGTATAACTGTTCACTTCGGTGTGCTTTTTACTGGTACTTGCGCCTTCAGTGTAAACAGTACACTTCTTTTTAGAAACGTACTTAAAAAAGGAGTTCTAAATCCCAAGGGTGATTTCCTGATCGAGCCTCTTATCGTTTCCCCGGTAAATATCTAGGAGATCGCTCAGCAAAAATGGCGTTGGTATTATCCACGCGACATCCCAACAAGGTTCCCAGTGGACCTATTATTGTAGAATTCTATAGATATCGATGGCATCGGAATCGCATCTCCTCCTAGGTCAACTAGGTCTGGAAGCGTCATACTTTTGCTTATCCTTCTGCCAAAGATTTTAAAGCATATATACTTCTACAGTATAACAATTCTTCAACAAATAATTCCGAAGACCGTGAAAGATGTTGGATGATTTTGATGAAACTAGGGAGTTTTATCATATTTTAACGGTTAAGAATTATAAAAGCGCTTTACATCTTACTTTTTAGTACATTTTTGTGTAATACATGGGCGCTTAATATTAATCATTGTATCCACGCACAGTCCCTAAATTTGCTTACTTCAGTTATGTTTATCGTTGCTACATTACCTCATCAAGTGTTGAGTTTTTGTTCGCAAGTCAGCTTCAGTGTCAATTACTCTCAATATATCCTCTCCGTTCCCCGGCCCAGCGGTGCAGGCCGCCCCACTCCCCTTCCCCCTCATCTCCCCTGCGGCTGTCAATCGCTGCACTACGAGAAGCCTAATAGCATGTCACAGCCAGCCGACCCGATAAGTGATTGCTGTAGGAAAAGTACGATTTTTTTGTGTTAACGAAAATGAAGCACAGAAAGTAAAGTTTTATTTTAACTGTATTTAATTCTTGCGGTAATAAGTCAATAATTTCATTACACTCTTTAATTTGTGCGTTTCATAAAACACAACGAAATACGAAAAACGAAACGCGGTGATAATAAAAACCTATTATTATTAACTATGACTTAAATAATTTGTTATAATTAAGCAGCCTAAGAAGATCCATTTTTTCTCATTATTTCGCTTGAGTTATGTTTTAATTTACTCCCTTGTTCAGGTAAATCTCGCAAATTCAAATTTATTACGCGGAATGCAATCGAAAAAGTTTCCTAGTATCTTCTCGCGGAAGAATTTACGGGCTGAGACTGAATAATGTGGCAGAGACAGTCGGGATCTTGAAATATCGTTGTTTTATTCGAGAGAGGTGTCCGCTGGACTCTCAACACATATGCGCAGACTTCCATTTGTGTCAAAATATCACCGATAGACTATAAATCATTGTTATAGTCAGGAAGATGCCGGAGGCGGGCAAACCTAGCAAAATGTAAGGGAATTAATAATATAACCACAGATTAAAGATGCCAGTTAAAAATAGTTCGTTTTGAATCATCATAATTTCTTTTTTTACCCCTTGTGTTTGTACATAAAAACTTAAACACAAGACAATATTCATAGAACGCGCCGAAAACTCATTCCCCATTTCTGTTAATGCCTGTGTTGTGAATGTGTGTGTTGTCCTTTTTCTCTATTTGTCTGCTGTAATTTTGAAATCGGAGCTACAGGCAAGCTACAGTGTGAAAAAGCTCAACAAAAGAGCTTTGTCTCAGCGTCTAGTTTTTAAAAATACGAATGGCGAAAATGAAAATTAAAGCTATTTCTGTTTCCCATTTCCTTTGTTTGAAATGTTATCTTGAATTTTAAAAAGTTGTAGACTACTTCGAAGACATCTCTTTATTTTTAAAGAACAACAACTTTGAATCCCGGCTTTATTTCAGGACTTTATCCTACAATGAAGCTAAAGAGAAAGTTTTTGATGATGACATTTCAATTATTTACCGTATATTTTATCTAAATTTAATTCAAGAGAAACAGACAGTTGATACAGTACAGTCCAATGTCTTGGATGAAAAGTAGTGGTTGGTACGTTTATGACAGACTCTGAACTTTACTTCGATCTATCCTTTATTTTACTGTTGAAATCTGTTGCGTAAATTTTATTAGTATTTTTTTATGTAGATATATAAAAAGTAAATGCTAGAAGTTAAGTGCTTCGTTGACCAAGTATCTTATCACCATCTTTCGGTAATCAGTGATAATTTGGAAGGACGCTACGAGAAGGTACATGTTTTCACTTCATGTAAGTAATACCTACATCATATGTCTTTAATCACAGTGGTTTATGACATATAATGTACACAGACTGGCAGACGAATAGATTGGTAATACTCTTTAAACTCCGATTTTCTCATAACACACCGTTTTCCACAAGGCGTCATCATCTCTACTAATTTGTTTGTATATTTGCCCGTCAGATTAACCCGTTCAGATTAGTTCAAGATCTGGCGGATTACGCGGGTTACTCTCTTGTCCCAGTTTAGTTAGCTTAATTTGGGAATTGAGAGCTTTCATAGCAGTTACGAGAGAGAATATACAGCGCGCTACAAACGTTATATTTATTATTTTCTAGGAATATTAGTTTAGATACCGATTTAGGTAGCGCAAATACACAACACATATGGATATTTTTGTTATGCAAACGGAGAATAAAATAAAATAGTATAACTGGCTAGGTGCGAGTCGGACTCGTGCACGAAGGGTTCCGTACCATTATCTATAAAAACGGCAAAAAAAATCATGCCTGTTGTATGGGATTTCATTGTTCCTTGAATATTTATTATAATCCGTTTTTAAACGACTTCACAAAAGGAGGAGGGATATTTTTATAATTTTATTTTTTATGTATGTGCCCTGATTGCACCTAGACAAATGGACCGATTTGGAAAATTATTTTTTTGTTTGAAAGGGTTTACTTTTCAATTGGTGTCATTGTCACCAAGTCAGGATCTGATTATGGGATCCTGGAAAAATCGAGGGAAATCTTCAAATATTACAGGCAGTGATTTTTGTGTTTTTCATAATAACTCGTGCATTTATTCATGGAAAGCATAATATTGTGACGCGGAACTGATGATGAAGACCACTCATGGCCACCAGAACTGCTCAATACTAGGTACAAATATAATCTTGTACGAGTGCCTGACGGGCAACGTATAGCCTAAACCGGTGGACCTAGAGCCATGAAACTTTGTACAGGGTTCCTTATGTGGCACAGGGCAGCACTGAGACAGGATTGCACTGGGGGGGGGGGGGGGGGATTAGGGGGTTACAGTTTGTATTAAACTCAAAAAGCACTTGTCATTGATTTCTAGTCAAATAGGGTTTGTGGAAGTCGTTTTTTAAAGTTATAGCTAGTTATATTAACGATGGACGTGAAAATGCTCACATAATAATGAATGTAATCGACCATTAAAACTAAATTCTAAGGAGAATCCACGCGACAGAATCTTGTATAGGGTAAATATTAGCCGGCGCGCCATCAGCTAATTGCGTGATGGATGGACGGTGGCCGGACTAACAAAGGAGCTTACGACCGAACATAGAATATCCTAAAATACCTCTTTGTTTGAGGCGCACTTTTGTACGCTTTGATTTATTATTTCCCGTCGAGGAAATCAAACCTATCAAATGAAAATTATTTTGGCCTAGAGGCACGCGTTACGAAAATATGGGCTTTGATCTCAAAAACAATACGAGAACAATCTAATATTCGGTTGCACAACATTGGAGGGTATTATTTGCGAATAATGGTAAACAATGGTAAATTTTTCTCTTCCGATTTTTCTAAGATTCAGATTCAGATTCGTTTATATGCATAATTATGATTTTGGTATTATATACAATACAAGTTCTTAAATTAATATAATAAAAAAAATAATATTTTATACATCAACATAAACATTTACATACAGGCACAAACATTGCTTCTGGCCCCACACGAGGATACCCTGTGTCGTGGGAACCAGAAACATCGACATCATAAACATGTTAACATCCAAGACCTATGTTTTTTTTGTCCCCAGCCGGGATTCGAGCCGAAGACCTCTCGCATGGTAGGCAGATGCGCAACCGCTGCGCCACAGAGGTCGTCTTTACCACCCTTTCGAATGCGACGACGACCTCTGTGGCGTATTGGTTTCACTTTTCAAGCGAGAGGTCACACGGGTTCGAATCCTGGCTGGGGATGATTAAATAAAAAGTATGCTTATGGTTGCTACTAAACCACTGTCGCTAGTTCCCTAGAGACAAGATTTTCTAATTGGAGGTCAGAAGCAACGCGTATAAATGTTTATAATAAAACCACAATCAAAAAAGCGTTAGTATTTTCGATTTGTTTGTCAGTCTACCCCGGAAATATTTTGAAAATTAATTAATTTATATTGTATTTTGTACCGCCTTTTTCATCAACCCTGCAACAGCAAGCGCCACGTCATAACATCACCGCCAATGTCACCCGGCCGCTACTTCCATAACCCATAAATGTCCCGAGAGTAACGACAATTTGATGACTTTAAATATTCCTTTCGGCACCAGCTGTGTCAACCGTCATCTTCGTACGGTCTTGGACTTGCATTTGAAGGCTAGATCAACTCGCCTCTGTGTCCTGAATTGAATGGCATTTATTTACTGTTGAATAGGAAATTCTGAGGAAGAATCCGCATGGAAGGCTAACTTTGGTATAACCTATGATACCTAATATCGCAAGATGAATCTCAGCGTATTGTATGATCATTCGTTTGCGTAGGTATCAAATACATAAATTTATATTTCGGGTGGTATGAAATGTTATCATCAAAATAGGGTTGCTAACTATCAAAGTAGCGGTAGCATCGTTGGTACTGGTACCCCTTTACAATGTGTGTGCGCTCGATGTGACGAGTGTGTTTAAAAAAAATCCTGCCTAAAATTTAAAGTGAACCTAAACCACAGAAGAGATAATAGTATGCCTAAACAGTAGTTTTGTAACATTACACACAGGAAAAATGTACACTTTTGTTATGGCATATCAAATTGTTAAATATTTATTGCCACAATGAAGCATGAATAATTTGAATTTGAGTTTAAGTGGTATGAAAATATCATTGTATTTCGCATTCCGTCTAGGTGCGTCGGAGGAGAAGGTCGCGCCAGGATGGCCCAATCACGATAACTCAATCCTCACGCGATATCACAAAGATAACCTCGAACGAGGCAGGCAGGGTCACGGGCACGGGCAGGATCCGGACGATTATTCACCGGCCGGTGATCCGGATGCAGCAGGAGCAAATCCGGCAACGACACAACTGTTGGTTCGAATTCTGCCACTTGTACAACATACATCATCATCATCATATTGCTTATATGTTACTGTGTCCTTACTAGCAAATTGTTTATTTTGGAAGATGGCAAATTAAAAAAAAAAAACAAAATTGGCCCCTTTCCAAATGGTCTTGAGTGCTATTGAACGGATAAATCCTCAGATTATTGGAACTCTTCTACATACTTTATAGATAAATGATACAGTTTGTATGTAGAATGAGAAATTAATGAGTCACATAGGTAGAGCTTATTGAGTCCATTTGGGAGGCATGCTCGCTCACGTCCGCAGGAAATACTTGGTATCTACAGCATTTCACGTCTATCCCGGGGAGTGCTTACGAGCGACAAACCAACACTAACATTTCCAGGCTCTAGAAAGAGAACCTGTCCAAAGACAGTGAAATCTACAAAACACGTGACAAGCGAAATCAACCTCAAGTTGTTAGACTGCCATTATTTAACCCCTTCGCACTGGCAGAAACACACCGCTCGAACGACCGAACAATGGCGAACTATTGTTATATAGATGTGTCGGCGAACCAGTTACGAAATTGACTTGATTGAATTGGAACAGACTATAAAATTTAGTACAAATATTGAAAATATCTTATCTTCAAAAAATTATAGCAACCTTACAATATGCTTATTTTGAACATTGAAAGCCTTAGAACAATGACTAAAGGTGAAAGCACAGCACTGACGAGTGACAGAGCAGATACAAAATATGAGTAGTGGAATTGCTATACAGGAGCAAAAGGACGGGTTTAACCGCTGCTTGTCGACACAGCCCGTAAATATCGGCGCTTACAGTAACCCCGGTAAAATACTTGATTTATCGGTGCCATAATGCCATTACTTGTAAAGGAAAAGTTCTATGTCGTGTACTAATACATACGTGTTATCATAAAAAGTAGGCACAAAGCAAAGACAACGGAAGGTAATATTTCGAGGAGTAAAGTGTTCAAAGCTGCAAGCTAGTACAGCAAGAAACTAAATTGAACATATTTTATGTAGTATGCAGGTCGTTCAAGCTAATCGTGCGTGCTAAGTACGAGGAATAAGGCAAACTCAGCGGCCGGAATAAAACTGTTTATAGTAGTTGAACTGTACCACAGTATTGCGGACAAAATTTCGTGACGCAAAAAAAAACTAAAATTGGTCCAGTACTCTGACTTTTATAGGGGTCCAAAATACGCATAAAATAATCAAGATAGATTTTCAGTAACGAATCAGTAGGTATGTGTTCCATCTCTTGTGTGTACGAGGCCGAATCCGCATAGTAACTTTTGCAACGCGATACTACATTCCTACTGCATGCTCCATAACATCTTCCAGGTCCAAATAGGTTTTGGGTCATACCTACCCTTTGAATACCTACATAGTGTCTGTACTTACCACAGGGAAGTTCGTTTCATTATGTCTATTGATTCTCTTTTGTCCACAATTTCCCTACCATTCAGCTGTGTAAAGTATACCTTTGATTTAGAAGTTTAAATAAAGACATCGATTTTCTCTTTGTATTTTCTAACCTGCACATAAAATCTGAAACAACTTAAATAAGTGAATAACTTCCGTTACAAAAAGAGGGTCTGAACATAAATTAGATAAACTACCCTTTAGTCTTTGGATAATAAATGTTGGTACAGGCAGTAAGAGAAACAGATAAATGATCGTTCAAAATGATTAGTTTTTGGTTTACGCTTTCGCAGCGAAAATAAAAGTTTTTCTTTCTGTAGTAAGAAAAACAAACCTAGTTAATTTAGACGAAAGCAATTCGCGTTTCTCTGAACTAGGTTCTGAGTAATTCTACTGAGGCTCGGTCTCTCAAGAGTCGCAGTGTGCAATGTCAAATGCCACAGATAACTGAGGATGGAAAGATCAGCACTAAATTAAATACAAAATACATAGTTAAGCACGTTAACAAAATCCAGACAATAGACATCGCTGATAGTAACATTCCATAATAGGAACACGTCCAACTTTCATTTACAACAATGTTTCATTATCGCAGCACCTATTTTCCGAAAACCACAGCAAATCCAACATCCAAACTAAAACTTCGTTCTATGTACAATATTCACTGCACGCTAAAATTGGTAAACCTATTCCTTTGCGCGAGAGGCTATTTTCGCTCGGCGTTAGTTTGTTTACAACAAAGGTGTTACCGTGTTAGTCGGGGAAGTTAGTTATCGGTGGAGTGCTGTGAGAGGCTCAATGAGACCGCGGAACGTATGAGTATGACAGTGTCCTTCCTGTACCTTCGTGAGACACGCCGGAAGCTGAGCGAGACTATTGTGTCATCGACTGTACCTACATCGGTGTAGAGAAAAAGTTACCTGGGTAATGTTGGTTGATAAATTCTGCCCCCCTAGACAAAGTTAAACGCTAATGATAACTTTTTATGCATGCGATTTGACATTTGGATTCGCGCTAGGTAACGTCACCTTAGCGAAGCCAAAATGTCAAATCGCATACTTAAAAATTTGTCGTTTCGTTTCGCTATCCTTAGCGTTTAACATTGTCTACAGGCACTGTTCACGCAATTATTTCTAGAAGTTAACTTTAGAATACGACACGTAATTAGCCTAAAAAAACAACACTGAAAAAGGAGTTCGAACTTTTGTATGGAGCCTGGGATACGTGAAACTTGCAAGTACTTACCCAATTTCATTTTTAGGGTTCCGTACCCGAAGGGTGCCACACGGGACCCTATTACTGAGACTTCGCTGTCTGTCCGTCCGTCCGTCCGTCCGTCCGTCTGTCTGTCACCAGGCTGTATCTCATGAACCGTGGTAGCTAGACAGTTGAAATTTTCACAGATGATGTATTTCTGTTGCCGCTATAACAACAAATACTAAAAATTAAAAGAAATTTAATATTAAGGGGGCTCCCATACAACAATGGTGATTTTTTTGCTCATTTTTGCTCGATATTGATAATGGCAGCAGGTAGACGCTTAAAATGTTCACAATATATTGAGTATATTATTTACTTAAAAAATAAATAATTAAATTAAAATTAAATTAATATTTTGGGGGGGCTCCCATACAAATGATATTTTTTTGCGGTTTTTTATAGATAATGGTACGGAACCCTTTGTGCAAGAGTCCGACTCGCACTTGCCGGTTATTCATTTTAATAACATTATATTTAACAAAGATTCAGTGACAAAATTTCGTAGATAGGACTTACTGAGATAAGCAATTCAGTTATGTTACCTATTCAGTTTGAATATTATTTAAGTCTTTATTTTATGACCTTCGATGTTCTTTACTAGTTTTACGAACTCCAGTAGGTTGCGGTCGAGGTGAAATTCCCAAGCGAGAAATCCCGTTCAAATCCCGTTTATGTTAGGTCCCTAACATTCCTTAAAAAATGACTACACCTTTCTGTTATATACATCCTGTATTGTACCGGCTTGGTTGATCGCAATTTTGACGCGGCGCAGGTAACTGAAAAATGCACCTTTATTGCTCCACGTGCACCTTTATTGTAGCAATTTGTACTGTTAGTGGATTGGTAGTGGATGGATTTGATGTTCTTACAAGACCGAGCAACGGTTGTGATTTTATTCCATTCGTTTTATGAAATGAGGTTATTTAAAAATACAAAGTATTTGTTATTTGATAAGCCCGCCTTTGTGTATTCTCTACTTTCCATTGTAAAATGTATCGTTTTGTGAAATAACGTATTGAATTTATAATATTGAATTTATTGGCATACAGGGTGGCCTAACTTTGGCGGATCAAAAAATAAGCATACTTACACCTGAGATTATCAAAATTAACGTGAATGCGTAACTTCATGCATCACACCACACAGCGGCCAAAATATTATTAATAACAAAATATTTTTTGTACTTTTTATTAATTTGACGAGACGACGTGTCGGGTGAGTTGTGATGTGAGCGAGACTGCTGTTACGGTCGGCCACGAACTAACACTTTTTGTCGTTGTCTCATTTGAAGATTAGTCAGCAAGCTAGTAAAAAGGTATCCTAAGACACCTTCTTTATACTTTGAGTATGTTACAATACCAGTTTCACCCAGATCTGACGCTGTTATACTTCTAGTATCGCCGTTAGTCAACTGAATATACCTGCTGCTCGTCCACAAAAGGCTCGGAAATTCAAAGACTTGTAACTCCCAAAAGCCTATGTGTCATGTGAAATATGATGCAACTTCCATGCTCTCCTATATCGAGGTCAGTACTCCTCAGCTGGCTTTAGACAGCAAGCCTGAAGTAACCACCGCCGAACAAAATTTTGCATACACTTAAGCGAAGTCTTATTTCAAGACAAATCCACCTCTATTTTCTTTTTACGTCGGTATAGTTTCCTATGACTGAGTACGTCTCATAAGACCTAAACTTGAGAATATTGACATCCATGTTTATATTGCATCTTTGCAAAGCCTCACGTCAAGAGGGGTAAGCTACTGAACAGGTGACCGGTCTCTGTACTGAGAGAAGCTCTCAGTCTTTGGGATAGAAGCGAATTTTGCGGAGAAGAATTTTGCAGAGAAGACTGCAAGAGCTACCAGTTTATAAAAAGTTACTCCATTTAGCTAACGAATTAAGTGGGGTCTTAGCTTAAAAAAATAGCGTTTTTCATAGTTTTATAAGACGATTTCTGTAAAATAAAGATCAGACTTATCTTCATTTAATGAAAATCAAGTACCTACTCTAAGCGAGAGTGACGAAACTTTTTCGAGAGATTTCTTAAAACATCAAAGAAGGAGCAAAGTTACTGATGATAGGCTTAATTGGAGACCAATTTATCAATTTGTTCGCTCGATGAAAGCTCGCTAAAACATTCAATTTAAAAATATTTTCTGAAAATTTTGTTGTTTTAATGTTTCTAAAGTTTTTTTTTTAAATATTTTAACAAAGACAAGTCAGACATACATTTGTTGAAACTGAACTGGGTGTGAGTTATCCCTAATTGATGCCTAATTGGTGGATCCGAGGCCCAGTCGAAGGCTGACGAAGTCAAGTCTCATTGCGACTTCATTTGTGTATTATTTATTTTTATATACATAAGAATTTAGCCCCATTACAGGTTAACCTATTTCGGGGCTAAACCAACCATTGTTGTTATTAAGAAAACAGGTAAAACAAATAATTGAACAATACAACAATTTATTTATGTAGATAATCATGCGGAGCTAGCTGACACATTTGATATTCTACATTATTATTAAAATTATGCATATTAATCATATCATGTGACACTTTTTGGCGGCTGGTGTTCTCGGAGAATTCACACAAAAAAGTTTCGTTCAAATAAGGTCGAATCTAAATTCATAATCTGCTATTTATTCATCTTCCTGGCACTACGGGTAGGCTGAAAGATTGAATTATGTGCCTAAATCTTACGAGGAAAACAAAATGCCTGTTTGCTTCTGGTTTGCAGCTGTTTAAAAACAGAGCAGCATATTGATTTATATTTAATACAGTCTGATTAATATAAAATATTATATTTTATTGTGTTTGTACCACCAACCGCCGAGCAAAGCTCGGTTCGGTTTAAGATTGATTTTATCCAAATAAATTGAATTAATAAAAATTAATTAACTAAATTCAATCAGAATATTAAATTCAAATTCAAGCAGTAAATACATTTCTTGGAAATAGGTATCTGTATTTCAAACAGAATCGTCAATTTCCATTCTGTGCCTGAAAGACGAATAAGAACTAACCTAAACTTTTTAAAGCCCCTTTGTGTACGCTAATGGAATAAATCAATTCAGAAACAGTCCCTTTCAACGCCTCCGATTACAATCTAGAGCACGTGAAATACTGTTCTTAACTACAACACTCCTCCATACCGTCATAACAGCGAGGTATTAAAAATTAATATTCAATAGTTCCATAATAATAACCCCACAATCACAACACGGTATGTCGTAGATGAGTTCCGAAAATACAGATTTACAAAAATATCGTCTTCTGTTCCCCTATTGGAGTATAGACCCTATTCTATAAGTATTTAGGCATCTGAATCTGAAAATTACTGTGAGGTGTTTCGGTGTGTAAGTAATAATAATCCTAACCGTAACACTAAAATGTTTAGTGCCCCGTAAAAGAGTGAACAGAGTCACTAAATCCGCACAAATATCATACCCAAGCAGGCTCTAGGGTGTTGTTTAATCTCAACACAGCTATTATGACCATTTCCATGATTAATGAGTAATGAAATTAATCAGCATCAACGAAACATGAAAATTTATTTCACATTTCATTTGGTAGCTTTTCAGAGGATAAATGCTGACCAAGTGAGTGAGGCATTTACGAATGCGTAAATTCGATACAATTTTGTAACATTTTGCACAGATTAATAAAGAGTTAGGAACATTTTGTTTGTATGACAGTAAAGTCCTTTCGCTGCGATACGGTATACGGCGACACTATTTTATTTGCATAACTACATTTGCGTCCGGGTTGGCGACATAACATGAGCGAATGGACTTTACATTTTTTTACTTTTTTTACGATAGATGGATACTGAACTTTTGCTAATGGAAGTGTTTGCGGAGTGACAAACTGAAATTCCCAGTTTAAAACACGGAGGGATTATCCCGTTTTGTTCTCGTCAACATACAAAAATGCTTGTAACACCACGCCTTTAAATTAAGTTTATTTATGATACAAATCCCGAGATTTAAGAGGCCTATTTTCGATCTCATCCCGTTCTATTTACAAGGCAATCTACATAAATTACACGAGAACCTCTACTCAGAATAAAAAGCACCCTCTAAATACTGACTAACATTTATCATCTAAATAGACCAATTCAAAGCCGGCAACTTAATCAATACCTACACACTAGGCCTTCATTTAGAAGTTTTGTTTTGTGAAAATGGCAGGAAAGTTGGGGGGGTTACTTTTGCAATATTCATGAGTTGATCGAAAATAATGGCGAATTGATGATTTACAACCTATTGAATTAAATAAAGGTTTCAGAGCAGCTTTTGGTCTTTTCAATAAAGTACGCAATTTAATGGTTACCTAAACTTACTTACTACCCATATCGGTTTCAATTTATGTAGGAACATGTTAGTACTGCCGTTCGCTTATGTAGTCAATTATCTCATTTTCATCTTTAGTGCTCCGTGGTCTAGTGGGTTTCACCTTGCTTCTCACGCAGGAGTTGCAGGTTCGAATTCCGGTGCTGACCATGTACCAATGAGATGATTAATTTATCTTAAGTACATTATCGGACACTCCGTGTTTCGGATGGCACGTTAAGCTGTAGGTCCCGGCTACTATCACTACTTCGTAGTATGTAGTAGTCGTAAAAACCCCTCCACCAACCCGCACTGAGCCAGCGTGGTGGAGTATGGTTCAATCTTACTCGGATCCGGGTAAAGGCCTGTGCCCCTCGGTGGGGACATTAATGGGCTACATTTACTTTACTTTACTTACATCTTTAAATACCCTAAACTAGTAATTTTGTGCTAGTGCATTATAAGCATTTATGCTTTTTACTCTACTTTATACGAAATAGTTGGTAGACAAAAACTAAGAAAAACTTTCCAGACTTTGACTTAAGTACTCTGACCTCCGAAAGATGTTAAAAACAAAAAAAAAACATTTTCTTTTGCAAAATAAACCTAAAGATAGTGGTGTTGTAAAAAAAACTGATAGGTGCAAATCGAACTCCCACGCGATGGGTTTCGTATCATCGTACAAAATAATGCAAAAATGCATTATTTGGTTATGTATTTTACGCAATAATTAATAATATAAAAACCTGGAGATTTCCTACCCCAAAGCGTCCAACCGGCGCGGCGCTTTTAAAATTATGTCCTATTCCGTCCGCGTCCTGATTTCTTATTATAGATTTACTAAGCGCTCCTAGCTAGCGTTTTCGTCAACGTAGTCACTAGGTATTCCAGGTTGAATGGAAAAGGATTGAAAACTCGACGCTGCACCTTCTCCATTCGAAGTCGAGAGATCGAATCGAGTCGGGCACAGCTTGAGCCCACTTCACACTCAGCCGAGCTAAGCTCTGATCAAACATTCGCATCGTCTGAACGGTGCATTAGCTGCAAAGGAATTCTCAGAAGTCAAATTCAGTGCAACGGAAACTAGATCTTTTGAGAGTTGGAATAAACTCTAAGGTTTAGAATACCTGTGGCCGAACAGTCTGTTGGGGTCTATTTGCATTGGGATATGTCAATTCAAGCAGCATTTTCTGGTTGCAAAGACTGTTCGGTGTACCTTGGAGGACCTTATTTCAAAAATCTGGACTGCTTTTACGCCGAAAATGTGATTTATAGTCCGATTTTCCCGATTGTTATGACTGGCTACATGTAAACTATATTATCAGACCACATATAACTACCTACCTGTACTTAAATTAGTGAAATAGCCCCGAAAATTACATTTGGAATATCTTTAGTTAGATGCAAGTCAAGATCGGCATGCGAATCAATTGAAACGTTGATGGAAGGGAGCGCTCTTGCCTTCACTTCCGTCGATAAATTAGCTTACTTCCGGCATCCCTTACGAACGGGAGAATGCGCGTCAAGAAAACTTCCCATTGTTTCTATAGGTGGAAAATTTAAACACGATCTGGAGCATGATTCTCGCGCATTCGACATACGATATCTACACCTATGTCGAGTGATTTTGTATGGGAATCTGTCAATATAGCTCTCGATATCCGTATATCGAAGGCGCGAGAACCGACCTGATGGAGTGAAAGTACTCTAAATAATGGATAGCAAATTTCACTCAAAGGAATAAGTCTTTTGTTTTTGAAAAGAAACAAAACTGCATTAAAATATAAAAAAAACGCTTGCATCGACCAGTAATCGAACCAGCTAAAATACGAAAAATACAACATTCTGTACTTTTATGGCGTCAATCAACAATCAAACATACGGATCAAATCTTTTTAACGAACATAAGGAAAACCACGAAAGACAGGATAAGGCACTTTTGAATACCATGTTAGTAGTTCACAATAAATTATGTTTTTCGTAATTTGCAATTTTGTTATCGTTCTACGTGATTTAATTAAATCATTATATGACTATTGAGTTTCACGAAACTATTTTGAAATTTAAGTTGTCACTTAACTAAAATAATCGCGAGAATCTCATAGGATAGTTATTTGTTTCAGTTGCTTATATTAAAAATTTGTTTCGTGAAACTCAGGGGTAGAACGATAAAAAAACTGCAATGTTTTATCTTTACACGTGTTTGTAATGCAGACACTTTAAAAACAATTTTATTTATTGTGAACTTCTAACCTTGCTCCATACGTTTTTGTCCGGGGGCGACCAGCAGATTTTTATAGAAAAGTGGAAATTAAAGTTGATCTGATCAAATCGGTTTCATAGTGAAAGTTGCTCAGAATGATGTCCCTAATAACCCCCTTAAATATGACTACACCTTTCTGTTATAGAGGAGACATTCTACAGACAGGTATCTACGTATTACATAGGTATTTCTTGGCTACTGTTTTGCAGTCAGAACAATACACCTAGTTTAATTAAATTGGTTGGTAGCTAACTATGTAATAAGTACCTGCCTTACCTATAAAAGAGTGGGTAACTTCAAATAAGCGCCGGTATTTTAGCGATCGTGATCCGTGACCTAAAACGTGCACGACCGTTGCGCATAGGTACAAACTCAACGTTCACAACAACGCACATGCGGCCTCGAGCGCTCGATAAATAATAAAAGTGAGCGGCACGCAGCGAGGCAAGTCGCGGTCGCTGACCGCACGCCCACAGCCACGCGACGCACGTGACTCACGTATCCGCACGACCGGACTGCCAATGTGTGTGTGCGCGGCGTCGAACCCCACGCGTGGCTCGATACACGGCGGCCATTTTGTACACGAGGGGAACTGTTTAGTCACGGAGCGCACTCCGTCGTCGCATGTTCGTTGTTATTCGCGCGGCCATGGAGGATTTTATAGAAAAAGTGAAGGAGCACCCGTGTTTGTGGGATGTGAATAGTGTGCTGTACCGCGATATTAGTAAGAAGGAGGCCTTGTGGGAAGTGATCGCGAGGGATTGCGGCATGGATGGCGGTAAGAACTGTCGTTGTTATTTATTTTGTTATTCAGTTTAGTTCAAACAACAAGGTGTTGTTCTACGCTCTAACGCCCTTAGGTGACCACTTACCCACTCAAAGATTGACGGACAATCAAAGTCATTTTTGTCTCACGGTTGAGAAATGACAGGGACTTACGAATGACGAATTAATTACTTGGGTCGTATCTTAAGTACTTTTTGTGTGTTCGTTTGATTGGCCAATTTAGTTTAACTTACTCTTATTACTTACCTACTTATTTTGCTTTTTGTCCATTATAATACCTACTATAGTCTGTTATGTAGACAGACATTAAACATTATTATCTCTGCACGAAGTAGATAGATAATATTCATATTCATATTCATATTCTTTATTGCACATATTCTTAATAATTAAACTTAAATAACATAATAGTGCGCAAAGGCGAGCTTATCTCTTAAGAGAGATTTCTACCAGCAAACCTAGGCATGACAGGAAAGATGGTGCTGAGAGGATAATCCTAGTGCACAAAGATAAAAATAAACTGAATAAAACTACACTTGCTATAAAATAAATAAATAATACTTAGGTAGATATCTACAACCTAAAACATAGATTGTAATAATTAAGATAATAATTATATCCAAGTCAAGGGTTGAGATCGCTATTACCGCACATAACTATAAAAAATACACTCGATGAGCACTTGACTTTACTTAGATTGTGCTATGGCAACTGGTTAGGTACTCCTTGTTATTTAATTGTACACTTTCGCCGCTGTTCTATTTGTAAACTTGTTGACGCCTGTTACAGTTCTTATAGCAATTTTTTTTCCTGCGACAAAGTCATTATCAAACCCCAGGAGCCAAGCCGCAGCTTTGATTTTATGATAAGGAAAATATTTTATTTCAGGTAAAACAGCTAAACTTCTTTGGAAAAGACTGCGGGATAGTCACCGAGAAGCTTTACGAAGGCGAAGGAATCAAGGCGCAATCAACAGGCCTTGGAAATACGAGGAACTGATGGAATTCATCCTCCCCCACTTCGGCAACAGAGAACCCAATGAGAACGAAGACGAACATGCACAAACAAGTGATGCGATAGACGAACCAGAAATAAGTATCACTGTACCAAAAACAACGGTCATTCCAAGGTTCGTAAAACAGAAGGCAGCTACTCTAAAACTGTTCGAGGAAAGAGCCAAGCGTCGTCGACGGGAGATGGAGCGAGGGCCAGGACCAAAAAAAGTAATAACAGCTCGACAGAATTGCTCACAGCCTACTGATGCATTAACAGAATTGTTCTCAAGCATGTGTAAGAAGACCAAACAACTGCCAAAGCATTTACAACTACGGGTGCAAAGGGAAGTGTTCGATTCAGTCACTCGGGCCGAGGAAGAGGTGTTGTGCTATAATCAAGATCACGATAAAACATCTACATCTGTGTCGGTTTGTCCCCCATTGTTTATGTTCAAGACATCCCCACGGAGCGAGCCGGAGTCGGAAAGTGCTGCTGCATCGCGGGATGATGACATGTTTAGTGACAACTGAATACAGTATAACTACGGATAGGATCGAATAAATCTGTGGTTCCAATAATATTTCGATTGTAATTATTATAATGATTCGTAGATGTAAAACTGTGCCTAAGTAGGTAGCTATAATAATGAAAACCTGCAGTCACTTTATTTTTGCTTCTAGTTTCAGGAACATCATGTCGATTAGAACACGAGCCTATAACAAAATAGAATTACTTTATTTTTAACCTACTTCCACATGAAGAATTACATGGCCACCAGAAATGCTCAATACTAGGTACAAATACGATCTACTATGCGTGACTGCCCGGCAACGCGTAGCCTGAGCCGGTGGACCTAGAGCCATGAAACTTTGTACAGGGGTTCCATATGTAGCGTAGAGTAGCACTGAGATGGGATTTGACGAAATTAATTTCTCAATGGGGGGGGGGCAATAGGGTTTACAGTTTGTAGTTTATATTAAACTCAAAAAGCACTTGATATTGGTTTCTAATCATAGGGTTTGTGGAAGTCGTTTTTTACCACTGGGAAGTAACTGTCTCCCATGATACAGGTTTTTCCTACTTTGGGAGGCATAAACCCTGTTATTTTGCACAATAAATTAATTCTTATTTTTAAGTTGTCCAAAATCGTGGGTTCAAACCGTGGTTCAAACATACAGTTGAATCATGTATTTTTTTCGCGGAAACGGACCTACAGTTCCGAAACGGAAATGGGCCTACAGCACGAACCATGTGTTTCCGTAGCTAAGGGACAGAGCTATAGGTACGTCAATCTTCTCCTTCATAAGAAAATGGAGACTGCAAAGGCCCCTCGTTATAGGTCTCAAAAATTACTAATGTGGTAAAATCCTGAACTGAAGCTTAATTAGGAGAAAATTTTCTAGTTTATAGCGTTCTCTAACAATAATAATAATTAGAATAATAATATGTAATGTAAAGTACTTAATTGTTAATAAATGCTTAGTCCTGTATCTTAATGCTTAATCAACACGCTAATAAGTATCGGGATATTCATTCATTCTAGATCTGATAGATCTCGATTAAAGTATTTTTTTATGTAAACTTAAGTACGATTTTAAGAAATATATATTGGTTATTAGTGATGTTGGATTGGAACTAATATATGTTATTAGTTCCAATCCAACATCACTAATAACCAAAACCATATTTACTTGCTCGCTTTCTTTCTTTTATCAGATCCTCTTTATCTTAAAAGTATTTTTTTATTCTTCCACCGGATAACATCAAAATTACAGCGAGAAGCAAACTTGAATTTCAGATTCGTTGCAGTTTAAATGTTACGCCTGCAGAATGCGAACGTCGCTAAAAGTGTTCGGCAAACGTTTCAAAATCGGATTGCGAGAACAAACCAAGTTGGGGTTGTCACTAAAGCAAGGATATTCTGATATTAAAGTTATTAAAAAGCTCGAATAGCCAGGGCGAAATGCGATATAGCGATAAAGCGAAAAATGGACTAAGGTCAATATAAAAAATAATAATGAAAAAATAAATTGACAACCTATTTTTTTTTGTATTTAAAGGTATTACCGTTATTTTGAGTGGAAATGATTTAAAATGTTGTGTAAATGTTCTGACTGTGACTTCAGCTAATTGCTTTTGGTAGATTTTGGTTGACCTAGGGGCGACATTGGTAATGTTTGTGACGCTCAATTTACAGCTGCGTCGCTAACACGCGGTCATTTTCATATTCTACTAGTTGAAAATAATGTTATTGTTGTTTTTTTATTTTCAATTTCAAATAATTAATTGTTGATTTAATTATTGTTGATTCATGATTAATCTTGTGAAAGTTCATTTCAGAAAATATTTCAGATAAGGATCCGGTAAATTAAAAGTAGACAATAAGGGTTCAATTTCATTAAAAACACAGTTTCGATGCTAAACTAAATTGAATTATTAATGAATTAAATAAGCCGACTAGTCAGCGCTGTTGACCAACTAATTGCCGACTAGTCACCGACTACAAAAGTGGCCGATTAGTCGGCTTTACCGACTAGTCGGCACATCTCTATATATAAGAAATCAGTGGGTGTCGGGCATTCGTACCGATCATACGCGTTCTGTATACCGTTCCGTGATCTGTATCTTTACCACTTGCCGATACCGTGCGATTAGTGATGGGACACGACTCTGTGGACGAGTCTATCGATACCGGGCCCCACCATGGATAAGTACATTACTAAATCGACCTCCAACCCAAACTTGTCCAAGCGACCGAGAGAGGAAAACAATACCGAGCAATGGAGTATCCCCAAACGCGTTGCTGTACCTGGACCACAAAGAGACGTCACCCGTACTACTACCAGTAACAGGTTTAGTGCCCTTCAAAGCGATCAAGACTCCAGCAAGATACCTGAATCACTGCGCAATGCCATCGTGCCCAGGAAGAAGACTGGTAATATACCTCCAATACTAATACAACTACAACCTGACTGGACCCACGGTAAGATCAAAGATATTGTGACAAAACACAACAAAAACTTCCATCTCCAATACCGAGGAAACAACAAGGTAGCAGTTCAGTGCTACTCAGCAGAAAGCCACCGACTCATAAAAGACGGCCTAGCACAAGATAACGTAACTTTTCACACATATGCACGAAAGGACGAAAAAATGTACAAGGCCGTTATTAGAGGACTACCTGAGTACTTTGAGGACACCTTAGTTCAGGAACTAGCTGACATCGGTTTTGAAGGAATCAAAATAGCGAAACTCAAATCGACTAAAAACAACGATGCGCAGTGCCCCCCGTTCCTCGTTCAACTACCTGCTGGATCTGATATCACCAAGTTCCGCCAAATAAAGTACCTAGGTAATTGTGTCGTTGACATAAAACGGTACAAACCAAACACCTCAGGTGGCACCCAGTGTTACAGGTGTCAAAGCTTTGGGCACTCCTCCCACAACTGTAACTTGACCCCTAGGTGTGTTAAGTGCACCGAATCGCATGCCACTAAGGATTGCCCCAAAAAAGACAAACAAAAACCTGCGAGATGCTGCAATTGCGACCAAGAACACCCGGCGAACTATAGATTGTGCCCTGCACGCCAGAAGTACATTGAGCGAGTTGCCAACAGGCGCTCCCAGGGAATGCAGGCAATTACAAAAGACCCCAGGATCCACCACGCAGGAGTTGATGGAAGACTTTGGTCATCAGTGGTTAATGGTGCCCAAAATTTCATGCCTCACCAGGCATGCATATCCCGGGACCAGCCGACAGAAGATCACCACATGCCTGCCGACCAAGACCAAACCACCAAAGATATGCTAGAGATTCTTAATATTATTAAGGGTCTTAAATCTAAATTTGTATCCTGCGTCTCTATGGTAGATAAAGTAATTCTTGTCCTGACCCACCTTAGCAGCTACATATAATACTGATAAGGAACTAAGAATCATTTATTGGAACGCTGACGGCATAGGCCGTAAGCAGAGCGAACTTCTGTGTCTCTTAACTGACCTACGTATTGATGTGGTAGCCTTGTGTGAAACCAGATTAACCAGTCAAATCACCCTTAACTTTCCAGGGTACACATGCTATAGGCAAGATAAACACCCTAGTGGAAAAGGCCAGGGTGTTGCTCTGGTAATAAAAAACGATATACCCCATTCACTGCTCAGTACACCATCAACCAAAAACCTCGAGGTCATAGGCATAAAATTGAACTCCGTCGATAGTGGTATTGAAATCTACTCTGTTTATCAGTCCCCAAACCAAAAAAAACCTCTTCTGACCAGCGACCTCGATCTGCTGTTGAAAGCAGGTCAAAAGGCACTCATCATGGGGGACTTCAACGCCAAACATGAACTCTGGTCCTGCGGCAATTTTAATACTCGTGGAAACGTCCTTTTTAATCACGCGATGTCTAGAGACTTTTCTATTTATGCACCTTTTTCTCCAACCTTAGTTCATTATCGTCACGATCTCCAACAGTCAACTCCTGATCTTGTCCTGGCAAACAATATCCACTCCATCGAAGCAATAAAATGCATACCCGCCTTATCGTCTAATCACCTACCGACATACCTACAAATTAAACTTGCGATTACACGTAAAGTTATCAGCAGGTTCAACTACGCCAGAGCTAACTGGAATGGCTATAAATCTAAACTCAATGACAGCATAACTTGAACCACGATGACATTGAAAGATGTAGATGCCATCGACACTGCAATTGATAAATTGACAACTGATATGTTAACAGCGAGAGATGCGCATATTCCTTTGGTGACAATAAAACCTAATATAAACTCCCTACCTCGTAAAGTGAAGCGACTCATTAGGTTCAAAAATCGCCTCAGACGTCACGACCAATTAGAAGCCAACCCAGAAGCTCGCAAATTTTTAAGGTCCCAAATAAACTTTGTAGACAAAAACATTGACATGGGTATTCGTAGTCATAACGATAGAATATGGAATAATAAACTCAAAAGAATCGACAGTCCAAGTACTGACTTATGGAGATTAGCCAAATCTACTAAAGCAAGTAATAATTCTTTGAATATCCCTCCACTAAAGCGCCATGACGGGTCTGTAGCCTCTGACCGAAAAGATATATGTGAAGAGCTAGCTTCGGCCTTCCACGAAAATATGTGCCTAACTTCTAACTGGGTAAACGATGACCTAAATTCCGAAGTCTCCTTGGTTGTGTCAGCATTTGCTAAAAACTTAGACACCAATACATTTTGCCCCGTGAAACCCTCCGAAGTGTGGCACTACACACGAAACCTAAAGACTCGTAAAGCGCCGGGAGCCGACAATGTAGCCACTTGCCTAGTGAAAAGCCTTCCCCAGAAAGCTCTAATCTTACTGACAAAAGTTTTCAATGCCTGTTTGTCTCTTGCCTATTTTCCACCAGTCTGGAAAAGTGCAAAAGTTATAGCCATAAAAAAGCCAGGAAAAGATGCATCTATTCCCGTGAGCTATTGACCTATAAGTCTCTTGTCCATCTTAGGCAAAATATTTGAGAAAATCATTAACGTACGACTGCAAAAAGCTACCGCCTCTATCATTATCAATGAACAATTCGGTTTCCGTGACTCCCACTCAACAGTCCAACAGCTAGCAAGACTGGCCGAGAACATAGCTTTAGGGTTGAATCAACAGGAATCCACTGGAATGTTTTTTTTGGACATTGAAAAGGCGTTTGACACGGTGTGGCACGATGGCCTCATCTTCAAACTACTGAAAAACAACGTCCCACATAGCTTAGTTAAAATAATCAGATCTTACCTCTCTGATCGCACCTTTAAAGTCCATCTGAGTAACGACTGTACATCCACCGATCATCCAGTTCCTGCTGGTGTCCCACAAGGGTCTATTTTGGGGCCCTACTTGTTTTTACTCTACATAAATGACATACCGACCCAAACTAGAACAGGCCTGGCTTGCTTTGCCGACGATACCGCCTGCTTTACGACCTCAAATGACATGGATCTAGTCATAAGTCGCTTGCAGTTAGCTATAGACCTACTATCCGACTATTTTGTCAAATGGAAACTAAAGTTAAACGCTTCCAAGACCGAGGCAATAATGTTCACCCGCAAGAAAAAAATACCCAGCAGAACTTTATCAATAGCAGGTCACAACATAGCCTGGAGTACATCGGTAAAGTATTTAGGTGTTATTTTGGACAAAGAATTGAACTGGAACAAGCACGTGCAAAACACAAGAATCAAAGCCATGAAGGCGTTCAACGCTTTAAGTCCCATACTGAACAGACGTTCAGCTCTAAGCCCCAAAACTAAGTTGGCCTTATACACCACCCTGATCAGACCTTGCATAACGTATGGCTGTCCCGTATGGAGTAGCACTTGCAATTCGAATTACTGCAAATTACAAGTAATGCAAAACCGGGCATTTAAAATCGCTTTCAATACCCCATACCGTACTAATTTACACAAAATTCACATAAATTTAAATTTCCCAAGCATCTTTGACTTCATAATAAAACTTACAAAATCATTTTATGAAAACTCCATCAATAACCACTACAACCAACTAGTTTCTGCTATAGGTAAATCGAGACCCATACCCAACAACGGCAAAAGCCGATATCGGTACCTGACAAGGCTCCCACATCACTACGCACTGGACTCCTCATGCATCGCGCTCGCAACCGGTTCTCATTCGCAGCGTCTGGCCGCGGCCGCCCCGGTCTCGGCACACAGCGATGCGCGCTCGCGCGCAGCCCTATAGTTATTGTTAAACTAGACGATTAACTGGATTATTTCATCCTATGCTTTTAGTGAAGTTTTCCTAGTATGACTTAGTGCCGATCCAAAAATAAAATTATCAAATCGCGGTGAATGTTATAAGTAGGTTCTTATCTTAGCACACAATGGAGTGATATCCAATAGGTATCTCAGTAATAGGCTTAGGTGGGTTGTGTACCTACCCAGTTAATATATATTGTATGTTATGTTCTTAGACTTAGACTAATTGTGTACTATGGAAATGTGTTTTCCCACATATGCGACTCGATGCCCACCAATTATTACCTTCTAGTAGGTAGATGTTAAAATTTGCACACTATTACAAAGCGAGCAAAAGAAACCTATGATGTCTATGTAACCCATGAGATCTCCCTATTAACCTGTATATGTCAAATAGTCCTGCTAAGAGTTTTAAGAGGCCAAGGCCTGATAAATATTGTATGTTTTGTGCTGTTTATTTATTTACCTAGGAAAAATGTACACTAGGTATCTAAGTCTGTATTTAAATGTTTTAATAAAGATCTTTAAAAATCAAATCAAATCAAATCTATATATAAGAAATAATAAATATGGCAAAAAAAAATAACCGCTGATCAACTGTATTGTCAAATGGCCGCCCGCCCCACACTGACGCAACAGCGGCGGTCCGCCCTCGAACCACGTTGACCGTTTGGTGTCACATGCTTCATAGAGTTTTTTTTGTATCTTCTTTCTGCCTTACTATTTTCTAGACTTCTTTCATGCCCAGTGACAGTTGTTTTATCCTTGCCACCTATGTTTTATATAAAGCTAAAGCCATCTAGGATTACTCGGTTTAACTAGAATACTACGAAGTGAGAACAAGTCATCCGCAGATAATAGTCGGAATTATACTTAGAAATGCCATCGTCATTTACATTGATTAAAAATTCTCTGAAGAGAGTTCATTAGGTTAGATGTATTTGTAACTTGAAGACTTCCTTAAAGCTCCAGAATTTCCTTTAAGGAAGTCCTCAAGTCTAATATTCCAGTAAGACTAAAGAAAAAAGTTCTAGACTCGTGTATTCTACCATCACTCTCTTATGCTTCACAAACATGGATATTCAACAAATACACCAAAAACAAGATACAGACGACACAAAGAGCCATGGAACGGAGTATACTTAATATAAAACGAAAACATAAAAGGAAAAATACCGACATAAGGAATACAACTAAAGTTATAGACGCTCTACAACACTGTAAAAAATTAAAATGGAAGTGGGCTGGCCATGTTGCACGAATGATTGAAGAAAAATGGACAAAAAAGATAACCTCATGGAAAGGCCCTTTAGGCAAACGAAACAGAGGCAGACCAGTAGAGAGATGGCTCGACGAAATATCAAAAATTACAGGAAAACAATGGATAGACAACGCAATCGACAGAACAGCTTGGAGAAAAATGGAGGAGGCCTTCACTCAGTATTGAGGTCCTTAATGCATGCATATATTATTATTATTTTTAATTTCTAAAAATACTTTTTTTTTTTTTTAATTCTATAATTTAAATAATCTAAAATTATACTAAAATTTAAATATAATGAAATGAATAGATGTAAAAAAAAAAGAAACTGAAATGTATTAAATAATATTGTAATTCTGTATTAAGGAATAAACAAGGCTTTATAATAAATAATAATTTGTAACCTAGAAACGCGATGCGAAATGGATTTGCTAAGTTTCTTCGCAATGTCCAACCTAGAAGGCACTTTGCCCTGAGGCGCACTCAGTCGGTGTTTGTATTGTATTTCAACTTACTTTACTCCGGCAAACATTTACATGAAATGAAACTCATAATTCTGAATGTTTTAGTTTGCGTAATACCAAATATTTAGTACTAAAAGTAATTAAATTAAACTCTTAATTGGACAAATCGTGATAATATTGTGAATGATAATATAAGCAAATCCAGCAAAAAGCGAAGCGAAAAACCTCTGTCTTACTATTAATATAAGACTTAACTCCACCCTATCCTATGTGCATAATTATTTGTGGATATACGTGACGTTTAAGACACTATCAGTAACCTAGACACGTATAAAAAGCCACATTTATAGCCACATTTATATGTTTTTTTTTTTTTGGATTATAAATAGAAGAAGGGTGATCCCAAACAGACCGTTAAATGAAGCGAACCTAGAAAGCCATAACAAAGAAACATCAGGAGTGATCAGGACACGGATCATACGCAGACAAAATAGCTGCCTCATGCGTGAACGAGCCATACGAGTATACGAAAAATGAATTTGAAAGCAAGCCAAAACGCGGACATAGAATGTGTGACAATTCATAGAATATCTGACAATAACGAGGTAGGGGGTTGTCACCGACTTGTAGATTATTCACATAAACGAGTATTGAAGCCGTTCCAGTTTTTCAAATAAAAAAGTTCAATTTGGTTGAAAAATTCCGCCTTTACACATTCTAGTGTTGATATTTTCACAAAGAGTATGGATTAGTATCACGTTTGCCAACATGACCACTAAGGCACAGACCACAGTACTCTATGACTGTATTACATAAACAAATACGCATCTGTCTAAGCAAGCGCAAAAATACTTATATGAGCATTTTGGGTATGTACCTACTTCATTGGAAAAACGGAAAACCAAACATGCTGCAGTACTTATGGGCAGAAAACTTTCTAAATAGGCCCTTGATCCTCCCACTTAACTAAGGACACTGGAAAATTACTATTATTCAACATCATAGCATGTAGAGATTTAGCGGTTCCCCTTGTTGCGTGTTCCCTGAAGTGGAAATAAGTTGCGGTGTCAGCAGCAGTTGCGCAGCTAGAGCTAGAGTTGGCTCGTAAAATGTATCGTTGTGAACGAACCCTTCTTTACAGCTTGTTATTTACTATTTGTTATAATAATATGGGTACTCTATTAAATAAGGCCTTCATAGCTCATATCCAGACTATCATAGGATGTATGCGAAAGCAATTTTGCATGTATCTGTTTTAACACTCTTTTAGGTCGTGTTGTAATGTAACTAAATAAATAACATCGTTCAGCAAATCTAGGAATGGAAATTTCGCCATCTTTTAGTTCTTCTATCACTATGAAACTTGGTATGAGTATGTAACTCAGATGAAAATACAATATTAAGATACCATTGAGCTGGTCTGATGAGGGAAGAAGTGTTTTTAGTTTTTAAACTATTATTATTATTTTATGTAGGACATTTATTATATGATGGCACAACTACCTCTTCTGTCATCCCCTATGGGGGATAAAGTATGACGCCATGTTTGATTTGATTTACTTCAATTTATTGCCCAGTTAAACAGACATAGTTAGTTATACAGTTTTATGAGGAATACGAAATCGGGCATTAGATAGATAGGGAAATTTTATTTGGAAGATGGAATATTCTGTGTTCAATCAAATCTTAAAATGGAATGCTACTGTAAACTGGAATATACTAATCTTTTTTTATGGCTACTTGTTTCTTTTGCAAGAACAACTTTGACAGTGTCAGGTAGGTAGTCGGCGAATCACGGTATGAGATGAGACACATTGAATCGCGAAATAAATCGTGGAATATCTTTATTTATTAAATTACAATTTAATATTGTTTATATGGATTAATTTAGCAAGGATTACAATAGCTTTACGGGAAGGGAGGGAAAGGAGGTATTTCGAATTAATAGGGAGGGGGATATTTGAATTAGAAAGGAGACTGACCACATTACATGAAATGGTCTGTCGTTTATAGATATGATCAAGTATTCATTATACTCATTATATGATAAGGCACGATATTATCACGATCAGTTTAGGTATTTATTCCTAAACGGATGATAATAAATAGTAACCATGCTTCCCAAACCATTACCTCTAAAATGATCACATCGACGACTGATTAACCAGATCGCAATATGGCATGCACGTTCCGGTGACTAGGACTGCCGTGTCCGGCTCGGGCCGTGCAATCAGGCCGATTGTCCGGCGAATTGAAATTCAGCCTCGTTGCGCTAACCGCCGCGATTAGGCCGATTTGCCGGGCCGGCCAGCGGAGATAGACCTGACGAAAATTATCGGGAAACTGGATGAAAACATACCCGAGAGTAAGGTAACTAGCGTGGCAAATACCGGCTTTATAGATACATGCTGCTGCAGATTTGTTTTAATTGAAACAAAAAGTAAAACTTAAAAAAAATCCGACTTCCACAAAATCTATTTGATTAGATTGAGTTTAATACAAACTGTAACCTCCTACCTCCCCCCTCCCTTTGGGGAATTAATTTCGTCAAATCCCAACATAAGGAGCCCCTGTACAAAGTTTCATGGCTCTAGGTCCACCGGTTTAGACTATGCGTTGCCCGTCACCCACGCATAGTAGATTGTATTTGTAGAAGGTACCTAGTATTGAGCAGTACTGGTGGCCATGTGTGTTCTTCATCATCAGTTCCGCATCACAATATTATGCTTACCATGAGTAAATGCACGAGTTATTATGAAGAAAAAAAACACTACAGGTCTGGCTATAATATTTGAAGAGTTCCCTCGATTTGACCAGGATCCCATCATCAGATCCTGACCTGGTGTCAATGGAACCAATTGGAAGGTAAACCCTTGTAAACAAAAAATAATAATTCAATATCGGTCCATCCGTCTAGGCGCAATCGGGGACATACATAAAAAACCCGACAAATTGTAAAACTCCTCCTTTTGTAAAGTCGGTTAAAGATGGTAGAATTCCGATAATAAATCAATAGTACTCAAACGTCCAGCGTCCTGAAAACTACGATAGGTATATTGTTCTGGTTTTTTTTCATAGGTTTTGAACTTTATCTCAAGGTGGGTAGGTTGAAAATCGCGGGCCGTGGACTTTAGACGGACGTTCGAGTATACTGCATTCATTATTTGTATGTCATTTGGGCGGCGGCTTTCTTTGATTGAGCGTCAGCAGTCTTTCAAATTAGGCCGGGGCGCCGAGGTCAAAGGACACGCAGAAAATGAACAGAGTATAAAAGTTTAGTAATCAAACCTATCAAAAATCCACCTACAACGAAGGACCAAGTTATGGATATTTTATTTATTCTCAACAAGCCATAATAATGATACTTATGTAACTTGGATTTATGTTTTTGGAGCGACATTAACCAATAAACAGCACAATTTAAATTGGCGGCTAAGGGGCATTTTAACTGGTCACGCTATACAACTGGGAATGGATATGAAGATGTGTTTAACATGACTAAATTACTTACTATACACCCAGTTCCCTGGGCGCTGATTAAAGTTAACAGGTTGGTTAAATCAGTTTCGGCCAATCACGTTCCGTCATTTTGAATAATAGCGGTTCGTGATTGGCTGAAGTTGATTTAACCAACCTGTTAACTTTAATCAGCGCCCAGGAAACCGGGCATTAGTCTGTTTCAAGTTTAAATCAAAGCATTTTCGTACTTAACCTTTGACCATAAAGACTCCAACAAAGGAACTATTCGGTGAAACGCACTACCACGCTTCGGTATGGTTTAAAATACCTTGGATTTTCGTGATATAATTTGTTTGATAAGCACAATTTTTTAAGTAATTAGTGCCGTGTAAATATCTCTGGTTTGATGAATGTTTCAATTAGTATGTTCTACGTAAACCTGCTTGTTTGGTTAGTACGCACGGGATGTGCAATTAGCGTTAGAGCCAAATAGTGTTCTCGTGTCACTCTGTGATTGATTGAACTTTCCACTCACAGTTAGTACCAACCAAATGGGGCTGAACTATAATAATGTGTTCAAACGGTGACGTAAGTATTTTAAATAAAATAAAAATCTAGTAGCCTCTTAATATTCCCACCTTTACAGCCCCATCTGTTAAACTATACATCACTAAGGGGTTAGTGGAAGTATTTTATGCTCGTAAAATTGACCTAACAGTGAAGACCTGGTGAAAAACCGTACAGGATGAAAGAAGCTATTGTAAAAGCTACATGAGTAGGTAATAAGGTAATTGAATTGTAGGTATTGTTATTTTAACATTGCAAATTGTTTTTGTGTTTCTCCAAGTAACTTATCTGACCTCAACGTGATATTTTAAACAGCTCAATACGAAAAGCATAATCTCTGTGAGAAAGTTTCAAGCAAAAACAAAATAAAACAGTTAAGAGCATTAAACCTTCCCTTCAAAATAGATGTCGACGCTGGAAAGGCAAAATTGACTAAGCGCCATTTTTGGCAATATGAGTTATATACATCATTAGAATAGTCTTTTTTTTCTGAGTCGAATGGTCGCACTCCCGTGTCTCTAGGATGACTTTTATTGTCGCTTGGTAAATTGATAATTTGTGCAATTCTCTTTATTTTCGGCGTCAGAACTAGTCCAAACGACTATAAAATATATAAATCTGTAAAATTTGTCACTTGGGACAACCATTCGATCCGTATTTTTTACTTAGTTAATATTTGCTGCATTTCTTTTTGCAATATTTGCATTTAGTCATTATTGCCGTGACCTTAAAAAAATCTAAATGGCGGCTCGATAATTTTGCCTGTTTTGACTTTATACTATTTGGCGTTACGATATTTTACCCAGGCGTTAAAAGATTTGAACTTGTCGCTTGGTAACTATTTGCATTTCTTGAATTAAAAAAACAATGTCGGTTGGTCAATTTTTACCCGCCCAGTTTGATAGTAGTGTCGGCGCATAGATACCTAGTGCATCTTGGATTAAAAAAACAATGTCGGTTGGTCAATTTTTACCCGCCCAGTTTGATAGTAGTGTCGGCGCATAGATACCTAGTGCATTTATTTTGTTGTCGTCTGCCCGTGCGCACAAATAGCAGTGAAGTGGCGTTCAGTAAGTAACAGTCAGCTCATTCCGCGACGGAGCGTCGGTTGGGTAGGTCGCGGCCGCTGTGTATTCGCACTTGGGATATCCACGTGGCAGCGACGTCAGGTAAGTTATCTATTTATTATTAAGTATTTCACCTTTTTAGTTATGTGATTTTATTATATTACCAAACGTATTTCAATTCCTAAGACCAGTCACCTAGCTAGTCACCTAGCGAATCCAAATGTCAAGTCGCATACATAAAAGGTTATTGTTTCGTTTCGCTAGCCTTAGCGCTTAACATTGTCAAGGCCCCCTGTCCTGCCTAAACGATGTTAATCAAACTTTGCAAAGATTTTAGAATTCGCACTAGCACTTTTTAAATATTCCTGTGTGATGTATAAATAAGGTAAAGACTCCATGTCTAATGTTATAGGATAACCCATATACTTATGACACCATTAGGAGTCTTTGCCTTAGTTACTACTTTTAGCATTATGTCGCTTACCGAAACATTTCTTGTAGGAAACCGCTTGGGCGACTAAAAATCCATCTACAACTACCGAAGACGAAGAAGTTAATAATAACATACCGATGTTTGATAATGAACTATGTGAAAATGTTGACTGGAACGTTGATGAGTTTCGTGAAATGACAGCTAATGCTAACTTTTGCTCACTCCAAACGATCTCCACCGCCGAAAATGATACTACTGAAACTGCTTCTCCATCTACGGTTAACGTTTGCACTCAGAATGACAAAGACGCTGACATGCCAGTACTAGACTCCCCAAAAGACAGCAGTTATGCAAATATAAAGCATGCACAACCATCACCATCTCAGGAAACTCCGAATTCAGCTACGATTTCTGCTCCCTCTGAAAGTACAAAATCCACCAACAAACGAAAATGACGATGCAAAACAGATAAAAGGTACATAGACTACTTATCGGATGAAGATTTTTCCACGTTTATGGAAATTGATGACTATGTACAATCTGATGAATGGGTAGGATCGGACACTTCTGAAGACGAGGAAATGAATGAAACAGGAAAGAAAAGAGCTCGAAAAACAAAGAAAAAAAAACTATTTCACATCAGGCTGAAATAGTTGAAGAAGTTGAAGAAGAAATCGTAGGCGAAGCAGGTTTGAAAAATAAAAAGAAAAACAAGCGGAAGGAGACACAGAAAAAAAGGGCAAGTGGGCAAGAATTTACGAAAAAAAATGGCTCAGTTTCACGTGCAAAAAGTGTCCAAACCAATCCTTGCATTGGTAAGAAATGCGGCAATAATTGCGAAATTATTCCCAATGAAAAAAGACAACAAGTTTTTGACCATTTTTGGAAACTTGCTGTGCAGCGTCGACGTGATTGGTTGGTAAGTTTGACCCGAAAAGAAACTGTAAACCGTAAGCGCACACAATCTGAAATACGCACAAACACTTTTAGATATCACATCAACGACGGAGAAGGCCAAAGAGCAGTGTGTCTACAGTTTCTAGCCGCAACTGTAAATGTTTCGTGCAAGACTATATATCACATTGTGAAGAACGCAGATTTTGGGAGCGCCAAAGATGATTTACGTGGAAAATGTGAACCGGCAAATAAAACAAAACCAAGCACTCTTGCAACCGTTACGAATTTTATAAAAAGTTTGCCCGCAGTCCCATCTCATTACTGTCGACAGGACTCTTCTAGAGTTTATCTCCCAGAAAAATATAAAAACACCAGCAAAGTGTATGAAGCTTACAAGACAAAAATGGAAACGAACGGGGTCGATTTTGTCAGTCGCTTTTTAGTTTAGTGCACTTTGCTTCTAAATAGCACCAATGATTGATACATTTACAAAAGTTTTGAAATTCGTGTTTGCATAGATATAAAAATAATTTGTTGTAATAACTTTAAAAATATGTCCTTTTGTTTAATTAATTCTACCTAGATTAAGTATTTTGATACTACTATATTCATCGACTGAAACGCTCATGCAATTAGTAACACACATTATATGTCTATGCAATAAAACTACGTCTAAGGTAAAATATATGAGTATGCAAATAAGTAATAGTCACCATAACTCCTTATGTTTATTTAAAATGTTGAAAGTTTATGTTTGTGTTTTTAGATATTATTTTATTGATCTCATTGCGGCCATTGCAAATAATAAAAGTATAATAAAGTTTCTGATGATTATTTAATTGTTTTATTTACAGTGGATCCTATGTTCTGTATGACTGTAAGTTTCCTGTAAGTAGGTAGGCGTTTAGTAAACTTTAGTATGAAAATTGCGGGTATACTTATTTCTATTACATCCATAAAGATATATTTATCCTGCAGTAACCAGCCTTTAATTTGAGTTAATGCCTTTTTGCACTTACAAAAAAACACAAATTAAATCACTTGGTAGTTTTATCTTTTACCAAGATAATGGTAATTTGTCGCTTGGATATTTTCACCTGCCAAAATTTTTGTATTTTTTTTACTATACGACACAATCTCGCAAATTGCTACGAATTTTGTTACAACATTAACTCCATTTTATAGATGCTTCAATAACCTTTCCATAAATGTAACATATTCGACTGTAGGACATTCAGAGAATCTTTTGTGATTTTTTTTCAAAAAAATCCAACTTTAAACAGCTTTTACCAACATTTTGGTCCGTGTCGCTTAGTCAATTTTGCCTTTCCAGCGTCGATGTAATTTATCGCTCGCACTTTAAAACTACATCCTTTGAGCTTAAAATCACGATAAAACTGTTACCGTATAAAATTTAAGGCTCACCCAAAAGAAAAACTAATAAATTTTCTCGGGGGCACTAAGTAAAAACGTACCGGTCTCGTAGGCAGAGTGGAAGCAATTTACATTTAAATTACACGCTGAGCCACGTTTAGAGGCACACTTCCGAAACTTTATAACACAAGAGCGATAAGTCCAGCAAGAGACAACTATGATCTATGAGTGTGTGTGTGTTTTTTGCACTCCAACTGCCGATGGATTTTCTGATAATACGTATCTACTTTTTATTATCGTGCAAAGTATATTATTATATCTTGAAACGTCCGTGCCGCTATACTAAAAAGCACATATACTTTAATACTACTAAAGGCAACATAATATGATAATATCAAAGGATATTGAATAGCAAACTTTTCGCTTCCTCAATAAAGATGCTTATAAAACCTTTGACTTACATTAATATTGTAATAGATTTATGGTTACTAAGGTTCTCTAGTAAACCTATCTCCCAGTTTCTAGTGGTTTCCTAAAAGCGTTTCGCTTCGGTACCTAGATACTTTTGATATAGCAACAAGTATTTTATAGGGGAAGGTTTTCATTGAAAGAAGTTGCGGTTTTTATTTGGAAATTAAGTTCTTCAAGTCCATATCTTTTGCCTTTTCCTGCCAATCCAGGAGATGTCAAAGTGATGTCAAACATGTACATATAAATAAAAATCCTCATGGGTCTACCTAAAATATCGGCGTTCTAAACTACTAACATATATGAAAACATTAAAAAATATTGGTCACAAAGTCAAAAGTCTATAGGACCAGTCGACAGACTTAAAAAGCTTGAGACCTGTTGCTCAAAAGTACAGGGTAATAAGGGTAATAATCAGGGTACAAATACAATCAACCCACATCAGCTGTTAAATTATTTCAGAACATATTGAGTTTACGCCTCTTGAGTCACAGATTGGCAGCCCACACTTATTTTTGCATCACAAACTTTATACCCATGCGTTATCTATCAACTGTACGATACGAGCTAACGCCGCCTACATTACTTTGTGATTTCCCAATAATTCTGCCCCAATACAGTGGCGGACAATAATTGGGTTTTAACCCAATTATGGATTTATCCCCAATTCACTGACTTTTAATCGAAATAACTAGAGTTAGCAGCATTGCGCCAGTAATAGCCGCGTAATTCTTGGGCGCATAAACAACAGGAAATTACAGTGCAAAAACAGTTTTAATAATACTGTTGGTCTATAAACAAAGCAACCAAATGCGGAGGGCGCGTTCCGAAAATTACATTAGCTGCAGTGAACAGTACCACGCCCGAAGCAGCACAGTGGTTTAAATGTATAGAATCTCGGAGACTGTCATACATAACTTATAACCCTAACCACTTGTATGTTACGAAGAACAAAGCTATGAACAAAATTGTGTTATGAATTTGATAAATATCATATAGTTTAGTGTTGTTATTTTAATGGTATTTTGGAAAACATTCTGAACAATTTGGCCATTAAACAGATTTATGAGCATCTTTTTTCATTCATCAAGATGATGCAAAATAAACGGTCAAGTGAGGGTAGGACTCGCGTACCAAGGGTTCCGATTGCACTTGGAGAGCGTAACACGTGTAATTTAGGTTTCCACATAAAAAAACTAAAGTATGATGTCATCTATGTAAACCAAATATTTTTGTAGAAAGTCAAAAATTTGCATTTTTTTCCTTTACTTGTGCTATAAGAACTTGCTTTGTGCCAAATTTCATGATTGTAGGCCTTTGGGAATTACCCTATAGGTTTTGGGTATATTGCGATAACTATGAAAATCCTACAATTTTACAGCATAATCAGTCGTAGCGAACGATTGCGTTAATCTAGTAACAATTATTATAAACAGCTTGATGCGTCTACGCTATCTTAGTATAAAAGGTCTTGACACACAGACAGACAGACGGACGGAAAGGACAACAAAGTGATCCTATAAGGGTTCCTTTTTTCCTTTTAAGGATCGGAACCCTAAAAATGGTAAAAAAATATTTTAACTTGACTGGATATTTTTGGCAGTCTGATAAAGAAACACTGTGCGGCTCAGATACCTACCAAGAAACAAGTTTTAATTCATTTTCAAAGTTTGTATAGGAAGTTAATTTTGTCAACGTGAAACAAATGTGCATGCTCAGGTTTTCCACGGCCCAGGACAAAGTTAAGACAATCAATTAGAATGAAAAAAACTGAATGGTATTGCAAAACTTGGCCTTCAACTTTTACAATAATTTTGAAATAGATAAAAGGAAATTGGGAAATTAATCGGTCACTCAATCTTTCTGGACAAGAAATAATCCTCAATTACCAATTAGGTTTAACAATGCGTAAAATAATGAAATAGGTAGACTTTCTACCGACCTACTTCTCAAGGGAAATGAATTTTGAGAATTCTAAGAGATCCCAAACCTTTTTTCGTGAGCGGCCTTCCCACACGGTCCTGGCCAAATTAAGTGGAATTGTTACCAAGACAATCATAATAATGTAAGTCGTGGGTTAGCTACACTTTTCTAATCTTTGATACTTAAAAGAAAAGAAAAATCTGTTAAGTGCGGGTCGGACCATAACGCGCCAACCGGTTTCGTACCATCGAAAACTTGTGTACATATTGTGTTAAAATGAACCTAATGTTTTTAGGGTTCCGTACCCGAAGGGTGCCAAACGGGACCCTATTACTAAGACTTCGCTGTCCGTCTGTCTGTCTGTCACCAAGCTGTATCTCATAAACCGTGGTAGCTAGACAGTTGAAATTTTCACAGATGATGTATTTCTGTTGCCGCTATAACAACAAATACTAAAAAACAAAAGAAATTTAATATTAAGGGGGGCTCCCATACAACAAACGTGGTTTTTTGTTTTTTTTTATAGATATAGGTACGAAACCCTTCGCGCGCGAGTCCGACTCGCACTTGGCCGGTTATTATTTCACCCCATATACTGCGTAAAGTCGTCTGTAAAATATAGTCTAATGTATAAGAGCTTCGCAACCATAATCCACCAAAATTAAGCACTGAAATCCAGGGCTGCTCATCAGTCGATATCCGCCTAATATCCTGGCAATATCCGCACGTGTTCCCGCAAATCTCCATCCATTTTCATACTCTACATGAAGTTATTGTCCGCAATACGACAAATCCAATATACTTAATATATTTGATGTTTAATAAAGAATATGTATAAGGTATAAGGTATCTATCTATCTAAGATAAACTATTCTTTTAATGTTTAGCTACCGCTTGAATAATAAAAGGGCATTCTCTTTGAAATAAAATAGATTTATAGAAGACAGGAAGCATTCTAAAACTCAAAACCTACAACGAATAACCTTAAACAATTTTAATTATTTTTCTTACGGGAAAAAATTGTCTAACAGGGATTTCCCTGAGTTCAACGGTTTAAAAATGGAGACGTACAAACTGACAAACTAGTCAACAATGACAAACTGTTATTGTTATGACTTGGCCGCTGGAAGCTGGAACTGAATCCTGGCATCGGGTTTCAAAGAGATGGCATCATTTAGTAAGATAAATGCTACTGTCTGTGACGAGTATTGAATGCACAAAGTCTTCGACAGTTTCGAATATATCTAGACCGCGGTAGATGCTAATGAAGTGGCATTCGCATTAATATGTTCCTTAAATCATCTTCAAACGCAGTAAGTCTATAAGTGAGATAAATTTTCAGTTCCCTTAATCGGTAGACTAAGGCCGAACAAACTTACAATGGAGAACAATAGACATCGGAGCGAGAGGGTTAAAGTTGTAGTTTAACCAGGTTCACTGTAGTCAATTTACACTGATCCCGATGGAGTATGGCTCAATCTTACTCATATCTGAGTAAACGCCTGCGTGCGACACGTTGGTAGGATAATAATTAGGTACATTATTTTTATAAATACCTACCTACCTCTTTAATTTACATGTTCCCAAGAAGTGCAACTTCCAATATCTATTAAATGGAGACGTTAGTCGGTCACAGCGTGGCCAAAATGTTTTCCTAATTTATGTGAATACATGCCTACAGCTCACCATGGGCCGGGAGCGAAATTCATGACTAGCAAGTAGCTCCGTGATAAATGTGACATGTTCTCGATAAAGATAACTTTTGTGTATAATACTCCCAATAGATGGCTGAAAGTTTTATATATGATGTTGCGTGAAATATTGCGGATAGTTTTTCGGCACAAAGAACGTCACTTTGTCACTCTTGGGATCAGGGTTCGTAGATAGAGCCAAGCTTTGGCAAATGCATACTTTACTATATAAGCAATGGTCAAGTCTGGATCACTGATGCCCTGGATGGTTTTATAGATGTTTCATAGCGAGTTTTATGGGTTTTAAAATAAATAAAAATTCTTCAAATGATGTATCTATTACACACTCACATTAAAACCTTCTCTAGAGCTCCAATGCACGAAAAATGCAGCCCTCAGGGAGGAATGGCGACGAATTGTAAGGCGGGTCACCCGACCGAAATGACGACCACTCTGCCAAGAGTGATACGACTTAGAAGAAGAAGAGCTCCAAGCTTAATAGTGAGAAACTTAAACTTGAATTACCAATCTCGTGGCAGAAATACAAACAATGCCTGGTAAAATAATCTTTATAAACGTCAAAGTCAAAAATGTTGTATTGTATATTTACAGTCATTAATCTTAAGTACGATATACGGACACTCTGATGAAAACATCATAACGGTGCTGGAAAAAATCGTGAGGAAACCTTCATTACTCCAAAGCTGCGGCGACGGGCTAGCCACCTGTCACGCAAAATGGATATTGAATCTCTGGCTGAAACTGATGGTGGTGGTGCCTCTACCAACCCGTATGGGAAAAGGCGTGACGCTATCTTATGTTAGGTTATGGATATTTACAAGCAAATTGTTTTATTTTTTGCAACGAGATTAGTTATTCGAATTTAATGATGTGAAGTGAAGACATTGCACGAAAATGAGCCACCAGCCCACAAGTAATGCAAGTCAGCGAAACGCTCATTACTTTTGCCAAGCTTTTAACCCCTCACAAGTTTCTCCTCATAAAGTCTTAATAACTTTCGCTGGCGTTGCTATTCTTGTTTTTGGTCTAATTATAACAGAAACTTTAGTGTAACTCCCTGTATAATTTATAGGGTACGGTAGAGAGACAAGCGCGGAGTAAAAGTAAGGCCAGCTCTGCTTACCCAAGAATAGACCGGAAGGCCAGCGTAGAATATTTGATGCTTGATAAATTATACTCTACACCTTTCAATGTCTTCGAAAACAATTTTGACATGGGTCTTTAATGGTACTTTGCACATAAAATTCTAAAAGTAAGTAGGCTTCTATTCAAGAAACGTAACGAACATTTACTCAAACCAAATATAATAAATAAATAAATAAATCATTTATTTCCAGACATATAGTCCAATAAATCCAATACAAACATGAGATTATAAGTAAAATAGAAAATAAAATGTCAATGATAAAATAATCTTAAAAAACCAAAATAAATGTCAACTCAAGAAACTTAAAATAAAATAAAACCGGCCAAGTGCGAGTAGGACTCGCGCACCAAGGGTTCCGATCACACTTGGAGAGCGTAACACGTGTAATTAGGTTCCACATAAAAAACTAAAGTGTGATGTCATCCATGTAAACCAAATTGAATATTTTTTTAGAAAGACAGAAATTTGCAGTTTTCAGATTTTTTCCTTTACTTGTGCTATAAGACCTTCCTTCATTCCAAATTTCATGACCCTAGGCCAGCCGGAAGTACCCTATAGGTTTTGATTCCCTTGCGAGTTCCACGCGAGTTCATAAATAAGAAAGCCTCAGATCACATGTTTGTCGACCTCGGCTCTGCCTCGGACGACAATTAGATGTGATCTGAGGAATTTCTTACTTTACTGGCCTATGTACTATTCTTGGATTTTTTAGAAAACAGGCGGCCGAAAGGTAGTAGTGTGGTATATTTTTAGAACCGGCTCATGAAGCCCTTTAATTTGATACCCCACACGATAGGTTTCAGAAAAATAATATTTCAAATCCCATACAAAAAATTGATGATGTCATAACTCCCCCCCCCCAGGGGAAAATCGAGAAAAGCTCTCGACAAAAAAAAAACTTAATTCAAGGAACACGTGTGCCAAGTTTTGTGAGGATCGCTTGAAAACTGTGGCCCCTAGACCGGAACATACAGACAGACAGACAGATAGACAGATAGACAGATATAGAGAAAGACGAAAGCAAAATTGGTCTCCTATGTTGTCGAAATGGAGCCCTTCGCTCGCTTCGCTCGCTCGGTCAATTACCCTGAGATATTACCTATGTATTATTGAACAGTGTCATAATAAAAAGCTTGATACGGTAGGTAAATAGTTACTTACATTGGACTTATTTCTCAACTCAGCGGAACAGAAATCAGGATTGGGTGCGAAAATTTTCACCACCATCAACATCAACGCGTTTCATTTGCAAGTTTTTGTACTGTCTGCTTTCACAAAACCATGTCTTCCATAGGTTGGGGGCGCAAATTAATAAGTATTATTAAACAAAAATAATAATAAGTCTGACGTGACGACATTGTTGTTTGGTTTGTTTGTCCATCAATGACAATTTATTATTTTTCACCTTCAGGCTGTGTTGCCCGTTACACACTTCGATTCGCGCGCGACGCGAAGCCGCGAAACGTATGTGTGTGGAGGCCGTTCGCAACTTCTTCGCGGCTTCTTGGCCAGTTATTCAACGGACCCGTATTCGGCGTATTCCCATGCGTGTCTGGAGCCCACATAACATTTTCGTCTCCTCCCAGGCCGGGATAAATTAAAAACTATTAATTTTATAATTATTTTCTAAAAGTTCTACAGAATAAATAGAGACGTCGTAATTCATCAATTAATATTTAAAGTCTTTGTAGAAGTCCGAAGACGACATTGCCATATCATTTAAATTTAGTTTCATTAAAATAAGGCTTACCTACCAAAACAAAATGGCCTTGGTATAAACTTTTCAAGCGTGTTGTGAAGACGTATCTTGTACCGAGACCACTTTCAATTTGTAATATCTCTCGTATTTCAGTATTTGTGGTTGGTGCGGCAACAGATATACACATTCTGTGAAAATTTCAGCTTTCTAGCTATTACGGTTCGTGCAGGCGGACCCGGTGACAGACAGGACGGACGGACGGACGGACGGACAGACGGACAGCGAAGTCTTAGTAATAGGGTCCCATTTTTACCCTTTGGGTACGGAACCCTAAAAATAAATATTTAAAAGGTAACTACATTAAGTCATCGGTAAGATATGAATGTTACTGTAAAATTGTCAATGGAATTAAAACTAATTATATTTATAAAATATTTCGATGAATTAATTAAGTACATTAAATAAAATGAGAATGAATAAAATTTTGATTTGATGAGAATAATTAAAACAGAATAATTAAAACACACACAGTACACGCCTACGTATCAGGGCCAAATATGTGTCAGGACAATTTTATTGAGTAGGATTACTTTTATGAAACTAATTAAATTTCGCAACTAATGCTAACGTTTTACAATTGTGTTAGTGTTACTCTATTTAAATCGCCATCAGTAAATGCATGAAATTGATGCCAATATCATCCAAAGCATAAGCTTAACAGATGTCCTGAAATCCATATCTCTAAATCCGTTGAATGCGTTTGTTAATTAGACTACCCATTGTGCCAATTGGATAACGAGGCCAGGATTAAATTGCGCCCACACCACTATGCGATAATGGAAAACTAACAAGTCAGGATTACACGTAAGTTACTTTGATCTTAGTTGACTTGTTTCCAATTTCAATGTAACTGAGTTATTTAGAATCAAACGGGCTTATGGTTTTGTGAGGCATTTAATTAGCCTTTAGCTTTTAGATTCGAAATTAATAATAGGAATTAATGGAAATGGAGTTACAAATCAGGGATTAACGGAATAAAAATAAGGGCTGTTCTTGTACCATAAAGACATTAGATGGTAATTTGACATTTAGCCCTGGCGGTAGGTACCTACCGGACTGGCACGTTCTTTACCCTCGCCGATAGCGAGTTGTAAAATTGTAACACATACATACAACTCATAAAATAGTGTCGTAACCGTAACGTTTACATGTTTGTGATGTCGCTGATTCTGGTTCCCACGATACAGGGTATCCTAGTGTGGGGCCAGAAGCAATGTATGTGCCTGTATGTAAATGTTTATTTTTAGTGTCACCGCCTTCTCTCAATCGGTAAGACAAAGGCATATTTGTGCCTATATTAAGTCAGGATTTCAATACTTACTCCATTTAGCGCGACAGGGGGCGCTTTGCTTGCAATCTATTTACGATCTATTTGCGATTCTTTAGGAGCATACCAAATGACGCCATTTTGGGTGTTTTAGAAGCGGTAGCGATCCAATATAAGTGCGTTTCTCAAAGCAGCATCGGGCCCCTGGGCTAGCTACGTAGATTGAAGATTCCATTACGATATTTTCTATCACCACCACCGTTAAAAAAAACTTTACTAAATCTGCCACTGCAGTGAACAGGACATAACAGTTCTATAGGCAATAGGAATGAAATCGAGGGACAGGTGGATTACATTGTAATCCAGGGTCGGGCAGCAATCGATATCGTATGAATTTTACATTCGCTACCAAATGACCCTTCCGTGTGCCAACTGCCACCTAATGAATAAAGAACCGCAATTATGTTGGCCTGGGTTAATGGAAGTGTTATGTGGGTTACAAATGTAGGGATTAGGCTTTAATTGTGTAGCTTAAGAAGTAACAGGATTATGCAAATATAAAAAACAAGCCTACGGGTTTGTATTAAGATTCACTCCACACGCTGGTAGGTCGCGTCCGCGGCTGTACCAACACCATCATGAGCTTGAGCGTGCTGGGGGGGCGGGCGGTGGAACTCGCCGCTGCTGGCGCACTGGGTCAGTCTACATGCGCGTGGATAGCCGGGTGCTCCAGCCGCGGAGAGTACATCTTCTCCTTCAAATAATTTATTCTCAAATTTATTAATAGTTTTTTGTTTCTGTTATTGTCAATGTTATGTAAATGTTGTCTATGGGTCTATGCCTGAAATAAACAAATTGAATTAATTGAATTGTTGTATTAAGTATCGACATAAGTAAAACATGCTACTCTACGAAAATTCCATCAATTTATGATATATTTACTGATAGCATAACACAATCCAAATCAATATAAACTACATAATTTAACAAAACCAACACCAATAAAATTTGTAATCAACTCAACAATCGGTGACTCTCATTAGGGAACTGATACCAAAATCCATTTAAAATGCACTTTATCTGAGCATTTTTGCAAATAAACTTTAACTGGGAACTTCATTCAACGCAAATTCGCATATTGTCATCGCCCCGGATGTGCCACAAAAGGTTCATTTTCATTCACCCTTCCATTTTCCATTATGGACGCTTTGTAAATGAACGCTTCTGATTTTTAGTAACAGAGTCCTGAATGAGCTGCATATTCATCAGGTCTCCATTATGCGACGGCCCCCGGTGATTCCGGCAGAGCACAATGAAATAAATCGAAAGGATACCTATTATTATTAAACTACTAAATTTGCTAATCTGAGAGCCTCAGCTTGAGTAGGTTGCTTCTCAAACAGGAGATGCTGATTCGAATATTCAGTTCAATTACCTATGTTGATACATTTACCCTTAGTTTATGAAAGAAAAATTACATGTAACAAGCGATTAATCGAAGATTAATTTAAAATAGCAGCAGGTGATTGGTTGAAGTCAGTTTTACTTGACACAGCTAGTTTTCCATTGAAAAACCGGGGGCATAATATTAAATTGTTATTATTCTCTCATAGAGATAGGCTAGAGGAGTTCTCTAAAACAATTAGCTAGAATTTCATAGAACTATGAATTAACCTGTAATTGAGCCTTAATTAATTTCGTTTGCATGATAATGGCGTATCAAATCCACAACGACCTCTGCAGAGTTACGGTCGAGGCTGTGTTTTTTAAGCGAAAGGTTTGAATGCCGGCTAGAAAAAAAAAACCTATTCTTGGATATTTGTAACGCCGCTGTTTCTGGTTTCCACGACACAGGTTATCCTAGTGTTGGTACAGAAGCAATATTTGTGCCTGTATGTTAATGTTGTATGTTACTCGTATCATGATAGCTTTTCATCAGTGGGTAATTTTATAACAATTATATATAAATTGTTATCTGCCCATAGCGGCCATATACATATACTGACGAGGGGTTTTATGTTAAATAATTATATATATCACAGGCTCGACAAATGAAATGCTTGATAATATTTTTACCGGAATAGGCGGTCCCCACAGAGCGAGCAGCCTTGCGAGGCAATTTCCGCGTGAAGAATCTCGGCCTGTGTGGACGTGCCTCGGCTGAAGCAAACGCGTGCGCAGCCTCGGGCGAGCGAGCGCTTGGCCGAGCCACCACCGGGGCAAAGGCGCCTCAGTTGTCTGGACGCACATGTTTTTGTTTCGTAATCGTAACTCACATCACCTGAACGACTGGCCTTGTCGCGCGCAACAGCTTCGCGGTAATACCGAGGCTGCTTCGCTCGCTTGGGGACAGTTGCCTCGCGGGAAAATTCGTGGCAAGGCTGCTCGCTCTGTGGGACCCACCTCATGTTCATATTTTTCACACACTTTCCTCGATCGAATTCGACAACTTCATACATAAAATAGAGTTGTCAAAGATATTCAGAGAATATTATTAACTCACGTTCGATATAGTCGCACTTATTCATAAGAGGACGTCAAAAAGTCTAAATATCTTCTATATCCTATTCAAAATTATCCTATGTTTGGAGTTCTTTTGAAGAAAGTTAATTCAAAGTAAAGCTTTGTGATGGAACATAATAGAAAAGTATTAAACAACTTTGAAACAAGCTGCGCGATAAAATCTGGTGAAAAATGGTCTGTGAGTTTATCTGATCTCTTGAGGCTTGTTGCGGGAATCCAATGAAGAAACAGTTTTTAAAGATTTAAGATGAATCAGCTATCCACCTGTCTCATCCCTATTTGGTTTGCTGGAAGAGATCTCTTATTAGAGATAAGCTCGCCTTTGTACACTTTTTCTATGTTTTTTACTGTCCTATGTAACTTTTTGTGTGCAATAAAGAAATTATGAATTATGAATAAATACAGGGTGAAATTAAATTAGCTTATTACATGGAAATGATGGAAGGAAGAAGGTCTACCGACGTAAGGGAGAGCGTTTTGCACAATGCTGCTTTGAAGAGAGGGTTGCTTATGGCGGTGGCTCATGGACTGTCTGGGGTGGTATATCCGCGAGCGGCAAAACTCAACTTGAGGTTGTTACGGGACCACGGCTGCCAACATTAAATGCTGAAAGGTACATTCGTGAGTGCTTAGGACCTCACGTGATGCCATACGCGGACTATGTGGGCCCAAATTTCCTTTTTATGCATGATAATGCAAGAGCCCATACGGCCGGCATCGTCAGGGAATACCTTCGGGATGTGAACATCACAGTTATGGACTGGCCAGCCAGAAGCGCAGACATGAATCCGATTGAGCACATGTGGGACGAGCTAAAAATATGTGTTAGGGCTCGTCAGCCAGTTGCCCAGACGATGCAGGATTTGATAACTGCCATAGAAGAGGAATGGGAGATGAACAAAATTTCATAGAGAGGTTGATAAACTCTATGCCTAATCGTATGAGAGCTGTCGTAGATGCCCTGGGAGGCAACACGCGTTATTAAATTAAACCTTTATTTGATTAAAAATGTTTTTTATAAAAAAAAAACAACTGCCTACATCAAGGCGCATATCCGACTTGTTAGGCGTAGCTCCATGTCATGTGGTATTCTGAATTCAAATTTAAAACAATACGATCGAAAAAGATGGTAAAATGTATCAGGTTTAAAACTGCATCAATAGTTTTTGTTCAATCTAGCAATCATATTTAGGTAGGGGCCATCGAAACCTAAACTCTAAGGTGGGCCAATAGATGTGTCCAGAAGTGTATTTTCGATCATAATTTGTGAAAGAGTGACATAATTTTTTGTAAGAAGTACATAAAACGTTACTCTACGGTGTAACGGTACGGCTTTATACTATAAAAAGTGTATTGTATTAGACGTAACTCTAAGACACAGGTATCATGAAGCAGCGCTTCTGGTTCAGTGAGTCATCTCAGCTATGTCACAACGACGGCTTCGCCATTATAAATTAAGAAAGCTCTCTGAGCATAATCACCCTATGTTCACTCATTCATACTCATGTCATTATAATTGCGACAAAATTTATATACGAGTTATGTGTCAACGCCCTACATCTATTTGAAGACTCTTGTAATTATTCCGAATTTGAATTTGAATTAGGAACACCCGTGTTCATTAATCATTCGTTCCGACGACGACGTCTCGTCCCGTCACGTGACTGATCGCATCCGGGCCGGGTCTATATATCTGCGAATGGAATGCCAATGCTGCCTGAAAGCTTATTGAAAGGCTTAATGGCCAACATATTTTCTGTGTAAAATAAACATTAACATTTATTTATAGGCGCATTCATTGGCCCCACACTTTATTTATTTATTAATACACAAAACAGCAGTACAGACAAACATTACAATATTAGACCAGACATTTCCGTCAGCAACGCCAAAAACATGTGTATACAGCATTACTGACACACTTTAAAAGGAGCATAATTATAATAATACAAAGTAAGTACTTATCTAATTAATTATTAAATGTTCTTTAATATTAAGTATGCACACATTGTATGTGCATGTGTAGCAAGACGCTGACGATAATTCTGCAAGGGGTGATAGAAAAAGTGCGGGGGATTCTCACAGATCGGTTAGGGACGTGGATTCAAATGTTTGATAGTAGTGATGTTTCTATGGTGCCTCTACACTAGGATATCTGTGTCGCGTGGGGACCAGAAAAAGCGGCGTCACAAAATATCTCTTTGTATTGTTACTGCCATCATCTGCCTTCCGTATTTCCTTTAGTACCTTCACTTTCTTGTTTGAAAATGTTTGGATTGGTACAAATAATCATACCGTCATGCCTTTACACCATACGGAGTAGCAAATCTATAGTTGTGTTGATTCAATACGTAATTTCACGCGACTGGCATTACAATGATTTGAATAAACGATACCAACTATACATTTCTGCTTAAATAATAATCCTTGTTCATGTCATTTGGACTAACCCTTATTAAATGGCCTGTTTGTGAAGCAAAAATATAATTTATGCAAAGACAGGTTCGGTCAAATATCAACATAATTTAATGGACTTTGGGTCGGATTTAACATCGAGTGCACACAATGTAGGTTCAGATAAAATATAAATCTTGCTGATTTTAGGTAAAACTGGGGAAATGTTTGTAATTGGAACACACACCTATTTCTGAATGTTTCACATATCTTTAAAGCTTGTTTAAACGCAATTTTACTACCCGCCCGCAATTTTATTATACACACAAGCATAAGCAAAATGAAGGAGTGGGGCGCGTCATTAGTTTAAACAAGCTCTATCTCTTTTGTTGTATATGCGTAGATGTACATACTAAACTAATGTAAATCTACCTAAACTAGTGGCACTGTGAGCTGTAGACCTCGCGAGTATGTCGGTGGGAAAGCTGAACTGCTAACACACATAAAAAAAATAACCCAAATAATTTTCTTTCAATAACACATACAAACTTATGAATGTACCTGGTTACGTACATGCAGTATGAAAGTAGCCGCACCAATAACTTTGTAAACTACATTTCGCGATCTTTAATACAACCTATTGACTTTTTACTAAAATTATATAGTCTGTTTCACTCTCATGGTTTTTACGAATCCAACGACACCTCATTTGTTAATATCCATCGAGCCGTTTGGGTTGTAGCGATTTTTTTACATTTTAAAACCCCATATCTCCGCCATTTTGAAAAAAATCTTAAAACTGGCTCGAGTAAAAATTCTATTTATTTTTCCAACCTGCTCACAAAATTTCACGAGAATCGGTTCATAAATGCGACCTGTAGAGGAGAACAACCGGACAGACATACGAAAGCATTTTTGCCCAAACCTGAAACGGAGACGCTTCGCTCGCTTCGCTCGCTCGGTCAATAAACAAATAATTTAAATATTCTTTTATTACTATGATATTGCGTAACCGAGGCATTTTTATCAGTAAACGGCTCTCACGCCTTTTTATGTGCTTATATTGTCTCTTTTGTTCTGAAGATTTGTGGAAAGGTTTGTGAGAATATTTCTAGGAGATATTTGTTTATTTAAAATTTCGTAGAATATGCCGAGTTAGGTATATTTTTTATGAATATTCATTGAAAAACATGATTGAGTTCGACAGATAATTTAATGTAACGCATGTATGCAACGTTTATATTTGTTTCAGAGAACTTTTACAAAATAGGTAATTAAAATATAATTATTTGCAAGATTCAATTATCCCGGGACTTAAGAAAATATATCAGATATAGATTAGCATCAATCAAGTTTTGTTCGTCTACAGTTACCTTAGTTCTACTCTTTTACTAGAGCTACAACCGTAGTCGAACTACGCCGTAGCACTCAAATGCTACGCGGATGGAACTACATTACTACGGCGGTGAATCTCACACTATTTATAAAATACTCAATAAAATGTAATGAAATAGCAATATTCGATAAATCCATTATTCGAGTAATCTTCTCCTGGACACACCGCTCAACATTCTTGTAGCGTAGTCTCGTTTCCTAATAAACTGACAGTTTGAGCCTACTGGGCCGCATGAACCAACTTAGCCTAACCTTGAAATAAGCCAAAATCACTCTTAAGTAGTATATCTTTAGGCTTGGTGTAGGATGAAGTGAGTATCGTAACCTCTGTTCAAATAGGTCCAGGAGACATGGGTCGTGCCAGGTAATAAATTTGGACTCCGTCGGGATCGAACCTGCGACGGTGGTAACGAAGCCCGACATTTTCCTACGCATTGGATTTTTGTAAGATCCTTGTTATATGGGATAAAATGTTGTATCAGGTTGATCAGGTTGCCTACAAAAGGTTTGGTTACCATACATTTTAGTAAGAAAGAAAGAAAGAAGAAAGAAATGGCGTTTATTACACAACAGACCATAGGTAGTGAGTGCCGCGGTGTGTTCATTCCCTCTGCTGTGCAAAAGGCCCTAACTCAGCATTTTGCTGAGGGCGGGGGCCCTCAGCGCTGGTTTTCAGTTAGTGCCAGTAGTGATCGCGCGTGCCATCTGCTAAGGTTGTGTACGTAAATACTAGTAGCACAATATTCCAAAACAAAAACTTGAGAGAAGTACACAAAATTCATGTTTCGCTGGGAAATGTTGAATGAATTGCAGGTCAAATAAATCGTCACTGCTTTTATTTAGGCTATAATATTTTCATTGAGTTACCCGTTTCTGAACGTTTTTAAGGGTTAGAAAAGGTTCTGTTCGATCGTGTTAAAACCGACGAAGCATTTATTTATTTTATTTAATTATTTATTTATTTATCAAAGTAAATTTGCACAGCATTACAGAATAATTCCAAAGCGCCCCGCACATATTGCTTGTAACTTGTAATATAACATACATTAAAATAAATTATTTAGCATGAATTCATGATTGCATTATCGAACTGAATTAATTCCGGATAGGTTTTTCAGCTTTTCAGAAACCTGTTAAACGGTTTATATCTCGCGAAATGCCACATAAATAACTCAAGCTTTGCAATAAGCGTGCAACAACAAAAGGGCGGAGAAACATTTAAAAATAAATTCACAAACGTCCCCGATGAGTACAAAGGAAATTACTTTACGTAAGTAAACCCCCCCTTCCCCTCAGAAACGTGTCCCTTCCAAAAGTTGTCCCAATTAGATCCCGAAGCGGATAACAGTATTTGTATTGCCAACAGCAAGTACACAAAACAAAACAAACTCGAACAATTACGTCTTAAATACAGCTAATTATGACAACCGTATTAATTCTGTGAATCTAATGTTGCTTAAGATTGAACAGATTGTTGTGAAAATCGTTTAGGCGAAATTCACCAACAATTTTAATCGTGAGCTAGGTTAGCTAACCCATCTACTTGCTCGTACTATATCCATGCCGCAGGCACTGGCCTAAAACCAGCGCTGAGCTGAGACTGTCTCAGCTCGGCATTGCTGAGCCGGGTCCTATTAGCACTAACTATGAAGCTGTAGTCTATTGTCTGTTCTTTAAAATTTGTGCTAATAAAGTCTTTTTCAATTTCACTATTGATCATCTTCCTTTGTGATTGTCTCACAACATAAAAAAGATGAGATGGCAATCTAAAAAAATCTTGTCTTACAAATTAAACTTATTTTTGCGATTTTCTTCTTGTTCTACTACCCGTGCGAGTTAACTTGAGACCTCGCTGAGAAATTGCGTTAAACTCGCCATAATGAAGTCACGATAAAGTTCTCAAGTTAACTCGCACGGGATACAATCTCATAAACGATCTTTAGGTAACACCGTGGTCTAAGTTTAGTTAACCCTCGCGTGGCACTTTCGTGAAACTGGCTTCAGGCAAATTCTGCAGCCATACTCCAACCCTTTTAACCGGGTAATTGTAAACCGGAGGAGGTTTACAATTCGTCGGGATGTTTATATATTTATTATATATTTTTTGTGATTAAAATCAGACAACGTTCAGATACTAATACTACCATGGCTACAATTTTCAACCGAATATTCCATGGTGAACTTTGTTTTACGCATAGAGTTGTTTCATAACTGTCATGGTATTTTATTCTTGCTAATCAGCATTGGTTGTACAGCGGTTTCAAATGACTGTTTAGCCCTCGTTTAGCCCGCCACTGGTGACATACATGTCTGAGACCGGGTGGTCCAAAAAAGTCAAATCAATTTCTAACAAGCCATCGATTTGTGTAGTGATTTCAAGTAGCTGCCTCATTTCACATCCCCCACCGTCAGACCATAACATAATACGCAAACTTGGCGCAGCTGAGCAACCCGCTAAGACCAGATCGGCCGTATCCCCTAACAGCGTAGCCAACATCCTAAAAGGCAACAGCCGCCCATTTATACACCCCAAAATGAAAACGGCCACTAAAACGGAACTTAAAGAGCTGAAAGCACGATGCCAAACAAGATCCTCCCACACGAGAGCCGTAAGCATCGGAAAAGTAATTGTGGCGCTCAGGGACACAAATAAAAGCAAATCCCCGGGAGTAGATGGAATACTTCCTGAGTTCTTACAACACCTTGGCCCCCGGGCGATATCATGGCTTTGCTGCTTCTTTACACACGTAATTGATCACTGCAAATTACCCGCTACGTGGAAAAAAGCAAACGTGATAGCCCTACCCAAACCTGGGAAACCAACAGATGACCCTAAGAATTACCGACCAATCTCCCTGCTTTGCACTTCATACAAACTCTTCGAGAGGGTCCTACTGGTGCGTATCACCCCAGACATTGAGGAGGCTCTCCCAATTGAACAGGCGGGATTCCGGCCGGACCGCAGTTGTTGCGACCAAGTCCTTTCTCTCACAACACACATAGAGAAAGGGTTTCAAGAGCAAGACAAAACTGCTGCCGTCTTTGTCGATTTGAGCTCCGCATTCGATACCGTCTGGAAACAGGGCCTACTCCTCAAACTCACCAGAATTCTCCGCTGCCAGCATCTCTACCACCTCTTTGACGCCCTCCTTTCAAACCGGGTATTCCAGGTGAGCCTAAACGGGGTCAAGAGCAAGTCAAAGACTCTCACCAACGGAGTCCCACAGGGCTCAGTACTTGCCCCGACCCTCTTTAATGTTTACCTGAGCGATATACCCAAAACAAGCGGCCGGTCCTTTATGTATGCTGATGACATCGCCATAACAGCCCAGGCGAGAACTCTTACCCAGACCGAAGAAAAACTCCAGGGAGACGTAGCCGTACTCGAGGACTACTTCAAGTATTGGGGACTGAAGCCAAATCCTAATAAGACGGTCTCCAGCACATTTCACCTCAACAACAAGCAGGCCAACGACACCATCTCCATACGTTTCTGCAACGAGATCGCCAGACACGATCCCTTCCCGGTCTACCTCGGCATCACTCTAGACCGCACCCTCACGTACAAAAATCACCTGTATAAATTAAAGAAGAAGCTCTCGAGCAGAAACAACCTACTTCACAAGCTCGCTTCAACGACGTGGGGGTGCCGCGCGCCTACCCTGCGAACATCTGCACTGGCGCTGGTGTACAGCACAGCTGAATACTGCTCCCCGGTCTGGGCTGGCAGCCACCATACGAACACAGTAGACGTCGAACTGAACTTCACCATGCGGCTCATCTCAGGAACGGTAATGCCCACCCACTCAGCCTGGTTGCCCGTGCTCAGCAACACCATACCTCCTGATCTACGCAGAGAGACAGCCGTCAAGTATCAGTTCGACAAAATAAAAGTGCGGCCTAGCCTCCCCATCAACGAGGACCTCCAAGCAACAAGCTCCAACCTCCGCCTCAAATCTCGGAGACCCTTCGGATTGATCGCGTCCCAAATCTCCGAGGGAACCATGTCAGCAGCCGAGAAATGGGCGGAGAGATGGATATCCACCCCCGCTCCAAACGCGCACCTGGTCAAAAACCCAAACGATCGGCCACACGGCTTCAACCTTCCACGCAACTGCTGGACCAAGCTGAACCGACTCCGGACTGGCCAGGGCCGCTGCGCCGAACTAATGTTTAAGTGGGGGTACAGAGACAACCCTTTCTGCTCTTGCGGAGCCATTCAGAGCATGGCCCACCTGACGGACGATTGTCCTCTATGGTCGATCGAGGGAGGACTGCAGAAAGTCCACTCCGCTGACGAAGAGGCTATCAAATGGCTGCTCAAACTGTCACCTTTATGAGTTGTGACGTTGACGACAGCGACCAAACGCTAAATAAATAAGACCATAACATGAAGCGGGCGCAAGTTTTTTTGTTTTGGCCTAAACCCGGTCCGTGAGACCGGGGTCACCGTTTACGTAAGTAAAAACAAAGAGATTTTTTATTTTTTGTTGGAAGCATAACCAAAACCTCTAGGGTACTTCCCGAAGTCCTAAAAATCTGAAATTTGGTATGCAAGCACATGTTTGCACCCATATCCCATAAAAACTCCGAAATTTACAACTTTAATCCCCTAACCCCCTAAACATGGCGTGCAAAGTTTGTATGAAAAACTGATTCTTAAGATATTTTTAACCGACTTCCCAAAGGAGGAGGTTTACAATTCGTCCGGATGTTTTTTTTATGTATGTGCCCCGTTAGCGCCTAAACGAAAGGACCGATTTGGATTTTTTTTATTTTTTTGAAAGGGTTTACCTTCCCATTGGTCCCATTGACACCAGGTCAGGATCTGATGATGGTATCCTGGAGAAATCAAGGGAACTCTTCAAATATTATAGGCAGACCTATCTATATAGTGATTTTTGTGTTTTTCATTATAACTCGTGCAAATGCACATGGTAAGCACAATATTGCGATGCGGAACTGCTGATGAAGACCACATATGGCCACCAGATCTGCTCAATACTAGGTACAAATACAATGCGTGGCTGACGGGCAGGCAACGCATAGCCTAAACCGGTGGACCTAGAGCCATGAAACTTTGTACAGGGGTTCCTTAGTAGCGTGGGGTAGCACTGATATGGGATTTGACAAAATTAACTCCCCAAGGGGGGGGGGGGGGGATAAGGGGTTACAGTTTGTATTAAACTCAATCTTATCAAATAGGGTTTGTGGAAGTCGGTTTTTTCTAAAGTTTACTTTTTGTTTTAATTATGTTGGTATAAGTCCTGTTATTTTTGTACGAAACCCTCTCAACGCGAGACCAACTCGTACTTGGCAGCTTATTTTAGCATACAAATAATCTATTTCACACACTTTTAAGCGATGTTACTAAACTCTGTGAACAATTTATACGAGGTCTTTGTTAAATAAATAATCGGTCAAGTTTGAGTAGGAATCTTACACGAAGGGTTCCGCACCACCGTCGTACAAGAAACAAACGTCTGACATTTATTACAATAATATCTTTAATTTACATCTCGTAATTATAAAAATTACAATATTTAAAATTATCTTTTAGCCACAGATAGATACAAACAATAAATGCTTCAAACTTATGACCTCTTTGTCACCGACAGGGGCTAATAAAACCCACCTATCTATTCAGAATAAAGTAAAACAAAGTAAATCTAGTTCAGTGCACGTCACATGAAAGGGATGTGGTGGCCTAGTTGTTCTTTCCGTGCATCGTTGTCGATAACTTTACCTGCCGTGTATTATGCACGCCGGAAGTTAAAATGTTGCTTGTACAGCCGCGTTCACAATGCCTTATTCATGAAACCCGCTCTTTATCTTGAAACTAAATAATAATCGAGCTCGAGCATCACCTCGGGTCCCCCCACAAAGCGTCGCCACCGGCATATTTTCTGTAGTTTTCATACATTTTATATGGACTCGCGGCACACGGTTGACGCCGGTGCCACAAGCTACAAATAGTAGCTGCTCGCTTCTTGTGACCCGCACTGGCCACAAAACGCCACCAAACACCACTCGCGTGGCGTCCCAACCCAGAGTCCATTCAAAAAAGTAGCAGCCACCGACCGCAAGTGTCGACCACCGGCCACAAGTGGTTGTCACGCGATTCATCTACCTCTGTGGTCGCTTCTGGCTTCTCATGGCGGCGTTTGTGGCTGTGGCAGAAACACAATTGTGCTCACTTTTAGCCAGTTTTTTCATTACACCATTTTTGGGGCGAGCCTATCGCCACAGCTATGAATGGAGTAATAAAGATTCTTCTTTTTATTCTTCTTCTTCTTATAGTGCCTCTCCATACGGCTCATACTACAAGACTATGATAGTGTAGAAAAATTGCTGTTGACGATTAGGTAGATCTTAAGGTACTACAAATATAAATTAAATGCATGTTAAAATAGATAATTTTAAATAAACTTCATTAACTACTTTAGGCACGATGTAACAAACTTTGCTGTGTCCCATGATACGAAGTAACTCTAGTATGGGACACTTATCTACTAATGTATAATTATATGTGCCTTCATTAAATAAATAAATTTAAATTGAATACTGGAGGTTCGCAGTCAGCACTCCATACCCCTCTCTGTTCTTTGCCAATCGCATCAGCTGTTCTATACTGGCCACTCCCGTCTATTCCTGTTACGTGGTTCCGACTTTATCTTAGGGTGTTTTACTGTGGAGTACATTTTGTAAACATTCGACCCCATTCTATGACTACTCGGTCGAAAAAGGCGTGACGCTATGTTATGTTCTGGTGATGGAGTCTTGCACGCCACTGTACATTAGTACAGCACGCGATCACAAAAACGTAATTGTACAGAAGGAATGCGAGCAGTATCCGGCCCGAAACAAGTTCTAGCCACTTACAGGTAACTGAACCTCACAGGGGCAGATTCTGTATATAAATCGCATTGCAATAGCTGTAGCAAGGGCGCAAAATAGTGGTTGGGCGGCGTGGCACGTTCTGGCGCCGCCCCGCCGCCGCCCCGCCCGCCAGTCGACAAGCCAAAATCGGAATTTTGCGCCATCGCTATAGCCATGCAATTCGCTCACAGAATCACGACCCAGGCTCTAAAATAAACGTAAACATTCACATACAGGCACATACATTGCTTCTGGCCCCACACTAGGATACCCCAAATTTATTTATTTTAATAAAATAAAATATTATCGTTTTACGTACAAACTTGAAGATATGGGTTATATGGTTACAAATAAAGTATAGATAATATTATAAGAGTCGCAGGAGTTTTATTACAACAATTAATATAACCAAAGTCCTGGTTCGTTAATTTATAAACGATTTGTAATCACCCGACGGACCTTTAGCGTTTTGATTTCAGTTTTATTAATTTATCCAAATGGCGGTAACATAGCTAACTTTCTTGTTTTGGCAAATGGCATAAATAAAGTTGATGTGAAGGCTACCTAAAAAGCCTAGTACCTAAAAATAAACACAAAAAATATGCAGCTTTTTCTTAGAATTTTATCAAAAAGTCAAAAAGCCAATATTTGTTACAACAAGCTATAAAAAATACTCTGAGATGTTGTACAGCTCAGTAAAACGTTTAATCTAAATCGTAATTAAAATATTTAATCAAGCGGAGTTTTACCGACGCTAGACTTTTTTAATCTACGTAAATATTGACATGAAATTGCTGCCTCTATCATAACTATTTCGTTTAGTTGATTTCGTTATTTGTTAGTGAAAATGAAAGAAAAAATTAGATGTTTACTTTTCTCGCGATAGATTAGATCTTGAGTAAAATACTTAAAATATTGACTTTCATATTAAGGAAATTGGTAAACTTATAAACATTTTGTTAATTATTGTTATTGTAATTTGGGTACACGTACATACAAGTCAGGCTTTCTTAATGTATTGAAATATGACGATTTGACATTTATTTATTTTATTTCATTTTTATTTTTCCTTCTCGCTAATCTTAAAAGAGCCACAAGATTTACAAAGTCGTACTCGTGTTTAAGCCTACTCCAAAAAAGTCATTTTAACTTTAATATAAAAGTCGGGTAGGAAATACCCACTCACTTTATCCCATTTGAACTCGCTGAAGTTACAATACGATATACGCACGAAAAGTTCATGCATATTTCCATGAATGGTCAGTGTACCTACCGACGAAAGAAAAAAAAGAAAGTCCTATTCATTGTGTATGAAAAGGCTGTCCTGATCTCAAGCATAAATGTATGAGGGTTGTAAATAAAGTCCATATAAGTCCAACAAGTATTTTCGACTTTGCAGTATGTCGAACGCTCAGTTCAAAAGTATTTCGCTATTTTGTCAGTTCTTATCTTACTTAGCTCATAAAGCGCAACACTTAAAACTTCTCCGGTGCCTTGAGTGATTTTCACAAAAAAATCTCTCTACTTTTCCATTACGAACTTGACGGAGAAAGAAGGTGGTTTTATCTCATTTGAATGTTCTTTTTTGCCTTATCTTTATTTGTACGCATACATAAATATACTTATAACAAGATAACTTTAGCATTAAAAAAACCCCGCATAAAACCAGTCTTCCAGTTTCATCATCTGGTGAAATTAAAAGGTCTCATCACAACGAATCTAATGAGCCTAAGCTCGATGGGTTTACTAGAATGCATCCCAGGGTTCCAACTCCCACCTTCGAGCTTCCACACTCCATCATCAGATCAGCACGATAGTACCATATTATTCTCAAAGTTCTTGTCACTACGAGTCTAATGAGCCCAAACTAGATAGATTTACTAGTCCCAGGGTTCCAGCTCCCACATTCGAGCTTCGCACTCCATCATCAGATCACCTCAATAGTACCATATACTCAAAGTTTTTGTCACTACGAGGCTAATGAGCTCAAACTCGATGGGTATAGCATGGATCCCGTGCTTTCAGCTCCCACCTTCGATCTTCGCACTCCATCATCAGAACAGCTCGATAGTACCATATTATGATGATGACGCTTCGCTAAGGTGATGTCACGTAGCGATTCCAAATGTCAAATCGCATACATAAAAAGTTATCGTTTCGTTTCGCTATCCTTAGCGTTTAAGATTGTCCACAGGCACTTTTCTCCTTCGTCGGGCGGGGGTTAAAACGCTGGAGCCCTAATTAATTTTAATACTTAGATTTCTCCCTGCCTTCGAGTCAGGGAGACTCTATCAATATTATCTTTAGAACAGCTTTCCAACGACTTTTTTGGCTTGCGGTGACAGATGGAACTAACGCTTTTTGACAGGTTCGTTGCATTAAGTTGCGTAGAAGTGGCGCCTCCCTGTAAACTCATTCACGCGCCAAAAGATCGCTGGAAGACTGTACGTACGACGCGCGACGTCACGTCCCATTTTGCATCATAATTAAATGGCACCATAAAATTTCATCTAACAGTCATACTCAGCAAAATGTGCAGTCCTATGACAGAGCAGACGATGATATTAATTGTATCTTAAGTCATACTGCTAAACTAAAATATCCTATACCTATATTTTAATATTTCATATATTTCATTACAACAACATTCAATGGCGGCACTTGGAGGTACTCGCGGTCTAAGATGATTATTACTTAGTTTCAAGTGCTCGCTGCTCGCGCCCGGTTCTGTAATAATATTCAGTTTTGTCTCTTAAGGCTACGCTATAGGCTATGATATAAAAATTATAATGTGTTTTTCCCTTTGCTGTTTAGTTGGCTGTAGTGCATAGCTGCCGCTTATCACCAAAGAAGTGGCAAATGCAATATCCGGTTGTCAGATTAAATTAAAAATTCTCCGCTTTAAAATATAATAGCAGTCAGTTAGATCAGATAGTTACAACCTCGTCTCAATAGGTACGTGAGAGAGAATACAAATGAAACTACACAATTTAAATCTGTGCATTTCTCAATACCTTCAGACCATATTCAACTGTATTTTGGCGCAAGAATACTTAGGGGACTGGTTGCTGTCGCTGAAGTTACGTTGTTTTGTGTAAAGTAAAGTAAAAATTTTTTTATTTCTCAAATGGATTTAACACACTACAAATTGGTTCCCTGTCTCCCTAACTAGTGAAATACTGTATCTAGGGAGACAGTTCTTCCCTATTAAGTGTTCGGTAAGACATTTCAAGTAAAGTAAATGTAGCCCATTAATGTCCCCACCGAGGGGCACAGGCCTTTACCCGGACACGAGTAAGATTTGTGTACTAAGTACAACAAAGAAATTACGAATTACAGAAATACTTGGATCCGATCACCCTATACGTCCTCCCTGGGTAGTGCTGAAAATTGACACTGTCAAAAATCCTCTCAAAAAAGGTTAGTCAGCACACCATATACAAAAAAGAAGAAAATGTCAACTTGAGGTACAAATCCGGATCAAGCGGAGCCTTAAAACCCTGGGCGGGCAAGTTCCTAGAACAGTTCGTAACTTGCACTATTTGTTTACTCCCCCCAGCACTCTTTGACGATGAAATATCATGCAAATAAGCACCTGAGTTCTTACTCTAAACTGACAAGCAATACAATTAGGTGCTGTCTTCAGAGTTGAGTCAGTTTTAGTACATACAATATAGTGTCACTGTCACGGGTTGGCAGAGGCACATATCCGCCCACGATAGATAAGTATGATAACCAGTGCCTGTAGACAATGTTAAACGCTAAGGATAGCAAAACAAAACGATAACTTTTTATGTATGCAATTTGACATTTGGCTTCGCTAAGGTGACGTGTTCGTTTAGCGTTTAACTTTGTCTAGGGGGGCTGTATATGGTAAAGTTATTATAAAAATTAAATAATATATACAAGATGACTTCGGGTCGTGATTCTAACGTATTGTTGTAGAGTCACGACCCAAAAGTCATCCTGTATTTTCCACCTTGTACACGGTAATAGTTCATGGGAGCTTTTATATAAACTTTAAATCCTTATAGGTTCGTAGAAAATTTCACTTCAACAGTTGTCGGCTGGGGGAAATGGGGAGGCCTTTGCCCAGCAGTGGCACACATTAGAGGCTAAGTAAAAAAAAAAGTAGTCGGCTCGGAATGGTACTCAAAACATACCAAATATCCTTCTTAGTCCTTAGCAAAATTCCGAGGACTTTATTTGACTTATTTTCTAGGAACGTGGCGTAGTGATAATGTTTTTGCAAAGATATACAGAAAATAGTAGCATATTTGTTTATAAAAATCTGCACTTTTCGTTTTTGAGAGTACTATTTGATGATATCACCATTCCTTTCCAACCCCTACAGTGGAATATTCGCGGACATATTGCAATCAGGGATACCCGCGCTCCCGCGTCCCTCTTGAATATATTACTTCTCGATATGCCGATTCGTACCTTCGCACCGCTGATCTGGAATTGCATGAATGTTTTGGATATATCACCGCATGATGGAAAAACGAGTTAAGACCAATTTCGGGTCAATGATGACGTGTAATGTTGATGATGTAATGATGATGTCTTGTTGTTTGGACCATGGGCACACCTCGGACACTCCATAGAACGCTCGTAAAATAATCACCTATTACTACTACATAACCAAATGATGTTTATATATGTGTGCGTAAACTAATGCTGGGCTAGTAGGCCTTAAGCTAGTAACCTAGTAAGCTAGGGCTGGTGGCGCGGCAAATGCAGCGATATTAAGTATGGTCGTCACTCGTCAGGCGTCCAGCCCTGTCTATTGATCCTTTAACCAATCCTTTGACGCCAGGGGTGGGGTGCGGTATCTGAATCAGCGCGGGGAAGGGAGTGGCCTTTCTGTAGTTCTGTACGGAGTACTATTATCTCTTCTGTGCCATGGGGTCAATGGGTATAAAGTAAAAGTAGGAAAGGAAGGAGGCGTGGTCGAACGTGGCCCACCACCACGTGAGGTGAGCTGTCTTTGGAGCGACAAATGGTGGGTGATGACTGCTACGTCAGTGAAACACAGCGGTCAAATGCTAACTGTTTATTAGAACTACCTGCCATACATAGCACTTCCTCCACACTAAATATGCAAGTACAGTGTACATAAACCATAAGAAACTATACTTAAATATTTATACTTAAATCTAACATATCTCACATTACTCAATCCATGAACTGAAGTTTATATTATACTGGATATGAAACACACACTCCTCCTTTAATTACGGATAAACTGACATACAATACGGTTAGATTAGAACTTACCGTTAGAATGGAACTTACACAATCTTTAGTAAGTACATACTAACTTTATAAACAATTTGAGATGTTTTACCTATACTACTTTATAAAAATAACAACTGATTTACAATAACATGCGTATCATGCCAGTTTTACTCGACCTTCTTGCGCATATCCCTACGAAACGCTCGCATGGTCCTCTCACTCGCACCACTTGCCGGCGTAATAGGCCGCGGCGGCGACGCAAGAGTCTGCCGTGACTCATTAACCGGACTTTCCTCCCTATCTGCACGGTCATAAGGTTCACTATGCAATGGCTCCTGCTCATCAATCTCATCATAGTTATTATTTTCGCTGTGTGACGTGGACGCGCTATCAGCCTCATCAGCTGTTACTGATCGTGACAACGAGAATCTACTCTTTCTCACGGGCAAAATTTGATCAGCATGTCTGCGCCCCGATGTACCGTCTCCCATACTAATTTTATATGATAAAGGGCCAGTTCTTGCAACTATGTTGCCCTCAGACCATTTGTTTTTATTCGCCGAAAATACTTTCGTAAGGACTTTATCTCCTACGTCAAAATGTCTGTCCCTCCCCCCCGCATATTCTATTTGTCGATCTTGTGATGTTTTCACGATATTTGCTGTGCTGGGTCGCAGCACGTCCAATTTGTTGCGAAGCCGCCTACCCATCAGAGCCTGAGCCGGAGCCACTCCAGTAGTTGAATGAATACAATTTCTATATTGAAATAAAAATCGACACAGGGCCCTACCTAACTCAATGCCTTCTATCACAGCCTTTTTTAATACCTTCTTCACAGTTTTGACCGAGTTTTCCGCCGCGCCATTTCCCTGAGGCCTGTAAGGAGCACTAGTTGTGTGCTTAATAGCATTCTTAGAACAAAACTCTCTAAACTCACTGCTTTGAAATGGAGGGCCGTTATCCGATACTACTTGTAATGGCAGTCCGAATTTCGCAAATAAATTTCTTAGCACTCTTAATGTTTCATTAGACGAAGTACCTTTAACTTCCTCCACTTCCAGCCATTTCGTGTGAGCATCCAAGATGACTAAATAGTATCTATTCTGAAATTGTGCAAAGTCCATATGCAGCCTCTGCCATGGCCCGGCGGGAAACTCCCAGGGGTGCAGCGCGGCGCGCGGGGGGGCGTCGCGCACGCTGCGACACGCGGTACATTCTCGACACAACACCTCAATATCATTATCTAGCGACGGCCAGTACACATAATTCCGTGCAATTGATTTCATTTTTACAATACCTAAATGACCCTCGTGAATTTCGTTCAGTATTAACTTCTGCAGCTTAGTAGGTATAACTACACGATATTTATACAAAATACACCCATGCTCAGAATATAAATCTTCACGCCTAACCTGAAATGGTTTTTCACTATCCTCGACTACATTAGGCCATCCGAACATAATATAACCGTAGATTTTACATAACAGTGGGTCTTTATTCGTTTGGGACGCTATATCTTTATAACTAACTGGCACCGTTTTCTCAAAATACATCAGATAATGACACTGCGCGTCCGTGTCTGTTACATTTTTCTTACTCTCTAACGGTAAACGCGAAAGTGCGTCAGCGCTTGCGTTATCCTTTGAACACACAAATTCTATAGCGAAGTCATATGCAGCCAACTTAGCCGCCCAACGCTGCAGCCTACTTGCTGCTGTCTGTGGTATGCCACCCTTCGGTCCAAAAATAAACGTGAGTGGTTTGTGGTCAGTCCTCAATGTGAAATGCATGCCAAACAAAAATTGGTGATGTTTTGTAACCCCATAAATAATGGCCAGAGCCTCTTTGTCCAATTGACTGTAGTTTCTCTCAGTATCCGTTAGCGTCCTAGACGCACAGCTGACTGGCCTTTCTGAGCCGTCCGGGTACTTGTGTGCTAACACTGCACCTATCCCGTACGCACTACTGTCTACCGATAGTACAATCGGTAGTGATGGGTCATAATGAGCCAAAACTTTTTTGCTACATAAGCATTCTTTGATTTGTTTAAACGCGGCGTCACATTGAGGACTCCACTCCCAGCTCACTTCTTTTTTTAATAAAGCATACAATGGATGTAACAATGTGCTCAAATTCGATAAAAATTTGCCATAATAATTCACTAACCCAATGAATGCCTTCAGTTGAGTAGTGTTACAGGGTGTAGGTGCCCTCTTTATAGCATCTAATTTTTCCTGATCTGGGTGCAAACCATTTTTGTCTATGATGAAACCTAAATAAGATACACTTGATTGTAAGAATCTACACTTGCTTAATTTTACTGTAAGCCCCATGTCTGACAATCGTTCAAGTACAGCGCGCAAGTTACGGATGTGTGTTTCTCTGTCTCTGTCGCGCCCCGCTCACGGCATGCAGGCCTTCACCCGCCTCAGAGCTGTTAATTACCGTTCACTACAAGTAAATAGTATTCGCGTCCGCTTGCAATATCAATTTGCACGAAAAACCGAAAAACAATCCCGATCGTCGCCAATGCTACGTCAGTGAAACACAGCGGTCAAATGCTAACTGTTTATTAGAACTACCTGCCATACATAGCAATGACGACTCACAGCGCGTTCCCACTATGACGAGACGGCATATAGGTAGTTGTTCCGTTTATTTCATAGTTGCCTGTATATTTAAATGGAGGTTGTGTATTCCCCTAACGCTTAGGACGATATGATTAATTATTTATTAACCGCGAGTTTTTTAAACAATTACGACAGTTCTAATCATGTTGCGTGTGTTGCGCAGGGTCGCCAAGAATGGATATGGGCAAGAAGGGATGGGAAGAGGCCTTTGCCTAGCAATGGGACACCATGGGCTCGAAAATGCGGTTTCAAATTTCACAACCAGGCCTGCGCAGCTGTACCAGAGTGGCGGCCATTTTACCATAGGTACTTTGCCAACATTGACACAACATTTAAGTGCACGAACTGTAAGTAAGAAATAAATAAATGACGACACCGCCTCGCGTCCGACCCTACAGTGTTCACAAAATAAAAGGCTCGTTTTGACAGTTCACGCCCAAGAAGTTTTAACCCCTAATGCGAAGGTAATAAAAGCCAACTGTTACGTACAAGCAAAGCGTACAAGTTGCACCTAAAACCACTTCTATTACCTACGCGTTAGGGGTTAAAACTTCATGGGCGTGAACTGTCAAAACGGGCCTTTTATTTTATGAAGACTTTAATCACTGCACGCTAATAATGGCATCACAGATTACAATTATATTAATGGCATGTTATACCACACGTTCAAGAGAGCCAGTTCAAAACAGCAGTAATATAAAATGAAAAATTCCGTTCAATCGCTGCATAAAACTTAATTTGTGTATTTACCCCCTCAGCACGTTTTGCTGAAACGCCAATATTTCCACCATGTAATATGATTACGGCTCACTCGATTGTGCAACCAGAGAATACTTGGATTTCGGTCACGAACCTCGCTGCCATCTATTGAATGAAACAACAGAGAAATAGCACAGACGTGTCCCGTTGTGTTTGCCTTCAACTATAAAGGCTTTGAGAATGCAGTAAAGGATTCTTAGGAAATATTCTTAGAAATGGCAGTTGACACTCTTATACTTTCTTGTGAATTTAATATCTTGGCAACGGAGAGTCCAGGACACTGGACTGTGGAATGGAATAACATTATTAATGTAAGGAAGGACAGGACAAAGGATATATTTTATTAATATAAATACCGAGTTAGAATTGTGCATGTACTAACAGTCTCTACAACTAAATATCAGGCGAGGTTTATCAAATTCTTGTAGATTGAAGAGTCTATTTCTTGATTTAGTATAAGAAAATTGATAGATGGCTCGGAATCAAGACTAGGATTGCGTTCTCCAGTGCTCCACCGCTATCGTGCAGGTGTAACAGGAACGGTGTAACAAGAACTGCTTACCACAGTAAATCACGGCAGTAGCCGCTGCCGCTGCTGACAGACTTATGACCGGGAACAGCGTCGTAAGTAGTTAGAATGGGATTCATACTGATGCCACGTTTGCGAGCTCTAGAATAGGCTTGCGTCCAAGGTAATCCAATAAATCTAGGCACAAATCATAAGTTGAAGCATTATGTACAAAATGGCTTGAAATTCTCAGAATTGTATATTTCTAGCAGGTATATTTTATAAAGTCAATTTTGAGCAAAAAAAGACAACATTTGTCGGCACTTTTACTCTAATAGTACAGGAACAGCTATGCAGTAGAAGTTAACTCCTATCCAATGTACTTTATTACCTAAAGTGCCTTATCCCAACTTATTCTTATCTCATTCTCACCTGGCTCGTCCCAAGTAAGCGACGAGAGTCGGTCTATAAGGATTGCATTTATCGGAAAGTAGCAGGTCTGCTCAGTGAGCGGGTCGCGGCTCTATTGAGAAATAGTTCAATTTTCACCTTCCCCGGTCTATTACGGGGCCCAACAACACCTGTGTCGGAGACACTGCTTCGAAGAGTCCCGTTTCCCACAACTAGACTACTTGTTAGAGTTGGGGTGAACTGAGATTGTAAAGTATACCTGGCTTGGTTTTTGCCTTATCCTCCTTTCTAGCTGCATATGTCTTTGTCAGTGTATTAATTATTTCTAGGTTCCGCCTGGTCTTACGTTTGCCGTTTGCTGCAAACGCCACACCTCTACAAAGGTCAAATATACTACAAGTCCTACGCACACCAAGCCAAGCTCTCTATCCACATGTGACGGCTTGTAGAGGTCTGGCAAGGGTATGGATCAGTTCTACAGCATTTGCTATTCTATTTTTGAATTAGCCAGCTAGCCTGGTATTCATCTATGGTGCCGCCATCCACGATGACGCGTGACGTAGCTATTTGCATTTTTGTCTTTCAGCAGAGTGCCCCGATGAAAGATAAAGATGCAAATAGCTACGTCACGCGAATTACGTGTACTGGCCGTCGGAGGGGATTTTAAAAAGGAGAACGAGATGAATTGTCCTTTTATAACTTTAATGTTGAAAGTTACAATTGTGCACTTAAAATTAATTTACAATAAAAATGATCTCGATTGATCAACTAAATTAATGTCCTCTCGCAATCGCGATTGAAGCGTAAAGGCGACGAGAAATTTGGTGACGGATCCCACGAAGAACATGAAAATGCACCATCAGGGTTTTTGGGTGGCATCGCGTGATATTCGGGAAAATTCCATTTGCAATCTCAGCATTTCGTGGGTGGTCTGAAGTGACGATGAATATGAGTACATGGAGATGGGCGATGGATGATATCGTAACACCTCCCCTCCTAGATGAGCAACTATTTGCCAATGTCTACGGCGAATATTGCGGATCTTTTCTCTTTCGGAGACATATTCTTGATTGAAGTAATGTTCTGGGATGTTTCAGGTAGAACTGCAAGTTCCAAATCGCGGACAGCATATGAGTTCTCTTTCTTTGTCTTCTTATGTCGCAAGTAAAATGCAATTGATGCAACTGTGCAGAATATCACCAGTACATACATAGGTATTGTAGTATGGTAGGTGGTCAGTAAGTCCATGGTGACTGATTTCATTGGAATTTCCATTGTTATTTGCTTCTGGATGTCGTGCAGTTTATTCAAATCAATTGAAGTAAGGTTGTAATGAACTGGTCGATTCTCGGAAGATAACTGTATGTTCGAGGTTGAGGGTGGTAACATACTGATTTCGACAGGTTGTCCACGAATTTTATCGTTGAAGTTGATGATGGTGAACCTCGGTGCTCGGATACTGCAATTTTGAGGAAGTGTTGCTAGAAAACTGCCTTCTAGGATTTGATGCTGTTCTGGTCCGCAGAGAATCTTGACTTTTGTAGGTTTCGGAAACGAAATAATGTAGTGCTGACTGTCTAGCTCCGTTAGAGCCTCCTTGGACAGAGAGATAGGCGTGGGACTACACGTTTCATCTACCTCCTGTAAATTTATCAGCGTATCTATACAGTCACGTTGCGTGCGGGTCTGGTGGCTCAGCTGTTGCTCGCAGATGTACCAGGTGTCGACCTTCGGGCATTCTGCCTCTATGTACACATACTCCTTGGAATCGGTTGCTAGGAATGGGAATGGTGGGATAATGACATAATGATATTTATTTGGTACTGGGCAGAGTCTGTATAGATTATAGGATGATGTGGAGGTTAAAGGAAATTTTAGGACAATTACGATCTTTTTATCTAAAAAATAACATCCTAAGCTAATTAGATCATAGTAGTATCTCAAATCTAAACTTATAATTTGTTCAGGCTCATACAAAACGTTTAATTTTCTTATCATGTAGGTGATATCATTAAGTGATAAAATAGAATGGTGCAAAGTGCCTGTACGACTAAAAGCTAAAATATTCTCTAGTCTATCTATCTCCGTACCTAAGTCTTGTACGTTTTCGCTGATCAAAGCGAATAACTGAGTCAACTGGGTATAGTGAGTCAGTTGTACTTTATCTGAGGTGGAACTGTTTATGAAATATGATAGGGCTTTCGCTAACTTTGCCTGATTAATGGTTAAATTATTCAAAATCTGAGTTTGTTGGATCGTCATTTCCTTGTATAAAGAAATATGGTTATTGAAACTTTCAGAAATATCATGTTCATTTTTCTGTAAATTTTGAAGGATATTTTCATATCTCAGGGCATCGCTATAGTCGAGATTTCCGGTGATACTTTTTATAAAAGTACCCAAGGGGTTAAACAAACCACGCTTAACTCTTTTAGGCTGAAAGGTATCTAGTTGCACAGAAATTTTATCTATTTTATGATAGAGGCGAATAATCTGATACCTGAACAAGAGATAATTCTGATTATTAATACTATTCGTTGCGTCAGTAAGTTGAGATTTAGCAGTAGTCAGTTGTGTTTGTAAAAGGTTTAGGTCTATGTCTTGTAGGAAGGTATGGTAATGGGATATAATCTTGGTTGGGCCTAGTTTAAAGGGTAAGATACCGGGTCCTTCGTCTAGTCTTTCAAGTCGTATGTCTTGAGCTCGGGCCAGGTTGGTCAGGATTAGTACGGTCCTGCAACAAATCAAGAGATCTATATTTTAGGGTTCTTTTTAGGCGATTTTTAGCTATGGGTCCACGTTTTTTAGAGGTGTAAATGTGAATAGGTAAGTTAGAGACGACTTTATCCTGGGTAAATCTAGGCGCGAGTTTCTGTCTAGCAGTTGCAGGGTTCCGGATGAACACTTCCTGATCTGTACTATACTCTACCGCGGGTTCTCTACTCTGGTTACGTTGCGTCGTCAGCGCTTCACGGTCGGCTCGCGATGAGTCGTGTATTATTTGATAAACTGTGTCCATTTTATTGCGGTGTTCCAGTAGGTATTGTTGTAATAATCTTTCAGTTAAATTTAAGTCGGTCGGGTCCCGGGGGTCAAAATGTCCAGTTATGAGGTCAAAAGGTCTGCACTTCGTTAAACTATGTACAGAGCTATTGTATGCTATTATAGCGTAAGGTATAAGATTTTGGGCAGGCTCATTCCTGTGCTGAAACTTCAGCAATCTCAGGTGCTCTAGGAGTGTACTGTGGAATCTTTCTATCATACCATTTTCATTGGGGGCATGAGCTGCGGTGGTATGGTGATGAATTTTATGCAATTTCAGGAACTCTGAAACGACTTGATTTGTAAATTCAGTTCCACGGTCGGTCGTCAAATTCTGGGGAAATCCGTAATGTGTGCTGAAAGTTAATAGGGATTTGACTATACTAGGGGCAGTGCTGTCAGGTATTTTATAAGCTTGGGCAAATTTGGAAAAAGCATCTATGATAGTAAAGTATTTTTCCTGCTCGATAGTTAAAACGTCTGCATGAAGTAATTCGAATGGTTTTGTCGGTGGGGGAACAATTTTTAACTGTGGGCGTATAGGGTTACGGTCGTATTTCGCAGAACCACACACATTACAATTACTGATGAATCTAGTAATACTTTCTTTTAACTTGGGCCAAAAGTAACGATGGTACAATGATAGGTATGTTTCATTAATACCACGGTGATTGGTTTTACCTTCATGATAATTTCGAATGATATTCTGTTGCGCCAAGTATTCAGGGACATTTTCAAGTTCGTGTTTTACTAGAACTAAATTCATGGAAGAACTTTTGAAAGTTCTCTGTATTACTGGAACTATAGCGCACATTTTTTCCGGGGGTTGCACTAATATGGCTGTTCGAAGTTTAGGGTCAATATACTTTTTTATAATATCAATCAATTTTTCATCAAAATTGTCGTCTGGGATTTCAACAGAGACTCTCTGGTAGGTATCAAAGGGTTTTTGAACTTTTGGTCGCTGACAGGTAGAAGTAGGGACAATTTTTATCACAAGTTGTTTGCGAAACTTGTTCAGGGGTTCATCTAAAATGGGTATATTAAGTATGGGGTTTTCTACACTGGTGTGAACTGTTTCAGCGGGTGAGTCAACATGAATGGTTATTTCATCAGGGGGTTGGATATCCATGTCAGAATGTGCAGTGATGGTTGAAGATGAGCTTCGTAGTGGTCTCTCACTAGGGGCGGTATCAGTTGATGATTGGCTGATAAATGGTCTGTCATCGGGGGCGGTTATGGTCGACGACCCTGAGGAAGAGATGTTAACTACCATAGAGGCGAGTTCCTCATTATGAATTTCGACTCGTGATAGGGCATCGGCATTCGTGTTATTTTTGCCTTTTTTATATACGACTGTGAAGTCGTAGTCGGCTAGCTTTAATCTCCACCTGGTGAGGCGAGAGTTCGGCTCCTTCAGGTTCATTAGCCATTGCAGTGGCTTATGGTCAGTAATGATTTTGAATTTTCGTCCAAAAAGGTATGGTCTGAAGTACTTAGTGGCCCATACTATTGCAAGCATCTCTTTCTCAATAGTCGAGTAGTTCACTTCACTGTCATTTAGTGTCCTGGAAGCATATGCTATTGGTCTGTCTGTACCTATCGGTCCTTGTGAAAGAATCGCACCTAGGGCGAAGTTCGAAGCGTCGGTGGTCAGAATGAAGTCTTTTGTAAAGTCGGGGTAACGCAAGATGGGGTCATTCGTCAAGAGAGTTTTACAGTGTTCAAAGCACTTTATGTAATCAGGGGTTAATTTTATTTTAGCACCTTTTTTCAAGCACACTGTCATAGGTTTTGTTAAACGGGCAAAATCTGGAATGAATCGTCTATAGTAACCTAACAGTCCGAGAAAACCTTTTATCTGTTTCGCGGTTGTAGGAATCGGATATTTTTCAATCGCTGAAATTTTGTCAGGGTTGGGCTTGATACCATTGGGGGTGATGATGTGACCTAAATAGGGAGTTTCATGCTTCAAAAATTCAGACTTGTCCATCTGGATTTTGAAGTTAGATTCTCGCAATCTCTGAAATATTTTACGCAAATTCACGATGTGTTCCTGTAATGACGTTGAGAAGACCAAAATGTCATCAAGGTAAACCACGCAAATTACATTTTGAAGGCCTCTTAGCACGTTGTCCATGACGCGCTGGAAGGTTGAGGGAGAGTTTTTAAGTCCCATAGGCATGCGTAAAAATTCGAAGTGTCCGGGAGCAAAATCTACATTGAATGCGGTTTTGTGAATACTATCCGGGTGGGTTTCCAATTGGTAAAATCCACTTGCCATGTCAAGGCAGCTGAAGTACTGGCAATTTCCTAGCTTATCTAGGATGTCTGATATGTTAGGGATGGGGTACCTATCGTCAATGGTTTTTTCATTAAGTTTTCTGAAGTCAACTACTAATCTCCACTTGATTTTACCTGAGGCGTCTACCTTTTTGGGGACTATCCAAATAGGGGCACTCCATGCCGAGTTGGAAGGTCTGATAATACCTTGCTCTAGCATCTTTTGGATCTGTAGTTGAACTTCCTGCCTGTGAATGTGAGGATATTTGTACGTCTTACTATGCACGGGAATTTCGTCAGTTGTCCTAATGATATGCTTCTCTTGGTTCGTGAAAGTCAATGGCTCATCTTCGATGTAAAATACGTCATCATATTCCTTGCAAAGTAACATTAAATTAGTTCTTTCTTCGACATTTAAATGCTCAGTCCGTAAACGCGATAACACGTCTCGTGTTCGGTTAGTCATCGTGGGTGGTAAAATCGGTTCGCTAAATGTATGTGCAGGAATTGGTTCCGCAAGTGTGAATATGAGGTCATTGTGAGATGGGTTCGAAACTTCTACATAGGCTCGATTATCCTGTGATGTGGATAGACAATCATTTATGTTACAACCACATATAGTCTGCTGGTCTATAGAAATGTCACCATTAGGTACATTGGTGGGCACTCTAATTATTCGAGTGGACTGTGCTGGTACAATAGTCTCAAGCAAATTTTTACTCCGTTGGGATTCGTACATTAGAATGGGATTTGTAGCAAATTCAGTTAAGAATGATCTTGATCCAAGGTCTATTTTTGCTTTCCATTGTTCCAACAAATCACATCCGATTAATCCATCGAAATAATTATGAAACCTGTAGACAGATAATTTTATCGGTGACTGGTCATTGAATTCGGGGAAGCAGGGAATTCTCATTGAGTAGTCGTTTTTCGTGGTAGCATGGATGTTTGTTACAACGAAGGGGTCATAGTCCAGGGGCGTATTGGGATAAAATCTGTCAACGGCTTCAGGACTAATAAATGATTGGTTTGCTCCTGTGTCGATTAGTAATTTCAAAGGGGGATTGAAGATTTGTATGTAGGGAAGTTGTCTTCTATGTTGCAGGTTCAGTTCTATTCTGGGGTAATCATTTTCGAATCCGGGGGAAAATCCTGCTCATTCTGTTCGGTCTGGTCATAGTCAAACGTTTGTATTTCACAGTGATCGTTTGAGTCAGTCGGTACAAAGTCTGGGTATTCGGGGTATTCTTGGTAGTAATAATCGTAAGCGTTGGGGTCGTACATCTCATACGCTTCGTTACTGTGCATATCTCTGAGTTTTGGTTGGTAGGGAGCAACATTACGTGAATTCCAGTCCTGTCTCATCTGAGTTGGGGGTAGAGTACGGGCAACGGGGTGACTTACACCACTCATTGGCATTGATGTTGTTTGATTTTGAAAATACCTAGGCTGGGGTCGGGGTTGAATTTTGAAACCAGTGGTCATGTCAGAACGGGGTAGAGATCCGAACATTTGTTGGGTCCTTGATGGGCCTTGATATGGGGGTCTATGTGGGTTATTGGATTGTGACAGGTTGTAAATGGGCCTGGGCACATTTTGCATTGGCATTTGGGGAGCAATGGACGGGCGGGGGGGCACAATAAATTGTGTCGGGTTAGTCTGCATATACGGGGTGAAGAATTTTTTGGATTGGTCTTTATTCTGTAGGTACAGGACATTTAATTCCTCTTGGGCAAATTCTAATGCTTTCTCTAGTGTTGGGGGTCGCATGCACCTAATGCGTGATCCTAGTGGTTCCTTTAAACCCTTTAGGTATGTCTGAAGCGCTAACTTTTTATACAAAATTCTTTTGGCTTCCACAGTGGTTGAGACATGGTCATGCAATTCGACATAAGTCATAATCACACTTAGCAAATTTTGAACACGCTCATAGTAAACGTGCGGGGTGTCGGTACCTTGACACAGTGTAGACAAATCTGTGTAAAGCGCAGATTCATCCCGATGATCTGAGAATGAATTTATCAATGCATTCCGTATGCCATTCCAGTCTGAAGGTACTCCGTTAGTTGCTAGGGTTCTAGCGGCGGGTCCAGTTACTTTATTTAATATCCCATTTAGCATAGAATAGTTGTTCAGTTCATGGCCAGGGGCTGGATTGACATATGTAAGCACGAGTTGGTCACAAATTTTCAGGAATCTGATAAGCACATTAGAGTTTCCATCAAACTCAGGAACTAATCTCAAGGCTTTATAAATCCTATCTGTCAGATCTATCTGAGGTTGAAGTGGAACCTCATTACTAGCGGCGGCGGCGGCATTCGCCAAACGCACTTCTTCATCATTCATTGTGGAACGATGATCTTCTAATGATTCCTCAATAGCTTCTAGGAGATCTAAGTGGCGATTTTGGTCCCTTAGCTGTCTCCTAATTTCGTTACGATTGTTGGGTAATATACCCCTATTAGATCGTGGGAAAAAAATGTTGGTGGATATACTTAGGAACTAGGATGTGGAAAAAATATACAAATGTGAGGAAATAGCAACCAATAGGAATATTGCGCACTATTCTATGACTCACATGAGTATCAGCATCTCGTCTCGGAGCTTTTTCATCGATGTCTGGATAAGCGGCTCAGGAAATCCTCTTCTTTCCGGCTCTCGTACGTACGTAGGTTTGTAGATGTAGCTGTCGCGTGTCGTCCGATACGACTCTATCAGTGGTCCTCGATATTAGATTCACGCACTGACCAACTACCCACTACCGAGCTGCGCCAATTACGTGTACTGGCCGTCGGAGGGGATTTTAAAAAGGAGAACGAGATGAATTGTCCTTTTATAACTTTAATGTTGAAAGTTACAATTGTGCACTTAAAATTAATTTACAATAAAAATGATCTCGATTGATCAACTAAATTAATGTCCTCTCGCAATCGCGATTGAAGCGTAAAGGCGACGAGAAATTTGGTGACGGATCCCACGAAGAACATGAAAATGCACCATCAGGGTTTTTGGGTGGCATCGCGTGATATTCGGGAAAATTCCATTTGCAATCTCAGCATTTCGTGGGTGGTCTGAAGTGACGATGAATATGAGTACATGGAGATGGGCGATGGATGATATCGTAACACGCGTCATCGTGGATGGCGGTTCCTTATACCTGGTATTTATCCTTACTTGTTATTATTTTTTACTTACAAACAAAAAAACTGGCATTTCTAGTGAAGGGAATTATGTGAATCCACTGCCGAGATCTGAAGGAATTGAATGTTGAATAAATGAAATTAATTCAGGATTTTATATAATTATCAAGAATGAGATTTTGCTTGATTTAAATTCAAACTTTTGCACAAGCAAGGATAGATCATGTTGTTTATCTAATTCCTGTTTAAATAAAAAAAATATCTTCTTTATATTTTTCTGTACGAAATAGGACTAGTCCCAGCGTCTCGTCTTATTCCTCCGAGTCGATTGCATTTTAAAAGCAATTTTATATATTTTCTTCTGAAAACTGAACTTAGGTAGGGTCGGGTTGTTTAGGTGAGGTTCGGACTGGACTGGTTAGACTTAAGAAATTATTATATATAACCCATTTAAAGTTAATTTATGTACGGGGCCCTACAACAACGTCCTTCATAATGAGCTGTATTTTACCCCGACAAAGACTTGTTTTACAGCGGTCATGGTTTGGGTCAAATGAGGTACATCTAAATCGCTAATAAATAACTCACCAAATTATTATTTTTAAAATAAACCGACTTCAACACCTAATGCTTTCTCCCTCTCGGTATGAAAATTTCTTCTATTACCTACAAGAAAACGAGCCTAAGAATTCTCAGTAAGAATTTATTTCGTGACAATGAATAAAAATATCACAATATCATGGGATGTATAATGCCATCCATCTAGGTAAAACCCAATCCGTTTCACAGTGATTAAAAAAATGGGATTATCCTTTTGGGTCATCCATTCAGAAAAAGAAAGAATTATTGAAATCGGTTCATAAATAATACCAATTTCGATGTAACAAACATAGAAAAACACTACAACCGAATTGAGAACCCCCTCCTTTATTGAAGTCGGTTAAAAAGTGTGAGGTAATCTTCCAGGCCCACACCTTCCTCATTTCGCAGTCTCACCTTCTAGGCTCCCGAATGGACAAAATAGAGTATAATTATTCATGAAATCACGAAACGTTCCCGGACTGACACGTTGACATCTCAGTTTCATGAATAAATGGAGTTACAATGTCCACTGTTCTGCATAGCTGTGCAATTTGGTGCTGTTATTTGAAAAGCATTTTAATTACTGTCACTCTCAATTAAACCTAGGCTTGAACAATAACGATGGATACATAAGGCTTTGGCACACCAATGGCAGGTTGACGGTGCCCGGCATTTGTTAATGTTGTCCTATCTATCGTATATGATATTTATGTACATTTCCATGTACATTTATATTTGAAACCAGTTCAGTTCAAAGTTCAATTTTTTTATTGACCATAAAATCATACATATTACGTAGTCAACGTCAATATTATTAATATTTTTGTATACTACCGCCCGTTCGGAAGTTGTGGAGCAAAGAAGGGCAAGAAACTCCCCCGTACCTTGGTTTTGCTCATATATTAATGAACGCGATTGTGCCTACCAACAATTGAAAACCACGAGTGTTTTTACTATAGACAGCTATAGATTTCGATATTACAAAAGACCGTACCTACCACCGTACCACCGGGGGTGTGGCCAGGAGTACGGTGTGTCTGAAAGGGTCAAGTGCGATCTTGTTTATAGCGGTGTGACCACGAGGAAAATAAATTCCTCATCTTCACACTGGTGTGACCACGAGTCCTAAGTGGGTCGGCTGACAAACCCTAGGTTGATATTTTTTTTATTTTAGCATATCCTTGGCATCAGAATCAAATGACAATATGAGATTCTCGCCATTAAATCAAAGGTGGAATCCTGTAATTTCAAAATCGTTTCGTAACTCTGGTACAGTGACACAACAGAATGGGCTCGCTTTTGAACCGCCCTGCTTGGTGTGTGACAAAGCAGTGACATGGTTCATACAGGCCCAGCCTTGTGCGAAGACCCCTGGCAACTTCTTAGTTTATAAGTTAGCGTATGCACAAAGAACGTATTATCTTTAAGTTTTTACCTAAATGTAAATTGTTAGTGCAATAAATATTTTTTTACTTACTTTACATACTCGCTAACTTACTTCCTTACTTTGTATTTCAAACCCAACCCGTTACCATTCCGCTCCAGTGGTGTGCCAAAACCTTAATTAATTTTAATATATAGAGAATCGATGATCCCAATTCGGTCGTTGAAAATTATTTATTGTATCAGTGAATAACACTTAACAACGTCTAGCAATGAATAGTTAATATTGTATTTTTCAAGATATTAAAAGTTATATGTGTAAAAAGTTACTGATTCTGCAACTCGGTTCTCTCGTAAGCTTCTCCGCATAACTTTTTATTCCCTTGATTCGGACAGCCGGCCCGACATGGACGAAAAAGGCCGCACAGCGCACAAAAAATGGCGGTCAATTGGGGAGGCATATAACCAGCAGTAGACGCGAAAATGCTGAAGAAGATGAAGAAGAAGAAAATTCAGAAACACTTCAAACAATCAAGTCTCATCATTTGGTCATACAATAAAAAATTAATAATATTCAGCTAAGCCAACCCGTCCCGCCTCATCGAGGGTTCATGAATAAGGGTCTGTTTGTAGCCCCCGGTGTGGCAGACAAGCGGGTAATGCCATAAAACTTTTTTACAACCATCCGCGAGTCAATACGCTTTGTAAATGTCACTAAACGGGCATGTTTGTTGATCTGCTGTTATTTATTGCCCCGCAACATGCTTGTTTTAGAATCCATTGTGCGAATTTACACGACTCGATATACCGATACTTAATTTTTTATTCAAATGCGGGGAATAAGTTTCGACGAACCGCACCGATGAATTTGTAGGTTTGGTTGAATCACAATTGAAGTTTTTTAGTCTTGAGATATCTGAGATTTGTGCGTCATGGATGTTCTGTTAATGTTACCAACTTACGTACAAATTAGGCTGATCTTATCCGGATTTCTAATGGGGGTTTTGGGGATTTCTTCCCTACGAGAATAGAGATCCTAATTCTCAGCCCCTGCCAACCATCTGTCCGTCCTCTGGCTGCGCACTGTACCTTATAAACATTATATAATTTCTTTAGTTAGTTGGTGTGTGGCGCCTGTGGAATCGGTAATCATTGGAATTTGTGTACGGGAGGGGCTCGCTCGAACGACAGAACGGGTTGAATTGTGAATCGTGCAGCTAGTGAAGCCAACGCTGAGTCGAGTACCCGGTACCTATTCAGCGGACCACAGTTCAAATTCCTTCAGATTTCCTCTCGTTGAAAGATTTCATAGCTTCTTTTCCTTTTTGCGCTCAGAGACCATCTTCACTTGAACTGAATCAAATATTTTATATAAGTATTTGATTTCAACTGATATTGAAGCTAAAGTCTTTTTGAAGACAAAAGGTAGGCGTTGTTTTGACGTTGATGTTAGTACAAAATAGTAAATACCAACAAGTACTCCCATTACATTCCCAGTACATTCACTCTCCCATTATAGCTTGTAAGCAATAAAACCCTGTTCTTGGCCACCAAAAATGGGTAAACTGCTGCCAAATTCCAGGCTGACTTGGCATTTGATTCCAGGGAAACACATTGTAACGTGTACATTCAAATTTCGTTCTCAATCAACCCCCATATCCGTAGATTGCATGACTAGACGACTGGCCGCCGGCGGCGGCGTTGCTGCATAGAAAAATGTAAATAAGCAGCTAAATGAACACGAGCGCAAACATACACGCTGCATTCTTTAAGCAAACACGCTCGGTGTTTCCTTATGAAAATCTATTGCGACACAGCAAATCTCATTCCGGGTTTACATACGCGAGTACAAAACATACGTCATCTCAAGATTTGCATGCAACTTTTTTCCACGTGTAATATGAAACAGCAAATGGTGTGAGGTGTTGCGCCGGCCGTATTTCAGGGTAGTAACGAGACCGTATTTCATTACGGTGGCTCGTAGATCAAACATTTTGGCCTTTATATCAACCGCGACATGATTTACTGGTTTCGCGGTCATTCATTGCTCTGATTCGGGGCAGGTGCTGGGACCGAATGTGGGCTCTTTATTGTGATGTTCAGTGACTTTATTATGATTGAGGGTAATCTTAGTAATTGTTACAGCGTTTAAAACTAGGATTCAGTATTTAACTTCCTTCAATAATGGTTAATGAAATGTATCTTAAATATAGATACCATAGCTATGACAAAAGCGAAGTAATAAGTCAGTAGGTAGCACTGGTAGTTCTGAGGGAAATCCAGCCATTTCTCCGTTTTAATTACAGCATTTAATCACTGTTTACTTAGGGCTAATCTTTACGCAAAGCCATAAAATATACCTAACTTTAAGCGACATTTAGCAAGCGATCAATTTGACTATGTTTTTGTGTGTAAAGGGAATGTCAGGAAGTGACCTTGCCCTGGTGATTTGTGGAGGATACCAGATAGAATGAATAGTCTTAGGTGGTAAAGTCAAGTCTAAGCGGTTGTCCTGTTTTTGATAGGCTCAAATGACAAAATTCTCGAAGGGTTTATTACAATACTGTTTTATTTCCACATTCAGTTTACACATCTACGATATATTTTTTTGGAAACATTTCTTCGTGGATAGTTAATATCTTCGGAATTTCGCAAAATAATCTAAGATTAAACAACATGAAAGAAAAGCAAACAACTTACTTACTATTCAAGTTGCCAACATCACGCACATAATTTTCTCATTATCTCGCAGATTCTATAACTTTTGTAACCAAATCACGACTCCACTTCGGCACCACCGAAATAATTTCTCAAACTAATTCAACAATGAAGTATACACCTTGTTTATATAAACAAAATTCTTAGAAGCAAACTCGATTAGTAAGACACAAGAAACACAATTAGTATTAGCGAAGAATGGCCCTAACTGAAAAGTTAGTTACTAATGAATGACTGTTGTGAGAAAATAGCGAAGTAGATTATTGATGAAGGATCTGAAAGAAGTTAGTGAAACATCTGGCCACTTGTGTAATTAATAAATAAATCATTCAGCGAAGATTGCAGAGTACGGACAGTCTTGCTTGCAATATTAGTTTTTGTCTTGTTCCATTAATTACAAGTTAGCTAATTGCGCCATTGCTCTTAAGACGAAGATACAGATTTTACCCAACGATAGTGTACGGCAACTAAGTACATATTTTTTTCATTTTTTTGACGTGACAACGTCTTATAAATTGGTTTGCCGGGTGACACTTCAAGAAACTGCGTTACGCTCCGCTCACGTTATGCGCTCACAATGAGAGCGAGTGAGAGGCACGCGTCCCTTCCACTCGGGCATGGTTAGCCCGCCTAAGAGCGAGAGAGACAGACATAAAAAGTGAAAGGCACGCGTCCCTTCCACTCGAGCACTATAATTCTTTGTATAAATAAATGTTTTAAATTGTTACTATTATTTCATCCTTCTTCCTACTATACGAATGAATATTCACATTAAAATTATTTTACCACTCAAAGTCGTTGTCACGTAAAACTTTCGCCCGTATACCGACTTTACAGGCAACCAATTTTTTTTACCTGAGATATTGCAGAGGTAGTGCTGTTTATTACACAATCACTAAATAAAGAGATGCACAAAATATTTAACTAGGTGACTGCTACCTACTTTTAATAGAAAGGTAAACGACTATTTAAACGACTCGTCTAAAAAGCATTTACGTTGTAAGTATTTAAAATAATAATAATAAAGGTTTGGTTTATTCGTTATACGTATCTAATTAAGAACTGGAGGTCTAATTTAATTAAAAACTTTGACGTATGAATGTATAATTATTTGGAACAGGCTCATGAATAAATCTGTTACATTGAATAACGAGAAGAGAAGACCGGAATATTATAAATCATGAGAAAACGTTGTACATACATTTACGCTAATAGCGTACGATCAGTACAGTAGAAAAAGGAATCAGCTGTACCGAGCTTACTTGTTCCATTGACAGGTTGTGTGCCTGTAAATTTCACACTTGGTCGCTGAATTTACATAGAGGTCACAAAAAAAACATATTAAATGTACAAAGGCAAGCTATTCTCTGACAACGGATACAATATTAGAGTGTAAGTACCGTCACATAATCCTGGGTGGAATTGACGAGATTGCGACTGTGCCAGCTGAGCTAGCAAGCAAGGGACAAGTAATTCCGTGACCTACTGTACCTACGCATCTAATGTTTGTACTCGTATGTGTATTCAATATTCACAGATTCGTAACTTTTCACATAGGAAAAGTTTGCACGTCTTACCCTCGTCGTCGTATCAGATAGCCCTTCTCTCTTTGTACTACAGACGACTACAGTTAACAAATAAATGATCTTTTACATCATCCAAGCTCAGTAAAGAGGTTTTACTGCAATCCACAAAGTGAAAGTTGGCCTTTGCAACACAACACAATGCATGGTTAACCCTATTGCTCACAGAAGCACTAAAAAGTGCTAGACTTTGACAGTGACTACCAAGACGTCAATTAATGTATATTGCAAGGGGATGAGAACTTAATTTCCCCTAATTTTAATGTCTTTTTTTTTTCCTTTTCGGCCAGGAGAATGACAATCTCTCGACTGAAAGGGAGAAAACGTTCCATTTTCAAATCACATGATTTAAAATAAACAACAACATTATAATTATAATTCAAGACAACATTCCTTAACCATGAGCCTGTACGACAGCAAAGAAAATATTTGGACGTCTCAAAAAAATGGAAGAAGCCGAGATTACATAGCGAACCAAAAAAAAACATTTGCTAGCAAATTCCACGACATACTCCAAACCCCAACACCTAAAAAAGCTGACCTAGTAAAAGTGTCCCGACTTTCAAACCAAATGTTTGCGCGGTAGACCAATGTACAGTGAACAAGGTAGCACCTGCGCCACGATTTATCGTCCAAGACTACAGCGCTCTGGCTCTATGCCACTCGATGTCGGGGCATCAAAGGGGCCACTCGGGGCCAGTATGACCAGCACTCGCTAGCACAATATGAAAATACCATAACTTTATGAGGCGAGAGCACAGGCGGGAGAGTGCCTATGTCTATGGTTTGCCGGAAACCCTACGAGCAATGTATGACGACAAATGCTTATAAAGGGTGTTCGGCAGAACGTTTTACATAGAAAAATGGGAGGTAGGTGGGGTCATTTGCTACCTGCCTAGGCCAAAAGATTTGGCATAGGTCCTAAGGTTTTTTTCTAATTTTTGGAATTTCGTCAGTTCAACTCCTAACAACTTTTTTTCTATGGATAAATCTGTTTTATTTTTTATTTTATTGGAAACTCAATCATTTGTAGGTCATTTTAAAATTAATATGTTACAGCTTATTGCTAGAAACTTATAAAAATTCAAACGTGAAAAAAGAGTTTTTATTTTAGTTAAAGCTTGACTTCGCGTTGCATTTAAAAAAAAAGTTATTGAAGATTTCTGATTTTCCAGAAACGTGTCTAGAGTGTCAGCTTTCTAGCAATACGTTCGCTTTGATATCTTTGTTGTAACCAAAGTTATTCGTTGTTACGGACCATTTCAATGAAATTCTACGTGGAAAGTTAAAGGTTTTACGAAATTTATCAATGCAAAAGGACAAAATAATGAAAAGGCTGTTAGTGAAATATTTACAAAAAGCAAAAAGATAAGTATTTTCATTCCTGCATAGTCACAAGGGCTATTTTATCTCGAAAAGATTACATAATTAATTAATGCATACTGAAAATCGCATAGACGAATTTTTAGCTCACACATTACTTCTAGCCTTTTTCTAGCAAAACTACGAGATCATAAATATCATACCATATCAACATTGGGTTAAAGTAATGAAATGTAAGAACCAATGCAGACTATCAAACAGCTCGGTGATAAATTCTAGTGCTGTCAGGAATGCAACAACTTTGTCAAGCCGAAAATTCACTTTGTCAAAGTGCCTTGCCAAAAAGCTGAAGGTGAGCGTGTTCATTAAGTGACATCATCAGGGCTCCATTGTCGACGGTAGCTTCATTAGCCCGTAATGGCGCCAAGATGAAGTGGTAGCTGTATATAGCGGTGTTTAACTAGTGAGGGTAGAGCGCGAAACGTACTTACTTGTTTCGTCAAAACAGGTATAGGATTTGAGTGTTACATTTGTAAATTCCTAAGGAATTATTAAAACTTATCATGAGTAATTTCATTTTTAGGGTTCCGATCCTTAAAAGAAAAAAAAGGAACCCTTATAGGGAACCCTTATAGGATCACTTTGTTGTCCGTCCGTCCGTCCGTCTGTCTGTCTGTCTGTCTGTCTGTCTGTCTGTCTGTCTGTCTGTCTGTCTGTCTGACTGTCTGTCTGTCTGTCTGTCTGTCTGTCTGTCTGTCTGTCTGTCTGTCTGTCTGTCTGTCTGTCTGTCTGTCTGTCTGTCTGTCTGTCTGTCTGTCTGTCTGTCTGTCTGTCTGTCTGTCTGTCTGTCTGTCTGTCTGTCTGTCTGTCTGTCTGTCTGTCTGTCTGTCTGTCCGTGTGTCACAACCTTTTAAACCAAGAACGCGTGAACGTATCAAGCTAAAATTTAAATCAATTGTTAAAATTTGTGGTCGCATATAGCTGTAAAAAAACAACCTTCTAGGTCAACGCAATCGAACGCTACGACTGACTATGCTGTAAAATTGGACCAAAACCTTCCTTAAAAACCTTAGGGTACTTCCCGTAGACCTACAATCATGAAATTTGGCACAAAGCAGTCTTATATCACAAGTAAAGGGAAAATTCTGAAAACTATTTTTCTACAAAAATATTCAATTTGGTTTACATGGATGGATGACATCATACTTTAGTTTTTTATGTGGAAACCTAATAACACGTGTAAGTGTAACGCTCTCCAAGTGTGATCGGAACCCTTGGTGCACGAGTCCTACACGCACACGTTACTCTTACTGTATGACTTCAGCTTTTTGTTACAACCTGTAATATTTGAGCCCTACAAGGAGAAAGCTGTCGGTCTACCATTTACAATTCCCATGATAATAAATACCAACACATTAAGAAATGTGCCATAGCTGGCCAAACTGTAAAACATATATAGAGATTTAATTATTTATTTCATTTTATATCAACTCATTTTTAAAGATAAAGATAAAGACTTTTATTTGCGATAGATATGGTTATACAAAGGTGGTACAATATAGTTTCAGTCAGATACACACATCCAGATAATTAAATTATAGCATGCAAAAACAATTATGACATAGAGCCACTTAATTTTCAACCGACTTCAAAAAAAGGAGGAGGTTCTCAATTCGACCCGTATGTTTTTTTTTCTATGTTTGTTACGCGATAACTCCGCCAATTGTGAACCGATTTGAACAAATCTTTTTTCGGCGTATAGGTAATACCTTAAGGGTGGTCCCATTGACACCAGGTCAGGATCTGATGATGGGATCCTGGAGAAATCGAGAGAACTCTTCAAATATTATAGGCAGACCTATAGTGATTTTTGTGTTTTTCATAATAACTCGTGCAAATGCACATAGCATAATATTGTGATGCGAAACTGCTGATGAAGACCACATATGGCCACCAGATCTGCTCAATACTAGGTACAAATACAATGCGTGGCTGACGGGCAGGCAACGCATAGCCTAAACCGGTGGACCTAGAGCCATGAAACTTTGTACAGGGGTTCCTTAGTCGCGTGGGCTAGCACTGATATAGGATTTGACAAAATTAATTCCCCAAGGGGGGGGGGGGGGGGATAAGGGGTTACAGTTAGTATTAAACTCAATCTAATCAAATAGGGTTTGTGGAAGTCGGTTTTTTCTAAAGTTTACTTTTTGTTTCAATTATAAATAGTAGGTAACAAATTAGTCAAAGTTTACAATTGACACAATTTTTAACATTATGTTCTAGGAATTCCTTAATCGAATAGAAAACATGTTGCATTAACCAAAATCTTATAACTTTTTTAAATTTCTGTTTGTTACTTATAATTTGGAGGTGACTTGGTAATTTGTTCCAAATTGTTGTGCAAATAGCGTAGCAGTTTTTCTTAAATCTTGCACTTTTTGGGATCACATCAAGGGTTAGTTTGTTAGGTTTCCTTAGACTCCTAGACGTTAGGTTTTCGCTTTTGTAAACAATTTTCTATTTTGCATCACGAATGTAGTTATTTCTAGAATATAAAGGCAAGGTAGAGGCAACATTTATGAACACATTCGTATTTTACACACATTATTTAAATGCACCAATAGATCAGTGAAGTGTTTGGATTTGGAACCCGGTAAATACTCGTACTTATGATGGCGTACTCTTCAAAGAGCTCCGGTGCTAGTGGGTATCACGCATGCTATCTTGCTGTTGGTACTCATGCAGGAGATGCAGGTTCAAATCTTGGTACCAATGAGATAAAATTATTCATAGTTATCCCCTTTATAATAAGTACATTTATCAGCTACTATAGCTACTCGGTAGTATGTAATAGTCGTTAAAACCCCTCCACCAACCCGCACTGACCCAGCGTGGTGGAATAAGCTCCATCTTACTCGTATCCGGGTAAAGGCTTCTGCCCCTCGGTGGGGACATTCATGGGCTTTTACTCTTCAAATACCAACCTACGTAGGTTGTTTTTGTATTATTTAAATCCAAAATCTACCAGATTCTTCATAAATGTATACCCAACCTGATTTAATTATTCTCTGTAAGACCCATCTTATATACCAAAGTTTGGCAAGCGTCGCTGTGACCTAAGTGCTAAAAGCCAAAGGTTTCCAATTTCCGTTCTGGGTTTCGGTGCGGTGTTGCTCGCTAATATATTTTAATAGATCATGACGTGACTGTGGCTTCCGCTGACCCAAATGGATCTCAGTTACCAACACCGAAGAGGCTAAAGATGCGAAATTGAAACTTTGATATATCATCACATAGCGTCATGCTTTTTCTTATACAGGTTGGCAGAGGGCAGTAACAAGGGGCTAGCGTATCGGGGCGTAGCCATATATGGAAATTTAAGATTTCCTCACGATGATTTCTATCTCTGTTAGAACTTTACTTTTGACATTTCCATAATGCGTTACAATTTTGTACTTACTTGGGACCTCAAAAGTATAGCGGACAAAGTTTTTGACGTTACCTGCAATTATTAACGTAATCATGTTTTGCTATACTTAGTTATCACATTTTGCTGTTAATAGATATTAATAAATCGCTTTCTCCATCCTAATCCCCGCGACATCTGGCAGGGCGATTCCAATAACAAAAATAACGCCTGTCGTTTCACGAAACGATTATTTCCTTCCGTTATTGTTTTCCAAGATAACGTCAAAATAAAATTAACGAGGAGCTTGTCGAGGAGCCGTTTCTACCAATTTAACGATTTATGTGAACGGAATGAATTGACGCTTCGTTGAAACCCGCTGAAATGATGAAACTATGTTGCCACTGAATGCAATACATGTGATTGTGGGCAGTGCAGAAACAAATTTGCATTTGGACTTCGCAAAACGGGTCTTTGTGTCCATGATATAATATGACATGAATAGTATAATATGTGGTAGCGACTACAACAACCACTCGCCTCAGTTGATTTCGAATTATGTTTACATACAGTGGAGCAGTAAAGTCATGATCAGCGCACGCGCAAAACATAGCTAATTTTGTCATGTATGTACTCGTCAAATCGACAAATGGTTAATGCTCAAGGGTAAATTGAGTTAGATAATGCAGTCGAATACATTAGTAACGATGACAAGAATTCTATGTTAAAATCGTCACCAATTTTGATTCATTTTGGCAGAGATAGGAATACCTTTTAGCGAAAATAAAACTTGAAGGCTTAGATGAAGACACGCTAGTATTTTGATAAGAACCCGATACCGTCTCCAAAATTTAATATGTTCCAAACGTTTCTTCGTTTCTTATAACTTTCACATCCAACATCCAAGTCTCTTGGGTCACATTAGGGTCAGAATTTGGTTCGTGTTCAGAATACACACACAATCAGAAAGTAATATCAACAATGCAAGAAAACCGAAACTGAAATCGAAACGATTGGACTATTGATAGCCTGGGCTTTGTGTTCAAGACGATTCCGATGGAATCAATGCTTGACTCTCAACTTAAAAAATAATTGGTTTTCTTCGAAAGTACTTTTCTTGTTATGTAGGTTTTCTTCTAAAGTACGGTTCTTGTTATTTTGGGTTATCTTAGTGTATACTTTTCTTGTTACTTGGGCTATTTACTTTCCAGTAATTTCCGAAATAGCTATAGTTTGAAAGTATTTTCGTAATCTTTTCACATTTTCAGCTTGTCATGTAAACCTTACCTCACTCTCATCTCATAGATTGTATTGTAATAAAAAATCAGCTTATCTCTCACTCTCATGACAAGTTAGAGATGTTCTCCCACCGTGTGACGGGTCGATGATGAACCGATGAGTTTCAGGTAGGTAGGTACATAGCGTCACGCCCTTCCTTATACGGGGTGGTAGAGGCAAGGGTGAGCCCACGTGTAGCAGTTATAAAATACTATATTGTGCGTGACAGGGGGCTAGTTCGTCGCCGCAGCTATGGAGATATTTTAGATGTTTTCCATCGCGCGCCAGATCATGGTCTCCATACAGTTTTTAACCCGCATCGAATAGCAATCGTGAACCACTGGCTAAATCAAACGAAGCTCATATCTCGTTCCCCTCTAAATTGTAGGAAGACTAAACTTCTTGATGTGGACTGAAATTTTAATCAGTTGGATGGACCACGATGAATTTCTCCATACAGGATTGCTGCAACACAGAATGTAGTGTGGTGCTGTTTCAGCATTGACGTTTATTAATTTATAGCGTTGGTTCCGCCTAGTGGCGGATTGTTCAATATCTGTGGGTAGTATTGCTCGTGGTATTGCTAAATTGATATATGAGCGTCTTGTGACGTTGGTCGTTATTTCATATGTATTCTAATAGTATTTAGTAGAGGTTATAGCTAGACTTTTAGTTATAAGACATTTAAAGTGTTTGTCGATAAAAGAAGCCCTAAATAATTAAATGACTGAAAGTAGTGTAGTCAATTGTCGAAAGAGGCGTTAATTGACTAAGCATTTACACTCGTAATTTTTTAATAACAACAAAAGTCAGTACCTACACTCCTAGCTCAATTTTAACATCGGCGTTGGTGCAAAATTACTCGAGCGGTGTAGTGTACAGAGAGAATGTACAGAGAGAACGCTTAAAGAAGCTGCATTATGTTGGAAAAAGTATACAAAAGTAGAGCATGGAAATCTTTGTCACCTCCTTGTCTTTTCATTACCGCCTAACTTTTCTTTCACACTTCTTGAACACTATTCCCTCCTCATCCCCTTAGAGGCCTTAATAAATTGAAAAACTCCTCGGTAAGGCGAAGTGAACACCGACTCTGTTTATCCGCTTTGGACAACTTTGGAGGATTTTATGCTGAAGACTTTGTGTAACTTTGTGTCTCGAGCTGCATGCATCTTTTTGCTTTTTGAGTAGTTTTGTTTAATGAAATCGCCGTCCTTCATAAGAATTAATTAAAGTTATTCATGTTTACGAGAAACTGTTGCAGATAGTCGATTACATTAGCCAAGTAACGACAGACTGACTGTTTCCTTACTATATGTATGCTTCTTGAGTAAATATGTATTTTAAAGCATGAAAAGACAAAACTTATTTTATTATCAATAGTAGCAAGTCAATACTTTATGGCTAATAATATGCAGAAAACTATAAAACAAGCGCTTGCTAAACAAATCAAATGATTGGAAAAGTAAAAAACTTTGTACGTCAATTTACAACAGCGAATTCAAACTAATGTTCCAAGAAATATTAGACGAAGTTAGTTGCTGTGTGGTTTATAATGTAATAAATTTTAAAAACTCTCGTAGCGGCTAGTTATGGTCTAGTTTTCTCATTAAACTCAATAGATAAGTATAAAGAACCGGAAAGTGGCGAGGGCCCTCAAGACGGAATGAGTGCAGCTCTATAGGAAATTACTTTCAACCGGGAAGCAGTGCGAAAAGGATAAAAGACACAGAGAATAGCGAACAGAAAGAGATGAAATATCGAATTAAGTTAACAGCATTGCGAACGACACGACGATAGTGAAATTAATGTGAGCTCTTTTTTCAGGAGTGCAAGTTGTTTTATGGCGCTTTGGGAAAGGCACAGTCGGGTTGTGTGATAAAGTAAAATAAAGTAAGTATTTTTTAATCTGATTCTTTCTTTGTCTTCATGTACTCTGAACCTATTAAAGAACACTCTTGCTAGATTGAAATGTAAAATATAATAAAGTTGGTAGTTAGATCATGGTTATAATTTAAAATGTAGCCTATTGATATCCCACGAGTCCTTACGATACGAGTAATTGAGCCATAAATCACATCACAATAGCTTAGCTAGAATTGCCTGAAAGCTTTGCAGGAATCTGTTATTTTATTACTTACAAATATCAGCAACCCTCAAAGGCTTTGGCTGCACTGTAGGTATACTTACATACTTTTTTTGTAGGTACCTATCTTTGAAATTAATTATTGTTATTTATTTAAATACTTGCCATCATCGTTTCTTTCAAACAAAAACAGTTTTTTTTTGTTGGGTAATTCTTGTCCGTATCAGGGTGTAAATCTTATAATTGACATACTTCGGGAAGATAATCACAAATACAAACTACAGCCTAAGTTAACTTAGTTAACGTTACACGTTACACGCCTTTGAGCCCGATGACCGAGACTTAGAAAAACTTTTCTTTTAGCACAGAGTATCGCCTGTTTTACAAACTTTTTTTTAGGGTTTTGTACCTGATAGGTGCCAAACGGAACACTATTAGTAAGCCTCCGCTTTCCGTCCGTCTGTCCGTCTACGTCTGTCCGTCAGCATAGGCTGTACCTGTAGCAAACTGTATTAAGATATTAGACAGACAGACGGGTACGGAACCCTAAAAACAAGGGACCCCCCCACACGAAACGTTATTATTTTCTTGTACGATGGTGAGGAACCCTACGTTTGCAATCGAGTCCTACTCGCACTTGACCGTTTATTTTTTCTTAGACAGCAAAGGCTTTTTTAACTTGGTGACAGTTTTTTTTCATGTTTTCTCATTCTCTTCTTCGTTGTCTGGAGCGTTATTGTGACAAATAGCGAAGACTCTGTGCCGGTACCCGTCTAAGTTTTCTGGATGATTACGTTTTATATCTGAAATTTATACTGTCTACTGTGTCTACTACATACTTGCCTTTTTTATATACTAAATAATATGAAACCAAAATTCGATGACGATAAGAAGGTACATTAGAGTGAAGAAATCTACTTACTACGTACTTATAAAGTGAATATATATTTTCTTATTAATAACAGGCTTACAGCACATTGACATACCCACTGTTAATGGTACCACGATTATTGTAACCTTTATTAAATAGGTATCTAAATGGTTAATAAATTAATTTCCGTCCAAGATCAACTTAGAATAAATTGCCTCACTTTCCCAGAATTACGCAATTTTCCGTGCCACCAGCGGTTCAAGCGACATCTTAAACGACACTCATAAAGCCAATTAGCCAAAGACTGATTTAGTGTAAAGTACTCAAAAACCCTTAGAAGTAATTTCTGGAACGAGTTCTCGATAAATCTTAAGGCGAGAGGGGTCGGTCTCTAACGGTCTTGAACACAATATGACTACATGTGACATTTGACTAATGCATAAAGTGACTACTAATAGTGGGCCTAGAACATAATTCTACCAAAGCACAAATTGACTACAGCCGAAACTACGATATATTTATGTCTCGACTACTTTATTCATCAAACCTATATTTAAGTCTCGAGTACATACTTTACGACGAAAGTCAGATTAGAATATATGCATTACCATTTTAAAGAGCACCTACAGAACCCCAACTGCGTCGCTTTCATTTCATATCCAACTCCAAGCTTGCGAATAATCATCTAATAATATTAGTTAGAATGGTTTCTGGTGTTCCAGCAAATATGACGCTAGGATCGGATGCTGCCAGATTCCTAATGAATATTAATGATTGGGCTGTGAATACATTGCGATGGAAGGATTATTGTCTTGAAAACCGCTCTTCTAAAATAGAAAATTGATATTTTAAGTAATGTAAAACGTTCGTTTCCTGTCGACATATTCATCGTCGTAAACCAAATCTGTTTACAAGAAATGAAAGTAACTTTAGAAACTCAGCGATCTTTCTGGAGTCTAATGCTAATAAATACAAAAAATCTGACCTATCCTTTGAGGATCTTCAATCTCATCCTATCTTTAAGTTAAGATTATCCTGAACCAAGCGCGTTCGGTGAGACGGCGGCAGTTGCACGACACGATGTTATTACTCAAGTTGACTAAATGTTGTGGAAAGGTGATTTTTTCTTACATTGAGCGAAAACTATACTTGGGATTAGGCACTAAAGGTGCTCGGTGGGCCTATAGATCTTGAACAGTGTTTTGTACCTTATATTCATGAATTAACCCCTTACATTATTCACAAAATAAAAGGCCCGTTTTGACAGTTCACGCCCATGAAGTTTTAACCTCTAATGCGTAGGTAATAAAAGCAAACTGTTGCGTACAAGCAAAGCGTACAAGTTGCACCTAAAACCGCTTCTATCACCTGCGCGTTAGGGGTTAAAACTTCATGTGCGTGAACTGTCAAAACAGTCCTTTCATTTTGTGAAGACATTAATTACTTGAAAATACTTTACAACCCTCAAGGGCGAATCCAGCTCCCTATATTCTATGGTATTGAAATCTGCAAATTTTTGAGCGAATTTGAATGAAAATGTTTTAAAAGGCTCAATAAGTTAAAAGCTCAGCGTTGCTAAAGTTATCTTGAGGCAGAAACTTTAAAATCTCACAAGCCTCTACAATGTTGGGAGCATACAGGAGTTTTGGAAAGTTTTCGTCACTGACAGAGTTTACTCTTGCTTTAGCTGCTACTGCTACTTCAACATTAGAATATATTATTCTAATTTATTTAAACCTACTTTCTAGTTTCTAATGCTCGATATTTTTATGGGAAAACTTTCATTCATATGAGCATTGAGTAGTAGTGGTACTCCAGATTATAAGTGTGAACAGGTAAGGGATATTATATATACTTAGTCGGAGTTTCTTCTGCCATGGTGGTCCAAGGTAGAGAAGAGCAATAAAAAATATCTATCTGATTTGAATTCAGTCACATGTGAAAGTTTTTAGTATTTATTCATTTTGTCGCTGATATCCACTCACTATGTTCTCACCTTCATCGCATTCCGTAATCTTCTGTTTCAGAGTTGTACCATTTAACTAAGGCAAGTATTGGAATGTTTATCGTGCAATAAAGCGACGCCCTACTTCGCCCTTCGGCAAATAAAACACTCTCCACAAATGCCCTTCACTTGAGTGTATACTCGTTATCTTCAAGCGAAATTGAATGTTTAGACTGATTGCTTAATATACGAGAGGTTTTAGGGCTAGGCTTCATTCAGCCTATTGTTCGGGCAAATTAGGTTCTTTGCGAGCGTAAGATTTCATTGCCCGCATGTGGATAAGGAATGCCATTTCGAGTGGCAGTTGTAATCCATTGTAACTGAAGATAAATTATTTTTGGCTCTACCTTTTGTAATTGAATTACATCATCGTATATACACGAAACCTTCGAAAAGCACTTCTCAATTAGTAACCTCTGTAAAGATTACCTGCCGTTAAAAAAATCTATGTTCTACCGAGCATAAATATTAAATAGAGCCTTTTAGAAGCCGGAACGGGCCGGTCACTAATTGACTATATTGGGACGAAATGCTGTAAAAGGAAATGGGTGGCCGCGTCGTTGTAAATCAGCCCTCCAGTGCACGCTATATTGGCGGCAAATCGTATCGCAGACAATTTTCCACATTCATCCGAGGAGATTGAGGCGACGTAAGTACCGCTCATTGTGCCTTTATTGTCGGTACTGCGGATCCCTCTCACGCTTTCTCGACGCAGGATTCAGGTTTTCGGGATTGGAGTTTACGGCGCGGTTGTGGTAGAAAATAAAAGTTTTTTCGGATAGATGAATTAGTAATGTTAGAGAAAAAAATGCTAATTTATAATGAAAGTGGAAAAACTCCATGAAAAGTGAAGTAGGGTTTCTATTTCAAATCAGTTTCTTTCCACAGTAAGGTTTAAGGGTTTGCACTACTACCTTCCGACACAGAGCGTGAAAGAGCACCCTAGAATAGGATTTTGTTTTTTTTTTCTCGTTTCTTTGTTTTAGATAGGCTATTATAATTATTTATTATATTTTGAAGTTCAGTTGTTCGGAAATAATTTGTATAGGTGCCTGCTAAAATAAATAAAAAAAATCAAGCCTGTGTATGATCTCATCCTTTAGAAATGCTGGGGGGGGGTAAAAAAGGGGTTACAACTCAACATCATGATTCATGACAATAAACCTAACCGAACCAGCCAGATATCCAATACCAGAGCTAGCTTTCACTAGCGTCGCCGAAAGGGCAGCTGATCGAGTTATACCGTCCAATTATTTTAAAATCGCCCAGAATGCGCTGCCCAACTAGCCTCTAGCAAACCCGCGCCCGCCGCGGAGCACTACGCTAATAGAATATTCTCTACAGATATACGGTTCCTTTTTGGCTGTGCTAGAATATGGATGGGTGTCACAGATTCGTCTGTTCCTGGGTTAGGCTCTTATCAAATTAGTTTGTGATCAAAGTGAAAGTTGTTCGGAATGATGTACAACAACCCTATAAATTATGATTACACCTTTCTGTTACACCTATACCGGCGACTTTAATGATAACCATTTACTTTAGTCTCTCACGCATTGAATTTATTGACTGTTAACCTTGTTATTCATTGGAGTAGTGAAGCCATTGGACAGCGTCTTTGACAATGTATACCTATCTAATCAGCTAATCACGTATACGAAGGCAGTTCAGAAGTGGTTGTTATAGCATAATATCATTATAAATATTGCCAGTCAGGTAAAAGGTAAAAGCGTCGTCGCGTTGTGTAAAAGTCTCCAGTGTTCCACATGAGAACAGGCTGGTTCCACTAACCCACTTCGCTGTGATGGAAATTGATATTGCAGGTGATATGGCGCACCAGCGTTAAAATTCAGTGGCCATTACCTTTAGAATATTTCGACTCGATTGGGAGAAAAATTTCCAACGGCATTTCCGAGAAATGCATTCAGCGATGGACCAAGTTTTGATTGTAATATTTTATAGAAATGTTGCTGGCTTTCACGGTACCTAGCTGAAGCAATTTCTGACTTGGCTTGGCTTGATATTGTTTACTATTCTCGTCTGGGTACGATGACGGTTGTGCTTTGTGATCAAAGCAGAAAACTGGGTAAAAGGTTTTATGAATCGAAAAGCAGATACCTACAGAAATACAATCCTTTTACTACCGCGCAGAAGGATCATTGTCAAAACGTGACACATTTTTGGTTATATGGAAGAGCTTGAACATTGTAGAAGGAAAATGCATATAGATGTAGCCTATTGATGTCTTCACCGAGTCCGATGGGCACGGGTCTTTACTCGGGGTATGAGTCAGAAGTTATACCCCTAATAATAAAAAGTTACTTATGAAGTTTTACGACGACTACCATCGGGTAGCCATTACTATAAATAGACCCTTTCGGAAATGTTCGAAACAAATAAATGCCATGCAGAAATGGACATCCATCTAGTACCCGTCCCGGCCAGGCGGGCAATTCTAGCGTTAGCGAGATCATGTCCATGGTCAAAATATCGATTTTGAGATACCGAAATCTCTATCAAAAACAAGAAAAAGCTATTCTTACGACTAGCCTTTCGACCAACCAAGATATCTCGACCCGTTTTCGATCGAAATAAATATAAATCGAGCTTGTTTTCGACGGATTGAGGCGGTATAAAAACCGTTGTCTTGACTGGGGAGATGATCTCGGAGACCAGATGTTGCTTGCTACCTGCACGATCGCGTTACCGATGTTTTACATAGGTAGTAGATATACCTAGTTTACATAGGTACGCAATAAATAGTTTTCTGTAAGTATGGCCAGTCTACATTGGTCAAGGACAGTGGACAGGGGTGGACCGTGGACAGTGGACAGTACAGTGGTGTAAACGGATCGCACAGTGGCGAGTCAACTTGGCTTTCATACAATATCGCCACTGTCCATTGTCCTTGACCAATGTAAACAGGCCATAACGGTCGGAAAGACGGACGGCTGCGCACTATAGGTAATGGTCTTTCCTTTGGTTACGAACGAAACCCTAAAAAGTTCGAATTGGAATTTATCCCAAGAAACCCAACAACACAGTCCAAGAGATTTATCGCCAGGTGTTGCTACTCAAACGATGTAACAACAACAGTCTCTTAGAACAACTTAAATGTACCAACTTTTGGGTCACAGGCTGTTCATCACCTACAAATAGTTGCGGTCCCAGCCGCTGTTTGGTTGAAATTTACGATAACTATGGAATGGTCTGGGTTTATGTATGGTTTACGTGCACGGAATTGCTCTGTGTTTGGCAAGTGTGTTATTTGCTGGCCCTATCTTAACGCCCGCCTCGCGTGTAATTGGTTCTACTCTATCCCTAAATTTAGGCACATAATTATTAGATAGTGACCCAGTTTCGTGGAACTTGATGAACCTTCTGCAGACATTGCAAGCAATTAGATATTTTTCCATGTAGTAGTCGAGCTACTACCTCCACTTTCTGAAAGAGTGGGTAAGTGGGTGAATGGGTTTCTTAGCAATAGGGTCATATGTGTAATAATAATATGTATATACTAGAATAGAGTCTTATTGTACGCGCAATTCTTCCCCTTACCTAAAATTAAAATTATAGTTTCTGATTGCCTAGGGCCGCCCTTTGAAGATTACTTTCTTGTGCGTCCGTCCTTCTGTCCCTACATTTTCTTTGCCTATACCTAGGTGCCATTCGAAATAAAACGGGATGTAAAACAAGGTGATCCGATTTCCCCCAAACTTTTCACTGCTCTACGGAAACCATCTTTAGAAAGCTAGACTGGTATGAATGCGGTATCAATATCAACGGCGAAAACCTCACTCATTTAAGATTCGCAGACGATATCGTAATCCTGACCGAGAAACACGAAGCTCTACAAATCATGCTGACCTCACTAGATCAAGAAAGCCCCAAGGTCGTTCTCTACATGAACCCTTCTAAAACAAAGGCGATGACAAATGGAGAAAAGCGACACATCCGTTTAAAGAATGGATACATAGAGTACGTCAGTGACTACATATACCTCGGCCAACTAATTTCCTTCGAAGATGCAATTTGCAAAGAAGTGGATAGAAGAATAGCAGCCTGGAAGAAATACTGGTCCCACAAAGACGTCTTCAAAAGTAGCATACTTACTAGTACAACTGAAAAAGAAGATTATGGACAACACTGTACTACCAGGTCTACTGTATCTACGGTTGCCAAAGCTGGCCCCTGACTAAAGATGTCGTAAGGAAGTTGCAGGTATTTCACCGCTCGAAGATCGATGCTGGGCATAAAACTAAAAGATAGAGTGAGATGCTCTAGGATAAGAGGAAAAACAAATATAACAGATGGTGTGCAAATGGCGTGCAGGCTTAAATGGAAGTGGGCCGGCCACATACCCAGAACAACGGGCGGACGATGGAGCGAGCGTGTCCTCCACTGGCACCCAAGAGACGGGCAGAGACCAAGAGGCAGACCCCGGCGGCGCTCTGGTGCGACGACATAGTACAGGTGGCAGGTCACATTTGGACGCGGCAAGCCAAAGACAGAGCAAAATGGCAGAGTATGGAGGAGGCCTATATAGCCAAATATGTGTGCCCAATTAAAATTATATAAATAATAATAATAATAATTAAACAGAAATAATATTGAATTAAATTTAATAAAAAATAATTGAAATATTAATTATATAATAAACAGAATAGAATAAAATAATTAAAAAAACATTTATTTACAAATAATTATTATAAGCATGAAATAGATAGAATAAGAATATAATTGTACTATAATTCTTTATGTTTAATAATTGTAAATAAATGGCTTTTTATTTTATTTTATTTTATTTATACCTAGCTCAGACTATAATTATTGCAGAAACAAAACGTTTTAAAATTTTGGCACACGTTCAAAATGTTAATGTGTTAAGTAATTTCTACACTCACTGCTGTTTATATTCTCTTTGGTCATCGTAACATTCTCAGAACCTCAGCTCAGAACAATAATCTGACATTGATTGATATAAAGGTTACCTACCTTCAAAGAATGAAAACCGCCATTTTGTAGGATACACTGTAGGTAAACTAACCAGTGACTAAAATGTCAGATTTCATTTTTTGCCAGTATGCTTGTGGCCAAGGTAATCCAATAAATCTAGGAACAAGTCTTAAGTTGAAGCGTTATGTACAAAATGGCTTGACATTCTAAGAATTGATATTTCCAGCAGATATATTTTATAAAGTTAATTTTGTGAAAAAAAGACAGCATTTGATGGCACTTTTACATGACCTCATTCTGTTGTTATTTCAAAGAACTCAGGAACAAAAGTTCCATTTGACAGTTCATAAAAGTATCTATTTTGACTTGACAGGCCACAAGCCTAAAAAGACAGCAGATCAGGGGAGAGAGACAGACAACAATAAATGGAAGGAACAGTACCTGCTAGGTTTTTGAACATCTGTTTATGACGTCTTGCTTTGCTTGACGACACTCACTTGACTTGACGTCTTACTTCGCCGCTGATCGCTCTCGATTCGATTGCCCGATTTATATATTCTCAGCTTGTTTTCTCTACTAATTTCTAATACCATTGCAGTTAATGATTCCTCTCCTGCCTATTCCATAAATCCCGATGACGGATACTAAACCTTACGTTTGTGTTAATTGTGGAAAGCCAGCGACTGCGCTCTTCAAATCCTACGGACCCACCGTGCTCAAACTTACAAAATGCGTAAGAATTACAGTTTTATAACCCTTGTTCTTTTGATAGCAAAGGCTCGTTCATTAGTCTTGTGCCTGCTCGGTCATCAGAGAGAGCACTCCGTACTAGTACATTTCAGTCAGTGTACTAGTACAGTCTAACAGTTCTATTAGTACTATTAGGACATTGGATCTTATGAATAAAGTAATATGCCTGCTCGGTCACCAGAGAGCGCTCCGTACTAGGAAATTTCAGTCGGTGTACCAGTAAGCTTTAACAGCTTTATTAGTACTATTAGGACGTTGGATTGGATGAATAAAAAATGGAGCTATTAGATTAACCTTTCTTTTCGTGCAGAGCAGAAACTTCAGGAATATTATACTCTGTATTAACATATTTGTACAATTGTACGTGTCAGTTTGCATTGCAGAAATAAAAAGTTAAATAATATTAGATTTTCCTTCATACCTAAACAGGCTTAGGACTGTCATTCTAGTCAAGATGTCACTTCTATTAAATTTAAGTATAATAATAATGTAATGTAATGAATGGCTCCCGCCCGCCCCGCCATTCTCCTTCTCGCTCGGTCGGTCGGTCGGTCATGTCCTAATAGGCCGAATGTCCGATTAGCAACTAACGTAGGGAAACGTTTCTTTTCGTTCATTGCACGGTAACGTTTCCTAATCGTTCTTCGTACATGACCGACACAAGACTATCGTTCATCCTAAACGACTGCCTTGTTGTGCCATGTGTCTTGTCTGTGCTACCGTGTCACTTCACTTGGTTTTGGGTTACCTACTTATTTCATTCTCGTATGCTCCAAAAGCATTTCTGTTGCTTGTGTCATGTGATTTACTTTTATTTTATCTAGAATGAATGCTAGTTTTGTTGCTGCCTTCCTTTTCACTCATAAAACCGTTTTTGCCATATTTGCAGGCAGAATGTGGTGGTATTGTCGACAAGTATGTGGAATATGACTCTGTGATTGTGATGATTGATCTGGTACTCATGTCCAGAGAGGCGGAACGTCACATCTTATATAATACAGATTTTGAGGTAAATACTGGATCCTAAATGGTCACTACAGGCCTCTGGTGTTATCTGATCTGGGTTTGGTGCAGATACTTGTGATTTATTTATTTTTATTTATTTATTTATTATCACAGGTATTATTTGTGCCATAACAGCGAACCAAATCGACACAAACATTATTTTAAATCACATTACAATAAATTAATAGTACAAATACAGATCAGCAAATTAATTATAAATAGATACCATACTAATTAAATTTCGATTTCAAATTATGAATAATTCTAATAAAGAGAGGACAGTTACATACACAGCACAGTTAAGCATCATTCTCGCAGTACCTGCCACACTCTCGCACAATATCCCTCCATGCATCACCAAACAGATCATTCAGTGGTGCGGCCACCAAAAGAGCGTTAAGGCTGTCCCGCGCCCGGACCAGCGGGGACTGCCGGCGCGCCACCGTGCGGTGCGTGCCGCCCGCGAGCAGCTGGTGCCTGCGCGCGCGTAGGTAGTTGTCAGGCACGTAGAGCGCGCATACTGCACTGACAAGCGCTGCGCAGTCACTGTCGCCTCGCAACAATCGACACACAGTCAGAAGTTGTTCAGTGTTACGTCTCACCTCTAGTGAGTTATATCCGAGCATACCTAGTATAAAAGCGGAAGGATAAAGGTAAGGGTAGTATCCAAATTTCCTCTTATATAGGTATCGTAGAAAAGCTTTGTGTACCTTCTCGAGCATAAGGACATATGAGCCTTCGTGCGGATTCCAAACAACCGAGCTAGATTCAAGTTTGGTTCTCACTAGGGCCGTGTAAAGAAGCTGGACCACACCCAAGTTATGGAATCCCTTACTATTCCGTATCACGAACCCTAATCTTTTGAAGCATTCCTTGGCTAAAGTGCTCATGTGCTCATGGAATGTAAGTTTTGGGTCGAACGTAACACCGTGATAAATATGCTTTAGTAGCACACAATAATTCTATGTGGGAATGAGTGAAACAGTTTGGCATCAGTATCTTGTTTCTGTACTCTGCTCTAAGGACAGTAATATGAAGTTCCACATTATTAAAATAATCCTCATTCCAAATATAGATGTTATATCTTTAACCCCTTCACTCTCAGAAGCACACCATTCGAACAATGGTGAATTATTGTTATTACATTTAAGATTTGACGCGAACCAGTTAAATGTTGAGATGAGTTAAGTTTATGTATTATATTCAGTATCTATTTATGGTAATTTCTTTATTGTACTAACACAAGAATGACATACAAAAACTTATAATTTATTTATTTATTTTATTTGGGACATCAACAGCACATAGACAAACAAATTACAAAGAGCAAAGATACAGAATGAAAGCCAATAACAGATATCCACAAAAATACAAGAAATAAATTTAGATTGAGAAACTTAAACAGATAGACCAGTGGGCAAACTTATTAAATAAGTATTCTTATATGATCGTGTGTTTAGGGACAACTATGTTTAGAATAATGTTTATAGATAGGTATGTATATTGAATATTAAGTATTGTGTAACATGTGTGAAGAAGAATAATAGATAGACAATGTACAAAGGCGAGCTTATCTTATTTATCCATATATTCCTAAGTCTACCCAACACTGGCTGGGTAATGTTAGGTGTCACTGTAGACCGTAGGAACATGTACATACATTTAATATCATTTTAAGATATTTTGTATCATTATTACCAAGTGAAAGTATTTTTATGTTTCAGTCATATTGGAAGCTGTTCATCATACTAACCATGTTCGAAACATATGGTGTGTGGCGCAATGACAGTCTCGTTACTATCACTATTGACACATTATGTGGTAGTAGTGAGAAACGCAGTACAGCAGGCTACAACAATACACTACTGTAAGTATTATTGCTACTTTAGCACTTACTTAGCTAAAGCACAGAAGAGATAATAGTACTACGTACAGAACGGCCACTCCCTTCCCCGCGCGGATTCAGATACCGCACCTCACCCCGGAGTCGGGGAGCCTCTTCGGGAGACACTTTGTTTGGCGCTGAACGCACACATTCACAAACGAACGTGTTTACGCACACATTTGCACGTGCACAAATGTCATTAGGCTATGTAGTAGTAATAGGTGATTATTTTACGAGCGTTCTATGGAGTGTCCGAGGTGTGGCTAAAGTTAAAACTTGAATATGAATTGACTATGGTCAGTATCATAGTCATGCATATTTAAATCATTTGGTCATAGTTACATAATCATGGCCAACTATGCTAGCCATGTCAAATAAAGCTATCTGTTTGCTCATCTGGGTATCAAAATCTTGCTCTTAGTTTTGACTGGAGTACTTATCTTTATTTGTAAGTTTATGATTTGAAATCATATTAATCAGAAGAATAATTTCTTCCCTTTCTTTCCCTTCTTTAACCATACATTTCTATCACTATTCCAGGACTCTGCCATACCACATGTCAACTCCTCACTCATGGAAGAACTACTGTGAAGCCTGGGTAAGGCATGTCCGGACCGATGATAGTGACATCTTCATCTGGGAGAAAGATTTCTACATACAGTTTGTGTCAACTTGCTTTGGTAAGTTAATTTTCAATAAAAACCAAATATGTGCAAGCTTTGGTGGCAATTCTTCACTCATTTCATAACACAATAAGTACAAAATGTTTGTTTGCGCAGTCATGGTTGTTGCTTGTTTGCCTATGATACTATAACTGTAGACATGTGGCAAGGTAGGTATTGTAGGTACCTAAGCAAGATATGTCAAAGGCGGAGGCCTTAATAGCTCAGTTTTAAAACACAAGTTAATAACAACTATTTTATCTGTTTCAGCGATTGCTGCCTTCATAGTGACCATATATTCTCTCATGACAGTGATTCAGTACTTCAGTTCAACAAAGAGAAAAGGTTAACCAATTTGCTACTCTTTATATCACTATAACCACATTTTTGCTCTATAGTCTATTCGTGATAAGAATGCAGTAAAGTCATCACTGTCCGGCGGCCTAGCCACGCCCCGCAACCAATCAAATCGTTTCCAATTATCAAGCCAAGTTCACAGTGACCAGTTGAAGGCAAACTTTCGAACACGAAGGTTGTGTCTTGTCCTGTGAGTGTGTGTTAACAGATTTAAATTTAAATCTCACTGCATTCTTATCACGAATAAACTGTAGTCTCCAGTAGTCTAGTTCACTAACATTTAGCCGCTAAGTGGACTCTGAAAGAAAATAATGTGTCTCCTAAAATATGGGGATTGCTGGTAATTTGGGCCATAATTTGCTTCTTTCAAAATCCTTTCAACCTCAGTAGACAAGTAATCTATGTCTTGTCTCGGAATTTATTCCCGGCTGAAGCAAACAAAATAGTTAGGGGACACTTAGCTCCTTTTCTTAGCTGTATACCGATTGTTACGGAAGCTCTCCTCTTAAAATTAGGGGGTCTCCTAGAACCCTAGATGACCCTCGAACTTTGGTCAAAGCGAAATAATCGCTAGGTGACCACTGAAAGGAAATAAAGTGTCCCCTAAAAGATAGGTATTGTTAATGAAATCGGCCATAGTCGTAATAATGACGAATTTCTATGATTCTCACAAGGGTTCCCCCAGGATGTTTACTTGTCAACTCATCGAGTTTGGGCTCGTTATATTCCTCGTGACGAGTCCCATTAAAATCTAGAGATGTTCTCATCATCCACACCTGGTGATGGTGCTGGACGACGTACGGTTTTCAGGGTTCCGTACCCGAAGGGTGCCAAACGGGACCCTATACTGAGACTTCGCTGTCCGTCCGTCCGTCTGTCTGTCTGTCTGTCACCAGGCTGTATCTCATGAACCGTGGTAGCTAGACAGTGGAAATTTTCACAGATGACGTATTTCTGTTGCCGCAACAAAAAATAATAAAAAACAAAAGAAATTTAATATTAAGGGGGGCTCCCATACAACTAACGTGTTTTTTTTTGCGGTTTTTTATAGATCGATTTTACGGACCCTTCGTGCGCGAGTCCGACTCGCACTTGGCCGGTTATTAGGTTTTTAAACTAACATAAATTATTCCCCAGCAATCCTCCCGCTACTAAAGGCAGTCTCACTAGCGCGCACGACGCTTCTGCTAACAGCGCCGGCGTTAGTCTGGGCGGCTGACACTGCGCAGTCGACGCGCGCACTGCACTATCTAATGGTGTTCCTGTATAGCGCTGTACTCTTCTATAATGTGCTGACTGGTATGAGTTTGTATTTATTTTTACCCCACTATTATTCCCATTCTTGCTTCTCACATTCTGTTTCGAATCTGAGATATCATGTACCATTTGAGATAATCAATTGGTCTGAAGCGTGGGTCGACCTGCATCCAGTGGGTCGATGACATTACGCATATTGCTGGGAAGACCTGGATTTGATAGGCACAAGACCGGAAAAGTTGGCACAAAAGGGAGGAGGCTTAATCCAGCAGCGGGCGCAAAGGAGCTTCCGATGATTTCGTCATCGGAAGCTTCTTTGCGCCTACTGTTATCATGATATTGATGATTTCGTCTCGACAAGGGGACGGATTGGGTACGGAAACGGAAATGCGCAACACCCGTAGCATGCTGAGTGCGCGGGGAGGTTTTGTCGCGGAATGTCGGAAAAACCGGCCAAGTGCGAGTCGGACTCGCGCACGAAGGGTTCCGTATTCGTACCATTATCTATAACGACGGCAAAAAAACATGTCTGTTGCCCTCTTAAATATTTATTTTATACTGTTTTTTAGTATTTGTTGCTATAGCGGCAACAGAAATACATCATCTGTGAAAAATTCAACTTTGTAACTTTCACTATAACTATCATGAGACAGCCTGGTGACAGACGGACGGACAGCAGAGTCTTAGTAATAGGGTCCCGTGTTTTATCCTTTGGGTACGAAACCCTATAAAGCGGGCGCTCCTCTCTCGCGTCGCGACCCCCCTTGTAGGCAGGTATGGTACAAGTGCTGGTAAACAATGTTACATTTATACTATAACTAGCGACCCGCCCCGGCTTCGCACAGTGCCCTATATTATGCATGTATTATACTAAACCTTCCTCTTGAATCACGCTATCTATTAAAAATAACCGCATCAAAATCCGTTGCGTAGTTTTAAAGATCTAAGCATACATAGGGACAGACAGCGGGAAGCGACTTTGTTTTGTACTATATGTAGTGATGGTAGTGATCCTCTGAATTCAATTGAATCTGTATCTGTAGGTCCAGCAGCAACTTCTCATATTGTACCACAGATACTATAATATTATACTAATATACAGATGGACCACGTAGAACAAAAATGTGACCGGCGTAAACTGAGATGCTACGGAAGCTTCTTTAGTTCGAGGGTTTTATCGCTTGGTGCAGCACCATCGAATTATGTTAACTGAAACCATGGCGCTTAAAGTACAAATCTTACATATCTTTTTGACGAAGGGTTACTAATTCTAATTTGTATGGGGTGAGCACCCTGTGATTGTGCTCAGTAATTTCTCTTGTTGCAGTGTTGTACGCGCGTCACTGGGCACTCACAACGACAGTGCTGTTTGCGGGTTACTACGCCAAGTTCCAGACTACGTTTGTGGTCACGCCGCTAGTGAGGGCAATGGTCACCTAGTAGATAACATAAACTTTTACGTCCTCATTTATTCGTATGACATCCATCTCCAAGTTGGAACGTCATTTGTAAGGGTGATCGTAGTCTCCAGGGTAAGCCGGAAGGGGACATTCTCGAACTATATGGTCTACTGTCTGGACTTCGGCACCGCAATCGCGGTTTGGAGACGCAGACCAACCGCAGCGGTCTGTAATGGGCGCTGCGCCCGTGACCGTGATTCTGTACAGTCGGCACCACTCCCGCAGGGTTCTCAACCGTCCGGTTTTCGACCGGACTGTTGGGTTTTAGAAGGAATTGTTGGGGTCACCTGCCCACTGCCATTTAAGCGACCGGAAAACGTGAATTTCCCATACAAACGTAATACAAAAATTATTTGAATTTGAGAACTAGTTCAAAGCATTTAGACTGTTAATCGGATTAATACAGTGTTTACGCAGGTTCCTGGTCGTATACCAAGGTTCTTATTCAAATTACTTAAAAATATTTTTAAATTGGTTGAAGAGTAACCCTGGTATACAGACCAGGAACCTGCGTATACAGTGTATAAATCCGATTAACAGTCTAAATATGTTAACCTATTTCTCAAATTCAAATCATTTTTGTATTACGTTTGTATGGGAAATTCACGCGGCCACCGGTCTCTTAAGTCGCGCAATCCATTCCCTACATCGTCGGTGACTTTGGTGCGTTGGCGGATGGCCGTTTTTCCATACACCGGCCCGGCAACGGCACCGGTTTAGTGCGAAAGTGAAGGACAGAGCTATAGTTCTATCCCTCACTGACCCACTAAACCGGTGCCGGTGGCGTATGGAAAAACGCCTAATGAGTTCGTTCCTTATCTTGTCGCGACGGGTTATTTATTCCGAGCATCGGCCTTACCATAGTATAAATAAGAAATAGTAAGTTCACTAGGCCCCTGTTCGCATGATAACTACCTACTCTTGCTCAAACGGCTAGGGTTGTCGCTTAGCGCCGCGGGTTGCGGTGCGGATTTGTTGCGTCGTCGCTCGCTGCACGGTAAAACAAGTACGTATTCTGCCTCTGAGTGCCGCTTGGAGGGGGTATACTTCGCGTGTTGTAAAAAGATCACGTCTGAAGTTAGGCAAACGTGAAAAAAGGTTGCATAGCCCTGTCTCGTAGCACGCGAGATTTGGCAATGTGTGCATGTGGCGGCGCGTGCTTATACGGAATGCAATGTAGCTGTGTGTGTGCGGCTGTTCTCGCTGATTTGTTTGAAGTGAACCTGGCGTGGCCTTACCATCGCCGTCTCTCTTTGTGCCACTTTGCAAGCAAGGACCCGCCCAATGACGTCATTCAGGCTGGCATGGCGAGACCAACGCTCGGCGAAGTTTTTTGCTAATAAATATTTTTTTATGTGCAAGTTGTGATAATAAAATTAACAATATGATTCAATATCACAGAGTATTTATTTAAAAATATATGTAATTCGAATAATAACAAGGTATTGGTAAGATAAAGATTTGCCTAAAGGTTGATTATAATATATGTATAAAATCATTCACTATTATTGAATATTCTGAGTTTAACAGTTATTATTTAACCTGACCGAACTGTATGTATTTTATTTTTTCAATTTAAGGCAAGGAACTTATTTATCTGGGGATGATACAATATAAATTAATGACAACAACTTGCTAATGAGATTCTTATGGAATGATAAATTAGTTTAAAATAATTGTTCCTTACTTACAAATTAAAAAAAAAAGATGAATTAGTTTGATTTAAAAACCTTAGGTCCATAGCAGTGGCCATATTCTGTTAGGCCCCATGTCATGATAATGGGAGTATAGGATTACTAGAAACATTATTTATTATGTTGCTGGGTTTGAGAATGAACATACACTTTTAAAAATAATGCTAATATAAAAGTTATAATTAAATATTTAACATACTCTGAAACTTATGTTATCATAGGAAACATTATTATCACTATAATATGAAAAACTAGCACTAGCATAATATACAAACATGTGCTGTTTACAAACTACATAAATGTTCATTGTGATTTTCCTCAAAGTTAAAAGAACATTCAGTCTTTGGCATAATAATTGAGCAGCCATTAGCAAATCATACAAAAAGTATTGAACTAATATCTAACTATATTCAAGAGCAGAACCACAAAAAATACTTTTATACCGAATACAGAGAAAATGAGGATTACATAATATTGCAACATGTTATTTAAGTTAAGATGAATGTTTATGTACTTGTGACAATACATTATTTTGACTTTCAACATACTAGATGGTGTTATGGAACATAGTACATGACCAACCCCCTAACCCCCCCCTCCCCCCCCTCTTAAATGGTCACGTAGTATGCATACATTCCTTTACAGGTTATATCCTACCTACTTAAATAAATAATACAAAAATATAACAGTATTACAGTAGATGGCAGTAAAGAATGCACACTGGTCTAGCAAGAAAATCAGTAAGTTTGGGCTCTGCGGGTCGATTTTCGCTCGTTCAATATATGGATATCGAGACCAATATTGACAGATTCCCATACGAAATCACTCTATATAGGTGTAGATATTGTATATTGAATGCGCGAGAATCATGCTCCTGCAGGTCGATTCTCGCTCCTTCGATATACGGATATCAAGACCAATATTGACAGATTCCCATACGAAATCACTCGGTATAGGTGTAGATATTGTATATCGAATGCGCGAGAATCATGCTCATGTAGTGTTGTCACTGTCATTGTGGACCTCTGTGATATTTTGACATTATAACTTTCTAAAGCCCTGTGAGCATTCTTTGCCATAGGGTACTGCACTATGACTGCTCAAGGACTCAACGGTGGATCGTCTTGCCCGATCATAACATCCTCATACAAGACATCGTTGTTCAGTCTGTTATTGATCCTCTGTCTAACATATTCTACAAGATTATACTTTCTTACAACTAAATACAGGCCACACCCAAGTAGGGCCAAAGTGAATATTGTAACCACAGCCGCGGTGGCACCGTGACTTGATGAGGTGTCGGTACCCTGAGGCACGCATTCTTCCCCAACCATCGAAAATCCTTTGTCGCATTCACAAACATGACTAGACGCGTTACACCTCTGATTGGCTGGACACGGCTCCAGGACGGTCACATTGCAGGACAGGATGTGCTCTGTTAAAAAGAATAAAGCTGACGGATAACACGTCCTGGATAAATTGATTCAATTAAATAATAGTCGTACCTAACTTACCAGCGCAGGCTGTATGGATCAAGTTGATGATGAGAGTCGCAAATATATCGGCGTATCGAAGGCCCATGATTGTTGCACCTTATCCTGGCTTCTACATTAGGTATTTTCACTGAAAACAATTGGTTTTGTTTGCTAGAATCAAAAGATGAGTGAGCTTGTTTCTTTGATTTTGATTTACGAAAGCAAAACAGTAGCTGTCAAACTACTGTCAGTTCACAAGCGTCAGTTCATTGCGTTTCGTTGTTAGCCCGTCCGTAATGCGAGGCGACCATGGATCATTTTGTTTGAGATTCTTAACCGCTCCAACGACCGAACAATGGCGAACTTGTCGGTGAATCAGTTACATTAAAAAGTTGTTTCGTGAAACTAAGCTCTTAGATTATTTTTTTGAAATTTTAGATCAGTATTTTTGGAGTTAAATAAAAAACTGAAAAGTCTTTTGTTGAAAAATAATGAAATATGGTTTACTAAATGACATTTATTCGAATGAAAATCACGTTCTGAGTGCTGCCAGCACGGTACCATAAAGTTAGTTCCACTTCATCCGCTCCATATCCATAGCATTTCTTGCCAGTCTGTACTTTATCTTCGAGCAACAGTCTCTCCTTTTTTACTTGTTTTTGTATTGTTTGCTTTGGGAAATTCTTGACAAGCAATACCAAAACGCAAATCAACGTTTAGTTATTGCATGGTGAGCTATGAAGTCTGTGATGGTGAGGTAATGTTCTTTGGGTGATCGGATCGGGGCGGGCGGGATTGGCGACATTAAAATGCGGAGTAGAATTTTAATTGTGTATATTCAACAGTTAGTACACGACTACTTACACATAAGTAATAATATAATTATCATATAATGATGCTTTGGTATGATAAATAACGCGCTAAACTAACAAACTCCGTTGTCTTGTTGTGCATGCCGTAAGCCCGAAGACGTAACGCTAATCTCGGGTCAAAGTTGACCGTAAGTTCTATTTGAAGGGCCTACCCATAATTTAATCGACGTATTAGCGGCACAGTTACAAAGATTTAGTGTGTTTAGAAGTCGTATTCCTCTCCGCTGCCATACGTGTATTTCTCTGGTAGTTTGTAGTCGGCTTTGTTGTGGCCATGTGATTCTACTCCACCGTTGCCATCAGGAGCGTTCCTGAAAGTTTAGTAGAGAAACACCAGCTAAGTACCTACTAAATAGTTATCCTGCCTATGTTCAACTGTTTTTGAGCTGTTGACTTTGTAAATTGTAAATAAATAAATAAATAAATAGGTGCCCTAAGTATCTACTTATCCAGCCATGCAATACCCATACAGAGGGGTTAGTTCGCAAAACCCCATTTCTATTGTTCTCCAAACTGCAAAGTTCCATACATCGTATCCTAAAAACCCCAAAAGAAGTATTAATAATATACATACTAATATTGAATCACGATATTTTCATACTTCATGTCCGGTTAACCCCAAGATGGATAAAGTACAGTCGGCCACTTGTTTGTTTTGGTATGGATATACTTAGAATAAGATTTTATAATAAAAGATACGATTTTTTTTTTAAAAGACGTATCACGTGTATGTGTGTAGAACTTTTGAAAATATTGTTAGATACTGTTGCTGACTGTACTTTTTACAATCCTCTATGGCCAAGTGCGAGTTGCATTACCATTAAATAATAATAACTAAAAACAGGTTTTGGGGTCTAAAGGACATATTTTTGGGGTTTTACGGACTAACCCGAGGCGGCCTAGCAGCTGTGAAACTTTAGACCGTTCGCGCGTTCCCACTGTGCAGGGTGGAAATTTTAAAAACGACCTGGGCGGAAAGTACTTATTTATTTACTAGCTGACCCGGCAGACTTCGTGCTGCCTCAATTTAATATGAACTTTATTGAATAGCAATAAAGTTCAAATTGACTCTAGAAAACGATTGACTCTAGAAAACGTTTGTATGGGAAATAGAAAAGGGCTGTTTTTAGGGTTTTCCCGGTAATTATTCGATTTTTTCTCGCCTTTTAAACCTTCCCTAGACCTCCACGAACATTTCAAGACAAAGATAAGATGAATCCGTTCAGCCGTTCTCGAGTTTTAGTGAGACTAACGAACAGCAATTCATTTTTATATATATATTATATATATGTATATTTATTTATATTTAGCCTATATCATCCCACTGCTGGGCAAAGGCCTCTCTTCCCCGTTTCCATGCATCGCGCTCCTGGGCCGATTCCCACCAGTTCTTGTTGTGGTCTCTCAGCTCGTCACTCCAACGTTTTCTAGGGCGGCCTCGACCTCGCCTTGCGTTTTGTGGGACCCAGAGTGTCATTTGTTTGGCCCATCGGTCCGGTTGCATACGAGCAACGTGGCCGGCCCAGTCCCACTTCAATTCGGCCGCTTTTTCTGCTACGTCTTTTATTTTAGTTTTGGAGCGCAACTCGGTGTTCCGGACACGGAAAGTACCTACTTACCTACTCTAAATAATGGAGTAAGTAGGTACCTATAGATGTTTCTAGTGTTCATCATCAGATCTGATGTTGACTGTAGATACCTAGTAGGTACAGTAAGTATGATGGTGTCGAATTAATAGCTACGTATATGTACATTGAGCATTATTAGATAGGTATTTCGAAACATGACTAATATGACTTAGATCTTACTTCAAGTCCTCGTGGTCATGTGCCGCTTCAGCACTGGCACCCGTCCCTTCCTCCTCTTCAGCCTCGGAATGTTCAGGTCTCTGCCTGTACTTAGAAGAAACCTTTGCTGAAAATAAAAAGGCAAGGGTTGATTGAGCGAAGTAATCGTAAAATGGTCCAGCGAGAATCTACGTTACTTTTTTCTCTACTTAAGGGGTGTCAGCGAAGAAAATGCCTGTAATGAAAACTATGGTTTCTTAACTGTGTGTTTATTGCCTGCATAGAATCACAATGGTTTTGATGCTCGTAAGTGCACAACTAGAGAGAAAAGGTGAGTTTCTTGCATTTATCATCACCGAATTGAACTTGTTACTTTAAAAAAATAAGTGGAAGAGCCTCCGGACAAATTTCCAGGGTCTCCGAATAATCTTTAGTGGGCGTGCTCTCAAATCACCTTTTTGCTCATGGTTGTGGCTGTGTGCTCCTTCGTTTCCTCCGTTGTCTTGGCCGTAGGAGTCTGCTTTCTCGTACTCGTAGTTGTCACCAGCCTTCTTGTGGTAGGAGTCGAAGTGCTGGTATCCCTTCTTGCCTCCTCCGTTCTTCTTTCTGCTGAATCCGATCTCGCCGTCGCCGTCGTTGGAATATGAGTGGTGGTAGTTCGGCTGGAATAATGACGAAAATGCGTAAATACCTAATGATGCTGCAAAATCAAAGAGAAGAAAGTGCACAATTGTTTTAGGGAACAACAACAAGGAAACAAGAAGGAGATACGTTTTTAACTACTTACATAAGTAACTACGGAGAATTGTGAAACACTACAGACTACTCTTTTATTCCCTTCAGTAATAATTTTGTACATTTAAAGTTGTCAAACTAGTCTGTCGTATTAACAGTTTGATAAATTATCTAGGTAGCTTTCCCTTACCCAATGGTTTGCTGGCAGAAATCTCTAGTTAGAGAGACAGAGATAAGCTCGCTTTGTAAAATTTCTATCTATTATAAGTTGTGTGTAGTACAATAAAGAACTAGGTACCTTTCCCTTACCCAATCATTTGTTGGCAGAAATCTCTAGTTAGAGAGAGAGATAAGCTCGCCTTTGTAAATTGTCTATCTATTATAAGTTGTGTGTAGTACAATAAAGAAATTACGAAAATCTTACGTACCGGTGCAGCTCTGACTTCCCTAACGTATGATCCGACGGACTGCGTATCGTCAGCAATCTCCAGGTCTTCTAGTGTGATTGGCACGCTTGTAGCAACGTGCGCAAATGCTAGCAATGCTAGAGGCACGAATCTTAACGCCATGGTGTGATCCTTTCTGAAAACAAAGAAATAAAGTTATACGTCGGAAGTTTTATTCATGATCTTCATTTGTTTTTCATAAATTTGTGCTATATCTGCGCTAACTGCCAATATGCGACGAGTTTAATTTGTGTAATGTAGGTCATTACTACTCGTAATTTGTGTTTTCGTCAAACAGAATAATATCAAAGATCTACTTTTCCAACGTTGTAAATAGCTCTCTTACTTACCTCTTCTTAATTTGCTTCAGTTACCTTTGAAATCTCGACAAATAAAATTGTAACAGTTTAACTGTGTTAGTTCTTTGTGTTCTTTTCCGACTCTACCAATTTATTCAAAGGCTTATTTTATATAACGTTGAGATTGCATTCGTATTGTAGCTCTTTCACAACGAGCTAAATACCAACTGCTCTGATCAATTCATTGCCACCAAATCTCTTGCGGATTGCTGAATGATTGTTTTTGTCGTAAAAAGCAATAACTTATACTTACCTGGTTACTTTACCCGAGAAAACTTTTTTTCTGTGCCAGTTTCTAGTAGATTCTACTGGTTGCCTTGCCTAGTTCAATGAACCATGGGATGCAATCTGGGTAGAATTCTTCACTATATTACACCACTTAACATGCCACACAAAGTTGTGTTCTTGGGGGTGTAAAACTGGAGCTACCATGTTAACCATGTAAAGGTTCTTAAAAGTTCAACCTACCTTTACCTTTTCGGGAATCACACAGCCTGCGATTCCGAAGGCGACACGAACTACTAACTAAACTAATTAAAATGGTGTGTTTGAAAATGTAATCTGTGGCCACCGCGCAAGAGCTGTCGGATTTGAGGGTTGTCAGTTTAGTGCCTTTAGTTCCTCTAGTTTAGTGGTTTTGACACCTCAAGAATTATAGCCCACAGTATCCCGAAATTTTAGGTTATACCTACGTGTCCTCAGAACACCCCAGTGGTACACAGTAGGTAGGTATGTGCGTAGTGCGTACCAAGGTTAATTTTTGTTTGTTTATGTTTCTACCTAATCCTTCTTATCAATAACAAAAAGTGCAAATTTACTTCAGGCACAGATTTTGGAAGGAAATTGCACTAAACTAAAATGGCAACTAAAGCTTCTAAACGTCATGACGTCTTTTAGTTGTTAGCAACAACTAAGATGACGTCATTATGACGTTTAGAGGGCTTAGTGGCCTTTTTAGTTTAGTGCATTTTCCGTCCAAATAGCCCCCACCATAATACTACAGGGTGAAGAATGACGGTGACACTAGAAATCGGTGAAATCAGTTAACCTTGTGATATTAGCTTAGACATTTGCAATAATTCGTCGACAATTTGTAGGTCATTTTAAATGATTGTGCAGCAGTCAAGCAGAGAAATGACACCAATCATGGGCGCCGGAAGGGGGGTACAAAGGAGTGCACTTGCACCCCCTGTTAGGAAAGAAAATACGTAGGAATAGTTGCGCCGCTCATGAGAACTTCTGCGGAACTCGATAATCGACTTGTCCGTGGCGGCTGACGCCGCGCCGCCTATGAGTTCTTCTGAGGTAAGTACTTCTTACTCGACTTGCCAGCTAGTCTTCACAAAATAAAAGGCCCGTTTTGACAGTTCACGCCCATGAAGTTTTAACCCCTAATGCGTAGGTTATAAAAGCCAACTGTTGCGTACAAGCAAAGCGTACAAGTTGCACCTAGGAAAACCGCTTCTATTATCTACGCGCTATGGGTTAAAACTTCATGGGCGTGAACTGTCAAAACGGGCCTTTTTATTTTGTGAATGGTGTAGGTATGTTTCCGGGGCGACTGGCGCCGCCCGCCCTTGAGTTCTTCTGAGGTACTCGTTACTCGACTTGCTAGCTATGTGGATATTTCCAGGGCGGCTTGTGCCGCCCATAAGTTCTCATAAGGTAGTCGCCGCCCTAGATCTTGGGAAGGGGGGCAGGGGCAACCGGGGCACCAGCCCTGGGAGAACATTACAAACCTATCTATCTATATTAAACGTTTTTGGAAAAATTATGGAAGAGGTCGCATGAACATCTTTATCCTATTACTAGCTTTTGCCCGTGGCTTCGCCCACGTCTAGCCAATAGATGAAAACAAAACGAACAAATTACTTAGTTATAATGGAACTAGTCAGAAAAAAGGTCCCAATAGTAGTTAATGGAACAACTCGATGTAACTTGGGAACGAAGGGTTTTTTTTCAACAAATCTGATCAAAACTTATTGAAAAACCTAACACCACTACTAAGTAAGGTTAGCTTAAAATTCCACTACATAAAAAAAATTCCAAGATAAGTACGTTTTTAATATGTGTAACAACATCACATAGCGTCACGCCTTTTCCCATATGAGTGGCAGAGGCACCACTGTGCCCACTTTCAACTAGTGATAATAATAAGTATAAGTACTACTACTGTACTTTCATATAAGTTCTGCAAAGCAAATGCCCTCAATTTTAATTAGTTTTAGCTGTGTAGACTTTGAAAAATCCCTTTTGTTCTTGTTGTTCTGGACAAGGTATGTTTTCTTCTGGTGGAATTTCTGTGCACTGAATCACTTCAGATGGTCCAATATCGTATGAGAGTTGCCATTCCTTTTTGAAGATTTTCTGTGCATCTAGTGCGTTGGCCCTGGGGACAGGATAAGATGAATAAGATCAAAAGCTTGCAAGTGGGCGCTTGCGCACCATTACAAGATATTAGAAAAATTGCTTTAAACTTCGTTTAACTTTAGTTTAACACCGGAATAAAAAATAACCGGCCAAGTGCGAGTCGGACTCGCGCACGAAGGGTTCCGCACCTTTGTCTATAAAAAACCGCAAAAAAAAAAACATGTTGTATGGGAGCCCCCCTTAATATTAAATTTCTTTTGTTTTTTAGTATTTGTTGTTATAGCGGCAACAGAAATACATCATCTGTGAAAATTTCAACTGTCTAGCTACCACGGTTTATGAGATACAGCCTGGTGACAGACAGACGGACGGACGGACAGACAGCGAAGTCTCAGTAATAGGGTCCCGTTTGGCACCCTTCGGGTACGGAACCCTAGAAACGTATATAGTAAATGTGTACCCACATTACGGAAAAGGATTATAAATTCTTTCGTCATGCTGTCGCCGTCGCCACCACCGCTGGACACGGGCCTTTACCTAGATAGGAGAAAGATTGGGCCATATTCCACCACGCTAAACCGACCATCAAAGCTATCTAGCTCCCTAATCAGCCCCTCGTCACAGCTTTAGATTAAGTACCTAATTTTATTTGTTACTAACCAAATATGGATCCTTGTGTTCTGAAATAAAAGAGGGAAGAGGGGGAGAGAGGCCTTTGCCCAGCAGTTTGACATACAGGCTTTTAATAATAATAATATTTACGAGGAGATCCATCAAGTACTCGTCTCGCCATCATGTTGCTTTGCTACCCGCACGATCGTTCTCAATGTGCTGGGCCACAAACGCTTTAGCTTTAGTGCACCAGTACTTTACGAAAATGCACAGAAAATATCAGCCTGCGGCATGCTACTTACAACCTCTGCACTAAGCATATCTGAAACTTTACCCTACGCCCTAGCGGGTAGAATTATCATTAGTTCATTACTTACACTGGTGTGCTAGTGACGTCAAAACGCAGTAAAGGGCAGCCAACATCGTTTCCTCGTTTGATAGCGTGCTTTGTTAGTACTTGGATAATTTCCGTGTTCTTCGGCAGTTCGGGCGGCACCATTAAGTGAATCTGGAAGAATATTGGAAAGTAAGAGTGTTGGTGCTGTTTTGTACTGTTTTGCACGACCGGATGCCTTAACAACAAATATACGCAACATTAGGAACAGAATATCATTATGGTTATGGTTGGTAAAGACAATGATGATGCTGTGTTTAATAGGAACTTGCAACCTAAAATTTCCAGCTGTCTAGCCAGCTAGCATAGCTGTAGATGTATATTCCTATACAAATACACGTTATAGTATTTTAAATTATTCTTGATTGTTCTTGTTATTCTTGATTGTACCACGCCGCAGCCTGTGACGCTCGCGGGGCAACACTTGGCGCTGACTGAAAATCAGCGCTGAAGGCGTCAGTTGCCATTTATAATAGTGACACACCACGACCGTCATTGATGGTGTTTCCAACTATTAATGATATTGTGTGTGTCCTACTTTCTGTTTGGTTTATTTCTTTTTCTTTTGTCTAGTGTGTTTCTGTCCTTGTAATAAACGTTTCTTTCTTCCTTCTAAAACCTCTCCACCAACCCGCACTGAGCCATGTGTCATCCATCTTACTTGTATCCGGGTAAAGCCTTGTGCCCGTCGGTGATGAGATGACACGAGCTACATTTATTATTTTTCTACCCACCTGCATGATCTTGTGCACTCCATACTTGTCATGCAAGGCCGGCGCCCGCAGACAATGCGCCGTGTAAGCCAGCATCTGCCTGGACCTGGAACACTTGAGACAACTGGCCCAGCGTTCCAACATGTCCGCGTCCCAAGGGCTAGTGGTGGTGGAAAGCGCGAGACCGCGAATCAGGTAGATCCCGCGACTAGATTCCTGCTGCTCGGCCAGCATTGAATGACCTGGAAGAAAGGTGTGTGGGATTTTGTGTGGTAGCGTTAGTCCAATGAAATTACCGTAAGTACAAAGTGATCACGAAAAGTATCATTAAATGGTTCGCCGACACATCTTATAAAACAATAGCTCGCCATTGTTCGGTCGTTCGAGCGGTTTGCTTCTACGAGTGAATGGGTTATGTATAATTTAATATAGGGGATTATTTACGCTATTCGTATAGGGTATTATCTTAGTAATTAATAGAAAGACGTCAAGAAGACCAGTAGTAAATAATGCCACCACTCTGTCCAATAACATTCAGATTATTTCAGATTTATCTATGAAGTGCCTTTAGTGGATTTATCAAGTGCCCGTCAAAGGTGCGCTTTATTTGGAAATTCGCGAGCGCCTCATGGCTGCTACTAGAGTTGAAAATTACGGAAAGTATCGGAAAGAGTCGCATTTTTCAATGAAAGTTTCGCGAGACTTGCGGGAATCTTGCATAATTGCGGCAATCTATGCAATTTTCAACATTTTTATTTTTTCATTGAAATGTCCAAAGGTAGGTTGTTTAAAAATCTTTTGTCTTCCTTTTATAATAATCCTCTAACCAATAGACTAATTTTCATGGATAAAATTATAGAAATTACTTAAGTATAGTTATAGCGATAGTAGACAAAGTGTTTGAGCATCGTTTCCAGTCGTAGGTAAATAGGTGCTAGTAAGACTAGTAATTGTAGGAAATACATCGTAAAATATTATTGCAAAAGAAACTGTAGTGATATTGATAATAGTTTAATTATGTCCGGAACCCTTAACACGCAAGCCAAACTCATACTTTACAGATTTTATAAACGTGCAGGACGTAATCAACTTCACAAATTCATAGTTTCTATAAGACAAAATAGTATTAGTTGAGAATTGCCAAAAAAGGGAAGATTCCCGCAATATTGCGCGAAACTTTCGTCCAAAGCGAATCTTCCCTTGCAATTCTCAACTCTAGCTGCTACCTATTCGACAAGATCGTGTATCGATGAATATGTACTGATGCTACTAACTGTCATCTGTTAACTACTTGTCTTGACAGACATAAAGAAGAACAAGACACATCGGCCCAATTCTGATGCGATGACCGCTCTGTGAGAATAAAGCGACGACGACGCTCATCGATTGTGCTAGGAGGCTGATGATGATGATGCACGGCATGCCGGGGGGATGTTTTGTCATGGAAGGTGAGGGATAAGTAAAGCGCGTGCTGTCCTTTCTCGCGCGTCGCGAGCCCGCGAGGCAGGCAGGGTAGCGAGTCGCGTACGCTTGGCAGTTGTCTATAGCGAGAGCGCGGAATTACTGTATGTAGCGCGCGCGGGCGCGTCTCAGCACCGTCGACAAGTCAAACCAAGTTTTTTTAGGCCCTCACTATTAGCCACTGGCACGCAATTCCGTACGCGACTCCGGGGCCTGGTATGCTACGGGTGGTGGATAAAGTCCACCTTAAACATAAAACGCATATACACTGCTTCTGGCTGGCCCCACACTAGCATACTGTGTCGTGGGAACCAGAAACAGCGACATGCACAAACTTGTAAACATCCAAGACCATTTTTTTTTGTATTTCTTTATCCCCAGCCGGGAATCGAACCCGGGACCTCTCGCATGGTAAGCAGTTAGCAGAGCCACAAGACAACCTTACCTTGCGCCAGCGCCCTCGCCACGTAGTCGCTCATCACGACGCCGGCGACTGGCACGGGCGTCATGCCGGGACACGCGACGCGCGCGTGGTCTCGCACGAATTGCAGCACGCGCGGCACGTCACCCGGCCGCGCGCGCCGCACACGCACCCGCTTCTCACTCTCGGTACCCTGCACCTTGGCCTTGGAAGGAGGAGGGGATTATACCTCTGTTTGTTTAAGGTGCTCCTAAACGGGCCATATTTTCACTGCAATATGTGGCTGGCTGGATGCAATTGGTGTATTTTTCTAACATGTGAGTAAGAGAGGGACATCAATAGTTGCCAGCTGCATATTGCAACAAAAACCTGGCCCGTTTAAGAGCACCATATGTCTTAGAGCCCTCGCCCACGATGCTGTCGTGCGTTCGCATCGATACAGTCGCGATGCGGTCGCTAGCTGTATACCCTCGCTCACGTAACCACGATTCAGTCGCGATGCAAAGCGATAATGCCGCGCTTCTGTCGCGTTGCAAACGCGATTCTCCACTCAAGCGCACCCCCCCCTCCATTATTTTCCCGATGTCGTCTGACACGGTCGCGCGTTTGCATCGATACAGTCGCGATGCTGTAGCGCTAGTAGCGCGTTGGCATCGCTTCTGAAGCGCGTTGAAAATGCGACTAACGCGCGTTAGTAGCGATGCTGTCGCGCGACTGTATCGCTGCCAAAAGTCGCCATGGGCTACTCATACGCCCGCGGCAGGGGCAATCAGTGTAAAGTGGGTTTAAAATTTGAACCTCCTGCTTTAAGTGAGTTAGCCCGCTTGGAGCGGTAGTGTGGTGCAGCTCCAGTTAAAAAAAAATACACCCTAGATTGCAACTGTGAGTGACCGGCTCGCGGTCTACTCACACTCACCCTTGCCGCCTGCTGTGTGTGAGTACACTACTCCAAGCACCAGGTGGCTCCAGCTTAACATACTTTTTCACCCTAGATTGCCCATACCACAGCAGGTGTGTGAGAAGCCAGCTTTACTCAGTGTGCTAGGTACTTCACCAGAAGGTAAAGGACCATTCTTCATGTGTCAACTTCGTGGAAGTGGGATGTTCCGGATTGAAATCCAGTTCAATTAGCTCAAAATATGCACTACACTGCAGTCGACTAAAACTTGAACCACTTCGAGATTTAAATAGATTCTAATATTTGTACATGTTCTGCTTTTGATAGCGAGAAATAAATGCCAGGATCTTAGTGTCTATAGTGTCTGCCTAGCCCTTTTCCGGGACAAAGGCGTGAGCTTGTATGTATGTGTGTTTGGCTTACCTGTTTTGGAGGGACATTATGTTTAGGTTGTTTAGGTATGTCAGCAAAATTCCTGCTTACTGTAGCGATATTATATTGGGAAAGAGAAGGCTTCCGGAACTGTCTACCTATGAATTCCCTAAAGATATTGTACATGGTACGGTTGCCGAGAATGACTTGTTGCAATTTCTATTCCTTCCCCATTAATTTGTGTCTCTCACTTATCATGTTTCGGCTTTTTATTTTGTTTACACATACAATTTAATTTATTATAAATATCTTCAAAATAAAATATCCGGAGGCATGTTGACGGCTTTCGCTGACAGTTAAGTATTTTTTCCTTCATCTCACCAGGCTTAGGCGGCATTGTAGGTTGATTGTGACATTGTGTACTATCCTCTTTATCAACGTTATGTTATACTTTGTGCTAGAATAAATAAAAAGCCGAAAAAGCCATGCACTATTTATTGTAATCTGTGACTATTTTACAGATACTTCTCTCATTTTACAAAGCTTTTTTATAATATAAAATAGAAAATCGCAAAAATATGAAGTTTAACAACTCTTAGAATGCTCCATTCAGTTACTAAGTCAAGATGAGCTGCCTGAAACTAATTAACTCTGTCGTTAAATCATGTCTTCTCAAACATAACCCTGCCATCATTATCCTCAAGAGAACTGGTAGATTTTCACCATGCGACACTTCTTTCACGCATCCGATAAAAAAACCGGTAAATATCTGCAGGGTGGCGAGTCGCGTATGGCTTGGCAGTGTCTGTCTTAGCGAGAGCGCGAAATTGTTTTGTTCGTAGCGCGCGCGGCGCGTCTCGTCGGCACACACCGTGTCGTAGGTCGACAAGTCAAAACAGGTTTTTTGCGCCCCGCTATTAGCCACTGGCTTACAATTCCGTATGTGACTCCCGGCCCAGTTTGTATTATAAGTGCAGGCGGCTCCAGTTGAGACTTTCACCCTAGATGGCCCCTGCAGCAGAACACACGCGCGGGCCAAACTAACAAACAATAGATGTGCGTGCGAGCAATCATTTCATGCAAATTATTTCTATCCATCGATGTTTAAGGTATGGGGTGGAACAGTCACAGTATAGGACTTAGCCTGTGTTGAGCTGGCACCTAATCATCCATCTTTTCCTTCAAGACATCCTGCACAACAATAACACTTATACTTACTTTCTTACTTGTATAGTTTGTCTTAACAACATAATTTTTGTCTTAATAACACTTATAATTAGCCAACTTTTGCTCTGCGTGGCAGACTTAAGACTATAAAAAGTTACTGAATCTATATTTAAGTGCCTGTTTCTTTCAAGTGCTTCGACATACGGAAAGTGGAACTCTTACTGGGTAGCAATGAGCACGAGAAACTTATCAAATCATTCCTATTCACCTACCACTGGCCCCGAGAACCGAGTGTGGTCTCTTTGTGGATGCCCATGTGCTCCCCGTATCTGCAGGAGCTGTCTGAAAAGTATGCCAGTACCGGTGAGTCGAGGTTAATGTTTCGCAACCGAACAATAAAACGATAATTAATAGAAAATTTATATTGGGTGCCTATAAGCCCCGCGGAATGGTAATGCCGGCCTTCCATTAAAAAAGAGAAATGAGCAAAAGCGGAACCAGCGAGCTGAGCGGACCGGGCTGCATACAAAAAAACTCTTTCTCAGCGGAAGCACTAACATCTTGCGGACTCCGTACGGATTCCGTTCCGCTCGCTGTGGAAGGCCGGCATAAGGCTACGCTCACTTTGGACACGAATTCGTATCGTACCTAAACATACGAATGTGGTCGTACGAATCGAGTATTCACACTGAACACGTGTTTGTCCGACACAAGTCATTATTCCGGTGATATGCAATATCACCGGAATCGTTAAATCCTCTGTCGGAGCGCGATGAATTACTTTACCTTCAAGATAGGTAATTATCTTATTGCTCGAAGACTGCGGCGACGTCGTCATGACTTACCAGTTTCTTCAGCTATTTCACGCCATGCTTTGCGCTGAACGTCACGTAAGTGATAACTTGTTTCACTCTGATCCCACAAACATTTTTATTGTGAACTAAATTAATTAATTTTTCTACATCCATTTTACCTAAGAAAACCTACGAATAGGCTTTAAAAGATTGGTTTCTGACGTCGCAACTATACGTACGTATACGTACGACTCGCACGCAGTCTGAGCGCTTTCATAGTACTTTCAAGGTAGGGATTATTCGTACAGGGGGGTTACTCCAATCTCTTAAGTTAAGTCAAACTCAAGGTTGAATCAATACCATAACGTTTTTTCGTACTCCAACCGTCCTAATTAATCTTGAGTTAATCTTGAGTTTGATCTGACGGATCAGCTGAAAACATTCATTCAATTCGTACCACAAGGTGCCATTTGACAGCAAAGAAGTTAAGTTAAGTTTTTGATCTGTGGCTTCTATAAGAAATAAGAAATTCGATTTGCATTGACCAAACGTCAAAAAAACCAGATCAAAATAAGTTCCTCGGTATGCGTCTTTTTTAGTGTTAATATTAGTTTTACTTTAGTTTTCGTGGTTTCTGTGCTTTCTTACAGCATCAATCACTTAACTAAATTTCTAGCCGTGTTTCGGGACATCATTTGGACTAGACTAGACTAGCTCAGCGGTTGTCCAAGACCTTTGGGCGCAGCAATCTCTCAATGAAAGATCTATCTAGCTATCCTATAATTTAGAGCAAAACACAGGTTAAATCGAACGAAACACTTTATTTTATCAATCATTAACTTAATTGACATGGTTAAGCGGCGAGAGCCTCGCTCCTTAACTAGGCTATAAGAATTTAGAATTATACTTACGAGACTCATCGGAACTTGGTTTGCTGGAAGAGATCTCTTTTTAGAGATCCAGCTCGCCTTTCTGCTTTTATTTACTTTTGGTCCTTGCAATTAATTTTGTGCAATAAAGAAATTATGAATCTAACACGGTAATTTACAATGCTATGGTGACCTACACAGTCCATTGTAATATGGTGTGCGGCTTACTCCTAGTGATCAACAAAGTTTTTGAGATTTACAAATGAACCTAAAAGGCATTCGGCGTCCTTTTAAGGCGATGATTTGCAGATCTACCAGGGGTATACCCGGTTGACAATACATAACTCAGCGCCTCACTATATTGCCAATATGGGATGGCAGAGGCACAATAAGTTTAGCTAGTTAAATTCAATACTCTATTTTGCAGCTGGGGCTAGCCCAGCTATAGACAAATAGGTTACCTCGCAATGTTTGCCATCACCGTTAAAACCTTAGTCATTTTTGGTATGTGGGGTCTGCTAATATGAGAGAAGAGGAGAGAAACTCAAAGCGGCCCACAGAAATGTGAATATATTTTAAATATTATCTAATTAAGACACATAACAAATAAATAGGTACTTAGGTCTAGTTTCCATTAATTTTGCTCACATATTTAGGTATCTAAAGGTACATTGTCAGCACCAGGATTTGAACCGGCATCTCTTGCGAGAGAAGCAAGCGTAAAACCCACTAGACCACAGAACTCTTGCAGCAATGGGAACTCCAGAAAAAAATACATGAAGATGCACATGAAGACTCGTTGCACAATTGAAAGGACAATGGCTTTTTATTTATAAGCAAGACTTGCTGCCTTCTCTCTCATCGAGTGCTGCACTACCGACACAAGGTGGCTGCATCTGTCTGTGTAATTCTTGTGAAATAGTGCACAGCATCATTAATAACAATAATGTTCTGTTGTCTGAAGAAATTATGCGGCACGAGTTGCAGTTCTTGATCTTCTTCAGGTTGGTTGGGGTTGCTGAAGAGTATTTTATCAAGCTGGGTTTGATTCAATCATCTTTAGCTGGCAAGGGAAGCCTGAAATAAAAAATAGGTAGTTTAAAAACTGCATTTTATTTCATGAATAGGTTAGCGGTTAGGGTAAGTATATCACACATTGTAACGTTAGCATTTGTCACCTGCGTATAACCAGAGCTAGTGTGAGGGCGCCAGTCACCTCCCATCTCTCCTATACAATACTTATGTCTAAATTTGTACCTACACATGTTTTATTCAGATTCTTCATATTCCGTACTCTTGTTCAGAGTAGAATTTCAAAAAGGTGCGAAATTTTTGACGTTCAGTGTATGTAACACGTTTAACTTACATTTTACCAGGCTCATGATCAAGACTGGAAGTCCTTGACTGCACCATCTCTATGTTATGCCAAAAGCTTTTAGATCTTGCTTGTTTGGGAATCCTTGTTATTTATAACCTTTTGCTTATATTTAGAATGAAGTTTTTCCACATACTCTCTAGTTGCCTGTGGGTCACCTTACGACGCTGCCCTTCACTGAAAAATCGAAGAAATACGTTGGAAAACTATTGTTGACTAGCTGAGATAGCGATCTTGTTATCTTTTGTTCCTGAATTATTTTTTCAGTTTATATTACTATAGGGTACTTACGACATAGTAATTGCTGCAGATTTTTAGCTTTTTGCACTTTTATCTGGACATCACAACAATTTCATAGTTTCTATCGAGTCTGTCTACACCACAGACTATATAGGGATACTACGGTCTACACAAACAAATACAAGTCGTGTTCCGTGACATCGCCGTCAGCGCCACAATCGATTACGCGTATCTACAATGCCATCGTTTTGTATCGCCAAAACTGACTCGGAACGGCTTCGTAGCCGCTGTAATCGATTTTGGCGTGACTCGGAACGGGGGGACAAATATCATCAAATGTCAAACTCAGCCACAATAAACGTACGTTCAGAATACGTGATGAAACGAATGTTGTCATGCTGCTGAAAATTAAAATTTCTTTCAAAACCACGAAAACTTGTATGAAAACCACGGAACATTATGATATAAGATTGGTATAGTGTAAAATGTAGCAAGAAAATATAGTATAGTAAATAAAACACCTTTATTGTAGTTTATGTAGAAAGATTAATACAATTTCTGAATGTCGTTTTCGGGTATTTCTCGGTTTTTGTTCAGAGAAAATCCCTTTTTCCGATTCCGGACCAGAGACAATTTTGTTTTTTATTCATCATTCACTCACTCCCCGGATCAAAAGCAATCTTCAGTTAAGGCGGTCATGGTACGAAATTTGGCAGATCAAATTAGTGTTGTAGTTTGGATTGAGTGAGATTTGGTCTGACTTAAAAAAGATTGTGGTAACCCTCCTGCTTGTTCGTGCGTGTACGCACGAGTCAAATTCGTACGAAAACGCGTCCAAACTGAGCGCAGCCTAATTCACAAAACGTCAAGGCCTGTGTCTTCATAATGATGCTTACAAAGATATTGGACCTACTTGGAGATTCACAAGATCTGACGTCATTTATTATGACGACACACGTCAAGACGTTTTGCGCATTACCATTCTGCGGGGTTTGCGTTTCACCGAATAGTTCCTTTGTCGAAGTCTTTATTTTCAAAGGTAAAAAAACTTGAAACAGATTCTAAGATGTTTTTTTTCGTTTGGTAGGTACCTTTGAGTAAGGTGAAGTATATGTCGCAGTTGGTTGGTTAAATCAGACACAAAACTAACACCCTAGACCGTTCATTAAAGATCGGCATTTAAACCAAATCAAGCATTTTGATATAAAGCATCGTCGTAAACGTTTAACAATCTGTCTTACCGAAAGACGGCGTGTTGGTTAAAATAAGATGGCGTCACGACAAACAGCTGATTACCTATGTACTTTCAGAGTCTATCTTTTTGGCAAAGGTTGTGCAACGTTGGTTTGTGTGTTCAGTAGTCTTTTGTTTCAAAATTAGTCTTTGGTGCAATTGTAAACATGTTGTCGACTACGCCATGATTATTTTATTTGTTATTCCTGTGTAGAGATGGGCATAGGGTTTAAACCCAACTGGGCGGAAAGGGCATAAACTGGGCAAATAAGGCAAAAACGAATTTATGCCCAAATAAATGCCCAGTTACAGGGCAGAAACCATAATTTCACAAAACTTAGAATTATCAAGACGTAATCGTTAAATAGTGATAAGGTTTACGTATTTATACCAAAAATATATTATTTAGGAATAAAGTGTTGCCCAATTTTTTTTATTTGTACGATTTTATTAAATAAAACAAGTACCTATTCAAGTAATAGTGTTACTTACTGTAATTTTCTATATTTATACGTCATCTATAATATCACTAATTCTTTATTTATTATGTGCATCGGTCATTCATACATAATGAAGCGCAAAACTGCCAATTTCTCACGCTAGGTGGCGCATCTGGGACGAAACCCTAAAATTTGACGGAAACTATCAAATTGTATCTAGTTTTTTGTAAAAGAAGTTTTGAAACTTTTCAACAGTAACTACCTCAATGCAGTGCTTATAATTGTAATAAATTAAAATTAATTTTCTTCTTTTTAGGGAATGAAATAAAAGCTTAATTTAAAAATGTTTTTTTTTACTTTTTATTAATTTTTAACTTTTTAGTCTTTATCATGACAGGACAAAACATTTTATCTACAATAAGAGTGTTTGTCAAGATGAATCAAATGAGCCCAAACACAATAGGATTGCGCCGTTTGGTAACAGAGTTCCCATGGCCAATTGGCCACCTTCCGGCTCCAGCATCGTACTTGTCAAGACAAATCAAATGAGCCCAACCATAATTTCATACTTCATTATTTCTTTACATCATCCTAGCTCAAGAAAAGGAGGTTTTGCTGCTGTCAAATGAGTCCGTGAAAGTTCGCGTTTCCGAAGCCGGGCAATGAAAACTAGAAATCGTTCCATTTTCAAGCTCATTAAACACTCTGATGTATAAATGGTTCATGTCATGACGACTACCACTCACTATGCTTGACAGTGTGGCGATACGTACGACTTAGTGACGTACGACTGGCTGAACTGGAAGCGGCGGAGAAATTATCGGCGCTAAAAAGAGAGCTGGAGCTAGAAGCCGAACTCGTGAAGAAGCGACTAGCTGCTCAAGTCTCCGCGATACAAGACGACCAGAAGAGTCTTCATGGGGACCCTATTCCGCCCGCTGCCCGACGACAATGGATAGACGACTGGCTGTTGACAACGCCTCTCAACGAACGACGAGAGGAAGCGTTCGCCACGGAACGAATGCGACCAAGGCAGCTACAGTTCCAGCCACAGCGAGGAAGATCACCGAATCCTGCCCGATCGAGGAGAGGTGTGGAAGAATTGGCCGAAGCCCTGCAGAAGATGACAAGACCGAGGCTGCGTTATGTCGATCTGCCATCGTTCACCGGATCGGCGAATGAGTGGCCACCCTTCAAGGCCTCCATGCGGGGCTCCACCAAGATGTACAACATCACCGACGCCGAGAACATCCAGCGATTGAGGAGCTGTCTCAAAGGAGAGGCACGAGACGCCGTGGCTGCGCTACTACACACGGCCACCGATCCGGACGTGATTATGAAGACCTTGGAGCAGTGCTTTGGTCACCCGGAGCTCATCATCGACCGAACTTTGGATGAGCTGAAGAAGTTGCCAAAGCCCGGGACATCAGCGACGGAGTTGAACAACTTCGCCATCAAACTGCAAAACACAGTCTGCGTGCTGACATCGATTGACCGGCGTGGATACCTGAACAACCCCATGCTGACCCGAGAGGTTCTAGACAAGCTCAGCCCGCATATCCGCTCGCGCTGGTGCGACTACGCGGAACAAGAAGAGGGAACCATGGAGCCAGAGATCGTCGTCCTTTCTCATGCGCAAGGCGGACAAAGCTTTACGCCACACATACGCGCCAGCTACGAGCACGACTACGGCGGTGAAGAGAGAGCTGAAGCCTACTGCGGCCCCGAAGAAGAAAAAAGAAAGAAAGAGCCCAGTATACAGTGTCGTCGATGAAAAGCAGGCAGAACCATGCCCGAGCTGTGGACAAGCCCACACGCTTCCGCATTCTCATAAATTGTTAGGGAAACCGCGTTTTTCCGTTTTTTAACACGCCCCGGCCCGGCACCGGCACCGGTTTAGTGAGTAAAAGCAGCATGCACACGAGACAGTTTTTCTTGACTTCGAGGTCAGTGAACTTTCAACAGCTTTTTCGATATAAAATCAGCCATTTTTGTCTTCTTCCACCCTAATACTTCCACATTTCCACGTGTCCCGAAAGCTTGAAATGACGGATATTAAAAATATAACTCTAAAACTACTGATTTCCGACGGTTCCCATATTTTGATATCGTCTATAAATACACTAATCTACATTTAAAAACAATCATGCATAACTGCTTATGCATCTGCGACCGCAGTCGTTCTAAGTCTTTCCGTTTAATTTACCTCGCTCGAATGATGTAAAGTATTATTAGTATTACGGGTGTAAGTAGCTATTTCACCCTCGAACTATATTCACCCTCGCTCGCTTCGCTCGCTCTGGCGTCTAAATATCTCGGGTAGACTCGATCCTTAGCGCCCTTTGCGAGCTGCGCTCGCACGGGCTCCAAATTGGACCTTCGTCCGAAATAGCTCTCTTTCAACAGTTACATAGGACAATAAAAACATAGAAAACTTGTACAAAGGCGAGCTTATCTCTAATAAGAGATCTCTTCCAGCAAACCAAATAGGGAACCATCGACAATATAGACACGTACGACATACGATCATAAATTAAAACTATCGTAAATAGGAATGGATGTCCGACGATGAACGAATTTTAGGATCGATTGAAAACAAATGGTTGTTTTAGAAACCAAGTACCTACTTATAGCGCGAATTAAAGTTTTACTTTACATTAAAACAACTCTAGAAATAATTTTATCAAAGCATTAAGTAACAATTTGTGATAATTAGCAAATAAAGTAAATGCCCTGTGATCGGGCGTTTATTGGGCATAAACGGACGTTTATTGGGCGTTTATTCAATACGTCCGTAAATGTCCGGGCAAAAACCCATCACTATTCCTGTGTGATCGGAGCGGAGCGGAGCGAGCGACCGCTTGTAATTTCACAAAACCGAATTGGTTGCTTTAGGTCACTTTAAAGATAGGTTCTGTTAGGTCAAAACTTTATGAACCACCCGGAGCCGAGCGAAGCGGAGCGGAGCAAGGCGACTCCATGTAGTTTCACAAAATCGAATTTGTTGCTTATTTTACCCTACTAAAGTTGAAATGCGTCTTGTTGCCTAGGAACGTTTAGACAACTCGTTCAAACGTTTAGTTCACTCACTTGTCTTACGGAACTTTAGCGACTTGGTTAAATGTCGGTCTTGGATGTTAGTTAAGTGTCTGATTTAACCAAGTGACTGCGACATTTACAAGAGGGGAACGTCCTCATACTAGTGACCAGTTCAGGGGCAGGGGGTTCTTCATAGCACGCCGCTCGCTGTTACAAAATACCAGTCTTATCTCATACTAAACTGATCACAGAGGGGGGAGGGTCTGCAAAAAAATGGTTTACTTAGTACGGGTACGTTCTTATACGTCTGGTCTTCTAATAGTCGTCGTCAGAAGCTATATAGATACCAATAATGTTGACAATCATAAAATACTATTTAATCCATCCAACACCAGGCGATCGTCTCCTGGCTTTTGAGCGGCTGGACCGAACCGAAGAGAACAAACTGATTGGTCTAGCCGTCGCACATAAGGTGTACCCGTGGATGATAGACGAGCTGGAAGAGTGGGCCCATGTGACAGGGACGAAGGCTGAGAAGCATCGGATGCACTTCACTGCGCATTGCTTGAGGGCCCCGAATGTGTTCCGAAAGTACAATGCTCCTTATATTTATGAGGTAAGTTCTATGTTTTCGGTAAATTACCACAGGGTGCTCATCCCATACAAATTAGAATTAGTAACCCTTCGTAAAAAAGAGGCGTGAGGAGCAAGATTTGTATTTTAAACGCCATGGTTTCAGTTAACATACTACTAGGTGGCGCTAATCTTAGAATAAATCCTATAGATTTTAGCGCCATCTCGTGGTATTTGCAATTTTTCGATGGTGCTGCACCAAGCAATAATGGCCTCAAACTAAAGAAGCTTCCGTAGCATGCACGCCGGTGTCATATTTTGTTCTAGCTGGTCTATCTGTATTAGTAAATGTAGCCCATTAATGTCCCCACCGAGGAGTATGTAACCCGTATATGCTCACTACGCAGAACCGCCAGTAATGGAGAGGAGAGCATGCGGTCACGATCGCGATCCTCAGCATTGAGGGACCGATAAAGAAGTGCTCACCGCCCCATTTACATCTCCCGTTTTTCTGCTTTCCTACGACATTGGTTGAACACATGAAATGCAAGATATGATTTGATATTTATTTATACTACCATCAACAACTCTTGCTTAGCATAAAATCCTTACAAGATTTGTTTCCACGAGGTCGATTCGCGTTTCATTCATCTACCGCTAAGTCGATTCTGAAAACGTCTCGCATTATTAGCCGGGGCATCACCACAAAAAAATTGTAATGTACAGTCGCGTGGAAAAGTGAATAGATTATTTTTGAATTAATCTATGTTATGTAGTAAGTTAAGTTAAGGTGTATATTGTATATAAATAAAATAAAACCGACAAAAAAAATGTTATGATTTTTGCATTGATATTGTTTAAAATAAGTCATTAATTCTACTTTATTAAATGTCTTACTTTGTATTTTTGATAAAGCAACTCGTATCGACTTGTCATTCTGATGTCATCGAGAATGGTGACAAGCTTATATCAAAATCAAAATCAAAATCATTTATTGAACAAAACGGTGGGTACATGTACATTACATTTTGAGTGTGTGTTAGTTATACAATAGTTGAGCATAGCAGTAATGTAGCAATAGTTGATGCCTTCATCGCTAGGCTAGTTTAATAGCCTGTATTAATGATAAGCACGCTCTTGCCTTCTGGAGGGGGGAGTGCGGTTAAGTACTACAAATGTACACCCTAAGTTTTTAAAATGAAAGAAGTTAAAATAATAAAATGAAAGTATTTAGATATGGTATGTGAGGGTATGTGTGAGGGTGAGTGTGTGTGTGTGTGTGAGGGTGTGTATGTGTGTGTGAGTGAGTGTGTGATGGTATGTGAGTGTATATATGAGATGAATATTATCTACCTAACAGGAAAAAGGTGAGATAAGCTTTTCAGTATCGCTATACGTAAGGTTAAACAAGTATTTGCGTATTTTGTGTTTACATTCATGAAGTGCCAGTGGATATATGTATTCAGTATTGTTATACTGATTATAAAGAAAAGGACCAATATATAGATTAAAGCGTTTTGTGAAAGTTAAACGAGGTAGGGGAATATTACATATTTTGTCTTTGCGTCGCTTGGTGTTCGGATTGTGTGGTGTTAATTGGTGTTGCAAGATTAAAGTGTTAAAGATGAATAGTTGACGTACTGACAGTACTTGACAGTATTTATATAGTTCAAAGGAGGGAAATAGGATAGGGAGTTTCGTTGCGACTTTAAGAATGGCTCGTTGTGCTATTTCTAACGGTTTCATTGTGGTTTTAGCTGTACCTCCCCAACAAGGGATACAATAAGATATGATGGACTGACAAAGGGCAAGGTAAGTATTTCTGACTATGGTTGGATTTGCTATGTTTCTCAGAATTTTAAATATATATATTAATTTACGGACTCTATTGGTGAGGTTATCTATGTGGCATTTGAACTTAAGGTGATTGTCAATGATTACACCAAGATATTTGATGGAGTCAGCAGAAGAAATCACCGGGCATTGGCATGTTTGTTGATCGGTACAGGCGTGTGCACGAAGAGTGATTGGTATATTAGGCGCAGTGGCCGAAGAAACAGAAAACGGTATAAATTTTGTTTTTGTTGTATTGAGTGTAAGGGCGTTAGAAAGAAGCCAGTTTTGAACTGTATTAAAACCACTCTGGGCAACACTGTGTACATCAGACCATGTGTTAGCAGTAAAAGTTAATGCTGTGTCATCGGCATAAGAGGTTATTGAGCCGCTTGGTAATATGAGGTTGCAGAGGTCGTTAATAAACACCAGAAAAAGGGTTGGACCCAGAACACTACCCTGTGGTACTCCGTAAGTTATGTCGAGTTCTTCGCTTAGGTGATGCCCAATTTTAACAACCTGTGTGCGGCCCGTGAGGTATGTACGAAATAGATTAAGTTGGGTGTCTCTGACTCCTATAGACGACAGTTTCAGTAAGAGAATGGGGATAGGAACTGTATCAAAGGCCTTTGTTAGATCTAGAAATATTGTAAGAACTTTTTTATTATTATTTAGGCTTTGTACAATATTATTAGTAAGTTTAAGCACAGCGTCAGTGGTAGATTTGTTTTTGCGGAAACCGAATTGTTGCTGGGATAAGATTTCTTTGTTTTCCAGGTATGTAAGTAACCGGTTATTTATAATCCGTTCAAGTATCTTTGAAAGTGACGTGAGAACAGCAATCGGCCGATAATTTGTTGGGGAAGTCCTATCTCCACTTTTGAAGATGGGATGAATTATAGCCTTTTTAAATGCATTTGGAAAAACACCCGTTGCAAAACATATATTAAAAATATGGCTTAGAATGGGAGCTAGGGTGTTAATATATCTTTTCAGAATTGATGTTGATATTCCATCCCAGCCGATTGCAGCAAATGGTTTTAGTGATTTTATAACACTTGAAACTTCATTTGGATCGGTTTCGAGCAAAGCAAAGGAAGAAGATATAGAGGATCTAGAATATAATTCATGGTTATTATTTGTAGAGGGGTAAGTTTGTGTGATATTTTCAGCCAGTACTCTTCCAATATTCACAAAAAAACGTATTCACTTCATTGCATGATTGCTTAGGTGATATGTGATCTTTGAGTAGCTCAGATGGTGGGTTAACAGATTTTGCACAGTTTGTGAGTCTTTTTATAGTATCCCATAATGTTTTAATGTTTTTGCTTGCTTTTTGTATCTCAGTTGTGTCAAATTGTCTTTTCGTTTTCTTTAGTATTTTAGTACAGAAATTTCTGTATCTAATGTATGTTATTTTTAATATTTCGTTATCAGGGTTGGATTTATATTTTCTGTGAAGGCGGTCTCTATTGCGCATACACTTGATAAGACCTGGAGTTATCCAGGGTTTCAAAGGTCTGCGTTTTTTGGGAATATTCAAAGTGGTCGTATTCTTTTGAATAATCTCTGACAGGGTAGAGATCAGCGTGTCGGTTGCAGTTTCAGGGTTAGTTATATAAATAATGTTGTTTAGGTCAGCATTGTTTATATCAGCGTCAAGAGAGTTATAATTTATTTTGGAAATAGTGGTGTTATTTGATTTATAGCAGGGCTTATTATTTAAAACTAAGAGAGTTGAAAAGTGGTCTGTTGTGTGTGAGTCAATTAGTAAAGTTTGAGAAGAGAATTTAGAATTTATAAAAATATGGTCTAAGCAGCTGGTACCTCTGGTAGGTTGGTCATGAGTAGGGAGGAAGCCGTGGAACGCTAGGCGGTTCAGGTAGTCATGAGAAAGTGCATTAAGTGATGAGGGTCTAATATTTATGTTAAAGTCACCCGTAAGAATTTTTGATTTATAATTATTGAGTTTAGGTAGTATTCGATCAAGGCATTGTAGGAAGGGATCAATGATATAGTGGGAGGGTGATCTGTAGACACATACTACTGCTATTTCTGTGCCTAGTTTTATCAATAGTCCAGAGGCGGTACCTGACCAGTCAAGTTCTTCGATTGAGTGCGCAAGATCACATCTAATGTATACAACCACCCCGTCACTTTGATTGATATGTTTCGTAGTTTGCACAGCAGTATAGTTATGTAATGTAGGTAGGTATGTATTAGACACGCAATCAAGCCAGCATTCAGTTAGTACTATTATGTGACAATTAGTTGATATTCTAAGCAATAAAGTTTCTAGACTTAAGAAATTACAGTTAAGTGAGCGGATGTTAAGTGTAAGTATTTTTAGCTGATTATCAGATAGGGTGGTGTATATTTTACAGTCTTCTGGTATACAAGAAATGACATTTGATACGCTGTGTTCGTCTAAACTGGTTATTATGGATCTAATGTTATTAGCCATTTGATTGAGTCAGAGCTGAGCATAGAATAATATTCGGGTGGGGTGTGTTGACAGTGGTAGGATATTTCATTGTCGTGGCATTCAAATAAACCATATTGTAGGTGGGATGGGATACTATGTTTAATAGTATTGTAATAAAAATTACAAGATACTTGTGCGTTATAAGTTTGGCTGTAAGTTGCAAGTAGGTATTTGTAGTTGAGAAGTAGGTTGTGTAAGTGTGAGTGCGGATTGTTTGTGTGTATGTGTTTGCGATATGTAATTGCCGTGTAAATGAAGTATGTATAGTAGTGTTTAGACAAATTATATAAATATGAATTGGGTAACATACAGGAGTTAAGAGAATTGCTAGTCAGACAGTCTTTGGGTCTATTAGAGCTTGAAGTTGAGATTCGGATTTTAGAACAATGTATGGACTATCAGATTTCTTTCATAAAAGAATTTCTCCGTTTGAAATCCAGCAAAAATCATAGTGGTGTTGTTTGGCGAAGTTGCGTGCGAGATAGTGAAGCTTCTTGGCGGTTGCATTTAGCTGTTCCGAGATGTAAATAGCGGAGTTTTCACCAGTGAATCCTAGATGTGACGAGTTAATATAAATGGCCGTCTTGTAGTATGGTGCTGCTCCGTCTTTTTCGAGCGTTCACTGTGACAAGTTGGTACGGGGAACCTATGTCCGTTTATGTCTTGTAAAATATGAGTGTGGGCAATATACAGTTAGCATATCAGTTAGTTTCTGTAAGTGTGAATTCTTAGTGAGAAATATACAAGTGAATTATCCGAAAGGTGTTATTTTATTACCTAAGTAATAATCTAAGCATAGATAGGCTTGCACTGCCCATGAGTTCTTTTGAGGTACTCGTTACTGGACTTGCTAATTACGTAAAATTTTCGTGGCGGTTCACGCCACCCATTAATGAGCACTTCTGAGGTACTCGTTACTCGACTTGCTAGCTACGTAAAATTTCCGGAGCAACTGACACCGCTCATGAGTTCTTTTGAGGTACTCGTTACTCGAGTTACTAGCTACATGATATTGTTGAATTGAGACCTTCCCCCAAAATCTTGAGCTGCGACCGCGCCTGATAGTAGAAATGTGTAGATGCATTTATTTGATTTTATACCAGATATTAAAAAATCTGTGATTTTACTGATTACCTACCTATGTGATTATACAAAATTAATGTGATAATATTTTTTACCGTAGTAAGTAATAATCATTATTTTAGTTTTGTTTAGTCTAACTGATCTATGATTCAAATGCTCAATTTAAATATGTATATGTTTTTTATTTAAATTAGTACCTTTATAATAATTGTATATATGACTTGTCAAAACCAATAAAAATATATTGTTTGCAAGATTTGTTTCACTAACTGTACTTTTCATCCACTATTTTTGCACTGGCGACGACGTCCCGGCAACCAAGGCGGGGATTTTTCAACGAATTGACGTAGCGGTAGATGAAGCGAGAGTTTTGTAGAATCGACGTCGCGGCAAGGCGGCGTAACGCGAATCGACCTCGTGGAAACAAATCACTTAGGGCCGCCACATACAGTCGGTTTTCCAATTCGGAATTCCGTAACGGAATCATCCCGAACGCAGTAAACTCATACAAATCTATGGATCTACCACATACATACGGATTTTTTCCGTTTCGGAATTTTTGCGGATTCGTATGGGATTGCATCCCGTTTCGGAATTCCGAATCGGAAAAATTCCGGCTGTATGTGGCCGGCCTTACACTCGTAAACTTTGTCGTTTCTTCCACCTGATTTAACTTCGAATCAACCTAAACATTAAACAATAGATTTTTATAAAAACTTGCATTCAAATTGGATTCTTTGATTTCAACCTAGAGGAGCTGTCAAGCAAACGAATAAATCATACAGGTGTTAGACTGCAGTTCTTTGTATTCCCAGATCGAAGTTATAACGACAATACCGGAAGTAACCGGCCAGGGAGTGGCAACACTCCTCCTAAACCGCATGCTGGATAATGTACTAGAATTCCAGCCACCCGTGACACAAGTCGTTGCGACCAGCAGCTATATGTGAGTCTCGTCTTGATTTTATCGTAATTTCCTTATTGCACTTGGTGGATGGAGTGGAAACAGAGACTATATATCCAATTGACTGCGCCTGCGGGGGAATGCGGCTCGCCAAACGTTTGTTGTATTCAACAAACGATGGCATACGCAACCTATGTACGATGACGGGCCGCCAGACAGTTTCGCACCGGCTGACCAATCACAGCTCTCTTACCTCGTCCCCCGCCGCCCGTAAATTGGTGAGTTATGTTTCAAAGGAAAATGTATCTATGCGCTCTCCACTGGATAAGTGCTCCCTGAGTGGAAATCAATAGTTTCTGAAACTCCCGGGTCAATATCCGGGCCTTCTTTTAGGCTTCCATGGGCAGTATGGGCGTACACTATATTTTTTTATTCCTCTATCAGGACGACGGTCTGTGAACGATGTGGCATGAAGAGAGAGTGGACGATGGACTACAACGACTTTGTGGACGAAGCTGGACAAAGAGTGTTCTACCCAAGACGACCACATCATACAGTCAATGTGTACACGAAAGTTTTCAGTCCTAAGGAAATCCATGAGCCAAAAGCGTGTCTGAAAGCTTTGGAAGAATCGAATCGAAATTAATGTTTTAGGACATGTCGCACCTTTAGTTCAGTAACGAACTAACCTAAAAAACCGACTTTGTGGGAAATCGCAAAAAATAAAAATGGTCTGAGTAATTTTTCACTCATTTGTCTTTGGTGTCAAAACTATTAAATTTATGTATATGAAATTTGGTATGCATGTACTTAGGTATATTGAGGTTTAGTATACACTATAAAAATAAAAATAAATTATTTTATTTCATGTTAAAACTGGGTTTGAAAAAACTCGTTCGAGTTCGGTCTGTTTTGCTTAAAATATAAATATAAGAAAGTAAAAAAATAACATTAACATACCTATTACGTGCTGTGCTATTACTGGGTTCTCGGGGGAGCCTCACACCAAGGGAACGCTTTCCCAGGTGGCGGATAGGGGGTGCTAGACAGGTTGTTCTAGGACACCTGCAGGGCGAGGGAAATAAAATACCTCCCGCGGAAATACCGTGAGGCGCAAGTAAAGTTTAACTTGAAATGCGGCAGTTCCTGCAACAAAACCATTAATTGAATGCAATAAAGAAATTATGAATTATGAAAACCAGTTCTCCACGTATCGACTTGCTCGTTCCTGGGGGCAAAACTGGGGATGTCGAGAGAGGGATGTAGATGCTGGGCAAGTCTACGTTTCTTAACTTCCAGGCGATACAGCGCTTGTGGAGAGGTCACTTCACCCGTTCCTGGCATGGAAATCAACACGGAGCTGCCTGCGAGTTATAATCGGAGTCACGTGGGAGGACAAAATGACAAAAGAGGAAGCCACACGCTCGCACGCAAGCTCCACATCACTCGCACTATTAGCATTACTTCCACTCTAAAACAGATAAAATTGTAATGGCTGGGACACGTTAAAAGATAAGATGCTGACAGACTACCCCGTAAAGTGATGCTCGGCCAAATAGATGACGCAAAAAGACCTGTCGGGCGCCCCATGCTCAGGTTCAAGGACTCTTGCTAGCGCGACATGGAGGACTTTAAAATCAAACCAAGAGACAGGGAACTTCTGGCACTGGACAGACCGGGATGTAGACACCTATTACACCAGGGCAGAACCAGGCACGACAAACAGTGGTTGAAAAATCTTAAGAGAAAATGACTAGCACGAAAACAACCGGCTCCATCACCTAACGCCGAATTTGATTGTGATCGTTGTGGCAAGCAGTGCAGATCCCGAATCGGTCTGTTCAGTCAAAAGAGAAAATGTGATTCCCAGAACACACAGCAGCTGTAATAAACATCTGAAAAGATGAAGAGGCCAATGATGATATTAATGTTATTTCGATGTACGTGGGATCATCGTCACTTAAGATCATTGTACTTTCATCTGAATGAATTGGTGAAATGTGGTAGTCTACCGAAGTTGGTTTTCTCCCAAAAGATTTCATTGGACGATGCTGAGAAGGAGGTAGACGCAAAATCGATGGCGAATCTAGTTGACGTGTTGTGATCGTTGAAATAGTTGCATTCTCTTTAGGGATTGACACGCCTGTGTTTAAGGATCTGGTACTTTTAGAACTGCTCGTGCTAGAACTGCTGCTGCTAGAGCTGCTGGAAGAACTATAAGAAGATGAACTACTAGAACTACTCTGGCACACCCTTGACGTAGGTCTCGATGGAGGTTGGCTCGCCATTTCAGGCTCTGCCTGTTGGGAATGGCCGATGATTTTCTTTCCGGGAGACACCTGAAAAATAAAATTATATTTACTTACCTACCACGCAAAGCCAAAATAGTAAGCCATCGAAGAATAGTTACAAGCAACCGCGCTTAGCAGATTCCCCAGTTAGTGATATGTAAAGTAGGTTAGGTAGGTTGACATAGTTTTTGAACCTAATGATAGGTATCATTAGGTTCAAAAACTATGTCAAAAACAGTGTTATTGAAATGTATTCGTGTACCTATATAAAAGCTATGGAAATTAGGCATAATGACGTTGAAATTGTTTTTCACGACTCATTTATCATCCAATTATGGCCTAATACACTATAGACACTTATACTAGTAACATTTTTAATACAATAATGCACCAATTCGATTATCAAAGTAACATCTAATAATAATTGTGAAATAAGGACCCAATACATGTTACACTAATTGACCGAGCGAGCGAAGCGAGCGAAGCGTCTCCGTTTCAGGTTTGGGCAAAAATGCTTTCGTATGTCCGGTTGTTCTCCTCTACAGGTCGCATTTATGAACCGATTCTCGTGAAATTTTGTGAGCAGGTTGGAAAAATAAATAGAATTTTTTACTCGAGCCAGTTTTTTGATTTTTTTCAAAATGGCGGAGATATGGGGTTTTAAAATGTAAAAAAATCGCTACAACCCAAACGGCTCGATGGATATTAACAAATGAGGTGTCGTTGGATTCGTAAAGACCATGAGAGTGAAACAGATTATATAATTTTAGTAAAAAGTCAATAGGTTGTATTAAAGATCGCGAAATGTAGTTTACAAAGTTATTGGTGCGGCTACTTTCATACTGCATGTACGTAACCAGGTACATTCATAAGTTTGTATGTGTTATTGAAAGAAAATTATTTGGGTTATTTTTTTATGTGTGTTAGCAGTTCAGCTTTCCCACCGACATACTCGCGAGGTCTACAGCTCACAGAGCCACTAGTAATATTTTGGTTTTATTTGTGATAGAAATACTAATAATATTTTGGTTTTATTTGTGATAGAAAGACATAATTCTAACTCGGTCGTTATAGTACAAAAAATATATTAGCAACATACCTGAGATTTTGTTCAATATCGACACATTCACGCGCCAACGCAGGACCGTCCGTCCGCTTCAGACGAATATCGGCCGGCAGTCGGCACTGTACTTGGGTCTTTCTTGCGGTAAAATCGCGGCGCGCGGGAGGCAAAAGCGAGAAAGACCGATAATTTTTTCTCCACTATCACTTTTCACTTTTTGACAGCGCCATTTTGTTGAGCATTAAGTTAAGTCAGTCTAGCTCAAAAAGTCCATAATGCAAAATGCAAATGTCTTAACTAGTTTCTATAGGAAAGAAATGAAGTAACTACCACATAATTATTATGTTTTATTGTACTTAGTTACATTCTTTCTTAGCACTGTATTACAACTTTCGTGCAAAGAAAATCATTATTAGAACAGGAACTACTCCTTATTTTAATAATAATTGATGCATTTAGATTATTTATGAAATTATACAACTTTTCGAGCACTGGGTTACAATATACTCGTAGGTAGGTTCTTAGTACGTCAAGTTCGATGCGTATAAAACTTAACAAACTTATAAACAAAGCTACTACAATGGCTCGCCTGATAATAAATAGGTTAACAAACTTAAGGTTACTATACAACGGATTATAAAAGTAGTCCAGTTAAATAAAAGATCTAGTAGTTAAAGACGTTACAGAGCCATCACCAGCGATTCGATACGGTTTTGTTGCATAATATTGTTCAATTATAAAGCTATCTACCACAGCATCGAGCGATAACATTATTTCGTGATACCCAAGCAAGCATTGAATTATTTAATTAATTATTGTACAGGGGCTGCTACGGTTCTTTATATTTACCTATAAAAAGACAGGATAAATAATATCACGAAAATAAGCCGTACTATGTGAGCGGAAAAATCATAATTATGTTTTAGCACAAAAGATACTATAATTATTATAATAAATATGACACCGGCGTAAAGAGAGATGTTTAGTTTGAGGCCATTATCGCTTGGTGCAGGACCATCGAAAAATTGCAAATACCACGAGAGTGCGCTAAGATATATAGGATTTATTCTAAGATTTAATGCCACCTAGAAGTATGTTAACTGAAACCCATGGCGTTTAAGTACAAATCTTACTCCTCACGCCATCTCTTTTTTACGAAGGGTTACCAATTCTAATTATACCCTATCCAACATAGGATGATCTCTGACAGCTGTCAGTGTAAAAACACGTCTATGAAGTATCGTATTTTTCGACGGTAAAATGTATAGAGACAATTAACATACTTTATTGGCAAATAGTGACGTGCTACACTTACCGTAAGACAAGTTATCGATCTTGACTTGAAACAACAAGGTAAATGAAATAGAAATACTACGATCGTACGTACGACTAATCGTACGATTCGACCAATCTACCCAGGAACTGATTATAAATCTACAAGGACTGCTCTAGCGAGTCCGAATCAGACTTTGATGATGGTGATTTGGGCTGTGAATCGATTTAACAAGAATAAAAACATGTTACAACATCCTTTTGTTAGATTTGCTTGAAACATTCAGAAACTTTAGTTAGTATATCGATAATTTGTATCGACATTATCCCCATGCCTCTTAAAGTCACAGTGACAAGCTGTCAGAGATCATCCTATGTTGGATAGGGTATAGTATCGGATGAGCACCCTGTGGTTTTAGTAAAAAAAGTTGGCGTTCGAATGAAGTGTCATAGATTGAGTACTAATCAAAATAATACTAACCGTATCAAAGGGGAGGCAGTCGCTCACGTCCGAAGGAAATACTTGGAACCCACAGCCCTTCACGTCCTCCCTGGGAAGTGCTAACGAGCGACAAATCATCATCATCATCTTAACATCATCTCAAGACATTACAATTTCCAGGTTCTCAAATGAGAACCTGACCACTTGACACTGGCAAAATTAACCTCAAAAGAGGTTAGGACACCATTTATAAAAAGAAGAACCGTATCAAATTACTGTAAACATAATTTTATCGCTATCAGTATAAAGACGGCATACGATGTACAGTTCAGCTTTTTTCGCGTTTATTTTATTCGTTCGCCGGACAGCAAATAAACAAGTAAAAGTTACCTAGGTAGGTACCTACTTTTTGTGGATTCATGTGAAGTAATTTCGCTCTTGCAATGGCTAATTGAATTGAAATGTTGGTGTAAGCAAGCAATTACATTTCGCAATATTACAGTACATTACTGCCTGCGATTTGGGAGGCAACATGAACTATACTAACTAAACTAATTAAAATGGTGTGTTTGAAAATGGAATCTGTGGCCACCGCGCAAGAACTGTCGGATTTGAAGGTTGTCAGTTTAGTGCCTTTAGTTCCTCTAGTTTAGTGGTTTTGACACCTCCCAAATAGCCCCCACTGGCACCTTGGATATAATTGTCTAGAAAAGTACAGAACGTTAATAACAAATAAAATTATCGATGCTCACTACACACCACCCCATCAATCTGCAACGTATTCCTTTCGATGTTAATATCTTCAGAACCAAACATACATATGGATCATTTGCCAAACGGCCCTAACTAAAACAGCTTTTATCCAACCTCTGGAGCTAAATATTTTACACAGAAATCGACTTTGTGACCTGGGAACACTAAGTCCATAGTTGAATAATGGATTCTGCGGCCTAGGAGTCTTAGGACCTTTAGTTCTTCTTCTCATAACCCCATTTCTTGCCCCCCTCGCTCCCCCCCTTCTTCTGGTGTTGTTCGTGATGCTGATGATGCTCCTCGTGCCCATGCTTGGCTTTATGCCCTTTGTGGTCTGAGTCCAGGTGACCCTTGTTGCTGTGGAAATAAAGGTTTATGGTTAGTGGAAAACAGGGTGAAAACAAATAGTTCTAGTGCCTTTTCACGCATGCCGGTTGCTGGGAGCCGATGCTGGCTAACCGGTTGTCATAAATCAAACGACTGACCGCCAAATTTAGTGGCCGTACTACCTCTAATTATATGGCGTTTCGTGAACTAAAGATTTCCATTGGCAGGATTGATCTGTTTGTCCAAAGGTTGATTTTAAGAAGTGGGACCAGAGTTACCAATCATGTGCCCACGTTAAGTCTGGCAATGGTTTATTATATATAATTATAACACACTCTAGACCTCTTCTCTAAAAGCGCCAATTAACCGAATCCACTGAGCTCCTATCGGCTTGATGAATAGATAATTTTGTGGTTTAATTTTCCAATTCCATACAACTTCATCATGAATGTCCTGGTCTAGTTTGTAAGTAGGTATAGCCTTGTAGGTACTTTCATTTTTAGGGTTCCGATTCATGAAAGGAAAAAATAACCGGCCAAGTGCGAGTCGGAGTCGCGCACGAAGGGTTCCGTACCATTATCCATTAAAAACCGCAAAAAATAATAATAACATGTTGTATGGGAGCCCCCTCTAAATATTTATTTAATTTTAATTTAATCATTTATTTTTTAAGTTAATAATATACTCATTTTATTGTGAACATTTTAAGCGTCTACCTGCTACCATTATCAATATCGAGCAAAAATGAGCAAAAAAAATCACGTTTGTTGTATGGGAGCCCCCCTTAATATTAAATTTATTATGTTTTTTAGTATTTTTTGTTATAGCGGCAACAGAAATACATCATCTGTGAAAATTTCAACTGTCTAGCTACCACGGTTCATGATCATGAGATACAGCCTGGTGACAGCCAGACAGACGGACAGCGAAGTCTCAGTAATAGGGTCCCGTTTGGCACCCATCGGGTACGGAACCCTAAAAAAGGAACCCTTATAGGATCAATTTGTTGTCCTTTCGTCCGTCTGTCCGTGTGTCACGCACGACCTTTATATCGAGAACGCTGGACGTATATTATCAAGCTGAAGTTTATATCAATTGCTCAATTCTGTTTTCGCATAAAACTGTGAAAAAATCAAACTTCTAGGCCAACGCAATCGAGCGCTACGACCGTTTATGCTCTATTGATGGATTTGCATGTAATCGCAATAGACCCAAAAACTATAGGTAGAGTAATTCCCATAGGCCGACAATCATGAAATTTGGCAAAAAGGTTAAAAACTTAAAAAAAAACGACTTCATGATCGTTTCCTTAGTCCTATCCGCGTGGAATGCGAATGACGTCTGCGAATTCACAATATTACACAAAATAAACGAATATCGGCCCTTACAGCCAGAATTCAATTCACAGAAAGGCAAAAATATGTAATTTTGGATACCTGGATGACAGTATTTTCTATGTAGAAACCTAAGTACTGGACCGATTCCTGATTTTCAAAAAATGGGACCAACCTGAAAGTCCATTCTTCCATATAAAAAAAATAATTTTGAAATCGGTTCAAAAATAATACCAATTTCGAGGTTAACACATAAAAAAATGATAAAAAAATAATAAGACAACCGAATTGATAACCCCCTCCTTTTTTGAAGTCGGTTATATAAAAAGAGTTTGATTACTCTGAAATATTACCTGAATCCCTTCTTCCCCCGTTCCACAGAGTCGTGTCCCGCGTTGACATGATGCGCTTTCTTCTTCCCGGACTCGTTGCTCGCGTGCTTCGCGTTGAACTTGCCGAAGCGGTGGTGTTCCCCACTCTTGTGGAAGTCGTCGTAAAACTTGTGCTCTTTGTGGAACTCGTCCTTGTGGTACTTGTTGTGGTAGCCTGTCGGAGAGGGCAGGCAGGTGCAATCATGGAGGCTTGGTTTGAGAGACAATGCAATTCTTAATTAATGGTAACTGAGGTTAATTTCGTCAACAGCCTCTAGAATAAGGCAAATAATGGGGCAGCTTGAGAATTACCCCCACATGCCGACACCTCTCCATTAGAACACACTGAGCCAGCGTGATGCAGTAGGTATATGCTATAGGCCGGTTAAACAGATCATTTTTTATGTCGCAGTTGTGCATTTCCTGTAAATCTATTGTGTGAAATTACTATTTATGCTGGTCACACTTAATAAATAACAGAACTTTAAAAGGCACTTAAGACAAATGTGTTGTCATTGTAGCTGGTCAGGCAAAACTGTAGCGAACTTGACCTTCAGAGTTTCAGAAGTATCAATAAATTCGTGCATCATGTAACATTTATTTAAATTAATAATAGATAAAATTTCACTACATACATATCTTTACATGCATTGATAATTATTATTCTGTGTGTCATTTACTAAGTACAAACTAACGGATAGATTACATGAAGAGAAAGCTGATAACACCTCACTATGTTTCCTTACCAAGATAGCACAATGAGATACGATACGATACAATACAGTAACTTTCCTTTGTAGAATTTGCTGTATGTGTTTGTTACGGCAATACAAATACAATATGTGAAAGACCTATACAAATCTTTCTCTAATAAATTACATTGTGGTACAAGGAAAACTCTATGCTGTTGTTGATCGACGATTTAATAATTCCTAATTGACCGAGTAATATGCATGAGTATTCAGTACAGAAATGTATTTGTGGTATCTTTTTAGATACCCTTACCAAATTATATGGAATCTTGAAAAGTCTTTAATCTAGTTGACATTATTCCTTACTAGGCTGATAGAATTTGAACCACTGGACCATTCAGATAAAATATCTCACACACAGCCATCGCAGTGACGTCAACCGATTACAAACAATGCATTAAAATCTTTCCACCCGTTCTACCGCTAGGGTCACACCAAGTCTCTCTTTTCGTCAGGGGTTTTAAAATTGTATACTTTTATTTTCGGAAATATTTGTGCCAATTGGTGTACTCGGTCTATACAGGAAAAACAGGAGAGGCAGAATAGCAAAGTCGCCTAAGGAAACGATTCCAATCGAATCCAATTTCATTCCCAATTGAACGTCGACTCCATAGCTAATCTACTAGTAGTACCGTGCACGTACCAAGTTATCATTTTACAGTGTACGAGCCACCGCAAGGGAAAGCGTTGCGATTGCATTGCGTAAACTTATTCAAATAGCTGTTTACTTGACCTCAGAAATCAATTCCGATCAGTGAGATGTTGTTTTGTAACAGTCAATTTAAAATTTGCCGTTGAATACTTTGTTTTTCTATTAATTTGCGACAGCAATTAGATTACATACATATTAAACATAATTAGAACGATAGAATATATATTTCTTTGCAACTATTTGCAATATCATATTAGTCTTGCCCTGTTTCAATATCCATTAAGTGTCAGATAAGTAATAAATTTTGTGCATAAAATCATGATTTATGATTATCCGTAATTTCTTTATTGTACTCACATGACAGTAAAAATAGCTTAACACAGAAAAAATATGTACAAAGGCGAGCTTACTTTAAACTTTACTTTATACTTTATTGCACAATATAACACATTTTACAATTGAAAGTGGACAACACATGACAAAGGCGAGCTTATCTCTATTAAGAGATTTCTTCCAGCAAACCTAGGATGGACAGGAAATAATTTAACAACAGGTAGACCCATGAATAAGACCCCTCTAATAAGAGATTTCTTCCAGCAAACCATGTTGGTAGGAGACGGAGATGATAGGTAAGGGGAAGAAATTGCGCGTACAATAAGACTAATCTAGTATAATACACATTATTATTAATTTATTCCACATACATATAAGAACCTATTGCTAAGGAATAGACTTCATACACAGTTACAGCTTAACAATGAATTTATCGATTATTCAAACATGAGAACTAACTAGGAAGATTGTTAGACTAGATGGTTTGATAGAATTATTAGAGATTACTAACTCCCATGGCCTGGGACATCTCACACCAATCTAAATTCAAAACAGAAGAAGAGCAAACTCACCCTTTGTCTTATGCCCTTTCTTGTGTCCCTTCTTCTCGTCAAACTTTGCGCCCTTATGCCCATGCGCCTCTTCCTCATGGCTACCCTGATGATCAGCATGGTCCCGGTGCTTCTTCCTTTTGCCCTGGGTCTCTTCGTATTCCTTCTTGTGGAGCTCGTTAGTTTTGTGCCCTTTGCCGCCCTTGTCTACGTGCGAGTCGTGGGCGAAGCCTTTGGTAGTCTAGAAAATGATTACCGAATATCGCATCGGATTAGGTGAATATTAGTTAGACTTGTCTATTAAATTGGAACGGCAAAATAGAAGAGGGAATAAAAATAATAATAAATAAAGCTCCATCTACTATGTGGTGCGGTGGTGGCTTATAGCCACGCCACTAATGGTACTCAATTAAAATCTAAAAACTGCTGCTTATTTATGCCCGTTAAAGGACACAAGGATTTATCAGGTTGGACAGACGGAATATGTCCGAAAATCTTGTGAGAATTATATAGTTTGTAAAACATAGCTTGATCTCTGCGACGGCTGTCACTTTGACATGACTAGACCTGGGGGATAGCTTGATATAAATTTCGATATTCCAACTTAAGTTATCTACTGAATGTTTTAAACGATATCAAACAGAAGGAAGTTGTAGTTGTTGTTGTTTTATTCTTAAAATGGTTCACAGACCAAATCATCGTCAAACTCTGATTCGGACTCACTGGAGCTTCTTTTCAGACAATTAAATTATCACTATATTTTTTCAAGTCAAGATCGATAACTTGTCTTGTATGATGAGTGTAAGAGGTCTCTATTTGCCAATAAAGTATAGATATTTGTCTCTATACATTTCACCGTCACAAAATACGGTATTTGATAAGCATGTTTTTGATGACATCTGTCACAGAGATCAAGCTATGTCTTACAAACTATAAATATGTCTTCCTGCGACTGAGTGTATCATAACGATAATTGATAAGGGAGAGAGAGTTTAAATTTATTAAGTACACATCTTATCCATTGTGTTCAAAGTTCACAAATGTAACAGAAAGTAATATTTTATGAGCGTATGAGGGACATCACTTTACTTCACCGCTTTGTTTCGTCTATAGACTGCTACAAAAAAAATTAAAGCAAGCTGTAAACGTTATTTGTTGTTGTCTATTTGCTTTGGTTAATACATCTCTTAATGATTAGGTACCATAGATAAAAGTGGTCCTAACACAAGTACTTCAGCTAACCAACATGTACACAATAAGATGACCATGCAACATGTATCCAATTCAGTTTCAAAGCTTCACAAATAATGTTTTTATGCAACAAAAAAGCGACACAGAACGGTCACAATACCTTATGGCCGTGTTGCTTGTGATCCTGCTGATGATGCTTCCGGCCACCTCCTGCAGAGTGGCCGTGACTCGCATGCTTCTGATGATGAACATGATGATGACCACCAGCAGCAGACTGGTCATCCCCAGCAGCTACTATCTGCTGAAGAGTCTGGGGAACTGTCACTGGCACCGAAGCTTGAAGCACTTTATGAGGTTCCGATGCATATGATGAAGATTGATGAGACACAGAAGGTTGAAGCGGAAGAGGGTGAGACACTTGGGCTTGTACTGCAGGCTGCTGATAGGCTGAATGATTAGGTACTGGAGGCAACTTTAAACGAGCTGGAACTGGTAACACAGAGACAGGACCATGAACATTCAAAGGCACAGGCACAACATTAACTGGCGACACATGTGTATAACTCGGGTTTGTGGCTGGCTGAGAGGACGACACAGGCTGGCGATACACAACGGGGATCGGTACTCCACTCACGTCAGGCTGCAGGTATCTAGCGGTAGCGGGAGATCCGGGGCTAGCGTAAACCCTATGGTAATGCTCAGCGCTGGCCGCCAGCATCTCTTCGTAAGGCGGTGAGGATGGATAGCCATCATCGGTGAACTCGTGGACTTCGTACTGGTGGACTTGGCGAGGAGTCCTTACGTAATTAGACCGTTTCACTCGGTAGACCGGTTCGTCTTCACACTGTCTCTTCACTCGTATATGCTCCTCATATGGATCATACTCATGTTGCTCTTCGTATCGCTCATAATCGACGTCACGTCTCGTTCGTTCGTGTATGTCCGCTGATTCTTCTTCTAAATACACTTCATGGTCTTCTTCATCCCATTCGTTGTGGTCATCTACATTCTGTGCAGAAGCAAACGCGACTACAAGCAGTGGCCACAACATCAGCGCCCGCATCGTGTCAACACTGCGCCAAAAACCGTAGTTTTTTTTTATTTTATACTCTTGAACCTTTCACCGATTGATCAATGTAAATTTTCGCAAGGATTGTTTTTTTCTCGATGTTTTTATTCAAATGAGGGTAGTTAGATGTTTCTCAGGCGTGTTTGATGGATGCAATGTGTATGCTTTTTTGTCTCTCGAACTTTATACGTTGCGGTGGGTAAATAGTTGCGATTGTTTGTTTTGTATATTTCTGTTTGTGAAGGATCAGTATGCGGGTTGTCACCGAGCGCACTCGAATCGCACTGCAGCAAGCGGGCAACTCTTGCGCATAGAAAGCGTTCCTAACAGTGCAGCGCAAATGGTCTAGTTTTCCGCTCGATTATTTTTGGTGAGAGAAAACTTCGGCCGTGAATTTTACAGTCAAAATTAATAATTGTAATTTTTTTAAAGGTCTTGATAGTCAGAATTGTGTAATACAATTATGTTCGGACAAGCAGGTACAACGCGATGCGTGGCGTGAGAAATCAATTTAATATGCCCGCATTTTTCGCAAAAGTAAACCGGATTTTCTCATCTCCTTCTGGAAAGTTCCAAAAAAAGCGCCGTAATTAATTTCATCAAATCAAAGTGCAAGGTTAATGTAATATTAGTGTTTTTTTACTACAATCTACTTATATTTTTTATGCAAGATGACACCAAGCTATCTCAAGATATTTAACCGATAAGAACTTCAAATGTTTGCTTTGTAGTGGTTATCAATTTATCATAGGTCATATCATGTAATTTCACCAGCGTTTCACTACACTCATTGGACTTGCAATCTCCCAAGTCCCACTTGCAAGGCCCCAGTTGCCTACAGTTGTGCATTGCAAAGCATGGCCCATCACAGGTCATTTTGTACTGGGGACACAAAGCATACAATTCTTACTTCTGACCAAATGGATGTTAAAAAAGTTTCCTTGACCGCTTGCTGGAGATGTTGCAAGTTTTCTTTTTGTCTCAAAGAGACAACCTATAGCGTTACGCACGAGCGCAGTTGTTCAACCAGGCAATTTTAATAACTAAGGCTGCGTTTCTCATGAGACTAATAAACAGTCAGATAACTTTTTTTGGCACTTTTTGTACGTGTGAAATGTCAAAAGCTCCAGATTTAAACAGACAGATAAACCCTATCATTGCTAGGCTAGGCTAGGCTATTAACTAGCCACAAAAGAAAAAGACCCGGATGTTTTGTTCTGTTTTTTTGTAGGTTTTGAACTTTATCTCGATCTGGGTAGGTTGAAAATCGCTGACTTTGGAGGAACGGCGGTTGTGTACCTAATTATATTTGAATGCATTTTTAAAACATCTTGACTCAGGTTAGGTTAGGATAAATCGGGTAGAAGAAACGACTAAAGCTAATGGCCTGTTTACATTGGTCAAGGACAGTGGACTGTGGACAGTGGCGATATTATATGAAAGCCAAGTTGACTCGCCACTGTCCGATCCGTTTACACCACTGTACTGTCGGCGTAGTGAACCCGTCCACTGTTCACGGTCCACCCACTGTCCACTGTCCTTTACCAATGTAGACTGGCCGTAAAGCATACGGGTGTAAGAAGAAAGAAGCAAAAAGAATAAACGGCCCGTACGCATACGCATAGGTAGCGATTGTTTTCCGCGCCATTTTTTTCCCGTAATTCCGTAACACATGCAATACTATGGAGTGGCCGCACTGGCGATTTTTTTCCACAGACTTCTGCATATAATTTAGCGATTTTTTTCCCCGAATTTTTGATTCGCGCGGAAATAAATCGCTGTGTGTACGGGCCCTAAGGCACAGATTAATAAAGAGTTAGGCCTAAGGGGAAGTTTGCTGAGAGTATACTTTTTCAACGTACGAGCGTGGTGTACTGTAGTGTCGGTACTGGTAGTAATGTGTTATATCGTGGAATAAGTTTAAAATAGTCTATTTACTGTCTTTTGTTAGATAGTTTCTGAGACAACGTAACAAAAGCGTCACGCATTTTCCCATACGGGATGATTTAGCAGGTTAATCAATACTCCATTTGGCGTGACAGGTCCCTAGCCCAGAGTTATTGTTCTGAGCCAGTAGTTACTATCATAGACAATTGAAGATTGGTTTTTAGAGTTAAAGCAATAATGGGCAGGTGTAACAAATCGTGCATTTTGATTTCTTTTATTGAAAAGGTTTTTCGTGATGAAAAAATCTTTTGCGATCGGATCAACAAGTTGCTAACTGGTATTTGGAAATGGCTTGTATTTAACGACTTAACAAATTAACTGAAAGTGACATAACAAAAAAATACTTTTTCTTCACAAAAATCAATAAAATTTTCGCTATAATTGTCCACCCTATTTACCTCTATACCAATGTGTTATCCTTTTTTTTTACATGTTTGAGACGAGATAAGGTATTACATTAGATATTAGAAAATCGTACAACACGTTACCGCTTTTTGCATGGAAGCTCGCGCGTATATACCATCCACGAAGAGTGAATCACACTGCTGTAAATCTAAGAACGCAAAGGATAGTCAGTAAAAATAATACTCTTAATAAAATTCTTGGTTAATTTTAATGACAATTTAAAGAAAACAAAATTTTACATCAAAAGCAGTAGTCCATTTTGTATTATTTACAAACATTTCATTTACCTTATTTATTTATTTACATATTTCACTTATTAAGAAGAAGTTTGTGCTTCCCAACCAATAACATAATACTTAGGCACTGTCTCAAAGGTTCTCAATAAAGGGCTCTACCCACGGTGCAATCTGTCTTGCAACTTGTCGCTGCAACTTGTTGCATGCAACCTGCAACCTGCCCACTCACGATGCAATCTCGATACAATCGATTGCATGCAACCTGAAACCTGCCTACTCACGATGCAATCTACCTGCAATCTGTTGCAAGGCAACAAGTTGCAGCAACAAATCGCGAGACAGATTGAAGGGATAAATAATACATTTCGTGTAACATTACAGATTTATCTATTCAATAGTGAGCGAGAACGTTTCACACAGGGCCTTAGTTTGCCAAATGTTTTCCATTTTAAACTTATTCAATTAATGTTATTATAGTTTAATTAAATACTTAACTTAAGTACTTACAGTTTCTATCAGTTATCAAATCCAATTATTAAGTTACGTAATACTGTAATTTGTACAACTCATCACAAAAATAGTTTATGTACAAATAAGGTATCAACTTCTATAAGTTTTTTTTTCCAATTAATGTATGGCACAATTTTCAATGTCGTTTCATAATGTACACAGGATGCAACATAGAGCAATCATGCAACCATAAGGTAAACATAAAACTTTATTTATACACTACAACTGATATGATTCCGGGACGGACCGCAGACCGCAAACTGCAACCGTAGACGGCAGGCCACAATACTGGTTTCTATGCATGCGGTGGCACTGCGGCAGTACTATTACTTTTCTGTGACTGCGGTCTGCAGTCGCATAGCATTTTCTATGGCGGTGGTGTTGCAGCACCGCAATGTCGCCTGCGGTTGCGGCCTGCGGTCCGTTCCGGAATCATACCTTTAATCGGTGATCAGGTACTAATTAGGGTTCCGTTAGAGAAACAAGGAACACTTATAGTTTCGTCGTCGTGGAACGCTGGTGCACAACAAACGAACTATCTGTCAACCCGAAGAAGACAGAAATGGTAATGTTCATAAACAGACGTAACCTGGGCAACTATAGACTGCCTAAGTTGTTTGGTACAGAGCTGCATTTTGCTGCGGAGGTAAAGTATCTGTGTAGTACTAGATAGCAAGCTCAATTGGAGCAGTCACCTGAACAACAAGATTGACAAAGCTACGGTCACATTTTGGCAGTGCCGAAGAATGATAGGTAAGACTTGGGGTCTAACCCCAAAAACCACTCTTTGGCTGTAAACGGCTGTTATAAGACCCATAATAAGCTACGGTGCGATAGTCTGGTGGCCGAGAACCAAACTGTCGACTGTCGCAGCCAAACTACAAAGACTCCAGAGGATGGCTTGCATGGCAGCAACAGGATGTATGAGGACGACACCCACTGCAGCCTTGGAAGCTATACTGGATCTGCCGCCGCTCCACCTCTTCATCAAGCAGGAGGCAGCTGCAACGGCGGTACGTCTTAAGAAACTAAATCTGTGGAAACATGCTAGGGTACCACGCACCGAGATACTCGACGAGTACATAGGTAAGGAACCGCTAATAGAAGCGGCTTCTGACAGAATACCCAAGCAAAGAATTATAAAATACAACTGCACGAGACCCCCTGGGATGGACTTAACCAGAAAGAACTAAGGATCTTCACGGACGGTTCTAAAACAAACTCAGGTACAGGCGCTGGGGCATTCTCGGAGGACCTGAACATGAGGAAATCAACGTCATTGGGAGCCCACAACACCGTCTTCCAAGCCGAGTGTATGGGCATAATAATGGTCACTACAGGAATTGCTGAAAGGAAGGCAAAGGACGTTCCCATCCGAATACTATCCGACAGCAAGTCAGTTCTGCAAGCCCTAGACAGCAACAACACCGAGCCCTGTCAGAGATTAGGTTAGGTTAGGTTAGGTTAGGTTGCTTGAGCCCTGCAGTACCGGGCAGTAGAATTGGACTGCGGTATCCCCTGCCTGGCGTAGGAGGCGACCTAAAAGGGGTCATTGGGGTCGTGGGTGCACGGGGCGGGGGCTCTGTGCATCCATTCAGCGGCCTCGAGAGGGACGGCGGCGCGACATGCGCGCAGTGCGCGTAGGTGCCCCGCGCCGCCGTACTGAGGGGGGGAGAGTTTGGTCCCCCTGAGGTGGAGCCGCGATGGCGGCTGCGCGTCATGGTGGGGTGGCGGAAGTCATGATCCCAGTGGTCTTTCCCGTCACCTCACCCGACATATGCGCGAGAAGGGCACCGGCGGGGTTTTAGTGGGTGCGAACCCCACATAACCCGGCGGCTCCCCCCCGGGGCTGCCGGGTACTCGTCAGGAGTTTCCCCGCCTAAAAAAAAAAAACTTAGGTTGCTTGCTTCTACGGAACCCTTCATGGGCGAGTCCGACTCGCACTTGGCCATATTTTTTCTAATTCAGTGATGGCGGTCACGTTGATGTCGTAATTACATGAAAACCACAGATACTATAATATTATACTAATACAGAAAGATACACCACCTAGAACAAAATATGACACCGGCGTAAACTGAGATGCACGGAAGCTTCTTTAGTTCGAGGCCATTATCGCTTGGAGCAACACCATCGAAAAATTGCAAATACCACGACATGGCGCTAAGATATATAGGATTTATTCTAAGATTAGTGCCACCTAGAAGTATGTTAACTGAAACCATGGCGTATAAAGTACAAATCTTACTCCTCACGCCATCTCTTTTTTACGAAGGGTTACTAATTCTAATTTGTATGGGATGAGCATTGAGCACCCTGTGATGAAAACAAGCTATTTTTTTTATGGTAACTTTTATTTGAAAGGTAATTCCTTGTCACCCTACTAATCTGTATCTGTGAGCTTACAACCTCTTTCATAATCATAATTCAACGGTAATGAAAATTTATGAGTGACGTAGGTAGGAGTCGAAGTAGGATGACCTTGTTTCTAAGTGGTTATTAGTTTTGATTATGTTTTAACTTTTGACTAATTGAACAGTGCGGTGGTAATTGCGTGAGATCTCGTCTATTAAGACCCATTCACTCTCAGAAGCACACCGCTCGAACGACCGAACAATGACGACCTACAAATAAAATGAATATGAATATGAATTGTTATAAAAAAATTGTCGGCAAACCAGTTAAATTTTAGCTAGTTATTAATATTTTTCTACTCCTGATCACCGATTAAAAGTCACCGTGTAGTACAATAAATTAAGTAGAGCTAATCAGCATCGGTTGAAGGTGTCTGGTATTATTATTTTTTACATACAGGCACAAACATTGCTTCTGGCCCTACACTAGGATACCCTGTGTCGTAGAAACCAGAAACAGCGTCACATACAAATAAACATCCAAGACCTGTAGGGTTACTCTCGGTATGCAAGGCAATGGCTTTCCTTTTCAGAAAGAATAACAACATGAAATCTACAATTGAGTTGATTTTTCATATCCCCACACGATTCTATATACCAGTGGTTGGTCAATCGGCTCACGAAGTTATTAGAACGTTTGTATGATTAAATGTCAATTTTTATCATCCCTGAACTATGCATACACGTAAAAACATGTAAGTACAAGATGTTATTTATAAGATAATTAAATATATTCACAGTGAGCATTAGAACATAATATAATTTGATCCTTTTCACTTAATAGGTCTTTAATAAATGTTCAGAAATATAGGGCGTGTACCCCTCGGACTCTTTCATATCTTTCTTTTTCTGAAGCGGACAACTCTTCTGCTTGTGTCCTGTCTCCGACTTATTGTGGATAGGTTTATACTGAGCTGGTATAGAAACACTTTTCTTCACCCCGAAACTAACAACTTCTGTTGTCTTTTGGCAGCCGTTGGAAATCACTATCCTGCTTACTTCACTCTCACTGTTTTTGTAGACGTAAGTCCTTACGTTTCGGTGTGAGACGTCATCGTCATTTAGCTTAGTATGGTAGGGCTCTGGTGATACTTCTAGCTGGCTGTGATGGAGGCAGGTTGACATAACCTGGAATTAAAGATATTCTCATACAGGTTTTAAGAAAAGGTGCACTAAAAAAACATAGACATTCAAATACAGACACATACATTGCTTCTGTCCCCACACTAGGATACCCTGTGTCGTAGGAACCAGAAACAGCTACATCACAAACAATAAGTAAGTTGGATTGGGTCACTAGTGAATTAGCGAAACAGTTACATAGATATAACCGGATATTTCAAATCGGTTTTCCTATTTGAAACACCGGCACTGCACTACAATAGCAGAACAAAGCTGCCATAAAAAAGTCGTCCACCGGACTCGATTGCAAAAGGTTTGCATTTGCTTATTTAAACGAGTACGTCTTTGTCAGTTTACAAAAGTACATAAAAGAGTCTAATGTAATCTAATGTACCTAATGTTAATAAAGAAAATATCGCAACTTTACATATTAGTAGATGAAAAAGTAAAAGTAGATTTTTCTATACAACATACAATTAAGTAATTTCTGGGGGATATCACAACCAGTAGCGATTCAGCTTAGGATCCTAATGTAGAAAAGTAGCAGTTTCATCATGGCAACTATTTCCACTCGAAAACTCAAAAATCGCGAGCTTCCATACAAAAAGCGGTAACGTTTTCCACTCCTTACTTGTCCGATTTTCACATTTTTTTACATGTTTGATACTATGGAAAACTGCTCGTACGTTTTGATTTTTTTGAAATATATTTTAGGAAATATTGGAACTTATATTTTTATATGGGCTGGGTTAAGTTCTTATATTTCCTAAAACATACATTATTTAAAAAAAAAAAACGTACGAGCATAGTTTTCCATAGTATCTCAAACATGTAAAAAAATGGTGAAAATCTGACAAGGTTTATGGGGTGGAAAACGTTACCGCTTTTTGTATGGAAGCTCGCGAGTACACGATCCTCATAATGGTTTTATTTTACCTAACAAAGACTTGGAACGTCATGATAATTTAGCGGATCAAGTCCTTGAGTCGCGTTCTAAATCGCTCGGCAATAGCTGTAGCCCTCGCTAAATTCCGGTTTGTTTGTAGATGGTTTGTAGCCGGGTGCCGCGGTAGGTCTTGGCACCATCGACAATCCAAAACCACCTTTTTGCGCCGCGATATAGCTACATATCTCCATGCCATTCCTGTTCGCTACTCCTGGCCCAGCTTTGGTTGGGATCCTAGTTAAATCACTTGTAAAGGTTATGGTCCCATTTTTAACCGACTTCCCAAAGGAGGAGGCTAACAATTCGTCCGGATGTTTTTTTATTTATACGTATGTGCCCCGATAGCGCCTAGACGGATGGACCGATTTGGAAAAATATTTTTTTCTTTGAAAGGGTTTACCTTCTCGTTAGTCCCATTGACACCAGGTCAAGATCTGATGATGAGATCCTGGAGAAATCGAGGGAACTCTTCAAATATTATAGGCAGACGGTGATTTTTGTGTTTTTAGTAAATTACGTGTACTGGCCGTCGGAGGGGATTTTAAAAAGGAGAACGAGATGAATTGTCCTTTTATAACTTTAATGTTGAAAGTTACAATTGTGCACTTAAAATTAATTTACAATAAAAATGATCTCGATTGATCAACTAAATTAATGTCCTCTCGCAATCGCGATTGAAGCGTAAAGGCGACGAGAAATTTGGTGACGGATCCCACGAAGAACATGAAAATGCACCATCAGGGTTTTTGGGTGGCATCGCGTGATATTCGGGAAAATTCCATTTGCAATCTCAGCATTTCGTGTGTGGTCTGAAGTGACGATGAATATGAGTACATGGAGATGGGCGATGGATGATATCGTAACACCTCCCCTCCTAGATGAGCAACTATTTGCCAATGTCTACGGCGAATATTGCGGATCTTTTCTCTTTCGGAGACATATTCTTGATTGAAGTAATGTTCTGGGATGTTTCAGGTAGAACTGCAAGTTCCAAATCGCGGACAGCCGATGAGTTCTCTTTCTTTGTCTTCTTATGTCGCAAGTAAAATGCAATTGATGCAACTGTGCAGAATATCACCAGTACATACATAGGTATTGTAGTATGGTAGGTGGTCAGTAAGTCCATGGTGACTGATTTCATTGGAATTTCCATTGTTATTTGATTCTGGATGTCGTGCAGTTTATTCAAATCAATTGAAGTAAGGTTGTAATGAACTGGTCGATTCTCGGAAGATAACTCTATGTTCGAGGTTGAGGGTGGTAACATACTGATTTCGACAGGTTGTCCACGAATTTTATCGTTGAAGTTGATGATGGTGAATCTCGATGCTCGGATACTGCAATTTTGAGGAAGTGTTGCTAGAAAACTGCCTTCTAGGATTTGATGCTGTTCTGGTCCGCAGAGAATCTTGACTTTTGTAGGTTTCGGAAACGAAATAATGTAGTGCTGACTGTCTAGCTCCGTTAGAGCCTCCTTGGACAGAGAGATAGGCGTGGGACTACACGTTTCATCTACCTCCTGTAAATTTATCAGCGTATCTATACAGTCACGTTGCGTGCGGGTCTGGTGGCTCAGCTGTTGCTCGCAGATGTACCAGATGTCGACCTTCGGGCATTCTGCCTCTATGTACACATACTCCTTGGAATCGGTTGCTAGGAATGGGAATGGTGGGATAATGACATAATGATATTTATTTGGTACTGGGCAGAGTCTGTATAGATTATAGGATGATGTGGAGGTTAAAGGAAATTTTAGGACAATTACGATCTTTTTATCTAAAAAATAACATCCTAAGCTAATTAGATCATAGTAGTATCTCAAATCTAAACTTATAATTTGTTCAGGCTCATACAAAACGTTTAATTTTCTTATCATGTAGGTGATATCATTAAGTGATAAAATAGAATGGTGCAAAGTGCCTGTACGACTAAAAGCTAAAATATTCTCTAGTCTATCTATCTCCGTACCTAAGTCTTGTACGTTTTCGCTGATCAAAGCGAATAACTGAATCAACTGGGTATAGTGAGTCAGTTGTACTTTATCTGAGGTGGAACTGTTTATGAAATATGATAGGGCTTTCGCTAACTTTGCCTGATTAGTGGTTAAATTATTCAAAATCTGAGTTTGTTGGATCGTCATTTCCTTGTATAAAGAAATATGGTTATTGAAACTTTCAGAAATATCATGTTCATTTTTCTGTAAATTTTGAAGGATATTTTCATATCTCAGGGCATCGCTATAGTCGAGATTGCCGGTGATACTTTTTATAAAAGTACCCAAGGGGTTAAACAAACCACGCTTAACTCTTTTAGGCTGAAAGGTATCTAGTTGCACAGAAATTTTATCTATTTTATGATAGAGGCGAATAATCTGATACTTGAATAAGAGATAATTCTGATTATTAATACTATTCGCTGCGTCAGTAAGTTGAGCTTTAGCAGTAGTCAGTTGTGTTTGTAAAAGGTTTAGATCTATGTCTTGTAGGAAGGTATGGTAATGGGATATAATCTTGGTTGGGCCTAGTTTAAAGGGTAAGATACCGGGTCCTTCGTCTAGTCTTTCAAGTCGTATGTCTTGAGCTCGGGCCAGGTTGGTCAGGATTAGTACGGTCCTGCAACAAATCAAGAGATCTATATTTTAGGGTTCTTTTTAGGCGATTTTTAGCTATGGGTCCACGTTTTTTAGAGGTGTAAATGTGAATAGGTAAGTTAGAGACGACTTTATCCTGGGTAAATCTAGGCGCGAGTTTCTGTCTAGCAGTTGCAGGGTTCCGGAAGAACACTTCCTGATCTGTACTATACTCTACCGCGGGTTCTCTACTCTGGTTACGTTGCGTCGTCAGCGCTTCACGGTCGGCTCGCGATGAGTCGTGTATTATTTGATAAACTGTGTCCATTTTATTGCGATGTTCCAGTAGGTATTGTTGTAACAATCTTTCAGTTAAATTTAAGTCGGTCGGGTCCCGGGGGTCAAAATGTCCAGTTATGAGGTCAAAAGGTCTGCATTTCGTTAAACTATGTACAGAGCTATTGTATGCTATTATAGCGTAAGGTATAAGATTTTGGGCAGGCTCATTCCTATGCTGAAACTTCAGCAATCTCAGGTGCTCTAGGAGTGTACTGTGGAATCTTTCTATCATACCATTTTCATTGGGGGCATGAGCTGCGGTGGTATGGTGATGAATCTTATGCAATTTCAGGAACTCTGAAACGACTTGATTTGTAAATTCAGTTCCACGGTCGGTCGTCAAATTCTGGGGAAATCCGTAATGTGTGCTGAAAGTTAATAGGGATTTGACTATACTAGGGGCAGTGCTGTCAGGTATTTTATAAGCTTGGGCAAATTTGGAAAAAGCATCTATGATAGTAAAGTATTTTTCCTGCTCGATAGTTAAAACGTCTGCATGAAGTAATTCGAATGGTTTTGTCGGTGGGGGAACAATTTTTAACTGTGGGCGTATAGGGTTACGGTCGTATTTCGCAGAACTACACACATTACAATTACTGATGAATCTAGTAATACTTTCTTTTAACTTGGGCCAAAAGTAACGATGGTACAATGATAGGTATGTTTCATTAATACCGCGGTGATTGGTTTTGCCTTCATGATAATTTCGAATGATATTCTGTTGCGCCAAGAATTCAGGGACATTTTCAAGGTCGTGTTTTACTAGAACTAAATTCATGGAAGAACTTTTGAAAGTTCTCTGTATTACTGGAACTATAGCACACATTTTTTCCGGGGGTTGCACTAATATGGCTGTTCGAAGTTTAGGGTCAATATACTTTTTTATAATATCAATCAATTTTTCATCAAAATTGTCGTCTGGGATTTCAACAGAGACTCTCTGGTAGGTATCAAAGGGTTTTTGAACTTTTGGTCGCTGACAGGTAGAAGTAGGGACAATTTTTATCACAAGTTGTTTGCGAAACTTGTTCAGGGGTTCATCTAAAATGGGTATATTAAGTATGGGGTTTTCTACACTGGTGTGAACTGTTTCAGCGGGTGAGTCAACATGAATGGTTATTTCATCAGGGGGTTGGATATCCATGTCAGAATGTGCAGTGATGGTTGAAGATGAGCTTCGTAGTGGTCTCTCACTAGGGGCGGTATCAGTTGATGATTGGCTGATAAATGGTCTGTCATCGGGGGCGGTTATGGTCGACGACCCTGAGGAAGAGATGTTAACTACCATAGAGGCGAGTTCCTCATTATGAATTTCGACTCGTGATAGGGCATCGGCATTCGTGTTATTTTTGCCTTTTTTATAGACGACTGTGAAGTCGTAGTCGGCTAGTTTTAATCTCCACCTGGTGAGGCGAGAGTTCGGCTCCTTCAGGTTCATTAGCCATTGCAGTGGCTTATGGTCAGTAATGATTTTGAATTTTCGTCCGAAAAGGTATGGTCTGAAGTACTTAGTGGCCCATACTATTGCAAGCATCTCTTTCTCAATAGTCGAGTAGTTCACTTCACTGTCATTTAGTGTCCTGGAAGCATATGCTATTGGTCTGTCTGTACCTATCGGTCCTTGTGAAAGAATCGCACCTAGGGCGAAGTTCGAAGCGTCGGTGGTCAGAATGAAGTCTTTTGTAAAGTCGGGGTAACGCAAGATGGGGTCATTCGTCAAGAGAGTTTTACAGTGTTCAAAGCACTTTATGTAATCAGGGGTTAATTTTATTTTAGCACCTTTTTTCAAGCACACTGTCATAGGTTTTGTTAAACGGGCAAAATCTGGAATGAATCGTCTATAGTAACCTAACAGTCCGAGAAAACCTTTTATCTGTTTCGCGGTTGTAGGAATCGGATATTTTTCAATCGCTGAAATTTTGTCAGGGTTGGGCTTGATACCATTGGGGGTGATGATGTGACCTAAATAGGGAGTTTCATGCTTCAAAAATTCAGACTTGTCCATCTGGATTTTGAAGTTAGATTCTCGCAATCTCTGAAATATTTTACGCAAATTCACGATGTGTTCCTGTAATGACGTTGAGAAGACCAAAATGTCATCAAGGTAAACCACGCAAATTACATTTTGAAGGCCTCTTAGCACGTTGTCCATGACGCGCTGGAAGGTTGAGGGAGAGTTTTTAAGTCCCATAGGCATGCGTAAAAATTCGAAGTGTCCGGGAGCAAAATCTACATTGAATGCGGTTTTGTGAATACTATCCGGGTGGGTTTCCAATTGGTAAAATCCACTTGCCATGTCAAGGCAGCTGAAGTACTGGCAATTTCCTAGCTTATCTAGGATGTCTGATATGTTAGGGATGGGGTACCTATCGTCAATGGTTTTTTCATTAAGTTTTCTGAAGTCAACTACTAATCTCCACTTGATTTTACCTGAGGCGTCTACCTTTTTGGGGACTATCCAAATAGGGGCACTCCATGCCGAGTTGGAAGGTCTGATAATACCTTGCTCTAGCATCTTTTGGATCTGTAGTTGAACTTCCTGCCTGTGAATATGAGGATATTTGTACGTCTTACTATGCACGGGAATTTCGTCAGTTGTCCTAATGATATGCTTCTCTTGGTTCGTGAAAGTCAATGGCTCATCTTCGATGTAAAATACGTCATTATATTCCTTGCAAAGTAAGATTAAATTAGTTCTTTCTTCGACATTTAAATGCTCAGTCCGTAAACGCGATAACACGTCTCGTGTTCGGTTAGTCATCGTGGGTGGTAAAATCGGTTCGCTAAATGTATGTGCAGGAATTGGTTCCGCAAGTGTGAATATGAGGTCATTGTGAGATGGGTTCGAAACTTCTACATAGGCTCGATTATCCTGTGATGTGGATAGACAATCATTTATATTACAACCACATATAGTCTGCTGGTCTATAGAAATGTCACCATTGGGTACATTGGTGGGCACTCTAATCATTCGAGTGGACTGTGCTGGCACAATAGTCTCAAGCAAATTTTTACTCCGTTGGGATTCGTACATTAGAATGGGATTTGTAGCAAATTCAGTTAAGAATGATCTTGATCCAAGGTCTATTTTTGCTTTCCATTGTTCCAACAAATCACATCCGATTAATCCATCGAAATAATTATGAAACCTGTAGACAGATAATTTTATCGGTGACTGGTCATTGAATTCGGGGAAGCAGGGAATTCTCATTGAGTAGTCGTTTTTCGTGGTAGCATGGATGTTTGTTACAACGAAGGGGTCATAGTCCAGGGGCGTATTGTGATAAAATCTGTCAACGGCTTCAGGACTAATAAATGATTGGTTTGCTTCTGTGTCGATTAGTAATTTCAATGGGGGATTGAAGATTTGTATGTAGGGAAGTTGTCTTCTATGCTGCAGGTTCAGTTCTATTCTGGGGTAATCATTTTCGAATCCGGGGGAAAATCCTGCTCATTTTGTTCGGTCTGGTCATAGTGAAACGTTTGTATTTCACAGTGATCGTTTGAGTCAGTCGGTACAAAGTCTGGGTATTCGGGGTATTCTTGGTAGTAATAATCGTAAGCGTTTGGGTCGTACATCTCATACGCTTCGTTACTGTGCATTTCTCTGAGTTTCGGTTGATAGGGAGCAACATTACGTGAATTCCAGTCCTGTCTCATCTGAGTTGGGGGTAGAGTACGGGCAACGGGGTGACTTACACCACTCATTGGCATTGATGTTGTTTGATTTTGAAAATACCTAGGCTGGGGTCGGGGTTGAATTTTGAAACCAGTGGTCATGTCAGAACGGGGTAGAGATCCGAACATTTGTTGGGTCCTTGATGGGCCTTGATATGGGGGTCTATGTGGGTTATTGGATTGTGACAGGTTGTAAATGGGCCTGGGCACATTTTGCATTGGCATTTGGGGAGCAAATGACGGGCGGGGGGGCACAATAAATTGTGTCGGGTTAGTCTGCATATACGGGGTGAAGAATTTTTTGGATTGGTCTTTATTCTGTAGGTACAGGACATTTAATTCCTCTTGGGCAAATTCTAATGCTTTCTCTAGTGTTGGGGGTCGCATGCACCTAATGCGTGATCCTAGTGGTTCCTTTAAACCCTTTAGGTATGTCTGAAGCGCTAAATTTTTATACAAAATTCTTTTGGCTTCCACAGTGGTTGAGACATGGTCATGCAATTCGACATAAGTCATAATCACACTTAGCAAATTTTGAACACGCTCATAGTAAACGTGCGGGGTGTCGGTACCTTGACACAGTGTAGACAAATCTGTGTAAAGCGCAGATTCATCCCGATGATCTGAGAATGAATTTATCAATGCATTCCGTATGCCATTCCAGTCTGAAGGTACTCCGTTAGTTGCTAGGGTTCTAGCGGCGGGTCCAGTTACTTTATTTAATATCCCATTTAGCATAGAATAGTTGTTCAGTTCATGGCCAGGGGCTGGATTGACATATGTAAGCACGAGTTGGTCACAAATTTTCAGGAATCTGATAAGCACATTAGAGTTTCCATCAAACTCAGGAACTAATCTCAAGGCTTTATAAATCCTATCTGTCAGGTCTATCTGAGGTTGATGTGGAACCTCATTACTAGCGGCGGCGGCGGCATTCGCCAAACGCACTTCTTCATCATTCATTGTGGAACGATGATCTTCTAATGATTCCTCAATAGCTTCTAGGAGATCTAAGTGGCGATTTTGGTCCCTTAGCTGTCTCCTAATTTCGTTACGATTGTTGGGTAATATACCCCTATTAGATCGTGGGAAAAAAATGTTGGTGGATATACTTAGGAACTAGGATGTGGAAAAAATATACATATGTGAGGAAATAGCAACCAATAGGAATATTGCGCACTATTCTATGACTCACATGAGTATCAGCATCTCGTCTCGGAGCTTTTTCATCGATGTCTGGATAAGCGGCTCAGGAAATCCTCTTCTTTCTGGCTCTCGTACGTACGTAGGTTTGTAGATGTAGCTGTCGCGTGTCGTCCGATACGACTCTATCAGTGGTCCTCGATATTAGATTCACGCACTGACCAACTACCCACTACCGAGCTGCGCCAATTACGTGTACTGGCCGTCGGAGGGGATTTTAAAAAGGAGAACGAGATGAATTGTCCTTTTATAACTTTAATGTTGAAAGTTACAATTGTGCACTTAAAATTAATTTACAATAAAAATGATCTCGATTGATCAACTAAATTAATGTCCTCTCGCAATCGCGATTGAAGCGTAAAGGCGACGAGAAATTTGGTGACGGATCCCACGAAGAACATGAAAATGCACCATCAGGGTTTTTGGGTGGCATCGCGTGATATTCGGGAAAATTCCATTTGCAATCTCAGCATTTCGTGTGTGGTCTGAAGTGACGATGAATATGAGTACATGGAGATGGGCGATGGATGATATCGTAACAAGTAATAATTCGTGCATTTACTCACGGTAAGCATAATATTGTGATGCGGAACTGCTGATGAAGACCACATATGGCCACCAGAACTGCTCAATACTAGGTATAAATACAATGCGTGGCTGACGGGCAGGCAACGCATAGCCTAAACCGGTGGACCTAGAGCCATGAAACTTTGTACAGAGGTTGCTTAGTAGCGTGGGCACTGAGATGGGATTTGACAAAATTAATTCCCCAAGGGGAGGGGGGAGGATAAGGGGTTACAGTTTGTATTAAACTCAATCTAATCAAACTGGGTTTGTGGAAGTAGGTTTTTTCTAAAGTTTACTTTTTGTTTAAATTATGTCCTAATCAGCATACAATTTACTCTATGCTAATCAGAACATACCGTATGGCTGTGCCTTCTCGTATACAACATGGCCCGCCCGTTGAGCTCAGCTCGCAGCCTCCACTCTCGCAGATGTAGGTTCCGTGCTCCGGAGTTGCGCGGCCCGCCGCGATGCGTGTGCCATCTGGATACAAGATTAGTGAAACGACGTGAAACAGAAGTGGAATGAAGCTTATAAATTATTAATGGAAATTGGAAGAATACTTTCATTTGCTAGCATTGTAGGAAGGCTTTTTTCTTTCATAGGGAAACTGGCCAGGCCGCTAACTTCCAGTAGTGGAGAGGCACTATAGAAAGAAGAATAGTAAACTTAGATTTTGACGGAGACTTATAAACGAGTTTCGTTGAGATTGCCTCTCAACATTTGGTCTTGAGTAGGTTGGCAGAATGTGGCTTTTCACATTTTATAGTATAAGTGCCAAGTATGGAGTCTAACCTGGTGACAAGTTGTATGATTCTGGCCTGCTGTCCTAGGTCTCGAAGCACGAGGCAGGTTGATCTCAGTGCCACAAGGTCACTGTCTCTTGATAGAGTTTGCTTTCTGAAGGCCAGTCGCATGGCTTCCAAATAGTATGGCACCGAAGGTGGTTTGAAACCTGTAACATCGACACAAATAGTATGGCATCGAAGGTGGTTTGAAACCTGTAATATTGACACAAATTCTTTAGCTGCCAAGCCATGATATATTACATGCCCATATCTGCTCAAAGCTTGAATACTCCTTGAATAACCCTTGCTGGCTTCTTTGCCCTTATATCCAGACTAATTACCTTTCTACTTTCATACGCTCAATAATGAAAGTATGAAAGTAGAAAAGTTCAACACAAATAAAACCTACCTTTCCCCTTCATCCAATTAGCATACAGCAGGTGGTGCTCCCAACTGGGCTCCAGCTCTAGAACCTTCCGCAGAAGCCCTCGCTTCTCCGCTTCTGGCTTTAGTAGCAGCAGCTCCAGGTACGCGTGCACGAATCGAGGTTCCAGCTGAATACAACGCTCCAGCATCGCTAGCGAATCGACTATGCGGTTTTTCTTCCTGGAATTGTTTGTGTGGGTATAGCAAGAGGAGCGCGAATTTGTGGGGCGGGTTGATGTAGAAACCGACAGGTATATTTTCAGCATTTCCCTGGGGGTGCGAGTCCCTGGGCTCTGGACAAATAATAACATCCTGAATAAGATACTACGTAGCGATTCCATAAAATAAGTATAACATTTTTTGATTAGTTCATTACCTGTACAACTTGCCAAGATTGTAATGAGCGTTGACATGATCCCGATTGTACTTGAGGGCCTGAAGGAAGTGGTGCTCAGCTCTTCCTGAAGCCACCACCAGCGTTCCCAAATTATTGTGCGCGCTCGCGTAACTTGGCCATAATCTGAAACAGAATTTCCACGAAACATGGCAATTCAATGGAACAAGTTGGCCCACGACTACAAAATATATTGCATGATGAAGAGGCCTTTACTCAAGACTGGATGGAAGAAGCTGGATATAGACAGATGAAAAAAATCTATTAATTAAAATTAGAACTTAATAATGTCCCTACCGAATGGCAACAGGCCTTTACTAGGACCTGTAAGATTCATCAGTAGGCCGGGTAAGTGTGGTTTGATGGAGGGGTGTCTTATGGAGGCTAGCCAAACCAAATGTTAGAACTTTAACGAAGATTGGGCAAGAAAAAGCATATGAAGACATTTTTCCCATAGATATTCCAGAGGAAGGCTGAAGTTCACGTCTATCCGTGATTGTAAGGAGAAGTGATTTTTCAAGAATGTAAACTTTGTCTATTTATAATTTTACAAAGACGCACGTCCTCTACGCTAAGCTGATAAATCCACTTGCTCCATTGTTGCAATTAACAAACAGTTGAAAAACAGTAGATAACTATACTTAACTAATCTTGTCTTTGCATAAAATAAATAAAACAGCCAAAGGTAAACAAGAGTAATTAATGACACAGTTGGTTTAGATTTTGATGTGGACAATAAGCTTGCGCAATATAAGGAGTTATGCACCATTGACTCTGCAGAAGGGCATTGTTTGTAGCTGAGTAGGTAATCTCTACTTGCGAAATGAAGCCTCATTGACGTCACAGTATTTGTTAAAAGGGCACTGACCTCAGAGCCTCCTTATAATGTTTGATAGCGTTTTCTTGTTGCTCGATGTCTTTAAGGAAGTTACCGAAGTTGTAGTGGAGTTTGGCATTGTGTGGTAGAACTGCTAGGTCCGCTCTGAAATTAATGAAAATATCGAGAATGATTTCAAAAAAAATCTCGATTATAAAGTGAATTAGCGTTACGCTTTTTTTCTTGAGATAGCAGAGGCACAAAGTTGTCTACACATTTTGCCAAAAAGCCAAATAACATTTTGCGCGATACCTATTTAAAATGTCCTTGGTAAGTTCATTTGTTTGCCTATTGTAATATGTAACAATTGCTAAACCTTAATGTAAATTGATTTCCTAGAAGGATCAAACATGATTTATAGTCACTTACCTAAGGAGCGTCTCCTTGGTCCTCCAGTCCCTATTCCTCAGATGTGTCTTGGCTACCCCACTGGCGACTAGTACCGTGATGCCGGCAATCAGGAGAGGTCGGCGATGAGGTCTCTGTTGCCATAGCAACTGGATGCCGTAAGCCGTGATTATCACCGAACCGACACTGAAATGGAACTATTATTATAACAAATCACATTTTACACGTCATCAAAATTCAGCAGCAATGGCATATAGATTGGCCTAACGCCTAACGCTGAGCTGTGGTGAGGAATCTGCACTGCGTCGTTTTCATTGATCAGAAAAAAATATGTGGATTTGCCGCCAAATCTCTAAGAGCTCTCGCCAAACCTATCAACTTTTTTTTTACATTTTAGAAAAAAGTACTTTCAGGCTTTGATTAAAATATGTTTGGATGTTTATTTATATGTGTGTAACCTCGCTGTTTCTAGTCCCACGACACAGGATATCCTAGCTTGGGGCCGCAATGTATGCACCTACTTATACAAGGTGGAAATGAAGTAACGCAAAATGAGAAACTCTTTTGTTCTCTGATCAAATCGGTTTCATAATGCAAGTTGCTCAGAATGATGTCCCTAACAAAGTAGTTTCTCATTTTGCGTTAATTCATTTACATCTTGTTTAAAATAAATGTTTAGTAAACTCACCTGGGAATATAAAGCACTCTTTCAGCCACCACGAACCCCACTGTGACGAATAAGTTGGAGGCTGGCAGGTAGGGTATCACCAGCAGAAGTAACCCCGCCACAGCTGGAGTGTGGCGCTGCAACTGTAACGATGAGATAAAGGCTTTATTAAGTGGCTCCATCCCTTACTTTCCTACTACAGGAATCTAAAACGACTATAAAATCAATTATGGAGACATCCTTTGAGAAATTAAAAAAACAAAACCCCCACTATACGGGTAGCCAGAGGTCAAGATAATCAGAGGGATACCGATTTGATAAGGAAATTGAAAATCTTGTAGCTTCCGTCTCTGCATCTCAATTATCCGATTTAATAGATAGGTACCCACTTGGTAGGTCGAGCTTCAGTCTACTCAGTTTGCTGTAAGGTTGGTAAATACAGACCATAAATTAAATTGTAGGGTAGTTCAAACCTCAAGGTCCATGTAGCATCGATAACACAACGCGAGCAAAGCTATCAGCGCAGCGCACGTCATCAGGTTTCTCGCGTCCAGGAGTGACGTCACAACTGGTATGGAGCCCATCTGCCAGTCGTGGCTGAGCGACCAGGGACAGAGAACCAGCCACCAGTTGAAGGCTGCTAGGTAGCTGAAGGTCAGCAGTCTGAAAGATTGATGGATGAGGATTATTAAAATGTACGAGTAGGTTGCAAAAATACAGGCTGACATTTAATTAGCTGCTATTTTATTTTTCATTTGCGACCGAATGTTTTTCGGGGAAGGTTGTTCACAATGATTGATATTATTATTCTCCGAAGAAACAAAATTACCAAAATTTAATGCCCATCCATCGACGACGGATGAATCTGAGCCAACTCCACCAAGTTGGTTCAGTGGATGTATCCCACTATTTCCATGGAAATACAAAGTAGAAAAAGTGCGGGACTGGACATTTTTCCAAATTATATCCCATTATTTCTATTTCGGCAAAAAAACGCAGTTGTGTTATTTGAGAATCTATTTAGTAATGGAAATAGTGGGAGAATCTGTCCCAGTATTTCTATCAATAGAAATAGATACCTAATAGAAATAGTGGGATACACCCGGTTCAATACGTTTGGATTGAATGGTGTTGGGCTAGTAGCCTTTACGATCGTCAGAAGATTTTCTAACAAAATGAATTCATCTATATCCACTCCTAGATATCTATTCACCCCATCAGGGTAGGTTAGGTACTCTTGGTTGGCGCCATCTATTGATATACAGTTGAACTACGAAAGGCTTTCGGCCAGTCGGGCACACTCATTCCACATCAAACAACAAATGATGCTGACTATTGCTGACGGAACAAGCACGCCCTGACTGAGTACCTACTCTGATTTTCCGCTAGATGGAGATATCTACCGAAATAATAATTTTTGAACTTCCAAAATTTTGCTCATAATATCGTTAGCTGTAGGTATAGCCCGGTCGATAAGTAGGGGTTCTTGAAACGTGGACTATTTTAACCGGTTGGCAAGTGAGGGGTTATGGAAACAAATAGCCCACTGAACTGGGGTGCAGCAGAAGCAGGTGATTTGTCCCTATAGATTTTATCCCAGTTCCTAGGAGCTGAAAAGCCCCATGGTCGACACCATAACGACAATTACCTCACAACCAACGAAGGATGGAAGGCAGGAGGGTTATCCTGAGGTGAGAACGCCGGCAATGACCCATGCAGCAGCGCCAGACGCACTCCAACCAGCACTGAGAGAGAGGCCAGAAGCTTGCAGACTCTACCTGCGATGTCGCCTTTCCACCTCCACTTGGTAGCCGATGAAGGCCTGGAAAATAAATAAGTGTTAGGGGACTCTTATGAAACGAATTGTAATATGTGTACAGTACAAGGAATGCTTCTAAGGACGCAAATAAGTATTTTCCGTAAGTAAGTATATGGCCGCAAACAAAAGCCTTATTTTTTTTCGCGGCCACCGATATTGTTATTATTATTTGGTAGCACTAGGTAGGTAGCTGTATCTATAAAGAGGAAGCATTGCTGTAAGTAATTTCGGAGCCTGAGATATTACAGCTGCAATGTAACACTGCAATGATTCTTCTTTGAAAATTTACAACTTTCGTGAATGGCCGCCAAAACTCCAAATCGACAACCAAACGACACGGCAAGTTTACCCAAACCTCTTTTTTTCACAAAGTCTATCCATTGGGCTTTTGTATTAAACACTTAAAACAGTACCTATACGCGATTTCGCTCTCGAACGCTCATGATGATTGATCGCATCGATCATTGCACACACTCACACACCCAACAAGTCGACTACGTGAATTGAAAGAACAATGCATGAGTGAGATAAGAGGTTCTTACTTGGAAATGCTGCTCCAGCAACGGTAAAGGTCGAATGTTATGTTGAACAGCATCACAGTGAGACCCGTTTCTTTAGCCAGCATGCTAAGGGCAGCCAAAGCCACGCTCGACCATATGCCATGTTTCCCGTTGCAGCTGAAACCAGAGAACATTTAAATGTACCAGAGGCCATGTGACTCGTGGTGGTTAAAGTTTTGGACACAACCTTATTGACGACCTCTGTGACGCAGCGGTTGCGCATCTACCTACCATGCGAGATGTCCCGGGTTCGAATCCCGGCTGGGGACAAAAAAAACCCCAGGTCTTGAATGTTTACATGTTTGTGATGTCGCTGTTTCTTGTTCCCACAACACACACCTGTATGTAAATGTTTATGTTTACGTTTATTGATATAACTCACACTGCTAGGAACATGGCTCTAACGTCAGAAGTATTAGCAAAGTGTCTCTTTAATGAGGAATAACGCTTCAAAGATGGGCATTTGACAAAGACAAAAATATTCACCATAATTATCTGAACAGCTGAAACTCAATTGAAACCAGCAGTGCCTAAACAAATGACATCACTGTCATTTTCTGTGGTGTGTTTACTCAGTCATGTGCGTGCTTCAGTTTATGTACATACTCCTAAAGTAAATGTAGCCCATTAATGTCCCCACCAAGGGGCACAAGTCTTTGGCCGGATACGAATAAGATTGATCCAGACTCCACCACATGGCTCAGTGCGGGTTGGTGAAGGGTTGTCGGGCTAATGGCCAATCCGACGGTCAGAAGACTCAGAAGTTATCAAACTGCCCTATTAGAGGTCTGACAGCTTTAGCCACCGAGTAGCGATAGTAGCCGGGACTTACGACCGTGTCATCCAAAACACAGATGCGCCCGAAAGAAATGCCACATAGAAACAAATTACAATTATATACCCATCCAGTACCCGTCTCGGCCAGATGTTGCTTTACCCGCACGATCGTTTACGACGGGCGGATGCATACTCATACCAGATTCATACCAGATACAACCTACAACCTATCGCGACAACCCACACGGTTTCAAAGGACTTTTAAATTGAAATGAAATGTACAAAGCGAGTTATCCTACAGCTTAACACCCACACAATGAAAACGCTGAAGCACTTAGATCCAAATACTTTGTATAGTTTCCGAGCTGTTATTTATCACATTCGGTATAATTCCTATGTAAGTGTATACTTGCTTGGAAATGCGCCAGCTAAGTTTGGGATGCAATTGCGAACATGAAATTTTATGAAACGTGTTTACAATTTGGCTTCGTTCTGTTAAAAAGACTTCGATAAATTTCAGTTTTACGCTCGACAACGTTAGGAAGTTAGAGCTGGGAATTGAGTGGAAATTGTAGTACCTAAATGTGCTGCAGTAAAGGCTCTCGTGACAATTATCCGCAATAAAAGTGGGCACTTGTATTTTCACAAGGCTTGTCGGTCGTGTGACCCATAAAGTTTGTATTCCCAACTAATAAAACATGTCGTAGGTACCTACGTAACGTATTACAAAATTGGCGAAAATTATCTGAGTTTCTCCCAATGTGTATTTATGGGAAGAGTGATTAAAAGTACCATCCGGGCGATCAACAATTAATTCAGGGCACGTGATAGGCTGAAAAGAGTTTAACAAGTTTTCACAGCTATTTTCCTTTCGAAAACCGGGCGAAAGAATCCCGAAGCTGAAGATCATCATCATCATCATCGGTTGATCATGTAAATCAAAATGTAGCTGTAAAGTTAAAAAGAAATCCTAACCTATCAATTTTACTCAAACATGTAGGGATACAATACAATACAAGCAATCGCCAAAAGCCAATCCAAAAGGCTGCGACTGCCAAGCTTAGTGGTTTAATTACGAAGTGGGATTAACTCGGCAAATTCTGCAGGGACCACTTAAGTCTTTGCCAATCGAATGCAGAGCGCAGCAATGCAAAATAATATCATGAAGTTTCGATATAAGGTGAAGTTTAGAAGATACCGTTGGAAGCATCGGTTTATAAATAGCCAACATCGCAATTCCCATCGGTTACTTAAAATTAACAGGCGATCAGTCAGATGGCTCAATTATTAAATGCAGTAATTATGTTCCGCGATAAAGAAAGCTGTAGATATATGATGCATTAGGGAGATAAACGTGAAAATTGTGGCAACTACGGGAAAAAAATAAATAGATCCCGCAAACTTGCTAGTTCAGCAATCAGTAGTCTTGGCGAACTTCATGTTGATGTCGTGGACGTGAATAAGGTCGACGTAGATCAACGGGAAGGTTCACTTCATGGCGAGCTATAAGTATTCATTCACAGCAATCTTCCCGCGGTCTTCTTCTGTGAGACCGTGAAATTGCGTCACACGGCTACTGAATGATTTTATTCTCGCACACTTGTACGTAGGCTCAATCAACAAAAATTGTGGCGAAATAAAATTAACCTGAATTTCTCAATACTATTCAGTGTGTATTCAGCTTGTAACTATTCGATGAACAGACGAAACGGGGCCCATATAATTATAGAGTACCTACTTTTAAATGAAATGTACCTATTTAGATGACACAATAAATAAATACTGAATACTGAATACTGAAACAGATGTTATTTACAATCATTTATTGAACAAGGTGACATTATATTAGCTGATTATATTTTAGGGAATGATGGAACCGCCGTAATTATGAACAACTTTCTCCAGGGGCACTATAGGGGAGCTTGATAACTTCTGACAGTCGGGTTGGCCACTGTCCCGACACCCCCTCCACCAACCCGCACTGAGCCAGCGTGGTGGAATATGGCTCTACCTTACTCCTATCCGGGTAATAACCTGTGCCTTTCGGTGGGGAAATCAATGGGCTATCTACATTTACTGTACTTCAACATATTTTGGGGAATGATAGATGATAGTACCCATATTTATGAACAACTGACGACCTCTGTGGCGTAGCGGTTGTTCATCTGCCTACCATGCGAGAGGTCCCGGGTTCGAATCCCGGCTGGGGACAAAAAAAAACAGCCCCCAGGTCTTGGATGTTTACATGTTTATGATGTTGCTGTTTCTGGTACCCACGACACAGGGTATCCTAGTGTGGGGCCAGAAGCAATGTATGTGCCTGTATGTTAAAAAAAATACCACACACCTTCAACCGATGCTGATTAGCTCATTCTTCATAATGGCTTTCTCAGAACACACCTACACCAGATAAATCTAACTCGATATTTCTCTCGATACTTCACCACCAGTTTGGGTTTCCTACCGTGTCTATAACTATTCGTATTTGCAACTTGAAACAGAATAATCTATTCTGTAACCCAACTCTCCACTTTTCCATGATAAAAGAGGTGATACTACTTACCCATGATAGAACAGCAATGACGCCAGGAAGAAGACGCAAGCAAGCACATCCGCCCGCCCCACCAGCCCCGCCACCTGAAACAAGAAATAACATCCCAATAAATATAAAAGTAACTGCCACTGTTGACATAATACCGCCCAAAAACAATAACCTGAGCGAGAAAACACCAATCAACATTAATATTGTCTGAACATTTAATCTGCAGACACATTAGGGCCGTATCGAGCAATTAAGAGGCCCTAAGTACATTAGGATTTCGTTTATTCGCGCTTAACGAAGGCCCTTCTCTTTTAGCTGGCATTAGGGGAATAATCGTAACGGCGCACGCCCCTTAACTGAGATTAAACAACGGTTTACAGAATTGCAATGGGTGGACCGTCTTGTCGCTAGATTGTAATGGCCGATCGGAAAGGACATTTTTGCACGTCGTTGTCGGGATTGCTGAGTCTTTCAGGACTGAGATTTGGGTCGATGCCTGACATGACAGCCGTTTCCCTGATTTGAGCAGATAGGGGCCTCGATATATACGAGGTAAAGATTTCCTGGCCTACGCAATGGTAAAATCGTGAGAGCGTGCAACAAAATAATGCTTCGGTAATAAATAATACCGAGCGACTGTACTCATAATAAGCCATACGACTAAATAAATGCTTCGGTTGTTTTTTTTTAATCGCTCAAATTTTAATAACAAAAATTACGTTGTTACGACGTAAGTACTCTGGGTAATCATACTCGTGGTTCATTACTTTTTATGAACACTTCAAAACTCAGGCATCTCATTTCAGTCGGCGCTCGCTAAAAAGAGCTCTATATCGCGACCAATGCGCACACTCAGCTATTTAATTTAAGAACCCTATACTTCTTTATATTTAGTATGCCTTAAAATCACGACATCATTGTTGCCAGTTTCCTCTTCGTTCCGGTGTTGCCATTTATTCTGATTGCGCTAATTAATTTCTCCGCTCGCTGGATCTACCAGCGACGACAGTTGCATAAATTATTGTCGTATTGTTCTTCGAATTAATATAGTTATATTATTGTGTTGATGAATTTTAAAAAAACTACAGAATGATTCACCTTAAATGTTATATGATCCATATCTTGTGTTCAAGATGGCTTATAAATCAACTTATTATGAAAGCAACAAAGTCTTTGCTCTGGAGTAGAATTCTATTGAAAAATAAAGACTTTTATAGTTTTTTCATATCTTGTAGAACCGCAGTAATCTGTTTTCTGGTTGCGTCGTCATGCCTATCCTGAGAATGACAAAGCAAAGAGAATCAAAGCTAAAGCACGTCCAATCTTAACAAGCCAGCGGGAAACTTCATTTTCTTTCACGCCTACACGGCTTACAAAGTTTCCGTTAAACCCAACAATTGTTTCACGAGATAGGAGACGTCCTTCATAAAATGTTGGGATCCAATGGGATCCAATCAGTGGAGCCTTTGTACAAGGGGCGAGCCAAAACGAAGGGACTTTGTAGCAAAACGGTGAACTTAAGAAATTTGACTTATAGCACTATATGCTTATAGGTAGTGCCGGTTCCAGGATTGTCGTTTAGAGGCAGAGAGGGATGGAAGCTAGACTGGATATTTAATAATACTTAGATTAGATTATTTTGCAATGGGGGAGGGGGCATGAGCCCCCTAGCATCCCTCAGATCCGCTACTGCTTGTAGGTAAAATTTATAGCATCGGACAAGTTTTCGAATTAAAACCACGGCACTGAGACAATCGCTCTCTAATAGGAAAAGTTGAACACGATTGCCTTCCAATATTGCATCTCGGTAATTTATTTTCGTCCGTTCGGTGTTTGCGACCTTTATTTACGGGCGCAGCATAGCGAAATTGCTTTTGTTGCACAAAGTAATATGGCACAGTCAAAGACCAGGATTCGGTTCGGCCAATAATTACAGTCTTCACAAAATAAAAGGCCCTTTTTGACAGTTCACGCCCATGAAGTTTTAACCCCTAACGCGTAGGTAATAGAAGCGGTTTTCCTAGGTGCAACTTTTACGCTTTGCTTGTACGCACCAGTTGGCTTTTACTACCTACGCATTAGGGGTTAAAACTTCATGGGAGTGAACTGTCTAAACGGGCTTTTTATTTTGTGAAGACTTTAGAACGTTTTCTATCGATGCTTTGGTTTACCATTTTGTTTATCGATTCCTTCGTATTACTTCAGCAATCATAATATGTTTTTTTTATTTAGCCTATATCATCCCACTGCTGGGCAAAGGCCTCTCTTCCCCATTTAGATAATAAAAATAGCACACTGCTTCTCAGTGATTCCCACTGAACAATTGTTTGTTAAAAACCATCAGCTGCCATTTTCTGCAGAAATATTTGCGTGTAAGCGCGAGGTGACGTAATTACAGCTATAAGCCTAAGCTGAGAAGAAGGGGAAAGCTAAAGTGCCTTTTTAAACGACTTCACAAAAGGAGGAGGTTTACAATTCGTCGGGTTTTTTTTTAATGTATGTACACCGATTACGCCTAGACGGATGAAACGATTTGGAAAAATATTTTTTTCTTGCAAAGTGTTTCCCTTCCTATTGGTCCCATTGACACCAGGTTAGGATCTAATGATGGGATCCTGGAGAAATCAAGGGAACTCTTCAAATATTATAGGCAGACCTATAGTGATTTTTGTGTTTTTCTAATAACTCGTGCAAATGCACATGGTAAGCATAATATTGTGATGTGAAACTGATAATGATGAAGACCATACATGGCCACCAGAATTGCTCAATACTACGTACAAATACAATCTACTATGCGTGGCTGACGGGCAACGCATAGCCTAAACCGGTGGACCTAGAGCCATGAAACTTTGTACAGGGGTTCCTTATGTAGCGTAGGGTAGCACTAAGATGGGATTTGACGAAATTAATTCCCCAAGGGGGGGGGGATAGGGGGTTACAGCTTGTATTAAACTCAAAAAGCACTTGACATTGGTTTCTAAACAAATAGGGTTTGTAGAAGTCGTTTTTTTTTTTAAGTTTTACTTTTTGTTTCAATTATCACATACCGGTTGCCGGGTAGTCGGGTAGCCGATGCCGGCTATCCGCTGTGATGTATATGGCCAATATGGCCATGTAAGCGGTGCCTACCGTGGTTGGTCAAGCCACACTGCCTGCGACTAAATAATTAACGCTCTAAGATACTACGTCAAACCACGTGGCGTTAGTTGGACCCATTCGTCGAATTTGGTAATAGATTATGTCAAAGATACCTGGATAAACCACAGGGCGTTGGTTAGACCCGTTTAATTGAATCTATATTGTATTCATAAACTGGTACCTGGACATAAAGCTATGTTTTTAAAATACCGTTGCTAGAATAGAAATTACATAGATAAATTTAAAATAGTCGTACAAAATGCAAGCTTATCTCAAGAGGCGATGTGTAAGATAGGATAATTTAAAATTACTGAAGATGAGCTGAAGCTTCCACTCGCACTGTAAAATGGGTCCTGGCAGAATTACCAGCGTTGCAGTTATCTGCAATACATGCTGAAGGCCAGGTCCTATTCACTATGGAATATGCACATGTATAGTTTCTTTCTATATTTTTTAAGTTTTGTAAGAATCTTTATTGTATTTGTGTGTATTCTTACAGTGAATAAATGAATTATATATCTATCTATCTATCAATAGCCCATTGTCTTTTCTTTTCCATAGGGTTTGTCAAATATGTATGTACATGTAACTGAGCTATTTTCCGGGTTATGGATAATCCAAATTGAACAATTCCTACGGAAGACTACTAAAATGCTCATGCTAAAACGTTGTCGTTGGAATTCACAGTTGAGGAATACTGTATGTAATTAAGTGCTGTAGAGTGATTTGTCTCTTTATAATTATCGGAGGGAAAAAGACAGTTTCAATAAACATGACATCATCTGCGCACTGCATGTGAACTCTTATCAGACGATTTGCCTACCACAAGAGCTGCTAAGCCTATACTTAACTTCTTTTATAGCCCAGCAACAAACAAAATGCAATGTGCAATATCAAAGTACTTCCTACGAGTATAGTATATAGGGGACCATAAACTTGAGAACAAGTTTCGGGACTAGTTCCAAATGGATTCCCGCCATAATTGCTGAAATAATGGCGCGCGACGCCGCCGCCGCCGCTGCAACCGCATCGCGGGAAGTCTCGTAAATCTTGTTTAAAAATATTTCCTGAAACTGTTTCAGTGCTGCTAACAATGTAATACCTGAAAATAGTGCCGAACAATATCAATGGCATGTGATTTTCGATTAGACTTAGGTCCAACATAAGTAAATACTGGTATATGTATCTATATGTACAATTGGTATGTCTGTAGATTAATCGCCAAGAAGAAATAGGGACCATTTCCAGCCTAAATATCTATTACCTTGATGATAAACTATTTATCAGACGAGAGAACCGTTCTTTTACGAGGCATTACTAGAGTGAACCGCACCCCGTAAGAGACATAAAAATTTCATAGCGTACTCTTCAGGCTATCTCGTATATAACCTTGGTAACCTTTGACCTGCCTATGCAGAAGATAAAGCCTATTACAGAGTTTCACCAGTTTAGCATACTTTATCTTTGTACTAAAAATATAATACATATTTATAATATATGGAAACCATTTATGTCCCTGCCTACTCATCATGCTGACTCAGTGCGGGTTGATGGAGGAGTGGTGATAGCAGGGAGCACTTATCCAGTGGAGAGCGCATAGATACATTTTCCTTTGAAACACAACTCACCAATTTACGGGCGGCGGGGGACGAGGTAAGAGAGCTGTTTGGTCTGGTCGAAACTGTCTGGCGGCCCGTCATCGTATATAGGTTGCGTATGCGAACGTTTGGTGAATACAATAAACGTTTAGCGAGCCACATGCCACCGCAGGCGCAGTCAATTTGATATATAGTCTCTGGGTGATAGATACGACTACTACTACTTACTACTCCCAAGTAGCGATATTAGCCGAAACACGGAACGATCACTCATCAGTAAATGGTCAACATCGGAACATACGGATCGACTGACATCTCCTGTAAGAAGCATGCAAGCAAGCGTTAAACCCACTAGACCAAAATATAGCACATAATGGTCAGGAGTTCAGGGCAAAAATGGAAACCTCATTTGTACTTAGATGTATGTATGTAGACGTTCTCTTTGTAATAGACCTATTAGGTGTTTATCTATAAACGTCCGACTCAAATCAAAAACCAACAACGGCGTCTTCCATTCATTCATTTGTAGGCTTACCCTCAATTTTATTAAAAGGAATATCGATTGGGGCTTACTTTGTTAGGAGTTTTAGAAAGAACGACAGGTAAGAGAAGTGCAAAATTGTGTCACGTCGCGATATCGTCGATCGAAACGAAATATTTAAGGAGATCTGTTTAAGCTATTTGGATTCTTCTTTAAATTAATGGCTGTTGACGTCGAGGGAAATACTTTTGTTTACCTTGGAAGAGATCAATTGCGGTGTGATAGCCCTTAAATGTTTTTTTCTCTTTATTCATAATAGCATTTTTTGCAGCAGGGAAAATCGGAGCTCTTACCACTTGTTCTGTGTAGATTTTTGACAAATGTTTAAATACTTCAAAAGTGTTTTTAATAAAATGCATAATTATAAAAAAGCCACTCATAAAAGGCTGCTTTTTCAAAGAACTGGGTCTTTTGTGGACGTTGGACGAGGTATGATCTTTCTCAAAAAAAATGAAAATGATCAGAGATGACTACAAAAGAGCACCTAATTTATTGTATATTCATAGGAGTATGTACCAGTTGTACGAACCTATGCAGCAAACAAAGCCTCAGCAGCTTAATTTTCTCGAAAGCCCGACACACGATGTCTGCTGCTCCCAATTTTAATGTATGAACAAAAGTTTGCCCTCAGCAGATTTGTGCAAACTACCTCGCTGAAACTGTTAGCAGGAGTTGAACGAAGTTCGTCTAAAACGAGTTGACACGATCTCCCATCACAGAGTTGGTGAGTTTCCATGTTCGTGCACACATCAATCTTGCTTTCCATGCAGAAATTATATCAGTTGAATGGATTTGTCAGAATCGAACTGCATTGCAAAACTTATACCTTTTAGTATAGTAAGTTTAATATGGTAATTTGACCTGATTTATTGAACATGGGTTATCATATCAGGGTATTCAGGGTGGGTCCGCAATTTGTATAACGAATTATCGATTCCAGGCTCAGTAGTATAGGTACCCTATCTTTAAGATTCGGCTTAAGACCGGAAGGTATACAGAGGGCGGGTGTAAAATGCAATATGCCTGCATGTTATGTCATGGTCTAAGATCCGAGAGAGCTCGACCTTCACCCATCTGTTACTGCGATGAAATTTGGTTTTTATCAAATTTTGTATGCTATAAAATACATCGCAAGTTGTTTGCCTAGCAAAATTCTGGCAAGGCTATGATTAATTAATTAACGGTCAAGTGCGAGTAATACTACCGCGTTAAGGGTTCCGATCACACTTATAGATCTCTCGTATCGTAACTGGTGCAATCAAGTAACTACATAAAAATACAAGTATGATGTCATCCATGTGAACAAAATTACGGCATATACAGTCGTAGCGTTAGATTGCGTTGACCTAGAAAGTTGATTTTTTCACAGCTTTAAGGGACCATTTCAGTCTTGCCAGGATTTTGCTAGGAAACCCACTCGCAATGTATTTTCTAGCATACAAAATAAGATAAAAACCAAGTTTCATCGCAGTAACAGATGGGTGAAGGTCGAACTCTCTTCGGATCTTAGGATATCACATAAGCGGCCCACGCTGCTGTTGTGTCAGAGTTGCGGCCATTTGACAACATTGAGTACCGCCCCGCCACCGCTCCGCCGCCGCGACCGCCCCACCACAAACCCGCCACTGCCCCGCCACAAACCCGCCACTGCCCCGCCACCGCCCCGCCCCACCGCCCCGGTTTCGACACGCCCCGCCGCCGGAGGTGATCCTAAGTTTTTAATCTGATATGGGACCACAACAAGAACTGGTGTGAATCGGCCTAGGAGCGAGATGCATGGAAACGGGGAAGAGAGGTCTTTGCCCAGCAGTGGGATGCTATAGGCTAATCATAATAAATTTATTTTCATTCGATGTACACTACAGCCTTGAGACGATAATCATGTCTTTGCTCCATCCCTAAGCCCACAACTTCCGAACGGGCGGTATTATACAAAAATATTAATATTATATTGACGTTGACTAAGTAATATGTATGATTTTATGGTCAATATTTTTTTTGAACTGAACTGAACTGTCACTGCCACGTAGCATACAATTAATTAAGATTTCTGCGTTCATGCGTAAACTCGGCAGCGGAAATCGATGCACCACATAACACACTAATTACAACTCTGGCTTCTCCATTGTCGGATACAATCTCGATTAACATCGGGAAAGTGGCCATTAAATGATTTTTACGCGTTGTACCGAAGTGCTATCTTTCGCGGCCTAAGCGCTATCCCAGAGGACGTAAACTTTTGATGGCAAATGTATGAAATATTGTCTCTTAACCCCTGATCTGGCGAGCAATCAAGCTAATGCTTTTGAGACAATAGCGTGTCATCCAGGCATTTGAGCAGATGAGATTTCGAAGAACTGCTTTTCAATAAACGGATGTGATATTTGCGAAACGGTGTGCGGAATAATATATTTAAATTGGTAGGTGGGTATTCAGTTATTTAATTAATGTGTGAATGAACCTATTTATTTAAGTATTTTTAACCGATTTCAAAAAAGGAGGAGGTTATCAATTCGGTTGTATGTGTTTTTGTGCGTAACATAAAATGTAGGTACCTAAAAATACTGTAAGTACTATATAAATCAAATTTAATTTTCATGCATACACATGCCTTTCGTATTGCGTCGCAAAAGTTAATATGCGGATGTGGCCTGGTAAATACAAGAGATGGAACACATACTGATTCTATACTGAAAATCCAACTTGATTGTATGGATCCCGATAAAAGTCAAACTACTGGACCAATTTGAATAGGTATATATTTTTGACATCGACGCGAAATTTTGTCTTCTTTGATTTACTCATACACATCTTTTAACATACCAATACGGTTTTCGTATTTTTTTTTCAAAAACCTGAACCAAGAGCCAGAATTCCGCAGTTTTTCGGGCACCATGGGAGCAGCACAAGGTATTGTATACATGTATACATGCGCGTTTGCGATATTTGATGTTGATATAATGATTGGCCTATTTCTTTGTTCCTTCTCCTTTTAAGTCATTTCTATTCAGAATCACGAACTCTTCTCAATCTCAACCGTATGGAGAATAAAAGTGTCCCGAAAATTCTATTTATATTTTTGTTTCCACTTATTCACTATCTTACAAATCATCTGGACAATCGTGACGAAATAGGAAAACATAAATTGGGACACTTTTTTTCCGTAGGGGTAAGAACGTAGACAGAGAAGAATAACTCGTGATTCTGAATAGAAATGACGTAAAATTTGTTGAAAAAGAGACTTTTTCAAAAAAGGTCCTATTAAAAAAAACGCTAAATAGTTTCTAAGAAATTATAATCTAAGGCTGCTTGTGGGTTCTTCAAATGTTTCTTCGTTAATACAAGTAATAAATACACTAAAAATATTGTATTGTAAATAGATCCCTGCGGCAGTGGACGGTGCACGCAGCCTCGCGGCATACAAACGTCCTGAAAATACACCCCTCCCGTACCGCCCCCTACCGCAGGAGCAGGCTCAGTCAAAATATGCTAGTATTTTTTCGCAATCAACCCATGTGAGGAAACTTGATGCCTGTGTTCTTCAGGTTGTCTGCTATCCACTCGTCCGCTTCCGCCGTCATCTGGGCGTCAAAGTACTCGCGCCATCCGCCACTGCCACCTACAAGCAGCCAAACTAATAAATATACGCACCACAGTAACGCTAAGGCGTGGTTCACACGGCATAGTCCTGCACGTTTTTTTTGCAGTATACTTCTTAACGTTAAGACGTATACTGCAAAAAAACGTCCAGGACTATGCCGTATGAACCACGCCTTAGTCTGTAGACGCAATAATCTACTTCCAGGCAAATCAAAAAATCCCATCAATGGCACAGCTTGATTACAAGTAAATTAGTTCGGAAGTATCTTCCAATTTATACATTGTATTGTATTCGCGTTTCCGGTATGCTTGATTCTGTTAATCCGTTAAATGTCGGTTATCATAATATATCAATTAAATTTTGACTTTTTACTATTGTTTACACTAACGAGAGGTAAAGATTCGGAACTCAGGAAGGCAGTTTGGCCATTTGGGGCTAGTCTTAAAGTTCCTAAGACATTTTTTATTAATTTCGTAATACCTTTTCTAATAAATTGTAGCTCTCCCGGAATGCAATATTCTTTCCGACATTCGGAGTTTACCGATTTATTTTTTCTGAAGCTGTTGATATTCAAATGATCGCACAAATGTTCAATTTGCTTTTCCGAGTATTCCTTGCCCAGGAATTTTGATACACGACGTAACTCCGATGCCATGTCCTATAAAAAAAAAACATTGTACTTTTGCACCTGCAGATTAAACACATTAGAAGGCATTCGGGGTACCTACTCGTATCTACTAAGCATTGATTGACATCCTATAACCTCTCATTGACCTACATTCCCATTTCTCATCATTTCTCAACATCCCTCATCAGCTCTGCACCGTGGACGACCAGAGGACCTGGCGTCCACAAGCTCCATGTTAAGTCTCACTGCAAACTTTAGGTGAATTCACATTTCAATTCCGATCCCTGCTTATTAGTTGGATTGGCGACTAGCCCGAGACCCCTCCATCAACTCGCACTGAGGCAGCGTGGTAGAGTACGGCTCAAACTTACTAGTAAGTATCTGTATTGAGGCTCGATAGATAATACCTTAGTCAGATCCTCGTAAAAGATAAACATCATGTTAGGGTCATGCCTCAGTGCCCAAGCCTCTTTCAGGTGTTGCCAGAACGGAGCAAAGCCAACTGTGAATACATAATTTTGTATTATAGAACCTTTAATAAATTAATTAAATGAAGAGCTATTTGTATATGTGCTTAAAATACATCATAGGATATCTGTTTAAACTTACTTAAGTCTCTCTTAAAATAATTCCAATACCGTTTGAAGTCTCCTGTGTACGCTTGAACACGAAATAGTCTGTTATGGTGGTAGAACGAGACAGCGACATCTCGCGGGTCTCTGGCTACGTAAATTGTTCTAGCTGTACTCAGCAGAGTGGGCGGTAGTAGGGACATCGGCAGATGGGTCTTTATAAAACGTGGCGACTGATTCGCAGTAAGCCGCATCAAGGCATCGTCATAGTACCCTGCAACGTTTCATGTGCTAAAAATATGAAATGTTCGTTGGTAGTATTTATTTAAAGGTGAAGAAGCTCTACTTCTCTTTAAACAATGTATTTTACCCTTCGAGTCGTCTTCGTATTCTTTCTTTGTTTCAGGATGCAACAAGATTGAAGATCTGAAAATAGTATGGTTCATATCTTTTAAGTTTTTATCTAAACTATTAGTATATAATAAAGTAGCTGTATAATAAAATACCTACTATTTCATACTTTTTTTAGGCTACAAAAGTGTGTCAAACGATCCGCCTGTCAGCAGAATATATCTCTCATGAAGATAAGTAAAGAGTGGAAACAATTAATGTGTAATATTTGTTGATTCCACAGTACAAATTAACAATACTCAATTTAAACAATACAACAAATTAAACGATTTTTCGCGGGATTTTTTTTCATGTACGGATCCTTTAGTGTGTGAGTCCGGCTTGCACTACCTAGTTCAATTAATTTTAACTTTAAAAATCTGTCTAGCTAGTGCAAATATTAACAAATAAACTAAATAACATTAACTTACTCTAAAAATGGGAAACGTTCATGTAAATACGTTTTTGCCTTTTCATAATCAAGATTATTCGCTATCATCCAAACTAGTTCTTGGGTTAACGTGGTTCCTAAAATAAAATAAAATGTATCGATACATATGCAATGGTAAAAAGATTTTGGTAAATTGCTTTTTAAAATAACTGTTAAGAAGATAAACGTTACTCAAGTGTGAGTACTGACTAGCTCGTTTACGCCATTCGGCACTGAGCGCTTATGATGTTGATGACAGCTCCATAATGAATTTACATGGAGTTGTCAAACTATGGAGTTGTCAAAGTCATTCAGAAAATAGTGTTGACTCCCGTGCGAAGTTGAACGACGAAGGCCTAGCCTACGAATACCTGATCGTGGATAAGAGGCAACGAACACGTCACTAGATCTCAATGACATGTTGTAGTATATGTTGGCCATATCCCTGTATCGTGCAGGGAGGAAGTAGCCATGTGGACCAACTTGTACGAATCCGGACTTCTGGCCTGAAAGTATTAATGAGTAAGAAATACATATAGAATCAACTTTTAAATGTGAGAAGCTACTGCTTTGGCCTAAAAAGTAAAACGGAAGTGGAGCTTTATTCTCGAGTCATCGATAAAATGTATACTTCCAAAAAAAACCTTCGAAATAATCATAATTATGAGAATATAGTATAGTAAAATTTCTATATCTTTCGTTTTCAGTAATCTAAAACTCACCAGGAAAAAAAACTTTCAGCTCAGCTTTCAGTTTCGGATCGACGTCAATAATTTTGAAAGGAAAGTAATTAGCCACATCCATGATTTAATTGATGACTAAAAAAAAATATTTGGCAGATGTTTTTCAGGCCCAGTAAAAGTCTTAACTAAATTATTTATATCTGCCCCATCCAAAGACAACAATACAACTGGTGTTATCTTTTAAGGTAAATGTTCATATTATTGCTGTACTAATGAAAAACAGTATTTTTAGGGTTCCGATCCTTAAATGAAAAAAAAGAACCCTTTCTTATACAATCACTTTCTTGTCAGTCCGTCCGTCTGTCTGTCTGTCAAGACATTTTATATCGGGAACGCGTGGACGTTTCAAGCTGAAATGTATATCAATTTCTCAAGTCTGTGGTCCCCTATGGCTGTGAAAAAATCAACCATCTAGGTCAACGTATCGAACGCTACGAATTTCTGTCTTTCTACAAAAATATGTATAATTTGGTTTATGTTAACCAAATCACATATTTTTGCAGGACGATATTATACTTTAGTTTTTTATGAAACCTTATTACACCAGTTACGCTCTCCAAGTTTGATCGGAACTCCTTGGTCCTACTCGCACTTGTTTAATTCGCAAGTGAGTTACTTAAAGTATTATTTTTTATATTACAATTCTCCATATTTTAGCTCACCACATATATAGCTACTGAGCTATTTCCTACCTATATTACTTCCTACATAGCTACTTCCTATATTATAGGGTACTTCTCGTAGGTCTACAACCATGTAATTTGACACGAAACAAGGTCTTAAAGTACAAGTAAAGAGAAAAATCTGAAAACTGCACTGTCTTTCTGCAAAACTATTTAAGGCGAGGTATGAATAATTATATAAATAAATAATTAATAAATAATAAAGTGAGAAGCGAATACAAATCGGGAATAGGAACAAGTGGGATGGCAATTGTGCGCTTGCATCTAATCTGAATCAACGTAAGCGCCAAAACGGAAAACAACATAAAAAAGTAAGCTATTTCAGGGAAATACATTTCAATCTTCAAATCGCTAATAACAATAATTCCCCATATATTACAATTAATAGAAATATCATATTTACTACTACTGCGGTATAATAGGAAAAATATTGGAAAAAAAGGTTGCCTTTGGATTTATTTTCTATCGAGAAAATTTTATCCAAACACGTTTTCCATCATGAAAACCCTAGATTATATAGTCAAATTACATAAACCAGAAATTGATTACGATTTAAAGAGTATTTCCTGAAATATACATAAAAAAGCACCCCTAATTTTGTTTACATATATATGAAATAACACTTTTTTATATATAAACCTAATTAAACCAGTTACGAGGTAATCAATCTCAAAGAGTGATCTGAAGCCTTGGTCTGCGAGTCCTACTCGCACATGACCGTTTATTGTTTTTATATATCCTAAAGGCCCTCGGCATTTACCTCATCCTTTATTAGTTCTCTCATAGTTAATCACTTAATCATATTTCTGTATTTGTTATTTTTGAAGTTGCTAACACTTGTTTAAACAATAGGTATGTATTTCCTATTATTCAGGTATTCAATAGTGTCGAAGTAGCTATTTAGGTAAGCTATTCCCCTTACTTTTATAATAAACGGTCAAGCGCGAGTAGGATTCCCGCACCAAGGGTTCTGATCACTATAGGTCCTTTTCTGCTCAGCTTTTTGCTCTAAGTGACCGATAGCTTGAACTCACAGGCTTGTAGTCTATTAAATTAAAAACATTTACATACAGGCACATACATTGCTTCTGGCTCCACACCAGGATACCCTGTGTCGTGGGAACCAGAAACAGCCACATCACAAACATGTAAACATCCCAGAGTTGGGTTTTTTTTGTCCCTAACCGGGATTCGAATCCGGGATCTCTCGCATGGTAGGCAGATGCACAACCTCTACGCCACAGAGGTCGTCAAATGCTATATTATATAATTATGTATATTCAACATGCAATTTGTGTTACGTCTTCACGAATAAAAGAAGAGTTATTGAAATGTATTTGTTTACTTCTTTCTTTACTACAAAGAATAAAAGACTGAAGAAAATAGATAGATATAGATAATAGATCCTGGTCGAAAAGGCTTACTATAGTGTGCAGGAGTTCTTAGATGATATATTGGCAATGCATTAAAATAAATTAATATTGAATAATGATTGCGACATGTACTATAATAATTCATTTCTTATATAACTATACTGTACTAAAATAATAATTGTAATAATAATGTAATTTTGCTAATTTATTTAATTACATATGTAATATAAATTTTGCATGTCTACATGGCAGAATATAGCGAAACTCTGTGTGATATTTTATGTGTAAGAACTGATGTAAACTTATATTCATACAAATAAATAATACTTTACTTTACTTTACTTTAATAAATATTGCTTTTTAATAAAGTCATTCATTCAAATCAAATCATTGTATTTTTTAGCATTTCAACCCATGTGAGGAAACTTGATGCCTGTGTTCTTCAGGTTGTCTGCTATCCACTCGTCCGCTTCCGCCGTCATCTGGGCGTCAAAGTACTCGCGCCATCCGCCACTGCCACCTACAAGCAGACAAACTAATAAATATGCGTCAGTACCGATAAGTCTACGAAATAATGATTTTTCAGGCCATTTAAAAATACTTAGGATTAAGTATAGATATAGTGAAAAACACGTTAAAAAACACAATTGTCTTATAAAGTGACCAAATACTTGGTTTTAATAAATCAGTGACCAAATAGTGTCAAGTGAGAAAATACTTGGAACCTACACACTATAAGCTACTCTATGCTACATACAATACATCAAAAACTCAAACGAAACAACCAAATATTTATGAATGCTATCTACGCAAAAGGTTTGGAAACAACTTTCATCTGAGCCACAGATCAAAAACTTAACTTAACTTTCATCTGAGGATTCTCAAATAAAATAACCGGCCAAGTGCGAGTAGGAATCGCGCACCAAGGGTTCCGATCACATTTGGAGAGCGTAACACGTGTAATAAGGTTTCCACATAAAAAACTAAAGTGTGATGTCATCCATGGAAACCAAATTAAATATTTTTTTAGAAAGACAGAAATTTGCAGTTTTCAATATTAATTTCAACTTTATACCAGTTCAGTTCAGTTCAGTTCAAAAATTTTATTGACCATAAAATCATACATATTACTTAGTCAACGTCAATATAATATTAATATTTTTGTATACTACCGCCCGTTCGGAAGTTGTGGGCTTAGGGATGGAGCAAAGAAGGGCAAGAAACCTCCCCCGTACCTCTTTTAAAGTATCAGAGCCTTAAAAATACAATGTTATGTATTTCTACTTAAGTCTAAGGAAATACACCGAGGAGAGACGTACTGACTCAGTCCATCGCCCCTCTTTGGATTTCTGTGCGCTGAGATGGTAAAGACCATGCAGTTTTGTCATCTAAATATTCTTTTACACTGTAATATGACTTCTTCAATAGGCCATTTTTGACATAGTTTTTGAACCTCCTTTCTGGTAGGTCCGTTGCTTCATTAGGTATTTTATTATAAAAACTAACACATACTCCCATAAAAGAGTGAGCAACCTTACTGAGTCTGAACGCGGGCATAGCAATCTTATTTCTATTTCTAGTGTTAATACTATGATTATGACCTAAAGTCTTAAATAAACCTATGTTTTTTCTGGTATACATGATATTTTCATAAATGTATTGACAGGTAACAGTAAGTATATTGATATTTTTGAATTTGTCCCTTAGTGATTGCCTAGCATCTAGTTGATAGATAGCCCGAATGGCCCTTTTTTGTAAGACAAATATTGTGTTTATATCTGCCGCTCTCCCCCAAAGCAGTATTCCGTAAGACATAATACTATGGAAATAACTAAAGTAAACCAATCTGGCAGTTCCTACATCTGTGATGTGTCTGATTTGCCTGACCGCATAAGCAGCTGAGCTAAGTCTTCGTGAGAGACTAGTTACATGAGGACCCCATTGAAGTTTCGAGTCTATAGTGATTCCAAGGAAAATTGTTTCTTCAACGAGGTCTAGTCTTTCCGTTCCTATGCTTACACTCGTGTCCACCTGCCGCACATTCGGTAAACAGAATTTGATACATTTTGTCTTCTTCGAGTTTAATAAAAGGTTGTTTACATTAAACCAACTTAACACATGAGAGAGCGTACTATTTGCATCGTCTAGAATTTCTTGTTGTCTTTTCACCTTAAAGATAATGGATGTGTCATCAGCAAATAGTACAATCTGAGTCATTTTCTCCACCATATACGGCAGGTCATTCACGTAAACTAAGAAAAGGAACGGACCCAGAATAGAGCCTTGGGGGACACCAATATTCATATGCGTCCCGGTAGACTTATTTCTATTTATATCTACTTTTAGTACTCTGTCTCCAAGATATGATTCCATTAATTTTAAAGCATTGTCTTTAATACCATAGTGTTGCAGTTTGAGCAGAAGGGTTTGATGATCCACACAGTCAAAGGCCTTGGAAAGATCACAGAATACACCAACAGCATCCTGTGATCCCTCCCACGCACTATAGATGTGTTGTACTAGTGCTACTCCGGCGTCAGTTGTTGATCTGCCTTTAGTGAAACCAAATTGTTTTTTGTGGAGTAGCCCTGATGCGTTAAAGTGAGATTGTAGTTGATTCAGTATCACCTTTTCAAACACTTTGCTCAACACTGGCAAAACAGATACAGGTCTGAAGTTCGCAGGGTCTTCCTTGCTACCGGATTTGAAAAGTGGTATTAATCTGCTCATTTTCATGAGGTCAGGAAAAACACCTTCTGCTATACAACTATTGAACATGATTGCCATGTACGGAGCAATCACATCAATTACCGATTTAACTACTTTAACCGACATGCCCCATAGATCTTCAGTCTTTTTAACGTTTAGAAGTTTGAATGTTTTAAATATAGTTAGAGAGTCTATTGGTTTGAAGTTGAAGCCACTCTTGTGTTGGGGAACATTTTCAACCAAGTAATCTAGAGATTTTTCAGAAGAGGATGGTAGTGCTTCTGTTGTTATTATGGGTATAGTACTGAAGAACTTTTCAAATGCGTTAGCAACGTCCTCGTTAGATGAGAGTAATTTACCATTAACTTTTAAATTAAAACTAGATTCACTACACCTGACCTTGCCTGTCTCTTTTTTAATAATGTTCCATATAGTTTTAATTTTGTCACCCGAAACTGTAATTTGATTTTTTAAATATAAGCATTTGGCTTTATGACATTCTTTCCTAAAATTATTAGAACAATTTTTGACAAGGGTGACAAATTCCGGACTGTGGTCATAAGATTTTTGTTCATACAATTCATATAGTTTGGACCTACTCTGTCTTAATTCCTCTGAAGCCCATTCAGAGAATTTTATTTTATTATTATTTCTCACTTCGGTCAGATTAAACACATTTTCGAATTCCGTAGATATAACTTGGAAGAAGTTGGAATATAGTGTGTTCGGATCTTCACAGTAAGGTGTTGAAGGTAGACTTGACACAAGTCTATTTCGAAATTTTTCCATCTTCTTCAAAGTCAATGGTCTACATAAAATTTTAACGGGTTTTTCCGCATTAATTTCCTCAAAAACTACCATCTGACCCGTGTGGTCTGAACTTAATGCGTTAACTATTTGTTTATCGTAGATACTACATTCACAGAAGACGTTATCTATACAGGTAGCGGAGGTAGCCGATATTCGTGTAGGCTCCAGAAAGACATTGCACATATTGAAAGACTTAAATACTGCTAAGGTCCTAGTGCGTATAGAGCGGTTTGCTTGGTCTAATAGATCTACGTTAAAGTCGCCACAAACTATGATGCGTTTGGACTTGTTTCTTGATGCCAGTTGAAGTACTTGTTCCATGACTGTCTCAAAGATTTCAAACTCTCCTTCGCCCCGCCTATACACACTAACAATTATATATTTTTCCATCTCAACACACGAGACTTCAGCATTCATCTCACTAGAGAGACTAACAACATCCTTTCGTTCTTTACACTTAAAACCATCTTTTACTAGTATTAAGGAACCACCTCGAGTTCTAGTCTGTCTATTGAAACAGCTGATTATTTTATAATTGGGTATACTGAACTGCATAGCACACTCTTGCAGCCAGTGTTCTGTCATACATAGTACGTCTATATTACTCTGTTCTAGAAACATTTCTAGTTCTAATTGTTTGCCAGAAAAGCCTTGCATATTTTGGTGCATCAATTTTAAGCCGTGCTTTCCTGTTGTCGGTTGCGGCAGTTTAAATTTGATACAAAAGTATCGTGTGTACATAGTGCCTTGTCAGTGGTGTCATGCAATGTATTAGTACGAGTACTAATCGTTACGGTGTCAACATTACATATTCTTACTTCTGTTATATTGCTTATAACAGATTCTAATATAAAAGAAGCTAATGATTTAGCAATTTCATAAATCATGTCAACATTAGAGTCATAAATGTCAAAGGTGTTATATACATTCGTGTCAAAGTAGCGTATTTTCGTACTTCGTAATGTCATGTTGTACATGTACATATTTAATTTATAGGTGGCTCTTTTTTGCCCTCTATTCATTGTATTCTTATATGGGAATGCACAAAGTACCACCTTTGTCACTTCCAAAGAAGAAAGGGCGTCGATGAGATCTATCAATGTCTGTTTGCCTACGCCTGAGCAATTTTCTACATAAATGATTATGGATGTGCTCTTTTCAAAATGTCGAGTAATAATTTTATCAGTTATTATTTTAAATGGGGCATCAGGCATACACTCATTGATGACAGATCCCACACGACAGGTTTGAAGTGCGAGTCCCATACCTAAGCCTAGCCGGTCCGAGAACATAATTGTACTGCGAGACTTTTCCCGCGAGACCTCCGGCGCCGGCGGTATCGCCGTGCACGTCGTCTCCGCTCCGCTCTGCTCCCGGCACTGGCTCTGCTGCTGGGGTGGTGGTGGTGGCGGCGGTGGCGGCGGCAGCGGCGACGGCGGCGCGTATGTGAGCTCGGTGGCGTCACTCGGGGCGAGGTGCTGCTGTAAGGGGGCAGCCTCGGACTCCGCTGGTGACGTGTCACCGGTGTCAGGTGTGATGATGGAGCGCTCTCCGGTGGTAATCTCGAAGGGAGTGGTGTTAGACTCGACCTCAGATATCGGGCAGTTCTCGTGAAGGCATCGGTGCGGTTGTCGCGTAAGCTCGAGAACTCTTTGTAAATTAGTGTTGCTGTCTGCTATTATTTTATCTAGTTCCATTATTACTTTTGCTTCGGATAGCGAGTATTTAGTAGCCATATTTTGAAGTTCTCTCTCAAGTTGCGATATTTTTAGCTCTAGATCAGTGACTATATTCTGATATTCTTCTGTTCTTTCCTGTAGCAATCTTGTTATTTCTGAATCATTAATTTTCTTATTTTCCGGAGTCTGGCAACTGTTAAGCTTCTGCAGCCGGTTTTGGGTCATGACAATAGCTTTATTTATTTTTCTGTGTTTTTTACTGTATTTTCTTGTTTTTAACAGCGGTGTAGATTTCTTATTAGTATTTGTTAGGTCTATTAATATTGGTTTTGGATGTTGAGTTGGAGTCACACTGTTTTGCCCGACGAGTTCATGGTACAGAGAAATGGTTTTTTCTGTGTCATCCTCAGCCTTTTGGTCCTTCAGCTGTTGGATAGTTTGATTCGCTTCCAGTAATTGTTGTTCAAGCGCTAGTATTCTCTGAAGGCTTGACTCATGAGTATGGTAGCACTCGTCGAGTGAGTCTAATAGATTTCTGAGCTGGTCTCTTTCCGTGCAGGCATCGGACCAATCACTATGCATCTGGCTTAGCTCGCTTTTGAGATTTTTGTTTGTGACAAGGATTTTTTCAATCTCCATTTCGCTGTCTGTTCTCTCTTGTTCATATTTAGCATTTAGTTCTCTGGAGGCCAAAAGATCTTGAAGAGCGTTGTGAAGTTGCAGGGCAATTTCAGCTTTGCGCGTTGTCATCTTGGACTCCATGCTGGAACCAATATACAGAGTGCAGCAGTATAAGGTTCTAGTGAAGAGAGTTTAATACAGGCGATTTGTGTGTGTGCTATATATTTATGGTTGTAGAACTATGGCAACCCGCACAAGTGGAAACTAAGTCTGGTTTTAAACTACAGTTATTCTTTTTAAGTATTGTCTTATAGTTCTATGATAAATTGATAACAAATCAGTCAGCCTACTAGTTAGGTGATTAGGTTAAAAATAATAATAAATAAAATGTACTTTATATTAGTTATAATTATTTAAACTAAAATTGTTTTATAAAATTATGGTCCCTAATTCTACTTGTGTAAGTATTGTTATTATCAGTACTATTCAATGTTTATTCTAATTAATCTTACTGTTGCTATTACCTACTATGCTACCTTACAAGGGATAGTCAAACTTTTATACTAGTTGCTAAGTTATTTGCAGTAATAAGGTTTCTCAACAATTCTACCAGCCGTGTAGGTGTGTCAGCTGAGATACAGTTAGTTAAACACGTGTGTACAGTTTCAGAGATCTATAGAATCATAGAACATCCTCAGGTACAGCGCATATACCAGTACAAGTTCACATTGACAATAGGTTGGCCGTTTGCCAATTTGTAGTGATACTACAGCGATATCGAGGTTTTTGTGATGTGGAATGCGTGATATTCTGATTAGATATATCTAAAATAAGTGTTGAACGTGTTCATATTGAAACAAAAGTACTCAGCTGGAAATTCCTTTGTGATTTTCAAAATCCAATAACGGTTCACTCGGCACTCGGTGGATGATGCAATCTTCTTTGTTTCGGAGAAAACTGTCCGCAAACACTTGTCCGCCTTATTTTTATTCTCTACAACTATTTTTTACTATAATAACACTATATTTATGCCCTAAATCGAATAAAATAACAAATAAAATCAGCTGCCGTTTCTTTGACAGCTGACCGGCCGGCGGGCGCGTTCCGATCCTCCATGCGTTTCTGAGAAAAAGTCTTAACAGACGGTGAGATAGACAGACCGACAGACAGACAGAAATTTACAGTTTTTGGTTTTTTCCCTTTATTTGTGCTATAAGACCTACCTTCATTCCAAATTTTATGACCCTAGGCCAACTGGAAGTAAAAGTAAAGTAAAGTAAAAGTATTTATTCAAGGAAAGAAATTTATTCAAGTTTTGATTTCCTTGCGAGTTCCACGCGAGTTCATACAAATTCAGCAAAATTATGACCTTTATAGGATCACTTTGTTGTCCGTCTGTCTGTCTGTCTTTATAACTCAAATCTGTGATCTCTTAAAGTTGTGAAAAAATTAAACTTATAGGTCAACGCAATCAAAAGATACCGCATATGTCTCAATTTTGCTGAAATTGCTTGATATTCGCAAGGGAATCAAAACCTAGAGGGTACTTCCCGTTGACCTAGAATCATGAAATTTGGTACGAAGCAAGGTCCTAAAGCACAAGTAAAGGGAAAGATCTGAAAACTGCAAATTGCTATCTTTCTAAAAAAAAAACAATTTGGTTTACATGGATGACATCACACTTTAGTTTTTTTATGTGAAAACCTAATTACACGTGTTACGGTCTCCAAGTGTGATCGGAACCCTTGGTGCGCGCGTCCTACTCGCACTTGGCCGGTTATTTCCTTTTAAGGATCGGAACCCTAAAAATGTACTCTGTGACATTGTACCTCTGCATTTTTACTCGGAACAATACCGAAGAAAATCATTTGAATTTCAAATTTAATACAATACAGGGTGACACATATAATTAGTTAACCATATTTTGGGGAATTATAGTACCCATCATTATGAAGAACTTTCCCAAATAACATAATTATGGTTTCAAACGAAAAAAATATTGGGTCTCCCATAGTAACTTGAAATCAGCTGATCGGGGCAATGTACTGGGGGACGATTTTTTTTTCATTTGCGACTATTATGTATCTTTCTTAGTGAAAGTTGTTCATAATGATGGGTACTATCTTTCCCCAAAATATGGTCAGCTAGTTACGGGGCGTGGCTAGGCCGCCGGGCAGTGATGATTTTACTGCATTCTTATCACGAATATACTATAGTAAGATGAGATATTATGCTGCCGATGTCCTTCTGACATATCGAACAATGGCTATTCTTTGACATAATTTATGAAGTCAAGGAATAATGTTGATGAGCATCTCCCATATCTCAGTCTCTTGCATCAAAGTTGTAAGTGGGCTGAATCTGGCAAGCTAATACTAATATACAAAAGCTAGCAGCCGTCCAAAAATTATTACAAAATATTATCATCGAATATCATCGTCTCAGAGTTCATTCTCAATGTTGTCTTACCTTTCCTAATAAAAGGTTGCTCCCCCGGAACAAAAAATTCTTGCAGATGATCGCAGTTGACCGATTTATTTTCCCTGAAGCTATTAATATTCAAATGTTGACACAAACGTTCAACTTGCTCTTCCGTGTATTCCTTGCCCAGGAACGTTGCTACACGGCGTATCTCCGATGCTATGTCCTGTACACACAAATGATCAAATTCTTGCTATTGCTATAAACACATTAGAAGAAAAATTCGAAGTGAGTATGTATGTATGTATGACCATTAAACATACATAAACCAGAAATCAAACTACCTTTATGCGTAAAACGTCCGCGTAGCGTAGCGGTATCTATTCACACATCGCAATAGTTGACCGAGCGAGAAAAATTGATTGGGCAAAAATTATTTCGTCTGTCTGTATGTTCTCCTCTACAGGTCGCATTTCTCAACATAGTCTCGTGGATTTTTGTGAGCAGGTTGGAAAATTAAATGGTTTTTGTTTGATGATTCAGTTTTTGGATTATTTCCAAAAAGGCGGAGGTATGGGGTTTGAAAATGTAAATAAAACCGGCCAAGTGCGAGTCAGACTCGCGCACGAAGGGTTCCGTACCATTATCTATATAATTGGAACAAAAAGTAAACTTTAGAAAAAACCGACTTCCACAAACCCTATTTGATTAGATTGAGTTTAATACAAACTGTAACCCCTTATCCCCCCCCCCCCCCCCAGGGGAATTAATTTTGTCAAATCCCATATCAGTGCTACCCCACGCTACTAAGGAACCCCTGTACAAAGTTTCATGGCTCTAGGTCCATCGGTTTAGGCTATGCGTTGCCTGCCCGTCAGCCACGCAATGTATTTGTACCTAGTATTGAGCAGATATGTGGTCTTCTTCAGCAGTTCCGCATCACAATATTATGCTTACCATGTGCATTTGCACGAGTTATTATGAAAAACACAAAAATCACTATAGGTCTAATCGGTCTAATTTTCCAAATCGGTCCATCCGTTTAGGCGCTATCGAGGCACATACATAAAAAAATAAATAAAAAAAAACAAACATCCGGACGAATTGTAAACCTCCTCCTTTGGGAAATCGGTTAAAAAAACCGCAAAAAAACACGTTAATTGTATGGGAGCCCCCTTTATATTAAATTTATTTTGTTTTTAGTATTTGTTGTTATAGCGGGAACAGAAATACGTCATCTGTGAAAATATCAACTGTCTAGCTACCACGGTTCATGAGATACGGCCTGGTGACAGACAGACGGACGGACGGATATCTTGAGATTTTAAGGTACTTTCCCTCCAGGGCCCATTCGTTTGTTCCACCCTGTATATGTGTGATCTGTAACTGTATTTTTCATGAAATACCCAAAAAGTTTTGTTCAAATTATCATCTTATGTCAGAATAACTTTGTAGCTAGTTGAAAAATAACATTTGAATTGATTCAAAGCTTGCCGCGCTTTTAAGGCCTTTAGTACCTACTAAACGCCGCCGTAAGCAGCACTGTCTACAACCTACTGGAAAACGTGAGACACCCATCTACAATTTCCGTACAATGAGGTTCACTCACTCATTATGTCAATGTCATGCAGACTGCAAAACATCATTTCAACGCACCAAAGAGTATTTAATTAAAACATCACTGGCAGCCAAACTTGAAGTGGCCAAAAGGAAAAAAATAATTTCTGTGCTCTGAGATTTGTATGAAAACAAAAGTAATTAAAAACTATTAATTTTATAATTATTTTCTAAAAGTTCTACATAATAAATAGAGACGTCGTAATTCATCAATTAATATTTAAAGTCTTTGTAGAAGTCCGGGGACGACATTGCCATATCATTTAAATTTAGTTTCATTAAAAGAAGGCTTACCTACCAAAACAAAATGGCCTTGGTATAAACTTTTCAAGCGTGTTGTGAAGACGTATCTTGTACCGAGACCACTTTCAATTTGTAATATCTCTCGTATTTCAGTATTTGTGGTTGGTGCGGCAACAGATATACACATTCTGTGAAAATTTCAGCTTTCTAGCTATTACGGTTCGTGCAGGCGGACCCGGTGACAGACGGACGGACGGACGGACGGACGGACGGACGGACGGACGGACGGACGGACGGACGGACAGCGAAGTCTCAGTAATAGGGTCCCGTTTGGCACCCTTCGGGTACGGAACCCTAAAAACACTACAGCCAAAACGGCTCAAAGGATATTAACAAATGAGGTGTCGTTGGATTTGTGGAGACCGTAAAATTGACACACATTTTATAATTTTAGATATATAGATAGATAGATAGATAGATAATCCATTTATTCACTGTAAGAATACACACAAATAAAATAAAGGTTCTTACAAAACTTAAAAAAAATAGAAAGAAACTATAGATGTGCATATTCCACAGTGAATAGGCCCTGGCTCAGCATGTGTTGCAGATAACTGCAACGCTGGTAATTCTGCCAGGACCCAAAGTTTAGTAAAAAGTTAATAGGTTGTGTTTTATATCGCAAAATGTAATTTACAAAGTTATTGGTGATGTACGAGACCATGTACATTCATAAGTTTGTTCGTGTTATTGAAAGAAAATGCAGTCGGATTATTTGTTTTTGTAATAATTCCATCTGTTCATCCAATAAACTTGAAGTATGTACGATGTGAGCGGTGATGGGATGGAAAATGAAAAAAAAAAACTCCTCTTACCGGTGCTGCCGCTCGCGAGGTCTACACGCCTTGCCTATAAGGGTACTGAATGGATGTCCGTTTCTAAGTGGGATTTGTTGCGCTTCCGTGACAAGGATGACACGTTAAGAGACCGGTGACCGCGTGAATTTCCCATACAAACGTAATACAAAAATGATTTGAATTTGAGAACTAGTTCAAAGCATGTGTTTACGCAGGTTCCTGGTCGTATACCAAGGTTCTTATTCAAATTACTTAAAAATATTTTTAAATTGGTTGAAGAGGAACCCTGGTATACAGACCAGGAACCTGCGTAAACAGTGTATAAATCCGATTAACAGTCTAAATACGTTAAACTATTTCTCAAATTCTAATCATTTTTATATTACGTTTGTATGGGAAATTCACGCGGGCACCGGTCTCATAAGCTGTAGGTCCCGGCTGCTTTTCCTATTCGGTGGAAGTAGTTGTCAAGCTGTTTCAGTTTGGCTCAATCTAACTCCCAATTAGGTTAAAGCCCGTGCCCCTCAGTGGGGACATTAATGCGCTACAATAGTTTTTAATCTACCTTAGTCAGTTCCTCGTAGAAGATAAACATCATGTTAGGATCATGCCTTAATTCCCAAGCTTCTTTTAGGTGTTGCCAGAATGGAGCCCAGTAAACTGTAAATCAATTATTTTGCAGGTTATAAGGAAACTCATTGCGCTAATTGGTAACCGCGAGGCGAAGCCGAGCGGTAGCCTGTACCTTTAAACGAGTAATATTTGTATCTATGTAAAGATATATGTTGTCAGTTCTAGAAAAAGTCACTGTAGTTTTCGATGTGCAATGTAGGAGTTTATGGGGGTAAAAAATCGATAAGTCTCTTAACTGAAAAATCGCGTTATTTCCGAGTTTTCATGCTATTCTCATACCCGTGCAATAGGATTGACAATTCGCTTTAGTACCATGAAAATAAGGCATAAATTGCAACGACAATAAAAAAGTAAGTTAATTGCGACCTCAGATCACGTGAAACTTTTTGGAGCGTCTTTGGAAAATTCACACAAAAAGGTTTCGGTCAAATAAGGTCAAATCTAAGTTCATCATCTGTTATTCAACCTTCTTGCTTGCTTCTCCTTTGCAGCTGTTCCAATGCAGTCTGATGATATGAATATAATGTTTATTGTGTTTGTACCACCAACCACCGGGCAAAGCTCGGTTCCCAGATCATAGTTATAACATGACGAGTCAGTAATATTGTTAGGCATTGTAAAATATAATTCAGAAAAATTAAACTTACTCAAGTCTCTTTTAAAGTAATTCCAATACTGTTTGAAGTCTCCTGTGTACGCGTGCATAGTAAATAGTCTGTTATGGTGGTAGAACGAAACAGCGACATCTCGCGGGTCTCTGGCTACGTAAACTGTTCTAGCTGTACTCAGCAGAGTCGGCGGCAGCAGGGACATCGGTAGATGGGTCTTTATAAAACGTGGGGAAGGGCTTGCGTTAAGCTGCTTCATGTTGTCATCGAATGATGAATGCGTTATTTCCTTCTTTTCTAAAAATACATTTATTCAGACGAATAATTTAACGGAATAACTATTGAATTGACGAAGTCTTTATATTTATTATTATTATTATTATTATTGGTATGGTAAGGTCTACAAGAATTGCATTTACCGTTCGAGCTATCTTTGAATTCATCCTCTTCACGATTAAACAAGGTAGAAAACCTGAAATATGGGTGTAATGTCGTAAGTTTCTCACATTCCATATACTGGGTGTCCCGAAACTCAACGTCAAGCGGGTACCAGGTGAAAGCCCAGCCCATACAGGTTCTGGTAAATTTGATAAAAAAAAACTAGGCTGGGCTTTGGTGCCAGCCTGACGTTGAGTTTCGGGGCACCTGTATATTTATTTACGATTAAAAACGAGTCAAGATAAATAAAACGAGCCCAATTTTGATAAGGTTACATAGTTTTATCATAGAGTTCCCAACCAACTAACTATCTTAACTTCCAGCTACATCATCGGACCCTGGACATCACCATTACTTTTCAACACGAATCAAACAGGCCCAAACTTGATAAGGTTGCGTCGTTAGGTTAAGAATTTCCCATGGTCCCCTTCAGTCTCCATCATCATCAGATAAGTCTCTGTCTCCTTGTCAGAAAATTATTGTTTTGATATTCAACTTACATACATGCAACATTTCACCACGATCGAAAAACGTAAATTGTGTCAGAAACTTACAAAATTTGATTACAGTCAAACAAGACAGTTGAGAATAATAAAACATTATTATAAATAGACTCGCCCTTGACGGATGTTTAAAATAACAAAATAACTCACTCTAAAAATGGAAAACGGTCACGCAAAAGTTTTGTCTCCTCATAATCAAAATTATTCGCTACCACCCAAACAAGTTCTTGAGTCATCGTGGTTCCTAAAAAAAATACATGCAATAAAATAATGTATGATCTAGAAATGGTAACTATGTGACGGCAAAATGTTTATCAATTCAATGACAGAATAGGAGCTATATATGTGGCAGTCCTGACTAGCCAATGTCAACCAAAACCACTGCTACATATTTATTTCAATAGTATTATTAAATGTATGAACTAGTATAGCTAACGACATTAATTGTCAATTTTTAGACATCACATTTACTTTTACGTTCCTTACTTATCAACATAAAGAATTGCATGGTAGGTATTTATGTATTTTATAGACATAAGATATAAGGCCATTCAGAAATGCGCCTGCTCGCTGTTGCCATTGTCATTGTCAAAGATACTTCTTTATTATCTTCTCAGATACTTCGAAGTAGTGGAGCCCTAGCCTACCTGATCGTGGATAAGAGGCAACGAACACGTCACTAGATCTCAATGACATGTTGTAGTATATGTTGGCCATATCCCTGTATCGTGCAGGGAGGAAGTAGCCATGTGGACCAACTTGTACGAATCCGGACTTCTGGCCTGAAAGTATTAATGGGTGGGAATTACAGAGCCATCTTTAAACGAGATTCTACGGCTAGACGCGAAAAGTAGAACGCGACTCGAGCCCTAAGAATATCTAAAGAATGCTGTAGTTTCATCGATAAATAGAGCCAATTCGCTTTTGTATCTTTCAGCCCATAGATCTCTACAGGGTTGGTTATCTAACCAGAAGAGCTTAATGTAATAAAAATAAACAACCTCTTACTTAGTATTTCATAATTTCATAATTCATAATTTCTTTATTGCACGGAAAACAATGTGATACATAGTCTTAAAACAAAGGTAAATAGGCAAAGGCGAGCTTATCTCCAAAAAGAGATTTCTTCCAGCAAACCTAGGCGAGATAGGATAGATTGTTCTGAGAGAATAGTCCTTGCACAATAAATAGAATGAATCTACATATATCTACTATAATATATCTATAATATATCAATAAAAATGCTACATAGACCTAAATATGAATATATATATAAAATAAAATAAAAATATATATAATTGAGTAGAATACATAAACATACATATACATCTACTTATATAATCAAGATACATATCACGTATTTATTCATCTTGGACTCACCAGGAAAATATTCTTTCAGTTCAGCATTCAGTTTTGGTTTCACATCTTGTATTTCAAACGGAAACTTAGATCCCACATCCATGACTTTATAAGTGTTAAATATTTTGTGTTCAATTTATACGAGACGTTGTTTTACTGTTAGTATGCGAACTGAATAGTATCCCTATATAGTCTGTGGAACCATAGAGCAAGTATTAGAATAAAGAAACATAGTCCATACTGGAAGGCGTCGCCTCTAAAATTAGCATAAACCCAGATGGCGTTAGTGCGCACAAATGAATAAGTTTCAAAAAAAAACACCGGTGGTTTAGCGCTAGTATAGCAAAGTCGAGTTGAGACCAAATATCGCCGCCGGTAACTAGCAATAGATGGCGACATGCGACATTGTACACATGCTTAGCTGTATGTATGTAATATGGCGGCGGCATTGGTGATCAGCTGTTTTTTGCCAAATGTTTTGATTTGACTATTTGACGCATATCGGTCGGCCGGCGACCGAGCGACGTTGCCGAATCTCTGAATAGGCACTGGTCCCACCGAGGGCGAGGAAGCGACTAACTATCGACTATTTTCTGGGTCAAGAAACGAACAAAAAAAAGATGCCGTGTCGGCAAAAGAGAGATATAATTGTGTATAGTTCATCGCTGGCTGTTCACACTGCTAGCGAGCACTCTCTCTCTTCACTAATTAGTTGATCGCAGCGATAAAGGCTATTAACGATAAAACTCGTAGCGGTACTCGCTAAGCGATGATGCCCGCTTAGCGGTCAGAGCCATCATTCTACTGTACAACGTGGATTTGATTACTCGCCCGTCGCACTCGCTTTATAGCCGAGCGACAAAACTATCAGAACTAGGTAGATAGATACCTGCACACTCGCTCCTCGCTGCTCGATTTATTTGTATGCCTAGTGGCAGGACGTAAGAACACTGTGTAAAATATAACATCTTCTAAACTATACGATCCACAATAAACATTCTCTGATTACTCGCCAAACTCGTTTCTAGTTTTAATCGTTCGCTTCTCGCTCAGCGTCACTGGTACGGTGGGACCAGTGCCTTACTTACCTACTTACTCAGATCAGAAGACAGAACCTACAGCGCGGGGCAGCGGCAGATGGGGGCAATTCTGGCGCTAGCGAGATCATGTCCACGGTCGAAATATCGATTTTGAGATTTGAGATAGCGAAATCTCTATCAAAAACAAGAAAAAGCTATTCTTACGACTAGCTTTTCGTCCAACCGAGATGTCTCGACCCGTTTCAAACAAAATAAATATAAATCGAGATCGTTTTCAACGGATTTAGGCGGTATCAAAACCGATATCTTGACTGGGGCGCTGATCTCGATAGCGCGAGAATCGGGGGCCAGCAGAGAGAGACTGACTACGATGCGACGCGACGCGACGTTGCCAATTTGCAAAAGAAAAACGTTCGAGGCTTTCTTGAACTTTCATCGGCGCGCAACATACTCTTATTTTATTATTACCGACAAAGGACATCACATTTAGAGGTCAATGCATCACAGTCACTAAAATTACTTGACAGCTCTTATGCGGTCGCCATAGATTCCATATTCGAACTCACATTGTGTTCCTTTTTAACCGACTTCCAATAGGTTTACACAATTCGTCCGGATGTAATTTCGTAATTTCTTTATTGTACTCACATGATGACAAACAGATATCTTATAGAAAAATCGTGTACAAAGGCGAGCTAATCTCTAATAAGAGATTTCTTCCAGCAAACCATGTTGTTTTATATTAAACATGGATGTTTTATTTTTTACTTTTTTAGGGTTCCGTACCTGAAGGGTGCCAAACGGGACCCTATTACTGAGACTTCGCTGTCCGTCCGTCCGTCTGTCTGTCTGTCTGTCACCAGGCTGTATCTCATGAACCGTGGTAGCTAGACAGTTGAAATGTTCACAGATGATGTATTTCTGTTGCCGCTATAACAACAAATACTAAAAATCAAAAGAAAAGAATACTTCACCGTAACAATGTCATAGCGTAGCGTGATAAGCCGGCAGATAGTGTTAAAACTATAAAACGAACAAGATAAGGGCGTAAGAAGCACTAATATTTTGAGTTTTGTTAATAATAAACTCATGACATTGTTACGGTGAAGTGTAACTTGATGTCACACTATTCCATTTACGCCACTATGATGTCACTTGAGTCCAACAGAGTATGTACTATGGAATAAATAGTATACGACCATTAAAAGTAACTCATATACTCAGTTTACATAATTAGATAAGCGTTATAGATTAGGACGCATAACTCAAGACGGATGTACTTTAGAGCTGAGCTGCCATATTAATTATTGTTTGTATGGAAGTACTCTACACAACTAACAAGGTGGCGTTAGTGTGCCATCAAAAAAAAAAAGGCACCAATTTTGAGCAAAGCCCTTTAATATTAAGGGGGGCTCCCATACAACTAACGTGTTTTATTTTTGCGGTTTTTTATAGATAATAGTACGGAACCTTTCGTGCGCGAGTCCGACTCGCACTTGGCCGATTTTATTTTATGTATGTGCCCCGATAGGGCCTAGACGGATGGACCGATTGGGAAAATTATTTTTTTGTTTAAAAGGGTTTACCTTTTCATTGGTACTATTGACCACCAGGTCAGGATCTGATGATGGGATCCTGGAGAAATCGAAGGAACTCTTCAAATATAATAGGCAGACCTATAGTGATTTTTGTGTTTTTAGTAATAACTCGTGCATTTACTCATGGTAAGCATAATATTGTGATGTGGAACTGCTGATGAAGACCACATATGGCCACCAGAACTGCTCAATACTAGGTACAAATACAATGCGTGGCTGACGGGCAGGCAACGCATAGCCTAAAACTGAATGACATCACGTGAAGTGCGCCCGGGGTGCCCCGATTCGATTGAAAATCATTCAGGGTGACCAACTCAAAAAGACAAATCTGCACACACACTGGGTACAAAATCTGCGAATAGTGATGCCGCTATTTTATTTATTTTATTTATCGAACAAAAATCCAATCTACTGTGTAGATTTGTCAGAAAAATACCTCAACTTATACAAAGTCGAAAAACAACAAAGAACTAATTTTACGCTCGCCGCCAGGGTCCACAACGTGTTCCTTGACCTCGCAATAAATTGGACAAAATATTTTTACCTGGTCACATTGCGTGTGCATGTAGTTGTGACCGAGTCTTCTTTGCTATTTGTACGTGCACGTTTCATTTCACGCAATGCTTTTGTGGATATCGAATGGGTGATTTATGTCAAAAAAAGTCACATAGTCAATTTAAAAGTCAACTCTATGATAAGTGATAACTCATATTCTCTTGTGAAAAGAGAAAGAATTAAGATTTTTGGTGTGAGTTTGACCGTCTACTTTTAATTTCATGATTTGAACCACGCTTTGAAACGCAACGCATAGTGACAATCCCAACGCCATCTAACTTCATATTGTGGCGTTTTTACAAAAGCTAGAGTTCTTGGCTTTCTTCTGGAGCGGCAATAGATTTAAAATCAATAAATGGAACACCCGGCGACATCTATGATACATTAAGGTACTATAATTCCGATTACGATATTTTGTACGAGTCTGCTTCTCTTACTAGTATTTGCTCCATGGTGGAACTGAATTTATTATTTACTAGCTTTTGCCCGCGGCTTCGCCCACGTCTAGCCAATAGATCAAACAATAATCGAACAGAATGATTCGACCTTGCTTTTCCCCCCCAACCCCCGTCATTCATCGTTTTTCGAGTACTGCAAGCTACTGGGTATACTTTTCCAGCTAGGTATATTATTTATTTATCTTTTGATGTAGGAAGGAGATCTGCTCTAGATCTTTAAGAAACGCAACTCCAACTGGTATATTCGGCCAGCTACACATTATAATTATTATTCTCCAACCCCCATCTTGAACAGTTCACCAAGTAACAAAAAGCCAATTCATATCTAATTGTTCGGCCAGCTACACATTGCATTTTTCTCTCAATGGGGGGGCGAGCCCCCGTCTTTCATAGTTAACCAAGCAAAACAACGCCGATTAATATGTTCGGCCAGCTACACATTGCAATTCTATTTTAATGGGGGGCTACTCCCCCCCAACACCCCGTTTTTCATAGATCACCAAGTAAAACAACGCCGATTGATATGTTTGGCCAGCTACACATTGCATGTCCGTCCGTCTAAATGTCTGTCTGTCTGTCTGTCTGTCTGTCTGTCTGTCTGTCTGTCTGTCCATCCGTCACCAGGTTGTATCTCATGAACCGTGATATTTAGACAGACAGATTATAATAAGTATTTAAGGGAGCTCCCATACAACAGACATGATTTTTTTTGCCTTTTTATAGATAATGGTACAGAAGCCCTCGTGCCCGAGTCCGACTCGCACTTGGCAGGTTATTTTATTTATCTTCCCTCTTAACGTTATCAAATCATCCTACGACACTTGACTCAGATGAATTGACATTGACTTACCTACCTTAGGATGATGTAGGGGGCACTTTTAACATCAATCAAAGAAGATTAAGATAATATGTTAAATTATTGATAACAAACGATATGAAATGACTGACATGTTTTTTTGATAAGCTGATAATGATAAGTTTCAAACCACTCTGAACTGATTCAAAGAGAAATTGACAAGACATAAAAATATTTTTATAATTATCTCTACCTACATTACTACTATTCTCTAATAGTATATTGCGTATTCTATAAAAGCTCATATTTTAGACTAAAGTCTGCAAACAAAATTGAAATAATTACAGGCATACCGGAATCTGATGGCAAATGGGAAAATAAAAATTTGATGTGTGCAACACTGGGAAAATTATAAAAGTTTCGTTTCGTTTGTGTCACCCTTTTATTTGGCCGCCTTGCCACCGGCCGCGGCCGCCTATGGACAAAGAAAACCGCTGCGGACCGCGTTCCTCCAAGGCAGTACACCCGCAATTGATGGTCTGTACGCAAGACAGTTTTTAGTTTGTATCGAAGTGCCGTGCTTTAGTGAAAGGTGGGCGACACAGCCTGGGCAAACGCACTTTATGACGCGACGACCTGATTTGATAGGAGGATTATTACACAATACGAGAGACGGGTACATAAAATCTACCTTCAAGGATATATAACAGTTCTTAGGGCTTCACATTGATAGCAACATGTCATGGAATACACATATAGACATACTGAGTAATAAACTGAGTCAATTCTCGTATGCTCTATATATGCTGTCTAAACAGGTGAATAGGGATGCTGTGCTAACTGCATATCATGGGTTTGTCGAGTCGTCCTTACGATATGGCATAATGTTTTGGGGAAACGCCACTAAAATAGATCTAATATTTAAGGCTCAGAAGAAATGTATACGGTCTATATGCAATATTAATATAACACAATCTTGTAAGAGCCATTTCATTAATGTTAAAATATTAACAGTAGCGTCACTTTATATATTTGAAACTGCAGTGTTTGTCAAGTGTAATCTACATTTATTCAATTTTATGAAGAGTAAACGTAAGCAGGACAAGCTTTGCGCCTACCCACGTAAATCTGCTTACTTTGATAAAAGCATATTCGGCATGTCCACCCGAATATATAATAAACTACCGGAGACATTAAGAGCGATGAATAATATAAGTATTTTTAAATATAATCTTAAGAAATTGCTTACATCCAAGGCCTACTACACCATAAATGAATATCTCTTCGACACCGACACTGTATATAGCTTACACCACTGACTACCTCAATCACACCTGTTTTTATTGACTACTTATCTGCATGTTAAATAGGTAACATATAGTATTAGTCAATAAATAATAATATTTGTATGCCATTGCGCGAAACATAGAGATACCTACGATTTAAACGTATTCTTAAGACCTTTGTTATATACACCTATGTTTTACAAATAAAGATCTATTCTATTCTATTCTATTCTATTCAAAACATTCCCAAACACCACCACAGTTTAAAAGTTTAATACGCTTCATCTTCATACCCATTGCAGCGTACGCGGGCAGCGAGACAAAACAGGCCGTTAATTAAACATGCCATGACGTACTTAGAGTTAATTATGACGTAATCACGTCATACGACGTGACGCGCGGATGACGTAAGTTTTGGAGACAAATGAAGTGTTACACGAGAGACGCGTGACACGGAACACGACGGGAAGGGTTGTTAATGACACATGACGTGACGGAGAATGGGGCTGGGGTGGGGAGGGCTGGGGCGCCGTCGTTGATGCGACGACGGTTTACGTGTTTTTTTTATTTTAGAATGAGAGAGGATATTTTTAGAAGGTCTCATCGAATTATCCTTGAGTAGCCTGTTTTTCTCAAATAACATGCAATTGGCAGTCTGTTTCACCCGAATGTTTAATGTTATTAATTTTCAAGAATCAGTAAATTCAGGAAGATGTACGTAAGAAATCTACCTACATAAATACCACCATCTAAAATACCCATAGTAGTTGATAAGCACTAGAAAGGTAATACGAATAAGGCACGTTTTGCACTACAAAACTTAAATTGACTTGGCTTAGTTAGCCTTTAGTCTTGCTCTGCGGAACTTAAATTGCAACGCAAACCAGTGACTTTGCCGTTAGTCGGTGAGTCTTTCCCACCTCGCGGACTTGCTATTTATCTTGCAGCTTCGGGGCAAAACCTAGGACTTCCTGTCTGAAATTAGTTCTTGTAGAGTGTGAAGTTTTGCTTAAAAAATAAAAAAACGCGTGTAGCACCGTACACGTGTTAGAAGTAAAACTTCTGTAGCTAGATCATTAAGTGGTACCTATACTATACACCTATACCTACCTATACTAAAAGAGATTTAAATTTCCAATTTTGAGATCCAATCTCTGCTTCAAGTTACTTTTATGTTTCAGACGTCCGATTATTTGAAATTATTTTATACTTGTACTTACTTTTAATACGTCATGTCATTTATTTCCCACCATTCCTTATCTACAATTTGTCGCGCTCGTGGTGATATACTTAACTCATTCAATAGTGTCACTACTATTTGCATCTCGCTCAGATTATATACCATCTGACGTCACGTCTTTAAGCCGTCTCGCTCAAATGTATGCATTGCTTTGCTTGTCTCTGTGCCCAGTCCCTTTATTTAATTGATCGAGTACGTATTTTCAACTATTCCAAGTTAATGTGTACCTGCGGGGCTACCATAAGGCTTGCCACTCATCTCAGTCGCGCAGATAAATGACAAAGAAGATGGCTAAATCAATATATGGACGACTGCCCCAGACATGTACAAAGACTTCTCAACAGCCAATAGCATTTAAATATTCATTCATAAATTTAATTTACTGCGTCTGTATTTAGTTTGTAGAACTTGAAGAAAAAAATAATTAAATATAGGTAAATAAGAGTTGTTACTCAATACTCCGTGATTCCAATATGATTCCGTGACCTTTGCCGTCGCTAGAAATAAGCACCATTTTGCAATAACATGCAACATAACCATCTAGCCACTCCTCTGGAAACCTCCTGTTTTCAACAGTTTTGCTAGTTGGCAATCGGCAATTATGTTGCATGTTATTTTTAACGATGATGGCAAAAGTCACTAATCAATGGCGGAATCATAGAGTATGAAGTGACAACTCTTAATTATTTAATCATTTCCTTCAAGTTCTACAAACTAACTAAAGTCGCAGTAATTTATGAGAGAATATTTATATGCTATTAATTGGCTGTTGAGAAGTCTTTGTACATGTCTGGGGCAGTCATTTTGCCAAATTGCCAACTCCTTTCGCGTCTCAATGATGTTTCTCCATAAAATAGCGCGCATTCATTATGATATGTATGACATTAAATTGTGACAAAATGCGTGGCTGGGGTGACTGGCGTGCCTTATGCTACCCCCGCTAACCTATACATACCTACTTTGCTAGGATTTTTTAGGGTTATTTATTATTATCTTATTTAATTTTATTCTTGACATTTCCTTAGTCCGCCATACGACATACCTCGATTTTGATATTTTACTTCAACATTATTGACTGGCATGAAGCATTAACTTTAAAATTACAAAAGCTTATTAAAATCAAAATCGTATAATTTCAACAGTTATAACAACAATTCAACTTTAAAATATGTATTACAAAAATTACATACAAACAAATAAGCGAAACAATAAGCCATTAAACTTATAGCTCTGTAAGCTGTAGACCTCGCTTTGGCCGTTTACTACAGATAAACATTAAATAGGTAGGTATAACACCTACTTAGTAGCTAAACTGCTAATTTGTGACTTGAACTGCACTATATAATAAAAAGTGGCTTTAGAACAGTTCTAGGTACCTACTTATTGTTTTCAAGAAGTCTTAATGCAGCCATCCATCACATCGGAATTTGCTTGAAAACTAAATATCACATTTGGATGATTCTAAGTGACTTTATGCGATTACTAGCTGCCTGTTGCGCGACTACGCAGCGCGTTTTAGGTACCTATTCCATAGTTACCGGCCACAAAACGATTCGTTCATCATTTTAGAAATCCATATCGACCCGTGTGACATTGATGAAACTCTTTTCTTACAAACTGTATGGATCGCATCGCACAACTGTCAAACATAAGTTCCGGTTCCAACAAAGAGGTTGAACGAAGTAGTTTTTGGTCACGTCACTGGTTTTGGCCATACCGGAAATCACGAACTCGTGGAAGAATGCTTAAAATAATTTTTATTGTTTAACGTTTCATCAGGTTTTTCTCTCACTAATTAACATTCTTTATTGTACGAATGTATTATTATCTTATCTGATTAGTTAAAAACCGTATTGAAAATAGTTGCGGTTTTAAAAGTCTTCAGCCGACTCTGACGTCACCGATTCCAATTTCCGTTACATTTCTTAGCCACTCGTGATAGCACCCGGCTATGAGCAATTGAAAAGCAAATATATGAATAACCCACAGTTGAGAGGTTAAATAAATTTTACCCCCGTGCCCCAAGAAGTTTTACTTCAAAAAAACAAAATTGCGCAAAGTTTATGTATGCGGTCTGTATTTTAAGATTTTCGATCCTTAAAATGACAACAAGGAACCATAAAAGGACCAATTCATTGACCGTCCTTTTTCCTCGTAAACGCATGAAGGTATCAAGTTAAATTAAAACTCAGGTCTGTGGTTCCATAAAGCTGTGGAAATATAAAATCTTTTTAGTTCGTCGCAATCAAACGATACAATACCATCGATATCCACACTTCGTTATGCGTTATTTGCTATGAGCCTTATTCGACCGCATACGACGAAGTGTGGAGGACTTATTCGTCTATATTTGCTTTATTCGCATGCATAACGCCTAAAGGCGATTTGGTGTTCGCTCACATAACGAAAATTTGGGCGAATACAGCGTAGTCGCATAACGAATAACGCATAACGAAGTGTGGTGCCGCCATTACAGCACAAGGAAAGGAAAAAATCTGTAGCGGTTGTAGTTACTTCACAAAAATATGTATATTGTATTTGACAGATACAGTGCTCGAGTGCGACTCCATCTTGGTCGGTTTATTTCGTATGGTGACTCTCATCTCAAAAACATTTACATTTACATAAACATTTACATACAGGCACATACATTGCTTCTGGCCCCACACTAGGATACCCTGTGTCGTGGGAACCAGAAACAGCGACATCACAAACATGCAAACATCCAAGACCTGGGGTTTTTTTTTGTCCCCAGCCGGGATTCGAACCCGGGACCTCTCGCATGGTAGGCAGATGCACAACCGCTACGCCACAGAGGTCGTAAAAAGGAAAGGATTTTATGATCTTACACTTATTGTTATTACCTAATCTAAGAAATCGGCCACAGATGTCGAGTCCAGTCATCAAGTCTCTTATTCCCACTGATGTTTCGCAGTTAGTTGATCAATTAGCACATGTCACGCGGTACAGCGAGCGTGACACGAGATGTGTCTATCGAGTTATCGACCGACCTTAATGTGTGCATAGCATACACGCATGTCTATTAATGGGGGCGACACTTTGCAGTGCGATGCTGATGGCGTCAAATCGAACTCCAACGACATTTAAACGTTTGCCTTAGGTTTTAAGAGATCCGTACCAGGGTGTGGTGGCAAACGCTACCAACCACAGTATAAATAAATAATTATTATTATTATACTACGCACCTATACTAAGCCCCTGCTGCCCGTCAGACTGTCTCGCTGTACATATCTTATGAATCGTAATAAGTACATATTTGATATTTTCACATACTTACTTTAATAATGTATGCCGATACATCAAAGATATTTTTCAACCATTATTAAATGATAGATGAGGTAATTTATTTCATCCAATCCCCAGGAAATCGTTTTTTCGATAACTACGACGACGGCTACAATTTCACAACTATATTGGAAAATGAGGTGTGAATTTCGCTCAAATGTAATGAAATTTCAGGCGAATGTAAATCATCGGACGGTGTCGGTGTTCAATGAATTTTCGTACCTAATTGATTGTCCCGATCCCGGCGACGAAAAATTACTGTGGAAATGTGAAATTAATTCACAATTACCTACAGGCAGTAGCGTGACTGGATGATGGCGCACAAATGATTCAGCAAATGAGGGCGAATATTGGAAAATAATGTGTAATTTATTTTAACAATATTTCGTGGTTGTTTGGTTTATGGCGCACATCTTTTATATTGCTTGATATATGCCTATAAAACTATGTAATCTGTTTTAAAGTAAGTAAATAAATTTACCATTTACCAGCGACTTCTTCTAGGGCTAGTGGTGCGGCGGACTCTGCGGAGGGTCTCAAACGGCGCAAATATGCCGCCCTTGAGGAGGGCTACATATTTGTGCCGTTTGGCGTGGAGACCCTCGGGCTGTGGGGGACCGATGCTCGGCGAGTCTTTAAGGAGATTGCAAAGAGACTCGTTGAAGCGTCGTCGGGTGATTCTAGAGCTGGCACCTACCTCGCCCAGCGCATTAGCCTGGCGATACAGCGAGCAATGGTGCCAGCATGTTGGGCACCCTGACACTCGACGGCCGGCGGTGACCTCAGGGCTATTTTTTATTTAATTTAAGTTGTACATATGTATTGTAATTATATCTAACTAACATTAATTAATAAATTTTAAAAAGGCATAAATAATTAATTTCATAACCATGCATTCCATGCGCCATACTATTTTCAATGGAAAATCAACTCTAACGTGCGCAATTTTCTAAAAATACTGTTTTAATTTTCAATATTCATGTGAACCTATACTATACCTATGATGTCTAATATGATGCTAAATACGTACTTAAGTAATAACTTCCCCGCAATGAATGCAAGGCATCCATCATAGGACAAAAGGGCCCAAAACAACGAGGCCAAGGGTCCCGGGGCCCTCCGTAACCGCAAGTTTGTTACTGAATTCCGTGACAAGTCTTGTTTACTTGAAATTCGGGATTGAGGGGCCACTTAAGACGTTCTTAGAATATTGTTTCATAGTTCAGATAGTTGACCTGGTTGAATGTATTGTTATTATTATCAGTACCAGAGTCATCTTCAATGGAATAAATCAGTTGTTTTTTATTCATTGTGTGTGTGCCTGCAAATTAGTTGAAGTGGTCGCCGCGACCGAAATGGGCCAGACACTCGGAGGAATCAATAGTCTGAGGCCAGACATAATTTGTTCCCGTTTTTCCAATTCATCTAAACAACAACGACGTTTTCCAATTCATCTAAATACAACGAATGTGACACCGCGATATTCAATCACTGAATGAATCTGCATTCTGCGTTGAAATGAAACTGAATAGAATGCCTAGATACACTGAATGTGCTTTGAAGCACAGGCCATCACAGAACGGAGTGAATTATGCCGTATTGGATAAGCTACACGGTTCATGTTTCTGTGTTCATGTTTGCCTCATATCAGCCAGTACTTGCATTCGAATAAAGAATAGTTAACGCTGAGAGATGGACAGTGTGCTTTATTATTTTAACTATTTGTTTGTACCATAGATAATAGAAACGAGGATAATAGAAACTCTTTGGTTTGGTACCCGTCAGTATGTGGCAAAATCAAAAGGAGGGTTGTGATATTGACTGGAATAAATTATGTACCTTATTAATTTGTTCCACCGGAAAATCGGAGTTTAGCAGCGGCGCCTTATAGGAATTTCGATCATTTAATTGATAGACTTTTTTGTATCGCGATGTTCTTCGTGAATAAAAAACATATGGAAGACGTAGACGTAAAAATAAACAATAAGTTTCAGCAAGATAAAGTAATAATTTTATTGGCCAATTTCATCCGCATTTCACTCTAAAAGTAAGTAAACAACTGGATAAATGCGCCTCGGCCAGGTATTATCTCTTTTTTACGAGACAGCCCATTGCAATAAATGTTTAAACATCCATCCACTAAGCAGTCAGCCACAAAACAGCGTGTAACTTGAATGTCCTCAGATAAATCCGCACTGAATAATTCATTAAGGTTATATGCAGATGGCGTTGTATTATTCAACCCTGGGATGGAAGAAATTCGTCGCCTTAAAGGAAAAAGAGAGATGAATATTCATAATTTGGAAGAGAGAGTACCTATTACTTGGAGAAAATGCGAGACCTTTATTGCCCCACTATTGGAAATAAAAGGTGAGCCAGGCAGATGATGCGGAGAATACCCGAATGGGATAGTTATGGTTTTTATGAGTTTCTTTGCGACACATATACATTGTTTTGGTCGAATGTTGTCGTTTTAAGCTTCTCATTAAATAAACGGTCAAGTGCGAGTAGATATAAGCTTGCCTTTGCCTATTCATTGTTTTAAAATACTATTATCACATTGTTTTCCGTGCAATAAAAGCTTGGAGGAACTCGGAATAATGGCGACCGTCTAATATTTGTCAACAAACGCCATAGTACAAATATAACCCGACCAAGTGACATTGATCGTTAGTTCCATATTATAGTCGTATGTTACTAGGAGTTCATTGAATTTGGCATAAATATCTACGGTCTCCTGGCGGGGGCCTTTGTGGTAATTAAGTTGGCTACAACGTAAATTATTTCATTTCCACAGCCTATAATGTGAAGAAAGTAAAACAAACATATCTGTGAGTATAATATTATATTAATTATGGTAAGTACCTTCTTTTAACAAATAAATCTGATATAATCTTGATATACTTGAAGAGGTAAAAAATCCTAATCGTGTCGATGGGCAGTGATAATGATAGATATTTTTTGTTGTCTCTAGCTCAATAAGAGTTCGTTCCCAACCCTCTGGATTCTTAGATTATTTATTTAAAGTATCATTTCGCCTTTGTATTTCGACTAATGGCGACTCCAGTTGTTACTTTGAATAAATGAGCTATATATGTTTTTGTTTCAAATTATGGAGTTTGTAAATTTTAATTTTTATCGCGTTATTTGGTTGAGTGAGTCGTCATTAAGGGTCTCCGCGGGCCTGTTTGGCAGCTTTGAATGGAAATATTTCAGGAAAGAACTTTTTCTCTTGGTTTTACTTCACAATTGTGTGTCTTTCAATTGTGTGATATTATATAAAGAAATAAGAGATAGACGGCAAGTATTACAAGAAGTTGAACTTATTTGAAGGGTTCTTTTCCGAAAAAGCCATTATACAAATATTAAAATCGAACTACTGCTACAATGCACGCGATCAGCCATGTAAGGTACAATATTTTGACTCTTTTCTAATTTCGAGCTTTAAATGCACGTATTATTTGAACCACAATGTTGCCGACTGTACTGACTACAAGTGCTATTGGTGTACAGTCGATGAAGCGTGACAAATTGCAGATGTCGCAATTAGTGCAATGCGTCTGCCGGACTGACAGTAGTGATCCGGCCGGGTTCGATAGGGTGATCTGTCTGTTTTTCCGACACATTCATTCAAGACTCATCTCTATATGTCGGCGGCTGATCGTAGAATTGGGCACATCATGATGTGCCCAAACGTGAAATATCATGAAATGATGAAATCTCTTAAGGCAAACACTGCGGTAGCTTAGGTGAAGACTAGTCCAAATAGTCTTTGTCTTTGTTTGACATGTATAACACAAAAAACATCTCGTAGGGCTGAATAAAAATGCTTTTAAAAAGACATATTAATCACACATATTACTGGGCATACCATATCATGATGTGCTCAGTCTTGGCTAGGGCATATCATGAAATGGCGAGGTACATCACGATGTGCCCGATTCTACGATCGGCCGCTGGCATACACTCCCTTTCGATATTCCGACTAGTCCAACTACAAAGAAGAAAATTCACAAGATACAAGTCTATAACCTGCTCGAGCCCCCGTGGTGGAATAAGGCTGAATCATTCAAGTAATAGTAGATTGTTTATTACCTTCAAGCACATACTATGAAGATTTTTACGTTAAACGTCGCTTTTCACATAAACTCAGGCCAACGATACAGACAGGACGCCGAGGAAGTAAATGAAAGTCGCAATTATAGCTCAAAGAACCAAATTAAGGCACAATTATTTACAAAATGGGAAAATGTAGAGCTCAGGCAAGCCAAGCCAAAAGCTACGCTCACGGTCCAGTATGAACTTGAGTGTCGTTGACCCCAAAGTTACTGCGGAAAATACTTGAAAGAAAGGTAAATGGTATAAGCATCATTCCGCGTTTTCGTGATAGGCACAGCTCTCCTATTCATCATTTGACAGTAAGAACCGACTTGAAAGCGAATTTGTTTCCGAAAACCTCTCAATACCCATTTAATTGGCCTAAAAGCCTCTTTCACTCCATAAAAATCGGGAACGCATTTCTAATCAAAATAATACCCTAAGTCTGCGAAAATTTCAGCGTTCGTATTGAGGACACAATTAGACCCCCCTACCCCCCTCCCCTCCTGAAGATGAAAGGAGCGCATTAAATGGCTGAAACCAGTCTCATTGTTTAACGCGTATATAGTTCCCGGAGTTTTGGCTTGTTGTTTAGGATCTCTTTGTTTTGCCGAATGCTCGTTGCGTTGGTAATTTCGTATAAATCAACATTCGCCGCCAAGTTTCTGCGGTTTCGGTGGCCTTTATGGACTTGAGGCGAACTTCTAGATTTTGCGCTACTTTACGCCACTTAGGAATACGACGTTTTAAGATTCTTTTGTTCGACCGGACGCTGAGCTGAAGTAAAACCCACTTGAAGTTTCAATTGAACAGTTTATAGATAAGCTTCTACGTTGACCTTTTACCTATACCCTGTTTACTAAAAAAACGAAGTAAACTGAATAACATCAAACGTCACTTCTTGAAATAATGTTGCCATGTTCAGTTTGATAGTGATGTTCTCCTTCATTATAAATAGAATGAAAATGAATAAAGTAATTCTTTACAGTTAGGATTTCTAATAAATATTTGTCACAATTTAATATGACATTGAAAGCATTATGCTTTTTCCCATTTGAGGTGGCAGAAGCAAATTATGCCCACTTTTTGTGAGTTATTCTATTGCAAATGCTTAAATATTCTTACATATTATTCGCAAACAGAAGAGGGGGCGCTTCATTTCAGTTTGAACAAGCTATATGCACTAGCACTACTAGCTCTCTTATCATTTCTATTAATATCATTCTATATTGAAACATTAGAATGATCTAAATCATTCGTGACACCATCACTATTTATTTTCTGCCAAAAAGCGGTAACATCGGAACTGTCATTTTTCTTCGTTATTATAATAATTAGGGTTGTACCGCAATCTGTAACTCTTTAGTCAACATAACAGTGGCCTGAAAATAAATGTTACGTTCATGGTCTAGTCCTGGAAAGGTCCTTTAGGTATATTTTCACAATTATTTTGAATTCCCTCTATGTATGCCGATCCACGAGGCATTTTACTCGACACAAAATGGCGAAATTATGTTAATTAACATACGCGTAATTCTATTTAATTGCGTATTTAGCAGAGTTGTATTCATAATAAATAAAACTTGATAATCTAAGTGGTATTGTAACCAGATATTTTATTCGAATGGGTACAGTTATTATTCTGTTAAAAATATAAAATTGACAGGTTCATCCTTAATTAGCATGAATAAAGTCATGTCTATATCAAACTATTCCTTTTCATATTAAAAGTTGCCAAAAAATATATATTAATATTTATGAATAAACATCAGCAATATTTGATCCACCACCACCATCGTCTATATGCAAATTTACAGCCCGTTCTCCCCTGATAGATGAATTATCATGGCATTAAGACTCATATTTGCCCATTGAACTCCTCTCGCAATTTTGCCTATTCATTCCTTTCATTACACGCAACACCAACTGACACAAACTCGCACTGCATAACACATTGGCTTCAATGTGTTTCCTTCGTGTACCTAATAATACACTAGTCTATCAGCAGTGGAGGCAAGTTGCTGAAGTGTCGGCTGGCGGCTGGCTCTATGAAATAGCGATCTGTCAGTCAGGCCTCGACTGATGTGGCATGTTCTGAAATATCAACTTGAAGTATGAGCACCGGGAATATTGAACTTCAGTTATGTTATGAACGCTTAAACCCCGAAGTGTTTTAGCTTAAGGCGCCCGTCCAGCTAAAATGCCCAACAGATTGAGTTATTCCAGCAGATTGAGACACTTTCTGAATCTAGAAAAAATATATGTTATAAAATAGTCCCTTTCCTAAAAATTTAGTGTTTGAAAAGATCATAATGTCATCATAAAGTATATGAAAAAAAATATAAACGAATAGTCCTTTTTTACCTAAATCGAGTTATTCCAGCAGTTCTACGAGGAATATTGGTTTGATTCTTGTGTCTAAAAATAGGTAATCAAAATATCTTAAAGTTTAGTGTTTAACATTTTAGAATTAATCGGCGATTTCGAATAAATCTTCATTTTATCACTTGCGCTGAAATAAATTGCATGCGGGTATGCGCGAAGGCGACGGGAGGCATTACCGCTTAGGCTCTCGAAGGGAGAGGTTGTGTCGCTCGTCTCAATAAAAGTCAGTCATAAAATAATTGCTACGCGGCATCGTCATGGCATAATAAAATACGGTTTTTCCTCCTCAAAAGTAGCCAAGGCCTAAAAAATTTATGGGGTTCGTCTTGATACTCCTGAAAATTGGTAGTACGGTGTCTTACTGGTAGTCAGTAGGATTGAAATAGTAGTTTATGAAACTGTTCCATAATGAGGGATATTAAAACACGAGTGGGTGTTTTTGATAGTATCCCACGAGAGTTTTAATACCTAGTTATGTGTAGTTTCACACCATGTTTAGTTCATACACTATTTATCTACTCTCATACTCATCTCATTAGGTTCGTTGTGACAAGTCCTTTAGGAATATGGTGCCATCGAGCTAATCTGAATTTGGAGTTCATTTTGTAATATGGGTATGGTTTTCGAGGTATTTTAGGGTTCTAGTGACGAATTAGGGGTCCATTTTGCATTTCCAGATGGCTGCCGAGCCAAATTTCTATTTTGCAATATGGGTATGGCGTAGTATCGGGTAATAGCTTACTTTTTGTTAGGGTTCCGTACCCGAAGGGTGCCAAACGGGACCCTATTACTGAGACTTCGCTGTCCGTCTGTCCGTCCGTCCGTCCGTCCGTCCGTCCGTCCGTCTGTCACCAGGCTGTATCTCATGAACCGTGGTAGCTAGACAGTTGAAATTTTCACAGATGATGTATTTCTGTTGCCGCTATAACAACAAATACTAAAAATCAAAAGAAATTTAATATTAAGGGGGGCTCCCATACAACAAACGTGATTTTTTTGCTCATTTTTGCTCGATATTGATAATGGTAGCAGGTAGACGCTTAAAATGTTCACAATATATTGAGTATATTATTTACTTAAAAAATAAATAATTAAATTAAAATTAAATTAATATTTAGGGGGCTCCCATACATTTTTTTTTGCGGTTTTTTATAGATAATGGCACGGAACCCTTCGTGCGCGAGTCCGACTCGCACTTGGCCGGTTATTTCAATTATTCATAATAACTCGTGTATTTACTCATGATAAGCATAACAGAATAATGATATTGTGATGCGGAACTGATAATGAAGACCACATATGGCCACCAGACCTGCTCAATACTAGGTACAAATACAATGCGTGGCTGACAGGCAGGCAACGCATAGCCTAAACCGGTGGACCTAGAGCCATGAAACTTTGTACAGAGGTTCCTTAGTAGCGTGGGATAGCACTGAGATGGGATTTGACAAAATAATTCCCCAATTGGGGATTAGGAGTTACAGTTTGTATTAAACTCAATCTAATCAAATAGGGTTTGTGGAAGTCGGTTTTTTCTAAAGTTTACTTTTTGTTTCAATTATTATTCCAAATTACCTGCACAATCAATACAACGTAAATGCCCGCACGATCATATGCCAATATTCGAATCAGTTCTTAGTATCAGCAATGGCTCGGATTGTTATCGTTTTGGGCCAGCACTGAGTAACACAAGTGATCCAAGTTCGATCCTCACGGACTGGGATCCTCCAATTCTCTAGTACACACACACTAAAATTACTTGACAATATTAGCTCCGACGCTCTTACGCGGTTGCCATAGATTCCATTTTCGAACTCACTTTTGCATTAGTTCATCAGTACATTAAAATAATTCAAAAGTCAGTTCGAAAATGGAATCTATGGCGTCAGTATAAGAGCTGTCAAACTTAATATTGTCATGTAATTTTTGTCAGTGTAACCTAGAGAATCGACCACATTATCACTTTTTCATTCTTTGCTCATCGTTGTCTGAGTGCTGCCGTCTCTATATCAGCGGAGATCAGAAGAAACTTTATAAGGTTGACAGTGGCGCCTCTAGCGGTCGCCCTAAGCAACTTTACACAATGAACAACATGTGCTATGCCTGCCAAGCTGAGATAAAATTTGATAAAAAAAGTCGCCGCCATCTTGAACATTTTTGTTATTCAACCGATTTGCTTCAAAATCGATATCTGAGGATGCGGTTGGAATCCAATCATGATTCTGAAGTCAAATATTAAAAAAAGTCGCCGCCATCTTGAACTTTTTTGTTACTTAACCGATTTGCAACAAAATCGATATCTGAGGATGCGGTTGGAGTCCAATCATGATTCTGAAGTCAAATATAAAAAAAGTCGCCGCCATCTTGAACTTTTTTTGTTACTGAACCGATTTGCTTCAAAATCGATATCAGAGGATGCGGTTGGAGTACAATCATGATTCTGAAGTCAAATATTAAAAAAAGTCGCCGCCATCTTGAACTTTTTTGTCACTCAACCGATTTGCTTCAAAATCGATATCTGAGGATGCGGTTGGAATCCAATCATGATTCTGAAGTCAAATATTAAAAAAGTCGCCGCCATCTTGAACTTTTTTGTTACTGAACCAATTTGCTTCAAAATCGATATCTGAGGATGCGGTTGGAGTACAATCATGATTCTGAAGTCAAATATTAAAAAAAGTCGCCGCCATCTTGAACTTTTTTGTTACTCAACCGATTTGCTTCAAAATCGATATCTGAGGATGCGGTTGGAGTCCAATCATGATTCTGAAGTCAAATATAAAAAAAGTCGCCGCCATCTTGAACTTTTTTGTTACTGAACCGATTTGCTTCAAAATCGATATCTGAGGATGCGGTTGGAGTACAATCATGATTCTGAAGTCAAATATTAAAAAAAGTCGCCGCCATCTTGAACTTTTTTGTTACTCAACCGATTTGCTTCAAAATCGATATCTGAGGATCCGGTTGGAGTCCAATCATGATTCTGAAGTCAAATATTAAAAAAGTCGCCGCCATCTTGAACTTTTTTGTCACTCAACCGATTTGCTTCAAAATCGACATCTGAGAATGCGGTTGGAATCCAATCATGATTCTGAAGTCAAATATTAAAAAAGTCGCCGCCATCTTGAACTTTTTTGTTACTGAACCGATTTGCTTCAAAATCGATATCTGAGGATGCGGTTGGAGTACAATCATGATTCTGAAGTCAAATATTTAAAAAGTCACCGCCATCTTGAACTATTTTGTTACCGAACCGATTTGCTTCAAAATCGATATCTGAGGATCCGGTTGGATTCCAATCATGATTCTGAAGTCAAATATAAAAAAAGTCGCCGCCATCTTGAACTTTTTTGTTACTGAACCAATTTGCTTCAAAATCGATATCTGAGGATGCGGTTGGAGTACAATCATGATTCTGAAGTCAAATATTAAAAAAAGTCGCCGCCATCTTGAACTTTTTTGTTACTCAACCGATTTGCTTCAAAATCGATATCTGAGGATCCGGTTGGAGTCCAATCATGATTCTGAAGTCAAATATTAAAAAAGTCGCCGCCATCTTGAACTTTTTTGTCACTCAACCGATTTGCTTCAAAATCGACATCTGAGGATGCGGTTGGAATCCAATCATGATTCTGAAGTCAAATATTAAAAAAGTCGCCGCCATCTTGAACTTTTTTGTTACTGAACCAATTTGCTTCAAAATCGATATCTGAGGATGCGGTTGGAGTACAATCATGATTCTGAAGTCAAATATTAAAAAAAGTCGCCGCCATCTTGAACTTTTTTGTTACTCAACCGATTTGCTTCAAAATCGATATCTGAGGATCCGGTTGGAGTCCAATCATGATTCTGAAGTCAAATATTTAAAAAGTCACCGCAATCTTGAACTATTTTGTTACCGAACCGATTTGCTTCAAAATCGATATCTGAGGATCCGGTTGGAGTCCAATCATGATTCTGAAGTCAAATATAAAAAAAGTCGCCGCCATCTTGAACTTTTTTGTTACTGAACCGATTTGCTTCAAAATCGACACAATTTTTCAACACGCAATGAACTGCAACCAACGGAACTTCTGGGGAATAAAAAGTCCCATACCTACGTCAACACTGTTACCGTATGGGATTTTTTTTTCCATACCGTAACAGTGTGGACGGCGGGGTGTGTACTACTGGGAATAAACGCGAATTCGTTCGTCACTAGAACCCTAAAATACCTCGAAAACCATACCCATATTGCAAAATAGAAATTTGGCGCGGTGACCATCTTGAAATGCAAAATGGACCCCTAATTCGTCACTAGAACCCTAAAATATTTCGAAAACCATACCCATATTGCAAAATAGAAATTTGGCGCAGCGGCCATCTTGAAATGCAAAATGGACTGTATATTCGTCACGAGAACCCTAAAATACCTCGAAAACCATACCCATATTGCAAAATTTAAATTAGGCGCGGTGGCCATCTTGAAATGCAAAATGGACTCTATATTCGTCACTAGAACCCCAAAATACCTCGAAAAACATACCCATATTGCAAATTAGAAATTTGGCGCGGTGGCCATCTTGAAATGCCAAATGGACCCCTAATTCATCACTAGAACCCTAAAATACCTCGAAAACCATACCCATATTGCAAAATAGAAATTTGGCGCAGCGGCCATCTTGAAATGCAAAATGGACTGTATATTCGTCACTAGAACCCCAAAATACCTCGAAAAGCATACCCATATTGCAAAACAGAAATTTGGCGTAGCAGCCATCTTGAAAAGCAAAATGGACCCCTAATTCGTCACTAGAACCCTAAAATATTTCGAAAACCATACCCATATTGCAAAATAGAAATTTGGCGCAGCGGCCATCTTGAAATGCAAAATGGACTGTATATTCGTCACGAGAACCCTAAAATACCTCGAAAACCATACCCATATTGCAAAATTTAAATTAGGCGCGGTGGCCATCTTGAAATGCAAAATGGACTCTATATTCGTCACTAGAACCCCAAAATACCTCGAAAAACATACCCATATTGCAAATTAGAAATTTGGCGCGGTGGCCATCTTGAAATGCCAAATGGACCCCTAATTCATCACTAGAACCCTAAAATACCTCGAAAACCATACCCATATTGCAAAACAGAAATTTGGCGCGGCAGCCATCTTGAAATGCAAAATGGACCCCTAATTCGTCACTAGAACCCTAAAATACCTCGAAAACCATACCCATATTGCAAAATAGAAATTTGGCGCAGCGGCCATCTTGAAATGCAAAATGGACTGTATATTCGTCACTAGAACCCCAAAATACCTCGAAAAACATACCCATATTGCAAAACAGAAATTTGGCGTGGCAGCCATCTTGAAATGCAAAATGGACCCCTAATTCGTCACTAGAACCCTAAAATATTTCGAAAACCATACCCATATTGCAAAATAGAAATTTGGCGCAGCGGCCATCTTGAAATGCAAAATGGACTGTATATTCGTCACGAGAACCCTAAAATACCTCGAAAACCATACCCATATTGCAAAATTTTAATTAGGCGCGGTGGCCATCTTGAAATGCAAAATGGACTCTATATTCGTCACTAGAACCCCAAAATACCTCGAAAACCATACCCATATTGCAAATTAGAAATTTGGCGCGGTGGCCATCTTGAAATGCCAAATGGACCCCTAATTCGTCATTAGAACCCTAAAATACCTCGAAAACCATACCCATATTGCAAAACCGAAATTTGGCGCGGCAGCCATCTTGAAATGCAAAATGGACCCCTAATTCGTCACTAGAACCCTAAAATACCTCGAAAACCATACCCATATTGCAAAATAGAAATTTGGCGCAGCGGCCATCTTGAAATGCAAAATGGACTGTATATTCGTCACTAGAACCCTAAAATACCTCGAAAATCATACCCATATTGCAAAATTTTAATTAGGCGCGGTGGCCATCTTGAAATGCAAAATGGACTCTATATTCGTCACTAGAACCCCAAAATACCTCGAAAACCATACCCATATTGCAAAACAGAAATTTGGCGCGGCAGCCATCTTGAAATGCAAAATGGACCCCTAATTCGTCACTAGAACCCCAAATTACCTCGAAAACCATACCCACATTACAAAATTTAAATTAGGCGCGGTGGCCATCTTGAAATGCAAAATGGACTCTATATTCGTCAATAGAACCCCAAAATACCTCGAAAACCATACCCATATTGCAAAACAGAAATTTGGCGCGGCAGCCATCTTGAAATACAAAATAGACCCCTAATTCGTCACTAGAACCCCAAAATACCTCGAAAACCATACCCATATTGCAAAATTTAAATTTGATATCACATAGCAATAGCTATAGCGGGGCTTAAAATACCAGTTTGAAGCCGGTGCGGCACAAAACTTCAAAATCTGACTTCAGAATCATGAATATACTCCAACCGCATCCTTAGATATCGATTTTGAAGCAAATCAGACCAATAACTAAAAAGTTCAAGATGGCGGTGACTTTTTTCAAAATCTGACTTCAGAATTATGATTCGACTCTAACCGCATTCCTAGATATCGATTTTGAAACAAATCCGTCTACAGTCTATTCGTGATAAGAATGTTGTGAAATTAAAATTAAAATGGACAGGACACAACCGTCGCGTTTGAAAGTTTGCCTTCGACCGGTCACTGTGAACTTGGCTTGATAAGAGGAAACGATTTGATTGGTTACGGGGCGTGGCCATTATTAATCTGTGGCGTGGCTAAGCCGCCGGACAGTGATGACTCCACTTCATTCTTATCACGAATAGACTATAGTTACAAAAAGTTCAAGATGGCGGCAACTTTTTTCTAAATCTGACTGCAGAATCATGATTGGACTCCAACCGCATTCTTAGAATCGACCTTGAAGCAAATCGGCCTAGTACCTACATTACAAAAAAGATCAATATGGCGGCGACTTTTTTCAAAGTCTGACTTTAGAATCATAATTGGACTCCAACCAGATCTTCAGGTATCGATTTTGAAGCAAATCAGACCAGTAACGAAAATGTTCAAGATGGCGGCGACTTTTTGTCGGCGGCGATAAAAGTGTGTAGGAGGCGCCGCCACAGGAACGCCAACTTATACTTGCCACTCTGTTGCACGATTGTGAATAACAATCGCTAAGCCACTCGATTGTAGAAATCATTCAAAGTATTCGAATAATCCTAAAACAATCGATAATCGAGGTACCTAGTCGTGAAGCGTGAGCTGCGTGAGTGGTTTCATTCGTTTTGATATTCGATAGTTTTATGCTCATGTAAAAGTAAACTCTATGCTCTGAGAAAAAGTATCTAATTTTGTGTGGAAAATTCTATCAGAAAACCATCGAAATTCATGAATACTACCTAACGGAAACAACTACCTACCAAACGGAAAAATTGTCACATGTTAGTTCTAGGTAACCAGTCATGAACTCTCTTAGCACATATCATAAGTTGCTCATCCTTATGAATATAGATATAATCATCTAAAAAGAACGCTGCAGTGGTAGGCGATTTACGCCAATTTGTCCATGCAGTTAGGGACGCTATTGCCATGCATATTACCACATTCTTTTCCGCAAATTACACCAGTGTACCCATACATATAAGGAAGCTATTGCCATGCACCGCATCCAGCGTTTTTAGGGTTCCGTACCCGAAGGGTGCAAAACGGGACCCTATTACTAAGACTTCGCTGTCCGTCTGTCACCAGGCTGTATCTCATAAACCGTGGTAGCTAGACAGTTGAAATTTTCACAGATGATGTATTTCTGTTGCCGCTATAACAACAAATACTAAAAAACAAAAGAAATTTAATATTAAGGGGGGCTCCCATACAACTAACGTGTTTTTTTTGGGGTTTTTTATAGATAATAGTACGGAACCCTTCATGCGCGAGTCCGACTCGCACTTGGCCGGTTATTTTATGTTACGCAAAGTATACTTATATCCAAGATGTTTTCCTAAAAAAGCGTCATATTACAATAAAACATCACTCGGTAACTCGGTAGCAGTTAGTAGATCAAATAGGTTATATATTATAATTCAGACTGTCTTCCTAAATGGAAACGGGGCGTAATGCTTTGATATATTTTAATTTGAACAATAGGTACGTCCATACATGTTTTATTTATTTATTGAACAAAAATCCACAGCTATACATAAAATTAAACAAAAATTTTGATTTAATAATTAAGTCAATTGAAGATTTCACTATGTAAAAAGTCAATTATGAACAAGTGAGGTTTACATTTCAAGAGACAGGTAGTCAGGTACATACATAAACAATAAAATCTGATGTGTAGGTGGGGTAGGTACATGTATCTAGATCATAATCTTATAATTATCATTGACACGCACTAGCATACCGTTGTTCTGAAACTTTGGTTTCCGGCGTCGCGATCTCGTGATGCGGGATGAGGCATGGCTGCGCGGCGGGAAAAGCTAGGCCACGCCCAAACCATGAAAAAATCTGGCAACCCCCAGAGCCTTAACAACAAATGCTCGAGAAACTTCATACAAGTTTTGTTAGACAATTTCTACTACATCGTTTTTATACTAATACTTTCGCGAAGAAACAATCCAATAGTTACCTAAATGAAATAATTAAAGGTTTATTACTGCCAACGACGTCATCGCGACGACAAAAAGTGATTGTAATAATCAAAATGTTCGCCTGAATAACGACTGAAACAGGCATTTCACTCGAACGCTTCACAATACAAACGACAAACAAACAACAGGAGATATACACTCTGTTTACCCCTATGTAAAACGGTGCCAACCGTGCAAAACACAAGGCTATTAATATTTAAACAAATTACCGCGACAAGCTCCCCGACAGACCCACGGAAAACGTTATCATCGGTGAAAAATTCATTGCATCATAAATAAATACGAGAAGAACATTACAAAAGGGCAGATAACAATAATGTTCGTTCGTTTTAGGCCTAAGCCTGGCTTGTTAATTTATGGCTCTATTAAACTCGTTTGCGCGCTTGTACAACTGATAAATTGTAGAGATAGCAGCTGACACAGTGCGGCTTACAGCTAAACACTTGATAATTCGCCATTTTCCATTTCTAATGACATTTACTAAGCTAATTTCCCGTGCACGCAAAAAATCAGAAGTAGGTACAGACAGACGACACGACGCTCTTCTGTTTTTCGCTAAGTTGCACCAAAATGTAAGAACACCCCAAGATCTCTTACGTCCATTTGCAATAAGCTATCTACGAGTATCCATGGTTTTCACATTACTAGAGTTAGATTTGACACTTGCGCTATGGAACTTGTATATTTATATTTATTGCACAATAAAAGACAAAACACAGAAAATACAGAGAAGTAATTTACAAAGGCAAGCTTATCTCTAAAAAGATATCTCTTTCAGCAAACCCAGGATGGACAGAGAAAAATAAAACACAGAACAGGTAGGAAGGACTATGTGCTCAAGTAAGTGAAAAATAAAACATAAATAAATCATAATATTACTAATCTACCGAATATACTACATAAAGAAGTACATGAATATTACATAAAATAAAATAAATAAACCTAACATATAAAAACTTGAACTTATGTCAAATTTGACCCTATCTATCTGCAGATCGAAGATAGATAGGTTATTGAAAACGGTCGTTAACCGGTTAAACGATTTTGGGTAACCTTTCGTGTACTGTACAAGTCCAACAGGAACTTGTTAAGGACGATAAAGGTTCATTTACTCTCTGAAAATATTTTAGTTCTCGATTTTGACTGAGTAAATAGCGACGTAAAATAAATTTATATTTAACGGTTAGATTAAGCGATTCAGATTCTCCTAAAGATAGTTCGCTGTAGTTAGTTCGTCGTCGTCGCCGACTAGAATACCTAATAAGTATTACTTATACCCCCAAGGAATCGTAGTCGACAGCTGAAATTTCAACTTTCCATAGCTTCTTGTAAATTGTTACCTAAGTGAAGGTATCTCGGAGTGTCTGTGAAAGTCAGTGGGAGTTTTGTCCAAAGTCTAACCGTGAAGTTCTTCCCTCCAGTTTTGTCCACGAATATCGTTTGAATTTGAAATTCTTGAATCTATGGGGACAACTTTACAAATTCCGAAGTTGATAATCTTGCAAATATTGTTTTAAGAGGTAGCAGGTACCTATTAAACAATGTCAAGTATGCTTATCAACATGCCTGTACGTACATTGATATAAGAGAAGAAGTATACGTACGTACTCCATACGACATTACCAAAAGTCAACATGGTGAATGTTTGTAAGTATGCTGATATGTGTTAAAATCACTTCAGTGTACATTTATTGAACACACATAATAAATCCTCAAGTCTTGGATGTTGATATACATATATGTGTGCGTCGTTGAGTCAGTGTATCCTAGTGTGGGGCTATAAGTTATGTAGGGGAGACCGGTCTCGTCTACATACCAGTCTTCTGTAGAAAAAGCTATTGACATATTAGTAAAAATTAATGCAGATAGACAACCTTAAATATTTGCATGTGTAGGAAATGAAATATAATACTTATAATTTTTGCACTAAAATATTATAATAGAAAATTGGAACGTTCAGCCCCGGTCTTCCCTACCTATGGTTCGTTGTTGTAAAGATGTAAGGCTTCATCTGAGCTTCATGTAATAAGTAGGTATATTATTTAATAAATAAGTATAAGTATATGTTACGGCTTATGTTAGATAGTATTAATAATTAATTATTAGTTTTTTCTATTGTTACGTAGGTAGAAGGATAGCTTTATCCTTCGTGCTAGGTTGACATGTAAGAACAGATTAAACCTAAATAAACACTACCATTAGCCGGCTAAACATAGGTTTAGCCACTTTCCTAAAATTAGCCGTAACATATTGTATATCATTTAGTTAGATCAACATAGTTTTTCACTATTACCCACTTGATTTTTGCGTCTCTCAGCCAAAAACGTACGTTGCTTTTCAAATTGTTTTTTTTTTTTAACATAAAATAATTTATAAATATAAAGTCTTTTGAAGTACCTCCAAAAATTTGATACCTTTCTTTTATAATGTTTTGTTTATGCCGGTAAATCAGTCTCACTCATCATCAGTCTCACTCATCATCAGACTTAATTGGGTTAGTAAGTTTATGAAGTATATTTCTCAGCTCTTGACATCCACCGCTCGAGGGAACATCTGAAACGTCTCAATTTAGAGGGCGCTTCAACTAGACTCGGAAAGTGCACAATTTCGCCGGAAAATTATTAAACTACCCACTTTGCAATTAGCTTTGGTTACTACCCGTCTCGCGCTGGTATCTCCAAGGAGCTCTTTCTATTTAGATTGAGATTCTACTAACTAATAATATCTACTAAGTTGTTAGGCACCGTGATGTCTTTGATTATGCGGGTTGGCAGATACAATAATTTACACGCTGAAGTAAAGTCAGTCAACTTCTAGTGTGTGAGATTCCCGGTCCGGTACGTTTTCATTTCATAGGTTTTGATTTTTATTGTCAAACCATGAGGTTGAAAATCGCGGGCCATTTTTACAAGTACCCACAGCTAAGGATATACCAATAGTGTAGGTTATACGTCACTCACATGCATGTCAAAAGATCGTTGAAAGACTGTATAATATCGTGACGACCCTGTTTCGAGTTGCTTTCATATGGCGCAGTGATCGAAATTAAGTGTTGCCACAGAACATTTTCATGGCAAATCCTACATGGATGTTTTGGCACGTGGCCAAAATCGGAACAAAGCGGCCACCTTGGAAGTGTCACTTTGTCGACAGTTCGCTGTGTTTGTTGTGCTTGTAAGGTAACGGCCCCATGTCACAGATTACTAAATCCATTTTAATATCATCTAAGTGCCAAAACATCCATGTAGCACTGTACCTAACCATAGAACACAGTTCGCCGTTCGTCAGGATAATAGGCTTGTGGCCAAGGTAATCCAATAAATCTAGGAACAAGTCTTAAGTTGAAGCATTATGTATAAAATGGCTTGACATTCTCAGAATTGTATATTTCCAGCAGATATATTTCATAAAGTCAATTTTGTGCAAAAAAAAAAGACAGCATTTGATGGCACTTTTACATGACGTCATTCTGTTGTTTTTTCATAGAACTCAGGAACAAAAGTTCCGTTTTGATAGTTCATAAAAAGTATCTATTTGACTTGACAGGCCACAAGCCTATTGCCATTGATCAGAATAAATCAAGAATCCACAGAATTATTAAAGAATAAAAAATGTCAACAGCCCTAAAACTCCCGTAAATAAAACAATTCACTCACAGATGCCTTTTGAAAGCATCAGCAAGTCTTCAGTTTGAGACTTGAAACAAACAAAAAGTCCCAATTACCGGAGCTTTGAACTTGAATGGTTGCTGGTCTGATTCGTGAGCCACTAGCTTGTTTATTCTGACAATAGGAGACCTTATTTTCTCTGTTACTGAAAGGAACTTTTGTGGCAGTTGATAAACAAGTTAGGAAAGTGAGGAAATGGCGTAAAAAGTGTGTGGCTGAATTTTATTAATATTTTTTATTTACCATATGCCTGTCTCCATTCCATAAAACATTGTGTTTTTTTTTTACTTTTCTTCTTCTTCATTCCAATCGAGAAGATAAGTTAAGTATATCATTGCATTGTGTTGCCTTTTTAAAGGAGTCTTACCTCTCACATTTCTATAAATGGATTCCATATAGGATTGGAAATATGAAGTAGGAAAGTTCAAATTTTTTCCAATGCTATATGGAATGGAGTTTTGTATGGGTGGGGAAATTTTGTGTCAATTATAATTGTCTAAAAATGTGTATCGGTATAATAGAATGGAAGATAGGATGAAATAAGCTGCCAAGTGCTAGTTGGACTTGCGTTGAGAGGGTTTCGTACAACAATAATAAGTCTTACACCAACAAAATACCCTAAAAGTACCCTAAAAAGTAAATAAAAAAAGTTTTTCATACAAACTTCGCACCCCAGATTTAGGGTTAAAGTTATAGATTTTGGAGTTTTTATGGGATATGGGTGCAAACATGTGCTTTCATACTAAATTTCAGGTTTTGAGGACTTCGGGAAGTACCCTAGAGGTTTTGATGCAAAACGGTCATATTATTGAGCACAGCTTATTCAAAATAAGTCTTAAAAATATTATAAAAATACTATTAAGATCCTCACACCATGTGCTCTCATTTGATATGTCACACGGCATATTATTATTTTTCATTTGGCCCCCCAAAAGTGGCCACTATATTTCATATTTATATATTTACATGGCACCTCTGTCTTTGGATCACAGATATTGATTTGTGTACCAATTTTCAACTTCATCGGTCCAATATGTTCTGAGTAAATTGCATGTGATATACGGACAGACGGACGGACAGACGCACGAGTGAATATATATATTTCATGTGGGTTTCTCTCCTTCTGATATACGAAACCCTAAAAATTGTCACAAAGCATGGGCGAGCGGATTTTATGGTAGGGCGGTTCAAACGGTGGCTTGGTCAGGTAATGTAACAGTAAGTATAGGTATGATCTCCATTAAGGTACTTCTCTAGGTAAGGTTACACAATTTCAAATATCTTCTCGATTGGAATTCGGGGCAACGATAGCAGATTAACAAATTGGGTAGCCGTCCAAAATACTTCATAAAACACGAGCCCTAAACAGCAACATTCCATATAATGTGGGAATACATTTTTGCATAATAAATTAACCGGAGCGGGTCACGAATTCCGCAAATTATACTGACCCTTTGTTAGGCCACTGAGCCGTGAGGTCCGACAGTCTTTTTATTACGCGATTTTCGGCCAAAAATGCAAAATCTGTATAAGTCGAATAATCACAGATAGGCGGACCGCTTGGGTTGAAAGTTAATTGGCTAAAATAACATTCAACGCGGGCTCTTGTTAAACCCCAATATTTTGCCTCGGAAATTAGGTACAGCGTGAAATAACAGGACCCTCGTTACGATATTTGAGGTGAACATGACTTGAAGGATATAATATTTTTGAAAAACCTTCACTTCTAGTGGCATGACCTTCTGATCATTGTGTGGACTATGAAAATTTGTATAAATTTGTGAGGTGAGGTCGAAGGGTGAGGTACAGGAACCTTGCTTATACAAATCAGGATCTCTAATAAAGTATTTATGTACTTACTTCTGCAGATAAATAATTCTGCGTGTTCCTGTCCGGTTCCGATCCTTAAAATAAATAAATGGTTATGTCTCGCGGACCAGGGATTCCGATCACACTTGAGGAGAGTGAAACTGGTGTTATTAGGTTTCTACATAAAAAACAAAGTATGCAGTTATCCAAGTAATTTTCTTTACATTTTAGCTACGACGGTTTATGCTGTATGGGGATTTTCATAGTAATCACAAGCGACTCAAACAAAACCTAAAGGGGTACTTACCGTCGACCTAGAATCATGAAAGGCACAAAACAAGGTTTTATAGCACAAGTAAAGGCAAAACCTGAAAGTTGACTCCCTCTTTCAGCAAAAATATGTAAGTAATGGTTTACATGGATGACACCATACTTTAATTTTTATGTAGAAACATGTAATTATATCTCTACATAAAAAATAAAGTATGTCACAAAACAATCTACAAGTGTAATCGAAAACCTTGGGGTACGAGTTCTACTTGCACTTGACTTGACCGTTTATTTGGTTGGGAACTGTATAAGCAAAGATAATATTAATATAGGTACCCTGTATGCTGAGGGTATTATATTATCATTATTTTTAGGTACCTAAGTATTTATAACCTTTGACATATTGCGGTCACTGAGCAAATATTTTTGTTTGATCTTTTATTCTGGGAATACGCCAATAAAATGTTTCATCAATATTTTTGTAGCTACTGATTTGTTAACCCCAAAACAGAGTTCTAATGAAATATGGCGTAAATGTATCAAAACACCCGCTACTGTCACATTAACCGATACATATTGATAGATAGACAAATTTGTTTATTCATTGAAAATCATGGTACACACACCGACACAGAATTAAAAATCAAAATAAGAAATGAAATCTGAAATTACATAGAAAAAATAACACTGTTTAATAAAACAATAATATTGTCATGTTTAATTCGTGTATTTTTTATTATGTATACTTGTTTTGTTTTCCCATTAAAAATGTTGCCAGCCCGCTCAAATGACTCATGAAAGCAACCTTGTGTGTTAGTAGTATAAACACAAATACCGTCAAAACTTAACATGGTGAACTTTCCATTCATTTTGTGCGCTTTCACAACGAAAAGTACACTCATTAGCAAAAGCGGCGACCTTTATCAAACCGGACTCATTTACATTATCAAACAGACAATAATTATAAACGCAATGATTACCATGACTCTGTTTCGCCAAAAAGACAACAGGCAGGGACCCAACAGCTCCGCCAAATGTTTGTTAATCATGAAAATGCATGTTAATATTTACCAAATTAAAATATATTTGAAAGTTTTAACTCGAGTGGCAAACTGATGTGAAATAGTCCATTGTAATAAAGCGGTCATATTTAGCGACCAAAAAGCAATTACAACCTAATTTGAAAACTTGACCTACCGTCACAATATCTTTTTACCGGAACACTGTGAGTGTTAGCATTCTAAGGCTGGATTTAAGACACTAGTGACACCTAGATCTCACCGAATGAAAAAGTTACAAGTTATCCCCGTGATAGTTATTCCCCGGATAACTTTTTGTTGGTCGAATCCAGCCTAAGTTGAGGAATGTTGTCCAAAGCTCCTTAGCCAGTAAAAGCTCTAGATTTCAGCCATTTTCACACTAAGGTTACCAAGTGTTAACTGGCCCGGTCGCTTCAGGAATCTGGGTGATAAAACGCGACTCGTTTAAGAGGTTAGCCGCAATTTAGAGCAACAATGTAAGTACGGGCTGTTAAACTTTCCAGTATAGCTCCGAAATGGGTACCTCCTGCTTTGCTCGAGCACTTTTTGTATCTGTGCAAGAGCAAGAAGTGCTACCGTGTTATCAAGGAGGTTTAATATGTACATTCAGGAAATTTTGTGCGTCTCAGAAGGCATTCTCGCACGATAAGAAGTAAGCTGGCTGCAATTGGGTTTTCAATAGTTGGCGTTTTCAGCTAATGCTAAGATTGTTTGTACGGATTTTACCAGTTCAGTTTAGATACGTTCCAAGACTAATTCCCTCGGGAGCAACACGCTGTTTTAATGTTTTTACATTTATTACGATGCTAATTATACCATATTATAAAAGGGAAGTGAAATAGTGTACAGTTCAAAAGGTCCCGTAGACAGCATGCTTTGGCTAACTAAACAACCGCTCGCACTCACAAGGAAATGTATGTATGCGATTTGACTTTTGTACACGGGCCCTGAATTTCTTATTAAATTTATTTCATACGTAAGGAACAAGATGTTCAAAACATTCATAAACCATGCGAGCAGGCTGCTTCCCCATTGTGAGATGCAAGTGACATAAAATATTTATGTGACCCCTCTCATAGAGGAGTGGAGCGAAGGGCCCCAGGTCCTTGACCCAGTGATCAGGGCTCTGCTCTCAGCGTAGGGACTCGGAATACCTTCGAGTGGCACTCACATATTAGCAGGCTGCGATTTCGAGCATTTGACTTACAACCCTCATGAAGTATGTTCTGGCTTCTTGTGGAGGTTGGTGATTAGGCATGTCGCTGGACTTCACTATACATTGTGGAACAGAATGGTGTAGTCATAAGCCGCTACAACAAATATGACCTACAGGCAATTTAAATAACCGGCCAAGTGCGAGTCGGACTCGCGCACGAAGGGTTCCGTGCCATTATCTATAAAAAACCGCAAAAAAAATGTATGGGAGCCCCCCCCTAAATATTAATTTAATTTTAATTTAATTATTTATTTTTTAAGTAAATATTTATTTTTAAAGTACTCCGTGGTCTAGTGGGTTTCACCTTGCTCCTCACGCAGGAGATGCAGGTTCGAATCCCGGTGCTGACCATGTACCAATGAGATGATTAATTTGTCTTAAGTACATTATCGGACACTCCGTGTTTCGGATGGCACGTTACACTGTAGGTCCCGGCTTCTATCACTACTTCGTAGTATGTAGTAATCGTAAAACCCCTCCACCAACCCGCACTGAGCCAGCGTGGTGGAGTATGGCTCAATCTTACTCGGATCCGGGTAAAGGCCTGTGCCCCTCGGTGGGGACATTAATGGGCTACATTTACTTTACTTTATTTTTTAAGTAAATAATATACTCAATATATTGTGAACATTTTAAGCGTCTACCTGCTACCATTATCAATATCGAGCAAAAATGAGCAAAAAAATCACGTTTGTTGTATGGGAGCCCCCCTTAATATTAAATTTCTTTTGATTCTTAGTATTTGTTGTTATAGCGGCAACAGAAATACATCATCTGTGAAAATTTCAACTGTCTGGCTACCACGGTTCATGAGATACAGCCTGGTGACAGACGGACGGACGGACGGACGGACGGACGGACGGACGGACGGACGGACGGACGGACAGACGGACAGCGAAGTCTCAGTAATAGGGTCCCGTTTGGCACCCTTCGGGTACGGAACCCTAAAAATTAAGGTGGTTCCCAAGGGACCCGTTATCTGTGTGTGTTGTGGGTAAGTCCAACCGTTCTTCGCCATTTTTAGGATTCCGTACCCAAAGGGTAAAAAACAGGACCCTATTACTAAGACTTCGCTGTCCGTCCGTCTGTCTGTCTGTCTTTTTGTCTGTCCGTCTGTCACCAGGCTGTGTCTCATGAACCGTGATAGTTAGACAGTTGAAGTTTTCACAGATGATGTATTTCTATTGCCACTATAATAACAATAACTAAAAAACAGAATAATATAACGCTCTTATTCATAAACGTCCAATAAACCTATAATAGCAAAATTCGTTTGTCTTTCTCTTTCACTTCGACATTTGTGTTTGTGAGAAAGGGACAAAACAAATTTTAGTTATCAAAGGCTAAATAAAAATATTTTTCCAAATCGGTCCTTCCGTCTAGGCGCAATCGGTGTACATACATAAAAAATATTCCGACGAATTGTAAAGCTCCTCCTTTTGTGAAGTCGGTTAAAGACACATGTGATAATTAAGCACCAGTACCATCAAACAATTAGTTGTGTTTAGTCATAAATAAAATTAAATAATTGGCTGTGGGCTTGTAATACAACACAAGTGGGAAACCGACGTGCATTAACATTCGTCTGAAAACAAAGCCTTCCTAGTAACAAACCGACGTGCATTAACATTCGTCTGAAAACAAAGCCTTCCTAGTAACAAACCGACGTGCATTAACATTCGTCTGAAAACAAAGCCTTCCTAGTAACAAACCGACGTGCATTAACATTCGTCTGAAAACAAAGCCTTCCTAGTAACAAACCGACGTGCATTAACATTCGTCTGAAAACAAAGCCTTCCTAGTAACAAACCGACGTGCATTAACATTCATCTGAAAACAAAGCCTTCCTAGTAACAAACCGACGTGCATTAACATTCATCTGAAAACAAAGCCTTCCTAGTAACAAACCGACGTGCATTAACATTAATCTGAAAACAAAGCCTTCCTAGTAACAAACCGACGTGCATTAACATTCGTCTGAAAACAAAGCCTTCCTAGTAACAAACCGACGTGCATTAACATTCGTCTGAAAACAAAGCCTTCCTAGTAACAAACCGACGTGCATTAACATTCGTCTGAAAACAAAGCCTTCCTAGTAACAAACCGACGTGCATTAATATTCGTCTGAAAACAAAGCCTTCCTAGTAACAAACCGACGTGCATTAACATTCATCTGAAAACAAAGCCTTCCTAGTAACAAACCGACGTGCATTAACATTCATCTGAAAACAAAGCCTTCCTAGTAACAAACCGACGTGCATTAACATTCGTCTGAAAACAAAGCCTTCCTAGTAACAAACCGACGTGCATTAACATTCGTCTGAAAACAAAGCCTTCCTAGTAACAAACCGACGTGCATTAACATTCGTCTGAAAACAAAGCCTTCCTAGTAACAAAGCAAGATAAAAGCTTTCACAATCCTTGAAACTCAATTTATCCAGTTTGGAAAATTAAAAGCTAAAAGTCAGTATGTATCTATCTTAATATCTTGATATTTGTTATATAACCTTTTAACAAAATTCGTATTAAGAAAGAATAGAGAAATGAGAATGACATGTGTACATAAATTATTTCATAAATGTGCTGATAAACAACTTCAGCGACACATTTCCTCCTCTTGTTATGAGCTGACAGCAAGAGTCAAGAAACCCACGGCACGGCGAGACAAGAACCCATGTCGCAAACACGACAGATAATTCTATTAAGCAACTCCAGCTAGTTCTGTTCAGTAAATGCCAACCCAAATCATGTCTTAGATAAGAATATACTCGGAACACATCAAAAGAGTCGAGATTATAATGAGGGCAATGTTTTCTTTATGATGTTAAGCTTTTTGTAGGGGTGACAGCACTTCAGGAAAAATAAGGGGTAGGTCACATTTTAGTCCGAAATTGCTGACTATGACGTCGAGAGAGACTTCAAGAGAGACTTCATTTTCTGTTATGTTGGATTTGATATCAATTTGATGACATAATCAAAGTCAGTGGCAATTTTCTGGCCTACTTTACGCCGACGCCAATAAACTTGAGAGGGTCATTAGTCATTACTTTGTCCGCACTTGAAAAAAACGAAATTGACCTCGTAAAAATGTAATTGTTATTATGATATCAAGTTATTCCTAAAAAAATATTTAGAAATGTTTTAGGTCTTCAGCATTGTATTGTTCATTGTGATTTAAATTTCACGAAGCCTCTGTTAACTCTATGAATCACGACACGACAAGCCCGTCAGTTTTTTTACAAGGTAATAAAAGGAGGTACATGATATTACATACATTTTCTACAAATTTATACTTGCCTGTCCGTGATATTAAATATTCAGCAAGCGAAGTTCAGAAACGAAAGTTTCCTAACAACATTTTAAATAATGTAGGTTTAGGAAGAGCTCACGTCTTTTACATTACCCCTGAAATCTGAGGGAGGGAAAATCGTTTGAAGTCTCTACTTACGTGTAATTTTATGGATATTTTATCGAAAATGTTTTCAGGTGCCGACGTAATCGATGAACCCTACAATGGGCGTTGTCAGGTGCAAAAATATGCAAATTTAGTGAAATGATAAGCATTTTGAATTTTAAGGTAATACTAAATGGAAGAAACTAATTCCCACAACACAGATTATCCTAGTGTGGGGACCAGGGTCAAACTACTGTTTATGCTTTTTTGTTCAATAAATGATTTTATTTATTTATTTACTTGTAACACTGCTACACCATATCAAATATAATAATTTGGTGAAGCAACAAAATATGTTTAGTTTCTCTTGGGAAAACTCCTGTAGATTTAATTAAAAATCTACTTACCTACTTCATTTTCTGACAGTGTCATTTGCCATATCATGAATGATATTGCCAAATAAAAGGGTCGCAATTACTCCGTAGCAATAAGACACCAGACATCTGCTTGCTACCCCAAAAACAGTCAAAGGCAATCTTTGACCTAAATATTCAGGTGAAATTTTCAGCCAACAAATTAATCTCAAACGTTTACTCTTACGGGATATCATTCAAATAGGCAATTGTGTTCACAAAGACTGCAACTCAACCCTCTTGTTTAGGACATTATGGCGGAACCGAACATATTTTCAAAGGACCACTAATAATTCTGTGACGGATCACTGAGAGACAAAATTAAAATAACTTTATAAATATATTTTTTGAAGTCAAGCATCGATAAATATGCTTATAATAAGGACAGTGTATTGTGTAAATGATAGCATATCTATCAATGATGCTTATATTTTAATTAATTACAGTTAGTAGGTGCGCTGGCCACGCGCCGCCCTAAGAATTATACGAGGAATTTTGCTCACCGCCTTTACTCGTAAGAACAAAAGAAACGTAAATGCACACGTAAGATTAGCTAAACCTAGGTTTAGCCGCTCACCTAGCATCAGCCGTAACATATTATACATTCCTATGTTTTGAGTTTTTGAAGCGTCGTCGGAGAATTCACCCAAAAAAACGTTCAAATAAGGTCGAATCCATATTTATCATTTACTGTTCAGCCTTGAAAGTTAGCCCTCAAATGGTCCCCAAAGGGGAAACGGAAGAAAACTTGCCCCAAAACAGCGTGGTGACGTTCAACGGAGAAAGAGCCTGCCACTGTGAGCTAGATTGGGCGAAGCTAGAGTAGATAGTCCAAGATCGAAACAAATGGAAATCTGTACTGAGAGGCCTATACAATACATACCCCTGCAGTGCTGAGGGATGACGGATGAAATAATGATGATGATGATGATTTGTGAGAGACAGAGATGTAAATAAATAGACGTTATGTATTTGACAGTTTGTTTATTTACGTAAAGTATGTAACTTCAACGCGATAGTGTTATACATTGCGTGCTCGATTATTTTGTATGGAAAAAATATTTATCATTTTTGGACTGGAATGCTAGTAAGTAAATAATCTCTAAGGGATCATCACTATACTTATTTAAAATATGCTTCGTATGGAATTCACACACTGTATTGAATCTTTTAGCCTAGGTGTAGGCTAACAGACTAAATATCTGTGCCTAAAACTCATGAGGAAAACTGAATTAATGTTTGCTTCTCGTTTGCATAGATAGGCTATTTAAAAACAGAACAGCATATTATTATGCAATCCGATGAATATGGTTTATAATTTTTTGTTGTATTTGTACCAATCATCCGCCAAGCAAAGCTCGGTCCCCAGATATTTCATAATTATGCGCGATCAAGACTGATAAAACAACTCACTTCATTATTAACTATGTGTTAGTTCTAGACAAGTGATTAATCCTGCTATTACCACTCTACATGCTAATAAGATGCCTTATTCATATTCAGAGAGTAAACAAAATGTAACATCAAAGACCGATTTCATGTAAATTTACGTTCGAAAAAGTAGATTAAAGCTTGAATACGTTAGTTCGTGAATTAGAATTGAATCTTATGGCAAGTTACGCGATGTGTATTTTGCAAAGAACATTCAAGAGATCCTTTGAGCAAATTTTCAAAAAGTGAACTGAAACTGAAACGAATATTTGAAAGGTGAACTATTGGCCAAATTGTACAACGTAATGTACAACCCTGCAAGAGTACAATCAACCATGAGATCATTAAAATGGGGTGTAGCGTAGATACGAATCACTGATTGGCCGTAATTGGTGTGAGACTAGAGAGATTTAAAGAAAAGGACAACATATTCGTATCGTTTGATACTGAAATCAATCATAGAGGATTAAAGTGGTTCTGTAAACGTAAAAAAAATATCAGATAGTCTCAAATGTAAACTTAAATAAAAACTTAAATAGTTACTTACTGGCGTAGGTCTGTGTGTATGACCTACATTATCTTTACATGGCATGACTTCGAGTGTCGGCTGTGCATCCGAATCCAAAAACCCCTAAGATACTTTCAAGACATCGTGTCACACACATCCCAGATTGCTAATTACCAACCCCGCACCCCTCCCCGTAACCATGACCAAGGCGGTGTGGGTGCATCGCAGGCAATTCACAGTAGGGAGCCACTGCATGAATATGCGAGCGGCCGTAAATTACAGACTAACATACAACGTTAGCTTTATTTACTCGTGGTCTCGTGGTAGACGGTGAACCTATCTTATATGCCAGCGAATGGAGTGTATTTGTGTATGCGTGTATTGCTCAGCACCCAGGGGAGATAGATGTTTTTGATATGCCGTTGTGGATTTTTTTTAAAGTCATAAATACTTTCCTAAACATCCGGGAGTAATATTATCCTATTGTTTGCTTGTTGTCTGTTTTTTGTACTTGTCAAAGTGTATAATATAACCTAATATTTTGTCTACTGTTTCTGTATCTTGTGTTGGCTCTCACACGTTTTGGTCTTTATTACTGTAAGTGTGACCTGCTTTGGTAAATAAATATTTTAAATCTTATAAATCTTTTGTGTAGGAAACCTTTTGTGTGATAGACCGTCGTTGACCAATGAGCTAATAACCACGATTTAACGGTGATTGAAACATCGTGAGGCAACAGGACAATTATAATTTATGTGAAATCAAATTGCGCGGTTCTGAGATATGTTTTGTGCAGTAAATTATTTTACCCATTGCAGGATACAACGCCCTTGATTACTGTCAAATATACATTAATTAAATGTTGATTTTCTTATTAGAGACGCGTGGTATGATAGGGCGGCGCTTTTGGGTAAAATCTGGTTTTGTCGAAAAATCTAAAGTGCTGTGTTTTCGTTTGTATGGTTTATAGTATGAAGCAACAATTGCGATCATGTTGGCGGCAGCCGCTGGTGGCAACTTTACTCATATTATAATGAAACCAGTAAGGTTAGGTTTGTTTTGTTTTTTATAAGACGTTGACGACTTCGCTTTCAAACTACCAGGTGGTGACTGTGAAACCCCTAGCTATATTTTAAGGGGTTGTTATGTTAGGGGCATCAAACTGAGCAACTTTTACTAAAAACCGATTTGATTAGCTAGGGGTTCACAGTTACCCTGTATAAAATTGTCATGAAAAAAACTGGAACCGTTCGTAAAACAGCCAATTTATCCTGTAAACATTTTCCAGGAAACCAATTTCATAATCTCAAATGGGTCACAAATAAGCATGAAAATAAACTTCTAAACTAAACGATAAAAACGTGAGTTTTCAGAAATAAAACTCGTGTCGACGTGACTGCATTATCCTCCAAATCATTACACACAGCACTCGCCTGTTGGAGGCAAAGTGTGAAAGGGGGGACAGGATCGAGGGAAGGGGTATGGATACTTTATACTGCACGTGACTGAGCCATTATTTACTTCATTTATAATAAAGTGAGTGGATGAGTTATCATATTTATACATTACGTGCTGCGATGGGAAATGTATAAAAGGCACAAACATTTATGTAGGTTACGTGTAATCGTACAAAAAATGTACAAAATTTGCATAATGATATCAAAGACTGCTAAAAGAAAAGGTTTAGAATAAGTAGGTATAGAAAAATATTTTGCTAGTTGTAAGATTTTAAACAGTTGATGAAGCTATTTTAGTTAATTAAGCTATTCTAGGTAAACTTATCCACGCCACGCACTCCCAGAACGTTAAGCGTTACTAAGGTAGTTTTATCAAGGTAAGCTAATCTAATGTTGTCAGGGACAATTCGAGTATGCTAGCACAAGCCTCGTATTACGGCGCGTAACATACTCCGGTCCCAAGAGCGAGTTCCTGGTCTCCACGCAATTTGTCTCGCTGACACATAATATTCACCAGCTTCATAGCCGCATTAAGTTTCAGATCGTTTTACTGAATATGAACAAGCTATATAAAGTTACATTCTCTCTCCTTTAGGTGCTCTTAACTGTGAGAGTTGTCTCACAATCATTTCTATACCATTCACGCGTTTGTATAGCTCTCAGAACTGAGATCTCTTAATTAATATGGGCTTTAGAAAGGCCAGCGCCAAAAAAATACTAGGTATTATAATCACAGTATTGTTTTCATGGCCAGATCATAAATATTGATCACTTAATTATGTTACCACCCATTCATGATACTCGCATGGCTACAATTTCATGGAAATGGTTAAGTTGGGTTAGGTTATCATGGAATGATCGGCCACATCATAATGTGTATTTTTTTACTATAAGGCCACGACATTTACATATGCCTATGTTCAAAAGAACTAGTTTTATTTTGATTAAAAATGAATGCATATATTCATCCATAGCGCCGCAAGGGGTTTTCGAGGATATTACAATTCCTTGTGCTGTTACAATCTTTGAAAATAGAACAGCAATTCTTTTCACCGCATTCCGAGTTTCAAAGTAGAACCGTCTCGAGATTCCTGAGAGGCATTATTTGAGCTGAGTAGAACTTCAGATATTATAGAGCACATTACAAAGAGAAAACAGCAGAATACAGATTTTGTAAGAGATTGTTTGTTGAATACATAGTGCCTTTATCTAGTCGTTTACAGAGAACGTGTCGTGTGACTGAAAGAAGGGGTTTTAAGTGTATTTTGAGGCAAAATTTATTATTCTTATTCAAAATATCCTAATATTTCTAATTTCCTCATCAAGTTGTCAAAATAAGTTGACACATTGTTATAACAAGGGGTGATTCTCGCGCATTCGATATGCAAATATCGATACTTATATCGAGATTTTGCATCGGAATCACTCGATACAGGTGTCGATATCCGTATATCAAGTGATTTTATATGGGACTTACTTCACGCACTCGATATAGGTGTCAATACCCATAATATGTCGAATGCGCGAGAATCATACCTAAGTAATGTATCGCTAAATAATAATAAAGGAAACAACAATTTTGAGGAAAAATAAAACTGCATCATTAAATTTTTTATAAAGTCGGGAATGGGATCCCATCCACAGATTTTGAATTAAAAATTCACCTGTGTCAACAAATCGTGAATATTGTTTCTGAATTGTTACTAAAACCACGATTACTAAACCTTGAATTAAAATTAAAATTTTTAAAATCCAGAGTGACAAGTGATACAACCGTGCTGGGTTTTAAAAATATCCCGACGAATTGTAAACCTCCTCCTTTTGTGAAGTCGGTTAAAAATGAAAGAAAGTGACATCTGGGGTGAACTCAACTCAAATCTTAATTCCTAAATATTAAAACGTCTACCCAGTTCTGAACAGAGAGAATCCTTGAAGTCTTAGTAACGATATCAATCAAATTACTCTAGAACTCCTATAAGTATTACGAGTAATTTGTCCTGTCTCAGACATTGGGGCTGCTGGCCTATTATCTCAATAACCTAATTTCATTACTTTCAGAGAGAGCAGTATTTTATGAACGTCACGTCATGAAATATGATTTCGCTTTGATAAATTAAAATCCCCCAACGTTTTGACGTAAAAACAGAGCCGGGTTCATATATCAGCTTACTTGGGGTAAAACCCGGAGAACGAATTGTGTGTCTGAGTTGAATGAAGACCAGAAGCTATACTTTTTGTATTGTATACTTAACTTTAACTTGAACTAGCCAGCAGGAAACTACTAGGTTTTGGAGGGTCAGAGGTTAGTCGCTTTTCTAAAATTATTCTTAACATTATTTATTATTCTACAAATTCAGTCTTACATTGAACGAGACCAAAGTTAAGATGGCAGTTTTGCATCCTAGCCTACTTTAACGCTACAACATTTTTTTTGCACTCAGAATGCATTTTATGATAGTGTAGGGACACAAGTTTGACTCTGTCAGCAATTTGTAAGGAGCTTGAGTCCCCACAGAGAGTTAGACTATAGACGGTCGTGTCATTCGCTAATTATAAACCTGTGTTATCATACATGTAAAATAAAAATCTGACTATCGTATTCAAACGGAGTTTAATTTACCAATACAGGTGAACTTTAGTTACTGAGAGGTACTAGGAACCTGGGACAGTGGAGAACATTAAAGTGGTGACCCCGACGATAGCGCAAAATGTTTGTTTACAGTTCATTACTGCATTTATAATAATGTTGGTTAAAACATGAACAGAATGAATAAAAGATGAAGTTAGCCGTAACAGTTGAACGAAGACGCTCAGACGGAAAACACATTTTATCTCTATAATAGATTTATTTCAGTATAGCTATAGGCGTAAGTAATTGTAAGTTATAAAGACGCTCTAGGTGATAAGACTTAGTGCCAGAACCTAACGGCCTGTTTCAAGAGTCCCGCTAGTCCCTAGGTAAATAAAAATCATGATATAAAATGACAGAATTCGTCGCAAGAGTTTATCGGGATATCTTGAGACAGGAAATACGTCATTTTGTGATAAGTTTATTGTAAGTTGGAAACATGAAAATCAAGGGCTTTTGTACTCGTATTATGTTATGAGTACCAAGAACCATATATAGTACCAGGCCATTGTTTTGGCACGACGACGGGTCTTGTCTCGCTCTATCTCTCTCTCTCCCGCCAAGTCAAACGCCGAGTATCATACTCGGGGCAGGTCTCGGGTCCCGCCCCGACGATGTGCCAAAACAATGGCCTGGTACTGTACATGTAATCATAATAAAATAAAATATATATAATGTTATTGGAAGCCTAAATTAACCAGAAGGTTTCAAGTCGGCTAATTCCTAATCTAATTAATAATCTGTATCTAGCTAGGGCGCTAGACGAGCCTGTCGGATATTTTGGGCTCAGCTAGGTATGAATATTTTCGAAAGTCGTCATCGTGTTTTGCCGCAGCTAATCTATCTTCGGCTTAAAGCCATGGTTCCGTTTACGTAACAACAGCCTCACGTGGAATATTGCTGATCAATAAATTCGGTCCTGAATTAGATTTGGCGTCGCAGGGAAGATCCACGATGCAATCAGCAATTCCGACTTATTCGCGAAATATTCGCTTCGGGAATTGGCGTGATTTTGTATTTATGTATATTATGTAATGTATACTTACAAACTGACGTAGAAGTAGAACGGAAATACATTTGTTTCAACTATGCAGCCGCACGCTAAATGCACGGTATAATAGTTCAATAGTGACAGTTACAATGACTATTGTTATTTTACGACATAGTACTGTATTTTCAATTCTCTTTAGTTTACGCATAATCAACATATTATTCACTCATTCTACATAGGCTCCATTGTTCTATTAAGAAGTTTGCGGACGAAGACGCATGTAACTTGAGGTTTAAAATTAGCTTAGCTGGATAAAAATATCCGACAAATTGTGAAGCACATTTGACATTGATTTTATATTATTTCCTAAGAAGGTTACTTATACGCAGTATGCAAGTCGCGTTACTCATGGAACGCGTGGTTCGATCGGTGGAATGTTCATGGTGGAAACTGCAAACTGTTCATGTTGTCCGATCGGTAGGACAAAGGCAGTCGGACCGTGGGGCCAGAGGGACCATGAAGTATCGACCACAGCAGATAGTTACGGACTCAAAATATAAAACTAAACTCACCGCCTCAGTATGCACAGGGTGCACCGCAAACAGCAGCCCGGAGACCGCTGCGAAGGGCCGCCGCAGTCGCGCGACCACTTCGCCTGCGCGTGCGACGAGCGCGCAACAAGCCGCGTGCAGCAGCGCGTTGCATACGTGCCACCAGTAGGGGGACAGTCCGGAGACGAGGTGGTTTAGCCTGGAAAGACGGTTAAGTTGTTTGATATAGCGCAGAAATGCTGCGAGTTACATGCGTTGTAACCCTCCTTCCTCCCCCGCGCTTTGCCTCAATGTGACATGTAGTCGGGTGGTGGTGGGGTACGTTCTCAGTTGTAACTGTTATTGATTTCGGATAATTTGAATTGAATCAATCCATAAAGATGGCTTTTGGAGCAAAATCGCTAGACCAAAATTGCGTCAAGGATGTGCGTCATTGGCATCTGAATAAAGCGTTGAGGAATTTGGTGGCTAAAATTTTGGCCATAAAAGTTACTTGAAAAAGCCATTGCACAATGCACACACACTCTATATGGCAGTGTATCGCTAGAATCTTGGTCACAAATATAAGCTGGAACAGCCTTTGCACATCCTCTATGGCAGGTACAACAACGGACAACTCAGTTCAACGGACAATTTAAAAACCTGTTGTCACTGCCTAGCTTTCGCTAGGGAAGACAACGCTAGCTACATAACGCATAGTATATGCTGCACTTTAGGCAAAAATTGTTTGACTTTGTAGAGATACTTCATTTCCTTCATCCATTTGAAATTCTTTCTTCACATACTCGCACAGCGCATTCCAATTCACTCCACTCAAACCACCTCGAATTCTCGCCTCTGTTAACTATCGACCCACATATTCCCGATTCCAGTGATCTCAAACCTGATGCAGCTGCACTCAGCAGGTCTACGTCATCGCATATCGAGAGAAAAATGAGAGATGGCAGTGAATGAATGCGCTCTCGGGAAAATAGATTTGTCATAGATAACATAACATAATCTCTGATATAATGACACTGGGTTTTTAGATATCAAGAAACGAAGTGAGTAAGTTCGACACAATAAATAGTCATGATTTAGCAAATCCTATAAACAAAAAGTTTAGTTAGTTTAAGCTACCTTGAAGGTTTAAACAATTGAATTCTTAATACATGAGCAACCTCCGATAGGAAATGGCACCCCAAGAAGAAGAAGAGTTAAGGGCGTTTAAAATTCAACTTCCATAGGTATCTGTGGCGGCGATGGGCTAACCCCATCCCCAGGCTTAACGTTGGTCCAACGGTACTTCTACCACCTCGTGTGGTACAAGGCTTGACGAATTTCACACGATGTGCAAGTCAACACATCCTGCAATTGAGCCTGGAATTGAATTGCAGACTTGGAAGTCATCTCTCAAACTAGAGACGTTTGGCGCGGCGCATCGGGGCTCGTGCCAGGCATCGCTATCGGAGCTTAGTTAAAATATACGGCCCGCACGCCGGCCATCGAAGCCCTGTGGCGCACAAACTTGCATGTTTTACATTCAGGAATGTACTTGAACTGTGTATTTCTCTGTTATAGACTAACCCCCAGTTTTGAAAGACTGGTCAAATGTAACAGCCTTTAACAGCCTACTAATCGATGATTAATTCAAAATAGCGGCACGTCATTGGTTGAAATAAGTTTAACAAGTTGTTATAGCTTATTTCCATTCAGAGACCGTAGACATCTACGTTCTTGAATTACCTATACTATGTATTTACTGTTATAGGCATCATTATTATGATGTTGCGACTTTGAGCCGTATAAGCAACCGTAATAGACTTACAGCTATTTATAAGTAAAACAGGGCGTGGTTTGAAGATGTATAAAGGAAACCTATAAACAAAAGAGAGCTGGTTCAGACCACGTACTCGTATAGCTGATAAGTAAGTGTAAATGGACTTACTGGACTCAACTGTAGATGTAGTGACGACGAGGCACCAAAAACGGGAGTGCACAACAGTTAGGAAGGGTAGGCAGGGGGCAGGTATCACAGATTTAGACACCTGGTTGAAGACCAGACTCCAGGCGCGGATGAGGTTTGGATAGCGTAACAAGAAACTACTATGATACAATATGTACTTGTACATACCTGCATATATGATGCGCAAAGAGTAGCAAGTTAACAGTTCTAATTACATAATTATTCTCAATCGTAATTAAATGAATAAAATTATAACTGAAGAACAACTTGCAATAGGTATCAGCTAATCTAGCCCGTGGAAAAAAGAATATCGTTATGTGTACTATGTTATTTAAGTTTTATTATTAAGTAACTTTGCAATAAAGAATATGAATATGAATATCGATTCTCCATTCGATGATTTTATAGGCGGCCAGGGGTATGATTCTCGCGCCTTCGACATAGGATCTCGAGACCTATATTGACAGATTCCCATACGAAATCACTCGATATGGGTGTAGATGTAATAGAGAAGAGGTTACATATACTTTGCCGTGCTCCAGCGCACGGCAAAGTATATGTAACCTCTTTAGTGATGGTGTCGAGAGGCCGCATTACAATTTCACGGTCAAAACTATTCTAAGTGAGTTAACTCTACACGAAATCATCACTCACATATTTTTTTGTCTGTGAAAGAATCGCTCGCACGTTAAGCATGCATCAGCAATCAATTCAGCACAATAAATATACACCCCGTAGAAACTTTAAATCATTATTCTCATCATTAAGATAGCCGACACTTTAAATCGTTATAATAACTTTAGACGACAAATATTTCATTTACCGTAGGTTTAAAAAAGACTACTAGTAAACAGGCTGATTAATGGGAATAATAATAGGCTACTTTACTTTACTAGATATTAAAAAGGTCAATTCATCAAGATTTAGTCTTTTCCGTGCAATAAAGAATATTAATATATAAAGGTACCTCGCTACATTTAAATTTCAGAGGCAAATTACTTTGAGTCGCTGCTCAACCTGACTAAACCTAAACAAGCTGTACTTTATCGCTCTATTTTTTAGTGTTTTCGTAGAGAAGATCGAGCTATTATTTTCATAAATTGAGCAATAAAGGTAGCCAATGTACCCCTAGTTATCTTTTGCCTTATTTTACAGATTCCCGTGAAAGAATACGACTCATTTAAATATCTTATATTTCTTTGAGAAATAGGTCACTTTGAAGCAGCTGCAAACATTTATGTTGCAAAAATAAATGTCTAGGAAAGTGTTTCATTCAGGATTTTGTTACACTAGCTCTCGGTATACACTTACATTAGTAAATCTGTGGGCACAGTGCAAAATCTCTTGGTTACATAACATATAAGCAAGCACAGCCAGCTTTGTTTATATTAGGTAACCAAAACGAAAGGATCACATAGTCCTATTTCCACGCGCAAATATGAAAACTCAGGGCGAAAGGATCTTGGTTGAAAAAAACATTTGGATTTGGATAAGGTAAGTAATACTAAAACACCCTCAACTTTGAGAGCTATCTCAAGCCCGTGAAAATAATATATTTGACATGGAACCGTCATAGTAACAAAACTGATACAGCTTTCAGAGCTGAGCGGTTTATTGCTGGCCCTAATACTCGTAATACTCGGCGTCCCCATGCAAGTCCCCGATTCTAAAATTAAAACCCTGAGCGCTCAGTTTCAATGACGCGATAAATCTCCATTAGATATCTGGCTTTTGGAGTATCTTGTTTAAGGCAATGAAAGGTAGAAAAAAAGTAATTGGTAATCAATCAATTTATACACACCTTACGCCTAAAAAGATACACCAAATTATACTAGTGGCTCTGTGGGCTGTAGACCTCGCGAGTGACACCGGGAATTAGAGTATTTTTGTCATTATTTTCCATCCCCTCACCGCTCACATTGTACTTGAAGTTTATCGGATGAACAGATGGGATTATTATAAAAACAAATAACCCGACTGCATTTTCTTTCAATAACACATAAAAACTTATGAATGTCGATGGTTACGTACATGGAGTATGACAGTAGCCGCACCAAAAAAAAAGATACGCGTGTAGCACCGTACACGTGTTAGAAGTAAAACTTCTGTAGCTAGATCATTAAGTGGTACCTATACTATACACCTATACCTACCTATACTAAAAGAGATTTAAATTTCCAATTTTGAGATCCAATCTCTGCTTCAAGTTACTTTTAAGTTTCAGACGTCCGATTATTTGAAATTATTTTATACTTGTACTTACTTTTAATACGTCATGTCATTTATTTCCCACCATTCCTTATCTACAATTTGTCGCGCTCGTGGTGATATACTTAACTCATTCAATAGTGTCACTACTATTTGCATCTCGCTCAGATTATATACCATCTGACGTCACGTCTTTAAGCCGTCTCGCTCAAATGTATGCATTGCTTTGCTTGTTTTAGAAATCCATATCGACCCGTGTGACATTGATGAAACTCTTTTCTTACAAACTGTATGGATCGCATCGCACAGCTGTCAAACATAAGTTCCGGTTCCAACAAAGAGGTTGAACGAAGTAGTTTTTGGTCACGTCATTGGTTTTGTTTATGGTTTATCCCAGCCAGCGGCGGCGGCGGCGGCGGCGCCATCTTGGCCATACCGGAAATCAAGAACTCGTGGAAGAATGCTTAAAATAATTTTTATTTGTTAAAGTTTCATCAGGTTTTTCTCTCACTAATTAACATTCTTTATTGTACGAATGTATTATTATCTTATCTGATTAGTTAAAAACCGTATTGAAAATAGTTGCGGTTTTAAAAGTCTTCAGCCGACCCTGACGTCACCGATTCCAATTTCCGTTACATTTCTTAGCCACTCGTGATAGCACCCGGCTAGTATCAATTGAAAAGCAAATATATGAATAACCCACAGTTGAGAGGTTAAATAAATTTTACCCCCGTGCCCTAAGAAGTTTTACTTCAAAAATTGTAAACTACATTTTACGATCTAAAATACAACCTATTACTAAAATAACTTTTTACTAAAATTATACAGTCTGTGTCACTCTCACGGTCTTTACGAATCCAACGACACCTCATTTGTTAATATCCGTCAAGCCGTTTGTATTGTAGCGATTTTTTTTACCATTTAACAACCCCATATCTCGGCCATTTTGTAAAAAAAAAACTGAATAAACAAAAATTTAAATAAAACATTTAATTATCCAACCTACTCACAAAATTTGCTCGAGAATCGGTTGAGAAATGGGACCTGTAGAGGATAACAAAAGGACAGACAGACATACGAAAGCATTTTTGCCCAATCCTGAAACGGAGACGCTTCGCTCGCTCGGTCAATGGCGTCCCCGAGTGGTGATTGGCTAGCAGAATCCAGGACTTGTAAACCTGGTATACCAGATTACGCATCAATACACAACACAGTCTCTCTCAAGAAGAAGATCGGTTTATCCGACTAAGTTTCACAGCTTGCATGACACGTCTCACATAATTGTTTCTGTGTTCTGGTGCTTTGTTGACAAGTTCACGAGCGTTCAAGTTAATCTACACAATACACGGTACGGTTTTAGTCTCTATGATGTAGGCAGTTAAAACCGTACTAAACTGTGTACCTTAAACAGATCTTGGATCTCACAAGAATGGATAGAGGGAATGGACAGGAGCACTTTGAGCTGCGTAGCTGCATATGATGATAATGAATATCATGCTTGACTAAATATCCTATGCGAAATTGCTGCATGATCAATGTGTAAACAGATGGTATTTCTAGATGGCATACTGTAGTCATAGTATGTTTATGCTATGCAAGCTTAAGGACAATCGGGAAATTCTTGATGTACATATACTACTCTAATAATGAAATTCATGTCCAATCCTACGGCTGACTACTCACATTTTCCCGTTTCAGATGTTATATCATCGTGTATCTTAAAATCAGCTATACATTGTGAAATACAATAAATATATTTGATTTGATTTTTGATTTGAATCACATAAAAATTTAAATTCTTTATCGAAGTTTCATACAGCATAGTAGAATTTTCAAGACACGGCAGCCAACGTGGCACATGTTGCAACGACGACGACGTCGTTAGTCGTTAGAGGAAAGCTTTCCGAGGCGGAACACCACAGATACGTTTTACTTGTCTACGTTGAAGCATGGTCTGACATTTCGGCGACAACACGCGCAGCTTTGTTTCTCCGAATGTCACGTCTTGCCTCGAGCCAACACATGCATATTTCACTTTGACATGAAGAAATGTTTCTTTGCTACCGTGAATTTAGACGTTGCATTTTTGAGCCCACAAGCTTTGGAAGATGAGATGTGGGAGCTTTTAGCGTTTATGTCCTCTCGGCGGCGACGGCAGTCCTTCGTGCGGCGCGTTTAGTATGTTACTTGTGTGGCATACCTAGTGTAATTACACGCGAACTACCTGCTTAGAGACATAACAGAATTCAACATTCTTCAATTGTTTTTTAGCACATCCACAGGTGAATGAGCCTTTGTGGTAAAAGACGGATACTAATGCGTGATTTTGAAGAGTTACACGTTTTAATGTTGATAGTAAGAATTATTCAACGGGAAAGCTGGTCGTCATCATCAAAAAAAAACATAAAATATATTGCAACCGAATATCCATAACATTTTACGCGAAATAAAGTTACGAGCCGTGTGTGTATCATCTAGTTACTCTAGGATATAATAGTTAAAATAATAAAAACTGCCGACAAAATAGGAGATTCCACAAGTGAAAAATAAGGTTGTCAAAAAAAAATCTATCCTTCTAATACATCAAAAAATACCTACCATGAATAAATAATTGTTCATCGTGTCCACTCTTTCAAAGAATATGCCACTACTTAAGAAGTAGCAAACATAGCGCATCAATCTTCTCACCGAGGGGCACAGGTCTTTACCCGGAGACGTTTAAGATTGAGCTATACTCCACACACTGGCTCAGTGCGGGTGGTGGAGAGCTTTTACGACTTCTACATACTACCAAGTAAAGATAGTAACCAGGATCCACGGCTTAGATGCCATCCAACACGGAACGTCCGATAAAAGTACTCTCATTGGTATGTAGTCAGCACCGGAATTTAAACCTGCATCTCCTGCGAGAGAAGCAAACTACTAATAAAACTTTTACTAAAAGCCTCGATTACAAAGCTGTGTGGTTGTAGCTCCTTTATTTTCACGTGAGTACAGCACAATGCATCTGCTGCATTAACCAGACTCGCGCCTCCGTTTTGTCCCATTTACCACTTTACAATTCTTCGACCAGGGTTACCGGAACCATTCCATTTTTAGAACTTTAAAAAGCATTTTTTGTAAAACATACTGGGCCGATCGAATAAAGAAAAGTTTCACCTAAAATCATCCTGATCATAATTATGTATATTTTTGACATTTTGTAAATTTTCCTTCAAATTGTTACAATTCAATGGTTTATTATTTTCTAGAATAATGATTTCTACTCATACGGCGTATTATATGTTCATATTTCGTTCACTCGGTATTACAAGCTAAAATATTTGCTCCGAGTATATTGCTTCTGGGATACCCAACTAGGATGCCCTGTTTGGTGTTCCAAAAACAGCGACATCACAAATATATGTATACATATCCAAGACCTGGGATTTTTTTTCTCCCCAGCCGGGATTTTAACCCAGAACCTCTTGCCCGGGGAGCACAGCCTCGGCCTCAACGCCACAGATGTTGTCAATATAAATTGCTCTATAACTTAATATTCTATATTATATTAGCACATAGAGTCTGGCTAGTCTAATTTAGACGAGTGCTTTTCTATAGCGGCCACACTGCTGTTTAAATTATCTTTGGCCATCGTAACATTTATGTTTAGGTCACCGTCAAAGTATGAAAACCGTCAATCTGTAGGATACATCTGTAGATAAACTGACCAGTAACACTGTAGAATGACAGATTTCATTTTTTGCCGGTTACATATACGTCTATGCGGTGACGTATACGGTGTTACAAGCATAAGAATTTTTTTTGCCGCGCTTTGCGATGTTAAATTCTAAATAGCAAAACTCTATGTATAATTGACCATTACATCTGCCAGCCCTACACACACATAGCTCAAAGGGCGTGTTACAGAAGACGTCGCGCTGTTTCGCGCTATTCTCTCTTTCCAATGGAAAGTAATGGCGCCTCCGTTCTCTCCGTGCGAATAAAAGTCTGCTAAAACAGAAGTTATTATCACGGACAGACACTGGATATTATGGCGACACTGCACCTTTTGTTGGAACACGGGTAATTTGAACTCATGTGTTTGAATTTGCATCGTTTATTTATACGACATGGATTCACCATGTGAGCATTAATTTATTTGCCTTCGACTTTAGCTCAGCAGATTTTGCTTTTCAGTCTCAAAGATGTCATAATTATACGCCTACCTAAGCCTAAAATCCTTTCTCACAAGGTCGATATGGCAAAGCAATATACCGCGCTTATACACACCAAAGAACCGTCAGCTTTAGATTTCCGCGGCTGCAATAATGTTGCCGCCGTCGAATATACGAGTAAGAGCCGGTAAAATTCTCACGTTATTACAGCGACGAAACACAGCGCACATATTTTCCGAAAAACACGAATATTCGCAATAAAAGTGTATTTGTAGCCGCACGGTTCGGCGGCTACACAAACGCCTACACCGCACTCCATGTCGGTAGCGGTCTCTGCCACAAGCTAGAACGTGACCTAAAGCTGGGTCCAGATATCCGTTCCGAACCTCCGTATCGTATCAGGTCGCGATCCAAAAACGCTAGTTTGGACGTCTCTGTTCGGTTCGGAACGGTGGTACGGGCAATTCGATCGGAGAGGTACGCCCCGATCACAGATCACTGATCTGTGGCCCCGATCCATGCGAGTCGGCCTTTTCGCCCCGTTCAAAGGCGATACGATATGGTACGGTGTGACGGTGCGCGCGCGCGCCAGTCTGGACGTGATCGCGGCATGCGCAGGCCAGGCATGTGCAATGAACACGCGATGATCGCAGCGACGGGAGCGAGACGGAGATACGGAACGGAGGTACCTACGGGTTATTTTCTACACGTCCATACCTATTGGATTGCCTCGCTGATACGATACGAAAGAACGGAACGGACAAAAGAACATATCTGGACCCAACTTTAAGCGCAGCACACCAAAAGCCCACCCGCCGACACAGCCCGCCGTCACAACCCGGCGGCCTCTATGAAAAGAATCATGTCTAGTCCGCCGCGCCGTAGTGAACTAGCCCGCCGTCAAAAAGTTGCCAACATAGTTCGGCGGTTTGGTTGAGTAAAGACAACTCTTTAAAAAATATAAAGAGTTCTACTTTGTGTGATGGGAATGTGAAATTCTGTACATACCTATACAAAGTTGAATATAAACAAAATATATCAGAATCCAATCACGATTTGGCGCAAGCGGCATACAGAATAACCTGAAGTAGTTTTATCTTGGCATGTAATGCACCTAGTTTGGCGTAGTGCCTGAAAATGACTCACTGTTTGTAAACTCCATGACTGTAGTGCACAACATGTAATCTAGGCCGATCTTTCACTCCTCAGTGAAATGTCAAATAATGTTATCTGACTGTTTAGCTGGAAGCGAGATCGGTATCCGCCCCTCTTTGCTTATGCAAGTTGCAACCTTATAATTGGCACATATCGAGCGACCTCGGAGGCAAGTTATGGTTACAGCAGAGTAAGCCGGTGGCGTATACCACAGAGATTAACATACTAACTACTGGGAATGGTAACTGAAAATATTTATACCGCCGCGCCGCATAACCGCTTTTAAATGTTTCCGATTAAATACCGGTCGATGTTCACGATGCGATGTAACGGTTAGTTTAAACTTTGCTGAGGTCCGTTCGATAGATTAGCGGTAACCCTATAGAAGGCTACAATAGGCTACAATGCCTACAATACTATCTGAAATATGAAGAGTAGCACACAATTTGCCAGCGTTTTGCAACTCAGTAAGATAACTCACCACTCACCTATACGATATCCTGTTTCGTGAGAACCAGAAATAGCAACGTCACACACGTTTTGTTTTCTTCCTCTCCAAACGGGATTCGAAGCAGGGACCTCTTGCCGAGGCTCTGCATCCCAGCAGAGCCTCGGACTGCAAGACGACAGTGGTTGTCTAGTAGTTATCTCGTTAACTCCAGAAAAAAGCACAGCGCTATTATCTAGCAGGGCATCAGAGCAATATAGCAATGTCTACGCAAGACACTCCCGCAGGAGCAGTATTCACGTCCCCACATTTATTCTCTCAGCTACCAGGGCAGCAGAAATGTGGGTTGTCAAGAAACGCTGCGGTAGGCTGACGGCTCCCTGGGCCGCTGTTTAGGATAGGCAAGCAGCTTCTGTTTATGATAGCCTGGTAACTGTTATGTCTAACAATCTGCTGTACAAATTGTTTTCAGAAATAAAAGCAGGTTATATTACTTTAAATAGTTTTTGTATGGTTTCTGCCAACATCGTAAATCTTAGCTTTGGAGTATAAATACAAACTCTACAATTGCTTATAAGCTAATGTTGTTACAATACAAGAGCTTATTTAATTATCAGCGTTTCTCTCGGTGTTTAAAAAGTAGTGAATTTCACAGTGTTCCAAGTTGAGAATTTGAAACTTTCAAATCGTCTTATTTCACCCAAAGCTCTCGGCGGAGCACCTGTGAAATTTAAACTTTATAAAGATTTTTTGGAACGTACGCAGTTTAAAATGGATCTCGGGATACTTGAGCAAAACACGACACAAAACAAATTTATTGAGTTTTTTCTCTCACACGGAGGTTTAATCGGGTCACATAAGGTTTTCTCGGCTACAGAACAAGACACGTGTAATTAAGTAGGGAGCCTCGTGCTTATGAGGTAAATAAACTCGTACAAATAAAATCACGTACAAAGCTACGAATTATTCTAAACAGCTAATGACAATTATCTAGATTGTATTACACAATTCAACCAACAATTTGCTTCTTAATAGAATCGTAATTTGCGTAAATATACCGCACTCTCTCTACCTCAAGATCTCATTATCTAATCAATTCATGAGATGGTATTACCTGTGATCAAATTTGGCACAGACTTAACTCCAACTCAGAACTGCAATGCGCTCTGCAAAATTAATGTATCGAACCGTCGAAGACGTCTCTTCTTATACGTTAAATATGAATGACTTTCAGATCCTTTTCCCAACGCCATTTGAATATCGCATTGTGTTCAGTAGATATTTAGAAGTTAATTTCCCTGGTGGGCATAATTTTGCCTCTGCCACCCCGTATGGGAAAAAGTTCACGCTTTGCTATTTGTAATGTTGGTTCTGTTCATACATATATCCACATCACGATACATTTATATTGAGCAGGTTCCTGATGAAGTTTTGTAGGTCAATAGTGCCTTTGGGATCTTTGGGAAATTCCCTTCGACAGCCCCTGTCAAATTGATGCCGAACGGAGTCAATCCCTATTCCCTTTATATTGAGAAACATATTTTATTATTTACTTACTTACTTACTTTATACTTTATTGCACAAAATAACACATTTTACAATTGAAAGTGGCGGAACACATGACAAAGGCGAGCTTATCTCTATTAAGAGATTTCTTCCAGCAAATCTAGGAAATAATTTAACAACAGGTAGACCCATATTATTTGATGAAATATTATTATTACTAACTTTTTTAATGTGATTGTGAAGGTCATATTTGTAGTAATAAAAATATTTAGCGTTTTAGTGTCATCATCATCATCAATCAGCCCACCCACTGCTGGGTATAGGCCTCTTCTCTACCACGCCATCCCCTCCGGTCCTGTGCCTCCCGCATCCACTGCCTGCCAAATATGGCGGTGATGTCATCCGTCCATCTGGCTGGTGGTCTGCCTACTTGGCGTTTTGCGGTTCTGGGTAGCCACTCCGATACCGCTTTGGTCCACCTTCCGTCATCCCTCCGTGCCAAGTGTCCTGCCCACCCCCACTTCAGTCTCGTGATTCGCTTGCCGACGTCGGCGACCTTAGTGCGACGTCTTATTTCTGTATTTCGAATACGATCCTGAAGTTTGATGCCTAACTTAGTTTGTTTTAGTGTAATGTAGTGTAATGTATCCTTTGGCATTATTATAGCAACTTAAAAGAAGGCTTACTTTAGCATATAAACATAGCCGTTGATGAAGTATCACTTCAAGGAAAATGGTTTGATATTGAGACCACCTCAAGTGGGATTTGTCATTGTGGAATGCAAATTTCTGGCCCTTTGTCCTTCGAAACTCGAAGGGTTTAAGAGGTCCCTTTAGGCATGTCGGTAAATGGAACAAAATAATGAAGTGAAGTGAGCTTGGGATGTCTTGGGTTTCAGGTCGAGTGTGAAACATACTTCGAAACGCCACGTGCATGCAAATTATTATTATTTTGGCTATTTATCGAGTACTTACCTAATTTGTTCAAGTTTCATAATTCAATACCTTGTTACCGAGCTTTGCTAGGCGGTTTGTGATACAAACACAATAAAATATTATAATTCATATTCATCAGACTGCACTAACATCAATCAATAAATTGCTCTGTTTTTAAACAGCTGCAAACGAGAACCAAACTGGCATTTTGTTTCCCTAATGAGTTTTAGGCTCAGATATTCAATTTTTCAGCCTACACTATGTGTAATGTACGTGTAGGCCGAAAGAATGAATATCTGGGAAACAAAGTACCTGTTTGCACGCAAAGAGGATGAATAGCAGATTATGAATTTAGATTCGACCTTATTTGAACGAAATTTTTTGTGTGCTTTCTCCGAGAACACCCGCCAAAAAGTTTCACGTGATATGAAGTCGCAATGAGAAACAGTTTTTTTTATTGTCATTGTAATTTATGCCTTATTTTCATTGTACTAAAGTGAAATTATCAATCCCATTCAGAAAAGCATAAAAACTCGGAAATACGTGATTTTTCTATTGTGAAACCTTGTTCGATCAATTTTTTACCCCCAAAAACCCCTATATTGCAAATTTCATCGAAAACTACCGCGCCTTCTTTTAGAACAGAAAACATCGTTACATACTTACATACAAATATTCCTCGTTTATGACATGGTGGCCTCCTCGGGCCAGTCTCGACTGAATTCGTCAGCCTTCGACGGTCGCTCAGATCTACCAATTAAGGGTTAAGAATTACTTAAACGGGTTCCGTACCCGAAAGCTGCTAAACGGAACCCTATTACTGAGCCTGCACTGTCCGTCCATTCGTCCCTCCTTACATATCATATCAGACTGAGAGTTGAATTTTTTCCAGAGTATGTCCCACAGAAATAAATGAAATACACTTGACCTATCTTTTAACATCATACTTGAACTACTCTAGATAGGTACTCAAATCATATCATATATATGTCGCAGGCATTTTGTATGATTCCGCCGTTTACATACGGCGTCGCCAGTTTATAAACGCTCGCTGTTTTGTAATATGCCGAAGGCAAAATGACAACTCGTTCAATTGTTGTAATTTCAACGTTGGTTGTAGTTTTAGGGTGACCATGAAGAAAACACAGTTTGGACAAATCAGACTTTATTTAAGCAATCAGTATGCGTTGTTGAGGGGAAGAGCGGTTGGAGGAGGGGTTGCCAGGAGTAGGGGGTCGCCTCGCTCCGCTCCGCTTCGCTCCGGCTCCCAGTTCTGCTTATAAGTGTGTACCTAACAAACCTATCTTTAGTTTTCAAACAGGAAGTAGAGCTCGTCTAAGCTGAAATGACGCGCCCCACTCCTTGGTTTTGTAAGACAAGTAAATACGAAACCAAGGAGTGGGGCGCGTCATTTCAGCTTAGACGAGCTCTTACATATAATTGATTTTTTTGACCAGTAATATTGTGCAGGGGTCTTCCGAGAACCAGATTTATGGACACCTTAGCATCTTTTAGGTGACGGATAACCTCAAAAATCTTCTCAGTTGTCCACTGCTTTTTTACTGCTCCCGCTTGAAGATCGTAAAGTTTTTTCAACTCACTATAGTAAATGTCTTTAAAATCACAATTATTTTGCGAAAACACATAGTATTTGCACTATTTTCAATCACTTTTTGTGTCACAAAACCACTACTTGACGCCATTTTCTTTGTTTTGGTCAACAGCGACGCGCGTGGTAAGAAACAGAACTAAATACTTCAATTTGCCGCGGCATTATGTATATGGCGATTCAATCGTCAATCAAATGTTTAGGCATATTAGATAATGACACGGCATTATACATTTTGCCTTCGGCATATTACAAAACAGCGAGCGTTTATAAACTGGCGACGCCGTATGTAAACGGCGGAATCATACAAAATGCCTGCGACATATACATTATTGCACAAAATAACACATTTTACAATGGAAAGTGGAGAACACATGACAAAGGCGAGCTTATCTCTATTAAGCAAAATATTGGATCAAAGATTCACAGCGCGTTTTTTGTAGACGTGTCGGGTATGACTATCTCGTTGTCCTTCGCATGTTGCTGTGCCCTAGCAGGGCTTCACAATGTACTATCCTTGGTTCTACCCCTTGCGAATTTTTGTGACTTTGCAATAAACTATTAACTACTATCTAATTCGCTAGTCTACATTCCGCAGGCCGCAAAGGATATCCCTACTGACTGTGTGCATTGTTTTCACGTATGAAGGTGGTCGAATATTACACCAGAGGGCCTAGACAAGTGACATCGCTAAGAATAGCGAGTCGAAACGATATTTTTTATGTATGGACTATGGATTAGATTCGCTAGGTGACGTCACCTTAGCGATTCCAAATATCAAATCGCATACATAAAAAGTTATCGTTTCGACTCGCTATCCTTAGCGATGTCACTTGTCTACAGGCACAGGGCCACAGATATTATAATACTACCAGGTCAAGAAGGAATGCCGACCGTCCCGCTCAATATTCCATCCCCGCTGCGCCCTAAATATTGGAAGGCTGGAATTCCTGCATTTATAATAATTATACTCTTATGAACGGTAAATTTATACTAACCAGAAATTAATCATGCTTTACATGAAGGTTGTGGTGGTTTCAGACATTGCATAGCGGAGGAGTTAGAGCTTGATTGTAAATCGTTTATTCTTATAAATAAGGAACACAAACAGCAGATATACATTATACAATGTACATTTAAATTAAACAACAAGGTCGTGAACTGCAAATATACCTCTTCAGGCGATCACAGTATTTAAATGATTTCAATAATTACCGAAAATAATTATTTACTGGAACTGTCCTTTGATGAATTTAATAAAATAATGCGACTGAAACTGTGTATTCAGCAGCATTACTGTGGAGAACTGAATAAAGTCTCTCTTTCGTCTTCTTTTATAAATTCTAACCTAATTATTTGAGATAGACAGGTCACTGAACCCTGAACCTATCTAACTAAGACGTCAAACGTCAAATATAACGTCTAATATTAGTTTACATACACAGTCTTGTTCACTGCACCCAAATTGCAGACATGGCTGCTTTGCATGGAACTCCTATTGTTTTCCCACACGCACGACTAATATCGCATGGGTTTAGGGGAATGCGAAGTCCGCCCTGTTTAGACCGAGTACACAACTCAACAGTATGATTAAATTACTACTTATATCCAAACTGATTATTCGGTTACACCCTGTATAAAGAATGCTAGACTGGCTTTGGTAATACATGGTAATACTGATACTATGTAGTCTTTGCTCCGCTAAAGCTATCGTCTGTCTGCCACGGTGCTTGTTAGTTAGGTCTGTAATTGTTATTATGTAAATAACAATAAATTTGAATTTATTGTTAACAAAGACAACAAAGGGATCAAAGTTGACTGACGACTATGGATCAAAGGTCGCTAACATCTTTGATTAAATCTGTCATATTTTGTCATATGCGATAATAGTCCACAATGAAACAAGGGAGCAAAGTTGGTCATAACTCATACATAAATTACGAATTTCTCATGAGTTTCATACGACTTTTTTAAACACACTTGTGAGGAAAAATCTGTAATAAATTTACTATGTACTCGACATTTTCACAATAAAAACAATGAATGAAAAGTTTTATTTGTTGGAAACTGGATGAAAATGGCGCGCACTTTTTTTTGTTTTCGCTCGTTGACTCTGACTGCCAAAAGGCAATGCAAAAGCCAAACAAACAGCCAAATATTAAATTTCACCATAGTAAACGAAATACATCTCTGTTTTTTAGTTTCCTTGTAAGTTGATGAACATAAATTTTTAGTCATCTTATTTTGATAATAACTTGTGGGTTAATTAATATGTTAATTAAAGTATTATTTTTCCAGCATAAAAACTCTTTGCTGTCATTAATTGTCCAAAAACTATACCATTACCACACTAGTGCGGTTATATTACCGCACGCGTGTATTATACAGGCAGTATTATGATTTTTAAACCATACTTCATAGGTCACTTTACGAGCAGGTGTGTTGAAAATATTTATTATTAATTTGATATTATCAAACCATGTTTTTGAACGATTGAAGTGGTTTTGTGTAGTTAATTTATTTATTTATTTTATTTATTTATTTATTTATTCAGGAAGCCAACAGCATTTATCTTTACAAAAAATGTTAATATAAAGACTTACGAGATAAAGCCAATTATAGGGTTCCATCGATTACATTTATACTTAGATTATAATTACCTATTTATTTATTTTTTGAGTTATTTAACAATTAAACAATTTTGATGAAAATTATATTATTACTTGTGAGGGTGGGTTAGTGTGTGTATTTGAGGGTGTGTGCGTGTGTGTGCATGAGAGAGATGTTATTAATGTGAGTGTTGTATGAGTAAATCATTGAATTTAGTTTGATATTACATCATATCATTTAGTTTCACTTAATGTAGGTATATCAGTCGTTACTGAGATCCCTAAGAATTAAACTTTTGAATACATTTTTGGAGTGGCGGTATACGTCAACTTCGGAGAATTTTTTATTATACGTTCTGGCTATTCTGGTAAGGACAGAGTTATAAGCATAGTTAGTGCGATGTGTGGGTTCGTGAAATAGTGCTCGAGAGGTGTGCCTGGTGCGGCGGCGCGACACGCACAGCGGCAGCTGGCGCACCAGCGCGGGGCAGTCAACGCGAGCGTGCGCCACGTCGTACAGCAGCGACATGTCGGCGAGTGCGCGTCGCGCCGCCAGCCCAGGGATCCTGTGATGCGCGCAGCTATCTTCATAATTCTCAATGTATCTGTTGCTCTTGTAATTAAGATGTTTAATGAATTTTAGTTGGATTTTCTCAATTTTTTGTGATTGTGTAATGTAGTGAGGGCTCCATACACTTGAGGCATATTCAAGTATGCTGCGAACATATGCATAAAAGACTCGTTTGATACATGTGATATCTTTGAACGGTTTGCAAGTGCGCAGCACAAATCCCAGGTTCCTGTAGGCTTTGCCTGTGATTATGTCTACATGTTCGTTCAAATTTAATTTGTGATCTAGATATACGCCAAGATCACGGACTAGGTGTACACGTTCGATGGGTTGGTCTTGGATAGTGTATGTGAAGTTCGAGGGACCGGTTTTCCGTGTAAACGATACTAGCTGTCATTTTTTTGTGTTTACTTTTATTCTATTTTTTATGTAGTATTCTGAGAGTGAGTTTAAATCATGTTGAAGATTGGCACAGTCAGCCGGTCCCCTGATTTCAAGAAAGATTTTAGTATCGTCGGCGTACATCAGAAAACTGGCACTCTTAAAGCATTTGTAAATATCATAGAGATATGAATTATACAAGAGAGGGCCCAAGTGGGAGCCCTGTGGGACTCCAGATGAGATGTCCACGAAGTTTGATCGGAACCCGCCAAGCACAACCGCTTGAGATCTATTGGTTAGGTATGATTCGACCCATCGAAGAAGATCACCGTGGATTCCTGAATGTTTTAATTTACGCAACAGGATGGTGTGATCTACACGATCGAACGCTTTTTCGAAGTCGGTATAGATCACATCAACCTGCAGGCGTTTTTCCATAGAGTTTAAGCAAAAATTTGTAAAAAGTGCGAGGTTCGTGACGGTAGACCGACCACGTAGGAAACCGTGCTGTTCCTCGGGTATTCCTTTAGATAAACAAGCATAGAAAGCGTCGTATACTAATTTTTCAAACGTTTTAGCGAATGTATTTAAGATAGAAATGGGGCGGTAGTTTTCAACTTTTAGTTTGGAGCTCTTTTTATGAATTGGTACAATGTGAGCCTTTTTCCAGGCGCTAGGGAAACAACCCTCTCTTATTGACCTGTTATATAAGAGTGTCAACAGCCGGTATATGGCTTCGCTGCTACGAGTAATAAACAAAGGAGATATTTTGTCACTTCCGGCCCCCTTGCTACAATCAAGCTGTTTAAGAGCACGAAGGACCTGGTTTTCAGTGAGTGTGATAGTGTGGATATTTGGGGTGACACCAGATTGGGGGGGTGCTAAGTCTATGTTGGGATAATCTTCTGCAGGAGATACAAATACGCTATGGAAGAATTCGTTGAAAGCCTCACAGATTCCCTCAAAGCAAAGCAAGTGAGTGCCTAAGATTCTCTCTCAAACTAAAATATCCCAGACCATCTGCTACCAGCGGAGCTACCATGAGGCAACACCACTCACCTCGCGTCGCGTATAAATGTCAAATAAAAAAAAAACATTTTAACATTAAATTGTAACAAAATAAAATAAAAATTTGCGACTGAGGTGAGTGGCGTGCCTCATGGTAGTCCTGCAGGTCAAATAAAGCCGGAGTAATGTGCCATTTGACACCAAGGCTTCACCTTCAGCGTCGTTCCAACAAGTCACGACTGTCGTTTCATTTAATTATTTACCCCGCGACAACTCTGTTACAGAGGTTCCTTATCCCATTCATACGGTTTCAAGGGGATATCGTATGATACTACTCGTATAATGGGCTCTACTCACGATGCAACCTGGCTTGCAATCTGTCGCTGCAACTTTTATGGGCTCTTCTCACGATGCAACCAGGCTTGTAATCTGTCGCTGCAACTCATAAGGGCTCTACTCACGGTGCAATCTCTCTTGCAACTTGTCGCTGCAACTTTTTGCATGCAACCTGCAACCTGCCTACTCACGATACAATCTCGATGCAATCGATTGCATGCAACCTGCAACCTGCCTACTCACGATGTAATCTGCCTGCAATATATTGCAAGGCAACAAGTTGCAGCAACAAATCACGAGACAAATTGCATCGTGAGTAGAGCCCTATAGAAGGCAGGTTGCCTTGCAACCGCTAGAGAAGAACACAACAGGAAGATAGACAGAGAGAGAAATACAAGTTGCAGCAACAAATCGCGAGACAGATTGCATCGTGAGTAGAGCCCACTGTTCCACGTCGTCAAGAGAGTAAGCGAGAGAGACTCGTACGAACTTCACATCGTAACAAGAATAGGGCCTAGCCTGCCGGAGCCGTGACGTCACGGAACAGAAAAGTTCCGGGATTTGCTAAGTAAACGTCCGCCGTCGCTGGCTTATGATGAATACTAAATAAGGTAGTCTCGCCGGCGGATGAATATTTCACGGAATACGCCCAGCGATACGGAACTTGCGGATTAAAGTTGAAAAGTATGTAGATGGGCGCATATTTTTTCCGCGCACGTCCGCTTTTTGAGTTTTTTGATGCACTAATACGCCGCGCAATGTTTCACTTTGTGTTTATGATGTTGTTAATTACGTAACATAATCAGGACAGCTAATTAAAAGAGACCCGGTATCTATATTATCTGTATATATCTACTATATTCTGATTACAAATCGGGTATTTATTATGTGATGTACTTGTACTATCCTACCACTAAACTTTTTGCCATAAAGTAGTACAATGTTTTTTCCTCGATTTATAGGTGACCAATGATTAGATATTCTAAAACACGATTAAAGAATACTATTCGTAATACAAAATACTAATCTATTCGTATTCTTTCTCTTCTTTCTAGTAGATAGAAAATACGAGTTAAGATGAACCAGACAACACTATCCCCCGGTTTTCGAGACGCTCTGATCACTGGTTACGATTAACTAATCGATGGTTAATTCAAAATAGCGGCACGTGATAAGTTAATCGCTCTGTTAGCTAATCGTCACCTTTGATCAGCGTCTCAGAAACAGGACGTAAATCTCGGATGCTAAAGCACCGTCTGTGGATATTGAGCCATATTTAACGGACTTGAAGGCTCAATTCAATGGACTGATGTTTCCTACTGGGATGTTATTTACCGGTATGTCAAACTTGTGAAATGTCTTGTAGGTATGTGTATACCCTATCCAATATAACAGACAACTTGACAGATGTCGATCTTAGCCTGTGAGTGAGGGGATATTGCTTATAAAAATCGATTAATCAAAATAATCGATACACCCTTTAAACATTTGTGAATCGGAAAGATGTCTAACATTTTATTATTTTCTTCAGTTACCATAAATATGGTTGAAAATTAAATTATAATATCTTTAAGTGCTAATAGCAGTGATGGCGATGACAACTCTTCTGTTAGTTCAACTGAATAAACAATTTCAATTCTTTCCGATTGTTTTGGTAACATCCCTAGTGTTTAAAAAGTGGATTCTATGAAGTTTTAGGTTACCTGTCAAATTTTCTGTTATATTGGATAGGGTATAGTGAACGAGAATAATAACAACCTTCAGCCTTCCCTCGAGACAGTTTTATTCAAGACGTTCAGAATTCTTTTGACATTCTACGACATTCGTAAGTTCGGGCTTTTTTCTAAATCCCCGCTGGGACGTGTTCACTAATAAAGGCAAAGGTTTGATTGACATGATTTTTTAGGAATTTGCTTCGTACAATTGACGTAAAATTGATTATTTTGTAAGTCGTTTCGTTAAGAACACTCTGTGGATGGTTAAATAGACGATCTCAAACATAGCTGGTAACCCTGTTACCACAAAAAATGTTAAACGTAGTTTAACCTCAAAACAACGACTCACCAGACTTTTCAATGTGCCGCTATCCCGTACAAACTACGCTGCCAATTCTATCAGCCGCCGCTTACCTCGCACATACAATCAAAAGTTTTCCGGTCTAGACATACTCCATCACTCTCCTGGCCTTTTTCAAAAGAATATGAAGTTGATCTTTGCACTAAATCAATGAAACACTCTTTTTTTTTTTGTCAAAAAGAATTCATTTTCTCTCTATTATTACTACAACACACACATCCACACATGCTCACGCACACACAACCTCACACACACTTCACACCTCCCCCTCCCTCTTAACTTCTAGATATAATATCTCTTAAAACTTTTATTAAAATAAAAAATTAAAATGTATGAACGGTATTTGCAAAATGTTAATATGTAATGTTAGTATATTAAGAGCCCCTAATTGGCCTAGGTATAAGTTATTTATTGTGCTGTACATTTTTTATATTATGCTGTGGGCTCAGTTCCCAAATAAACAAATATACAATTTTACGTTTGTTTTGAGGTTAAACTACGTTTAAATTTTTTTGTGGTAACAGGGTTACCAAATCCCATACATATATTTCTTAAACAAGTGTTGAACGGGAGTCTATTCTTTTGTAAGGCCTTGAATGTCTAAGTGCATATTTTATGAAGCAACTTGGGTTGTCGGCTTTATACCAAAACATTCTCAACGATGACTCGGAGTAGTAATACATTAAACTTCTTCGGAACATGGCCCCGGGAAATACCTCCACAACATGTACGCACAAAAATGTTAGTTAATTTAATTACTTACATGCTGCTTTTAGCGAACAATTCAAAGAGAGCCATATAAGGTTGCGCTAAGCGTAGCCTTTAATTACGTATTCTCGGTAAATGTATAAAACGACTCAGCTAATATTCAATGTGTAGGAAGAAATCAGTTAGTCTTATTTAAATTTTATTACATCAGCAATGTATTGAAGTTGGGTTTAAATTTTGTACTAAATATACACCAGTGCAAGTTAAGTGGTCCATTTATGTTAGGAAGGGGTAAAAATGTAAAAATCATAAAGTTCTTGCCAAAGGATCTAACAAATTTAACATAGATAATTGTGTTTATTTTGTGTAAAGCGCAGATGTTCTGGCTAGTTGTTTCAGACTTATTTAATTAAAAGTCTAACATGTAATTCACAAACATACTATGATTGATTATGTACATATTTTTCTAAGGTGTACGATATAACATCTAAAATAGATCATCGTGTTCGATTTACATTAGTTTTAAATGTCGAGTATAGAATACCTCATGTGAGGGGTAAATTAATTAAAAATGGCACCGTGTAGAGCAAAGTGCCTCGTCACGTGATTGACGTACCCTCCCCCCACTCCGTATCAGAGGGGGGAGTGCGTTTGATTAATTCGTTTAATTAAAAGTGGAGGATTTCCGAACGTACGCTCTCATGTTGATATCGTTTTTACGTAAAAGCCTTTTAAAATCAAAATGTATTGAAGCGTTGCACTGCGCAAACTTTTTCGCATAGGATTATATCGGGAATTAGAATACCTACGTTAAAGCGTTAGAAATGGATTTGTTCATGAGAGTATTGTCTTAATTATTATTCATTAAAGTAAAAACAATTACTCAATATCGATCATTCATCATCAATCATCTATTCGTAGAACTAACAATGGCTCAATTAGACCAAGGTGCGTACATGGGATAACTGCGTACAGGATTCCCCAACAAATAAGTTGGTTGACCTTGAAAGATTAAGGAACTTTTCACATAGTACCATATCAAGACGATTTTGTCTAGTCACACTCAGCGATATTGTCTATAAATGTTTAGAAGCTTTAATTGAACACAAAAAGAAAAGAAAGCACTAGACTATTGTAGATCCTTATCTAATTCATATATTTTTTCAGAGTTCGGACTATTTTCAATGTCTCAGATAGTTTAAGCAATACAAAAGTTCGGCCAACCTGGCCTTAATGTAAAGTTTATGCAGTCTCTAAATTTTAAATAGCGTGCAAACTCAAGTTTGAGTTCACTCAGCAAGTTGTAAGGTATCTATTTTTTCTCTTAGACTTATTGTTAAAAAAAAAACTCATTGTTATTTGAATTGGTGCATTTAGGCCGTAATCTATTGTTGTAATTTATCAATCGAATACCAAGGAAACTTGTTAAAATTATGTTATCATGTTTCCTTTGTCCATTAGAATAGTTATTAAAGGCGCAAACTCAAGCCATACAAACAACAAACAGTTTTTTTTTAAACAGGATTTGCACTATCTGGAAGTAAGTGCAGCGCTGATTATGCAAGGCAGGGCAAGTGATGTCTTTTGTTTGACCCGCAAGCTTGCCTTGTCTTACCAAAATCTTATCTGCGTAACCTGCATCTCAGATACGCCCAGAAAATATGCAGAACATAATGGTGACTGTCAATAAGTTGGCCATGTTTTGAGGATTCAGTCATATTTTTTCACACGCAACAACATTAAAGTATTCTTGTGAAACGAATGATTAGCTAATCAAAACTATATCCCGAGGATACAACAGTTTGTACTTTCCTTCCGTTGAAGGGTAAAGTGTTCGGTAATCAAAACTCGCCCTATTCTCATTATTCTTTCATCGCGTCACTTTCGTACAGCCATGAATAATGATTCAAGCTTGCAGAGCTTTCCCATACCCGCTCTACACAAGAGAAAACCCACTCTAAAACAGGTTATTCAATTTGCGTTACCCGTACGAGTCACGGCAAGTATCGAGTCCGTAAATCGTGCGGCCCTCGAATCGATCAGGATAAAAGCCTCCGAAGAAATAAATAAGCGTCACTAAAGAAACTTGGGCGCGCGTCGAATGGACTTATTTACGTGTTACGGTGTGAAAGCGGATTGAAAGTTTCGCGGTGCTGCGCCGAAATGGGTGGGGGTTTGAACGTTGCGGAAACGTGACTTCACGTCGTTACTCAGAATAATAATCTAAAACATACGATTCACTATCAATGCACATATGTCATCTAAACATAAAGTAAAACTTGCCGATTCCTAGCCCGTACGAGCTACTCATAAATTCGTAGCACCCTGCTACGGTGATAGCATTCGTAGCACAGCGCGGTGCGCTTGTGAAGGTCGCGTTCCGTGACATCGCCGTCAGCGCCATAATCGATTACAGCGTCAACGATGCCATCGTTTTGTTTCGCCAAAACTGACTCGGAACGGCTTCGTAAACGCTGTACTGACTTTGGGGTGACTCAGAACTGGGAAGAACTTGTAAATTAAAACTTGGTTTTCATATTCAATCTATATTTAATTCATAAGAGACCGCTTTTTTCATGGCCCTCACTTACCCTATCACGGCGTTCGCTTTTATTTTTTCCAATGCAGCAGTGTTGGGTTAGGCAAGTCTGTATGAAAATGTTCGCATCGATTATCTACTCGTTTGTATACACGTACTTAGAGTCTTCACTACATGGAACCCATATATTTACGCCTTTTGGCATTATCAACGTGTTATTGCGTCTCATGGTAGATAACTGCAATGCGTGGTAGTATTTCGAACTCAGTACAATAATGCGTTTAAGATGTATGTACTATGTACCTACCTATACATAAAAATAACTAAGTATGAGTGACACGTAAAAAGGACATGTTTCACTTCAGAAATGTAGAGTAGCTTGCATGTCATAAATGCTATTGATCTTGGTAGGACCAATCGATGTGCAGTGTTTAATAGATGTGCTAGTTATAACTTATCAAACGTGCAGGAGCTCTATTTTTCATTCGCTCGTGTAATATATGACTTGCGCAACGAGTGGTTCTGAAGAATCGTTGCAGAGCGAATTGAATATAACGAATGAAAATCGGTCAAAAAAATTGGTCGGAAAAGCGTTCGTTTGCAAAAGAGCGATTGAAAAATAGAGCTCCCGTACAGCTTTGCTGCAAATGTGAAATCTTTGCAGTGTCACACACAAGCATCACTATTTTTTCACCGCGGATGGAACTTATCAATAGAATCTGCTTAATTGTTTGTTACATTCACGGGTGAATCATGTTCTGTCAACGTGGACGTGAATGGAGTTTAGTGCACGTCAATTGTCACGCGTTCTATAGTGCGCCCCGTGATGGGAATGACGTGAATGAGACGGGTCAGAGATACGATCGGTGACGTCACAGAGATAGTAACTAAGGGGCAATCCCCACAGAACAGAAAGACGCATGTTTTGTTTCTTACTCGTTCTAATACAGGTCCTTTGTCTCCGTCTCGTGTGTTGTCCGTCCGTGTCGTGTCTCCGTCTTGTCTGTTCAGTCGGTCTAAAGCATCTACTTAAATTGGGTCCAACGGCAATGGCTGGACATTATGTTATGTAAATTTGCTGCATTGCATATAAATTCTTGTGTAAAATATTTTTACTGTACTGTATTTTCCTCCCGATTTTTCGATTTCATAAAAGGCAATTCGAAATTCCGTTTCTAATTTCATAAAAGGTCAGCATGTTTAGCTAGCGGCTATAAAATACTGTACTTTAGAGGTTGACAATAGTAAGACCACTTTTTGAAAATTTCATTTCTGTACCTTAGAGTCTACCTCTAGTGGACTTACTATTGTCTACCTCTAAAAGTGGACTTACTATTGTCTACCTCTAAGGTAAAGATTAGGAATAGGAAAGCAGTGTAAATTGTGCAATTCAGACAGGGGAAGATCTCCAAACAGAGAAATTACCATAAAATCTCAACGGCAATTCTGCTCTGACCTCACCACCAACCGAGGATGACGTACAGCATTTTTTACAAACAAATTACACTCGACGGGGTAGCGGCGCATTTTTGCAAACAAACATACAACAAAAGCCTTCCGGAAGTGAAAAATTATGCGCGGGAGAGTAGCGCGGCGGCGATCATATTTTACGAAATTATTCGCGGAAAATGGCGACTGAACCTGGGTGTCAATTCTACCTACACTTTTTGTAACTTATATACCCAATGCTTTTCTTTCGCAGCCTAAACTGCCTGGAATGCAATTAATAAACAATAAACTAACTCATTAAAGTTTTATTGATTTTGGTAATTCTAAAATTATTTTTAGTAGAAGACTAAACAGTTAAGGTTTTGTTGGCAATAACCAGTGACAAGCCAATGAATGGGCTCAACTCACATTCCAAATATGAGAATCGAGGGCCAGAACGGTCTATACTTATGCTTTATGCAAAAGTTTCAAAGTTTCACCCGTCTAGCATTTCTGTTTGATGGAGTGATCGGGACTCATATGCACCACTAGTTGCTTCTATTCAGGATACTGCGATAAACAAGCAATATAACATGAAGCATAAACTGTAACGCGCTTGTTCTTTTGTTTGTAAGAGAAAATGGATAGTAAGTAGCTGCTATGTTTATGAAATAAGTTCGTAAACACATACCCGTACATATTGTGTTCTATGTTAATACACTTGTGATGCTGAATATTGAATAATGAGAGTGTTATGTTTGTCAAAGACCTAATGAGAATTTGGGTATCCCTACTGTTGGTTCGTATCAGAAAGCACTTATCCAGTGGAGAGCGCATAGATACATTTTCCTTTGAAACACAACTCACCAATTTACGGGCGGCGGGGGACGAGGTAAGAGAGCTGTGATTGGTCAGCCGCTGCGAAACTGTCTGGCGGCCCGTCATCACGGCTGCCGTCGACACCCACCAAGCGTATGTGTCGCTAGGGTTTTAATACTTTAACTGAAATCAAGATTCGAAAATAAAATACAACAATCTTGTTAGGAGCTTTATCCGACTATCAAATTACAGTTTCAGCGTCCGCAATATTTATTATTGTAGAAGTGAGAAAATGAAATATCAAACAATAGACCGCCCCGACAAGGAGAATTAATTACACCGATAAATTACACTCCAGCTTCGGCGTGTTTTTCTCCACTTCACTCCATTATTCCTCGAAAACCGTCGACTCATCTATCTAAGGGCGAAGCACACGAATCCTTTTTGTGAGAAAACAACCGCGTTTCTTGAAATGCGGGTGCATCGATAGGGCATTGCCCTCGTTTGTGGGTTTGCAGTTTAGGAACTAGCTAGAGTTGGCGGTTTGTAACTGTAGTGGTATTACAATGGTGATGATTCAGCATTACGATTATACTCGTCTATTTTATTGTCATGATCAAGATCAAGAGTGTGTAGCATCTAAGTTTTTAATTCGTTGTTGTAAAAAAAATACTATATCAGGCTGAGAAATTGTATCGAAACAGAGCACAGATAGATACAGAACATTTTATAATTCTACATGCATATTACTTCTTATATGCTCATATTTGGGCGATGAGCTAGCCCCCTGTCACGTAAAATTGAGTATTGAATAACTGGCTAAAAGTCAGACAACTGTGGCACAAGCCTCTGCCATCACGTACGGGGAAAAGGCGTGACGCTATGTTATGTTATGCAACGCTCATATTTCACTGATCATATTTTCTCGTACTACGTCAAGATACTAATACCCGATATTATACCTCGCCATCTTAAGTACACGAAACCCCAAAAAAACACGAGAACACGTCACCCAAAGAACTTGGGACAAAAAGTCTCGTGTGTAAGCAGCCTAAAGCACGCCACACGCTATTCTTCTCGCAATTTCAGCCACCCCCATTCTCACGATCATTCTTTACATCATAATTCTTTCTGTAGAATCGCGTCATTCACGGCGGAACCATCCATCATGGAGCCGCTTTTAATTCACACTGGCGCATTTTTCACACCCCTGCCCTTGACGACCGAGGTGGAGGTCTGGAGAAGCCTTTTCCCTTCGACGTGTGATACCGATGTGGAAACAGATGCGGCGACGGGCTAGCCCCCTGTGACGCAAATTAGAATATTTTTTAACGGGCGAAACGCGAGCACAAGTATGCTTTCGCTACCCCGTATAGGGTGTTGGCTAATATGGAATGCACTTTTTTATTGAAAAAATCCCGATTTAAGTGACCAAATCATAGTGATAGATAGTGATTAAAATGGAAGTAACTGTATAAATACATATGGAAACATAATTTAATAATAAAAAAGAAACAAATTCATTTGTTTTTTTTTAACACACATTCTCTTGTACCCTTACATACACACATTATATGTGCATCAGGAATCAAATATTAACACTAAATAAATATTATATAGGTTTTTTTTAGATAAATTATAAGAATCCGCTTCCATACTTTTGCAGAAAAAACAAACTTTAGGTAAATATGCATCCAAATATCCGATAACTGTACATCACGCTACTCTACATTTTAAGTATTTTCATGTAATTTAAGTTCGTTATCGTTACTTGTATGATCCCGACTTTATAACGCTTAATGGCCATTTCACAAAGTTCTCCTGTTGTTCAGTCCTCTTGGTCTGTCAAGTCATGTTTGCTCCACAATTCCCCTCCAGGGCTGCATCTCTCGGATCTCATCTCGACACCGTTTATCACATCAGCTCACAAGCGGCGGCGGCGGCGGCGGTTTTCCTATTGTCTTTGTGAATCTTCACGACCTACTTTCCTGATGTTGACATAAGGCGGTACACCCCAACCGAGCTTGTTACGTGAAATGAAACGTTCCAGTGGTTTTATTCAAGTTTTTAATGAATCCGTGTAAACGTGCGCGCATTCATGTCGCGCCTGTGTTGCTGTAGTACCGGATTAAATCGTCAAATTAAAGTTTGGCTGGAAGCGGGCGTTTATGGGTATAGAAGTCAATAAAACGAAAGCAATCAAGAGGGAATACGCAGTTGGATTTGAAATTTGAGTAATCGCAGCTCGCGTGTGTCGGTATATTGCCGGCGCGATATCCGCTTCGCAGTAATTTCGGTTAAACTTCCAGACAGTTTCGCGAATCTATTACAAGTTGCGCCAAAATGCACGAAACAACTTGCACGAAGTTGGCTCACAAGTTCTGCCTAATATTTCCTGCGAGTCGAAAGGAAGTTGTAGAATCTCGGTGATTTGATTACTGATTATTGATATATGATCTCAATTTCATAATGAGTCTCGTTGTCTATAAATACGTCGTTTTTAGGGTTATCTCAGAAGGAGACCCTTATAGGATCACTCGTGCGTCTGTCTGTCTGTGCGTCCGTCACAGGCAATTTACTCCGAACATATTATCAATATCTGTGACCCAAAGACAGAAGTGCAATGCAAATATATACTATGGAATATGGAGGCCACTTTTCGGGGGCAAAATAAGAAAAATAAAATTTAAAAAAATATTAATATGCCGTGTGATATCAAATAAAAGCGCTCAGTGTGAGGATCTTAAGTGTATTTTTATAATATTTTTTAGACTCATCATCATCATCATCATCCTCATCCCACGTCGACCCACTGCTGGGTAAAGGCCTCTTCTCTATTGCGCCAATCTCCCCGGTCCTGTGCCAATCGCCAATTTTTTATATATATATGCTCAATAATATGACCGATTCGCATGTCATCAAAACCTCTAGGGAACTTACCGAAATCCTAAAAATCTGAAATTTGGTAGCAAGCACATCTTTGCATCCATATCCCATAAAAACTCCGAAATCTACCACTTTAAACCCCTAAACCCCTAAAGCTGGGGTGCAAAGTTTGTATGAAAAACTGAATTTTTACAAAACCCTCTCAACGGGAGTCCAACTCGCATTTGGCAACTTTATTTATATTAAATTATGAGTTTAGATGTAAAGAATTCTACAAAAACGCATATCACTTCAGATCAGACTTTTGGTTGGTTCAAAATGGCAAATTGATCTCGGATGTGTGAAGGATATGCTTAATTTTAAATCATCTCTTACTCAGCCCAAATCAACCCACTGCTGGGCAAAAGACTCCTCTTCTCTATAGCGCCAATCCGCACGGTCCACCGCCAACCGTATCCATTGAGATTTGAGATCCGGTCGACCTAATGATATCGTCAGACCATCTCGGGCAGGTGGTTTGCCTACTGGCACTGTCGCTCCCCTTGGCCACCACTCCTAATTTTCTTCCACTCTTAATTATTAATGTCCCAAAAATAACGAAATCAAACCAAATGTGCGCTGTGAAATGCAATAACTTAGTCGATCGGATCTCTAAGGACCTTTGGTGGCTTATTGTGAACCAACGACCCGCACTTTTCCAACATATTGCAACACTTGCAAAATAAATTAGTTCATCTGACACCACGTCACGTCACGCGCGCTCGCACACACACAACTCACCGAATTCTACACTCGTGCACGTAGAATGTTGTAATACATAAAATCCTCCCTTTGTACCCAATACAATAAACCAAGCGTCATACGTGTTGCAGCGGCGTTCCGTGGCAATAGAGTATTTCTTTCAAGGCGCGATTACGATCCCGGAATAGCTCTTTACATCCCCATTTTATTATTATATCTAATGTCAAAGGGGAGAGTGGGTAAGGCGAGACGTATTATAGTTTCTGCTCCGCTGGCGGGGGAAATGGGCTGTATCATATGGAGATTTTGCCCTTTTGTCAGTTACAGATATTATTTCGTCGGTCGCTTTTCGGGCCTTTATATGCTGATGGTAAGGGAATATCTGTGTTGGGGAAATTTCATGTGATGTCGCAGATTTTGACGGATCAACGCTCGTATCTGTATGCCATTCTCGTATGTTCATGCGAGTAAGTACATTTATATGGGGGATTACAGAATGTACGATATGAAACTGATTGCTTTCCTAGCACACGTGTCGACGCACCGAGGTTTGTCCATCAGTTATTCAACATGTGCTTTTTCCAAGCCGATAAAAACGTCCATGGAATGATATGAAAATTTTATTCTCACGTGAAATCATAAAAAATGTAGTCCCGTTAATAATTTGATGATTTGTTTGCTCGAGCTAAAGGAGATTCTACAAAACTCTCGCTGCATCTACCGCCACCTCGATCATCGAGCCTCCTGTCACAGAAAATCTCCGACGTGTATTGTTCTCCATTGTATGTTTGTTCGGCCTATACCCGTCCTTATGAGAGTATACCGCACCTAAAATACTGGCAAAAAGTTTAGCCCAGTCAGCAGTGGTTTTGGCCCTACAAAAGGTGGAGTAGAAGAAATTTTGATTTGTATTGATTAAGGCTTAAGGCTTAGGTTGAGAACTTATATTTTTCATGGCTTAAGCCTTAAGTCATGAAAAATATAAGTTCTCGACCTCGAGGAGTGTGCGTTAGCCACTATTTTGAATTGAAGCGGCCAAAATATGTTCTTTTTCAAATAATGCTTCAATCGTTGATGTTATGACAAAAAATTCGTTAAGAAGAATAAAGATGATAAAATCTCGAATATTTTTTGTATTTGTGTCTACTCTGTATGTCCTATAGTATATCAGTGCCTCCAGTGAAAAAGGGATTAAGTCGAGTTATTCCCTTTTCTTTTTATTTCACCATTGGAATCAGCGCATCGAGTTACATAATATATCAAAAGGACATAACTGTATCTTAACTCCTTCATGGATTTTACAAATCACCTAAAGGCATAGTTGGAGTTTTTTTTGGGTTAAGAGTAGATATACTAAGCAATTTTTTGATTAAAATGGTACAAGCGCAGCTGTGTCTTAGAATTCACTTGTTAATAAGAATCTTATTGCACTTAAACACAAATGTAAAGGCATAACTGACGTTGTTCCCAAATTTAAGATACAAAAAAGGGATCAACATGAGATATTTCTATGTGAACTTACGACAAAAAGACATAACGTGATTTAGTTCTTTTCATTTCATTACAAAAAGACACAGTTGACCGTTTACAAGGGATTAAGTCGTCTTATTCCTTTGCATTGTTGTCATTAGTAGGGGACTACCCGTACTTATATCCAACAGACATGGCTAAATCGGTGAATAAACAGATCTTAGTCATTTTGTTTCCTTTATTACTGAAATAAGTCTAAAAATGAATTGATAAATAGATATAATCAAATGATTCACTACGTTTCGCACACTATTACGAAAATAAATAGTTTGACTAATTTTATAAACTGCATGAATATTTTTTTGGAAAATAGGTATGTTTTTGTTTTTTCCGTCGTCGTACAGACAGATCGCACCGTGCTTGTCAGTGCAATGCGGCGACGACAGATAGGTTGAGTAATTCAATTGTTTTCGTTAAAATAAAAATGAATCGTGGCAGAAAGATGACTGAATTAGTGATTGGTGCATTTGCGAAAGTAAGTACAATGTTTTATTTTGTTTTATTACTACGCTGGCACAGTTTCGACTTTTAATCTCCCACGCGTCGTCAGTTTCAATGTAGGTATTAACATGGTACGAACCTATCTTACCTAATAACCGAAAAAACAAATTTTTTTGCGTTCTGTTGTGGTTATGTACCTATTTTCTTATCAATATTTCCTAGGGTGAAAGCGATCACGTATGTAATTATTATTAATTACTTTTTAGGTACAAAACGATCTTTCTGGTGACCGAATCAGCTGTCCAGAGGAACCTGCGAGTTCACAACGAGATCAACGGCATGCATTACATTCGGTAAGTTAAAATGCGTGGAAACGGGGAAGAGAGGCTTTTGCCCAGCAGTGGGATGCTAATAATAAGCTAATAATAATAATAATAAAGTAAAAATCACAGTCTATTACATAGTAGTCGAAAAAAACCCTCCACCAACCTGCACTGAGCCAGCAAGGTGGAGTATGGCTCAATCGTACTCGGATCCAGGTAAAGGCCCGTGCCCTCGGTGGGGACATTAAAGGGCTACATTACTTTTTAGGGTTCCGTTCCCAAAGGGTAAAAAACGGGACCCATAACTAAGACTAAGAAATGTACCTAGGTATCAATCTTTGATAAATTTTTCACCTTTAACCAAACATTATTTCATTCCAGGTCCCACTGGCTTTAGCTGAACATGACTTTGGTGACCAAAATGTACATTTTACGGCGGCTAGAAGTCCAATTCAAGATGTGGTGGCTAAAATTAACTTGGTAAATATATTTAAGTACCTAGTTACCGAAAATACTAACTTTGGCTGTAAATCATAGCAACCTTCTGTAGGTATAGGTAATGGTATATTATGTAAAGCAGGAGTAGGGTATTCCTTATCTTACTACACAGTTAGTAAAATAAAAAGAAATGAAGCCCATAAATGTCCCCACCGAGGGGTACAAGATACGAGTAAGATTGATCCAAACTCCACCACGCTGGCTCAGTGCGGTTTGGTGGAGGGTTTTTTACGACTTCTACAAGCTGCATAGTATCCACAAGAATATTATTCTATTACAGGATACTTCTGTAAAGCATGACTTAGAAGAACAAAATAATGAAAGTGTGTCTCTCAGCATTATCGAAGATTCGTCTGAAGAAACGAGTGTGACAAGTCAATCCATGCTTAACGTAAGTAACGTAGTCCCTTTTTAGGGTTTCGATCCTTAAAAGGAAAAAAGGGAACCCTTATAGAATCATTTCGTTGTCCTACAGTTTAATATTATGTAATGAGATGTTTTTTTGTATTTTTTTTTCCTTACAGAAAGACTTAATCACACTTCACGACCTGGGATTCGTGGACCAATCGCTACAGGAGGAAAACTTTTTGAAGAGACAACCCTCCCCTGTACCTGATGTAAGTATGATATAGGAAATAATAAGTATTCTTAACACGGCTACTATTCTATACCCAGTTAGGGTAATGTTATTAATTATTTTAAAAAATACTCTTTTTTCAGTCTACCAGTACTTTAAGGCGATTTTACTGCAATGACGACCAGCAGCCTTCAACATCCGGCCTTCAAACAGAAAGAGACATAATGTTAACATTTGACAGTGATGACAGTTGTAGCGATACTACTTGGAAACCTCCAAGTAAACGAAAACATGTATCAGAATCTGAGGACAGCGAAAATGACAAAGAAACAGATGATGGAGCTGAGAATGGTACCGCGATTAAAGAAATTAGTATAAGAGAAGCGATCAATAAAACTAAAACAAAACATAGAATGTCAAAAAAGTACGGAGAGCTGATATACGTGAAAATAAATTCCTAAGGAATACCGGACAGGCATACGTTTCCAAAGGAAAAGAACGCCCAGCAAGGGAAATGAAAGAGTTGAATATTTGCAGATTTAATTGTAGGGGTAAAATACCAGAGCAAGCTCGACAAGATTTATTTACCAATTATTGGCAATTGGGTACTTATGAAAGGAGGACCCAATACATAGCTTCTTTGATTACGGTGGAGGAGCCAAAAGTCAGAAAAACACAAGCTACAAAGCAAAGAAGTTGCTCTTTTATCTACCATGTTCATTGGGGTCAAAATCTGCATGAAAGAGTATGCAAAAACTGTTTCGTCATAATATTTGGTGAAAGTTTTAAGTTTGTTTCCCTACAAGCAACAAAAAAAAAGGATTCTACAACAGGAACTCTTCCATGCAGTACAAGGGGTGTAGCTGTTAATAACAAATGGACGGATGTAGATTTGGAAAATGTGCGTCAGCATATTTTATCATTTCCACAATATGAAAGTCACTATGCTCGTAATAAAACCACAAAGAAATTTCTGTCAAGTACTTTGAACATAGATACCATCTACTCCTTGTACTGCGAAAACCAGCCAAAAGAGAAACAAGTTTGTAAGACTATATACTCACAAATATTTCACAGCTTAAATCTGTCATTTAAGCCCCCGAAAGTGGATACATGTACAAAATGTGATATGCTACAAGCTCAAATTCAGTACTCTCAGACGTCAGCAGAAGAAAAAACAGAACTAGTAAACAGGCTTAATATACATCAAGCTGAAGCTGACGGCGCATATCAGCAGAAAAGCAATGATAAGTTGAAGACATTAGACGATGATTCTTTAGTCGTACTCACTTTCGACCTTCAACAATGCCTCCCTACTCCGATGCTGTCTTCAGGTATGGCATTTTATAAAAGAAGTCTTTGGACCTTTAACTTGACAATTCATGACTGCAAAACAAAACAAGCTACATGCTACATGTGGCACGAAGCAACTAGCAAACGCGGTGGCAATCAAATCGCTTCCTGTCTCTATGACTACATCAAAAAGTTGCCGGTTCACGTCACGAAAATCATATTATACTCTGACACTTGTGGAGGTCAAAATAAGAACTCCTATGTCACTGCCATGTTCTTAGCACTTACAAAAGAGTATCCTCATATTCAGTACATCGACCACAAATTCCTAGTCCCGGGTCATACTCATATGGAGTGTGACTACGACCACTCCGTTATTGAGAGGGCCAAAAAGAAGATTAAGAATATTCACCACCCAAGAGATTACTACCAGATGGTAAGAAACGCTGCAAGGGATGGGAGGTTTTCCGTTAGGGAAATGACGGAAGAAAAGTTTTACGATTTCGAAAAACTCTTGAAGGGACCAATGATTCTGAGAAAAACCAACACAGAAAAACAAAAGGTATACTGGCCGGACATTCGTTGGTTTAGGTATACACCACATGGTGAATTTGTGGTGAAATACAAAACAAATTTGAGCGAAGATGAAGATTTCAAAAACATCTCTTTCCAAAGGACTGGGCGATCCAAACTCTCTACGAACAGCAATATGATCGTTCTAGAGGTAATATCTGAGACACAAATACCTATAAGCGTAGAGAAAAAGAAAGACATTCTAACACTCCTTCCGTTTATAGACAGAGATTGTCATGCATTTTATCAAAACCTCCGCACTTCAGAGACAGAGGTTGCCGAAGAAGACCCAGACCTATCTCGCATTATGGGACCAGACCACGACGCTGATTTTTGTGCGAATGCATAAGCATTTTGTAATTTTTTCATAATAATAATATAATTCAAAGTATGTATTTTATTTTATTCCATCACCACAGGTAACCTAAATAATAACTGATGAAACTATTGACATTGGTTTTGATCTCATTGCTGTGACATAAAATTTCCAGGTATTTAGGAATGAGTTAGTCCTTTTTTGCAATAGAAACCTTATGTCCTGAACAAAATATTAAAAGAACTAAACAATATTGTGCCCATAAGCGCACGAAATAAATTTAGTATAACTACATTTATTTCTTTATGTCGTAAGAAAAATCCTTTTTAACTGCAGTTATGCCATAATTATGTGGTCAACAAGGGAATAGTTGAACAAAACCATCAAAAATATATATATATATTCATATTACATAAACATGGTATATATCAGTTGAAAGGTATGAAAATTATCTATATTATTACTTTATCATTAAACTGTATGAAAAAGAATTTTCGTTTAAAAAAATAAAAGTTTTCATTTTTTGCTCTCCTGAAAAGTGCCGTTTTTCAACTAATCCGTTTTTTACTGGAGGCACTGATATAGTCATAGTCACAAAGTTGCGAGCGTGAGAAAAAATTATATTTACAAATCAAAATTTCGTCCACTCTACCTTTTGTAGGGCAAAGCCTCTAATTTCCCCCACTGATTGTACTAGTAGCCACAACTATACCTCTGCCACCTAGTATGGTAAAAATCGTGACGCTATGTTAAATTCTTAGACTAACTAACTTATTAACCTAGACTTTCCAAACACGTACTGCAGAGCTAAAACAGCTGTCTAAATTCCTCCCATTCTCAATCCGGGTGTGCACAATCCCCGCGGGTATGTTTCTCTCATACCAGAGTTAAATCACTTTAATTCTAGCAATTTGCGTAAAGCACACAACGGGCTAAGCTGGTATGACGGACTTGTAGCCGGATGTGGACGGATGGTTTATCGCTCCCATTCTGTCAGGGATCGATTCACAGTGAAAAAAGTTTAAGACAGGATTAGAACCTCATAGATATATTCAATTTAAAAGGATACTCTAGAGATCACCATGGTATATTATATATTTTCAAACCATCAATTTCGCATTCTCTTCTCAGTTTCAAAAAGTGGCACGCAGCAAAATATATTTGTTTGATCTTGCATATTCATAAAGGAAAAGGCTATTTCAGTGATTACATTTTGTTTACATAAAAGATCTGTTTTTTTTCTCTGTGTAGACCACGAGACAGCGGTGAGTACAAAGCTGAAATGGAATTTTCGTGAGCAGACCCTATTTACAGTCAATCGTGACGCGGGATCGGAAACTCAACGGGAAATTGAGTGTCTCCTTGCCAATGCCAACAAATGTTTTTTTTTTCTTACAAGAACGGATCGACGAACATCTCTAAGCTGTAATACGCAATTAAGTAACTGTCAAAATGATAGATGAACAATTTTAAATCATTCTTTGTAAGTATATCGTATTACTGTCAAAATGAAGGTATTAAAATACTTGCCATCAGCTATTTTCAGTACAATACACAAAAGGAATTCGGTAAATTACCTAAAACCGGTGTTCTTTCATTTATTTTATCCAACGATCCGGAAAAAGACCTGATGGATAAAGGAAAGGAAGGGAAAGGAAAATCAGAGGAAATTAATTAATAGCCGATAATATAACAGCTCTCTGGTATCGTGTTTTTTTAATCATAAAGATCCGTGGTATTATTGAGTCCATAAGACATTCTTCATTTTTCGAGAACACAAACTATACCTACTCGAGCTTTGCTCATTGACCGTCGTACTCAGAGTCATCTATAGAAAGATTAAACCAATTCCAGTTTTGAATTGACATACACAATCCTTTACTTTGTAATCCATTAATCATTAAACCACTCGTAGTGAGTCGGAGTAACTGCAAGTAGAAACAAGTACCTCTAAATTATGTTACACCCTGTACGCAGTTTAGGCGGCTGAAATGAAGTAGAAACCCATATTTGTATGACAAAGGAGAGATTGTGAGATACTGTTTTTTTATGGAAATATCCTCAAAGTCATGTAGCCACGACACAGGATATTTACCTTCAGCACGCGGAAGCGTGGAAAAACAACTTAGTGAAAGCATTATCAATTGTATCCAATGGCCGACTAAATTATGTTACGGACAAATAGTTTTAAGGAGATATACACACAACACACACACATAAACAACATCAGAAATGAAGGAACAGTTTTTAATTATTATGTTTTAAGGGAAAACTTCGTGAGGAACCTTCGTTACTCCATAGCTGCGGCGATGGGCTTGCCCCCTGTCACGCAAAATGGAGTATTGAATCACTGGCCAAGAGTGGGCACAGTTGTACCTCTGCCACTCCGTATGAGAAAAGGCGTGACGCTATATTAAGAAGACTTTCACTTTTAGTATTAATATATGTTTTTCTTTATTTTCTTTGTTATAATATTTACTTACTTACTTACTTTATACTTTATTGCACAGAAAACATAATACAGACACTTAATATTAGAAAAAACATGTACAAAGGCGAGCTTATCTCTAATAAGAGATCTCTTCCAGCAAACCTAGGATGGAGAGGATAATTTAATAAAAGGTAGACCTACATAAGTGCACAACGATAAATATTAAAATAATAGACTACTTACTAATAAATACATAAATACAGATAAAAACAAAAAACAAAATATAATATATAAATAGATACTAAGGTATATTAAGGTAGAGAAAGATAGTGTTCCTTCAAGCGTTTTTTTAAAAATGTTGAGTGAAGGACTGTCCCTGATAGCACTGGGAAGTTTGTTCCAAAGTCCAATAGCACGGAGACGGAACTCATGCTCATATGCGGATGTGCGGATTTACTCTGTTCATCGCATATTTATTGAATCTTTCTTGATCTTATTAATCTGTGCTTGAGCTGATGCATAAAGATAAAATAAAAAAAGTCTACTCACCTAAAGGACAGCGTAGTCAGCGGCCTGTAGGACTTGTGACTGTTCGCATCCGCCATCGGGGTCCCCCAAAAGTCATTGAGTAACGTTTGGTACAGCGCATTACCGCCCGTAACGTCCCCATTCGTCACTATAGCAGGAATATCGTCATGCACAAACTCCCCATTTAAACTATTCGTGTAGCACAACACGCCTACTGTAGCGACTAGTGTGTAAATGACCCAGTCCTTGTCGCTAAGGGCTTTCCACGTCTTCGTGGTAGGTTCTTCCCGCACAGGAGGTAAGGGCCGCCGACGCATTGTTAAGACACTTTCACTGCACTTTTAGCTGTTTAGCAGACTCATTTATTTACACTTGCATTTACATATCGAATGAAGATATTTGATACTGAACCAAGTATATGAAAGTAAGAGTTAAAAGCTTTTGAATGAAGCTTGTGAGATTTTTCCACCTGGATGAGAGGAATATTTTTCATAGCAGGTGCTTATTTGAGACAGGAATATTCGATCCTATTCACCTACATATTCCTTTCACATGAGAAAACTTTTCAATATTTACGTTCAAATAACAAATCGCAGAACTAGATTTGCTCTCAGTATATTGATGTTGACAGTTTGATGAAGCCTCTGGATGGAGGATAATCTGTTAAAAGGTTTATGCTTTTCTATGTAAAGTAAGCTGCTACTCCATCTCAGTAACTCTGAAGTGTGTATTAAGAAATCAAAGCCAATAACCGGCCAAGTGCGAGTCGGACTCGCGCACGAAGGGTTCCGTGCCATTATCTATAAAAAACCGCAAAAAAAATGTATGGGAGCCCCCCCTAAATATTAATTTAATTTAAATTTAATTATTTATTTTTTAAGTAAATAATATACTCAATATATTGTGAACACTTTAAGCGTCTACCTGCTACCATTATCAATATCGAGCAAAAATGAGCAAAAAAAATCACGTTTGTTGTATGGGAGCCCCCCTTAATATTAAATTTCTTTTGATTTTTAGTATTTGTTGTTATAGCGGCAACAGAAATACATCATCTGTGAAAATTTCAACTGTCTAGCTACCACGGTTCATGAGATACAGCCTGGTGACAGACGGACGGACGGACGGACAGACGGACAGCGAAGTCTCAGTAATAGGGTCCCGTTTGGCACCCTTCGGGTACGGAACCCTAAAAATGAATGAATCATGTGGATTATTTTCGGCTTGCAGCCCAAACAAAGATGTAAAAAATTCGTAGTCTAAAAAGAGATGGCAATCTGTACAAACTCTTCATGCATACTCAATAGATAGGAAATGGTATTTTTGAGCGCTGTTCCATCGGATAAGGTTGTCGGCTGTCCGCGGCGCCCAGGGTTGGTTGATGGATGGCCGGCGCCGCATAAATCACCATCCGGTTACAGGGTTGTGCTACTGAGACGCTGTACCGGTATCCTATTGGGTGCAATAGCTTTGAAGAATGAAGAAGACTAGCTTTTTAATGAAAAATCTAAATAAAAGTGAATATAAACAGACTTGTAGTGTAGTAATTATTAAGAGAATGAATGAAAAATTACAAGCCAAGGTCAACGAAGATTGCGGAAGTGAGAAGCGAATATGACTCGGTAATAGAAACCACTGGGATGGCAATTGTGCACTCGCACCTAATCTGAATCAACGTAAGCGCCAAAACGAAAAAAAACATACAAAATAATCTATTTCAGGGAATTACATTTCAATTTTCAAATCGCTAGTAAGTAACAACAATTCCTTACATATTACTTTTAATAGAAAGATCATAATTTACTAATACTGCGGTATAATAGGAAAAAATATTGGAAAAAAGAGTCGACTTTGTATTTAGTTTCGTTACGTTTTCCTTTTTTACAACCCTAGACTAGATTATATAGTCAAATTACATACTTATACCAGAAATTGATTACGATTTGCCCAGTATTTCCTGAAATACACAGAAAAAACACTCCTAAACCATTTAAGTAGCGCCTTAATTAATTAATTAATTTTCCGTCTGTCCTTTGCGCAGCGGGTTTCTTTAATCGAGTGTCGGCGCTCTTTCAAATGAGGCCGTAGGTGGCAAGGGGCGGCGAGATCAAAGGATACACAGAAAATGAACAGAGTATATGAAACATATTTGTAAATATCTATAGCGACTATTAGCGACGATAATTTTGATTTTATATAAGTTACAAAATTTTAAATACTTATAAAATCTTTAACTGCTTTTTTGTTCTTCATCAAAAATACAATAGGTATGGCGTCTATAATCTAATTCATTTATCGCTTACATAGTACCGGTTACCGTTAATGCGTTTTTCCCGGTATCCGTTTCAGGCACAACACTAAACTGTTTAGGGAGGTCAGCTGCGACCGCTGATGTCATATTCATGAGGGGAGCGGGGTAAACGATGGTATGCGAAAAAATATCCTCGCTTTCTTGCTCTTCCCCGTTTAGATGTGGGTTCGAGATATTTACTCTTTCTGTTTTAGGTTTTAGAGGTGAAACTAAGGGGCGAAAAGTAGTTAGTATTGTTGGGGATATCGCGGATGGTGCCGTTAGAGTAACTTTCTACCTACCAATGATATCTACAAATAGTAAGTAAAGTAATGTGAATTAAGCCCGCCAAAGCCCAAATTATTATGATCCGAGTAAGTAATACTCCGCCACGCAAAAATGATGAAGTCACAGTCTGGGGTAGATCGGAGTAACGCCTATGCTGAAGCAAGAGAGAGCTCAGCGCTCGGTTATCAAAGTTATGCTAAAAAGCCATATAGATACCTGACTGCGCCTCTATTTGCAAAATCAGACCTGCTCAGCGTATACCAAATATTCCTGTACAAAATCGCTACCACATGCACCACAGCAAAAACTACGAAGAACTGAAGAAAAGGATGTGAATGCGACAACTGGCAGTCAAAACTGCATTTGCCCGCCGCTTTCCAAGGTTCATTTCACCGCTCATATACAACAGAGTTCTAGAGCACTGTGATATCAAACACATTACTTATAACAAGATCATCTAAAATGGCTAATTCTTAAATGGCTAAAAACCTAAACCTATCGAGAAACAGTGGATTTACAAAAAAAATACGTATAAGTAATCCCGGCCCAATCCCACCATCCCATCCCGCATCCTCTCCCTTATCTTAAGTATCCATCTGCTACAATTAATTTTATACCCCACCGTGTCATAATTAAAGTCAATTATATTTTAGTATGATTTAGTTTTAGTTCATTAGTTCTCTTTTTCCAATCAATGTTTCATGCCTGACAGACTTTTTATATTAATTAAATATCACCTCTTGTCTTACGCCAATCATACATAAAAATTTCAAAGATCCAGATCCTCACGACAGGTCTGACCTAGTGTGAGGGCCGCTAGTAATTTTTCTACATTGTGGACATATGATTCATGATTAGTAAGTAGGTATCAAATGTTTCTTAATTATAAGGGAATCTGTAAACCTTTTTGGTAAATAAATAAATTGAAATTGAAATTTAAGTACAAACATACCGGTAAACATAAACCATTTGGCATCGCCGCAGTCGGGTTAAAATTACGAAAGATATAATCTGATAGCCCTACTTGGTTCAGTTGTCATTTTATTTGTCGTGTGTGTGTTTTTCAATATAACCGGTCACTGAGCACCTGAAACAAGAGAAACAATATTTAGAATTAAGGAAATACTCGCCATTCCAGAAACATGTTGATTATGTAAAAACCGCCAAACAATTGTTCATGCATCTCGCCTCAAAAGCCATCCAAAACAATAAATAATACGAAAATAGTTTTCCTAATTCGGCGGGTACCTGTATTTCAGAAACTAGAGCTGTGTAAAAAGTGAGGGTAGATTTTAAATCGGAGACGTCAAATTAGTAACTGTGGCCCTGTGGGATGTAGACCTCGCAAATGACACCGGGTTTTTTTTTATTTTTTATTATTATTTTTTATCCCCTCAACGACCGCTCACATCGTACTTGAAGTTTAACGGATTAACAGATGGAATCAATATAAAAACAAATAGCCTGATTGCATTTTCGTTCAATAACACATATAAACTTATAAATGTACCTGGTTACGTACAAGTACATGGAGTATAAAAGTAGCCGCACCAATAACTTTGTAACAATTTTTTACAGTTTTAACGATTTTTTACATTTAAAAACCCCATATCTCCGCTATTTTACAAAAAAATACAAAAACTGATTCGACAAAAAAAATATCCAACCTGCTCATGATCCTGCTGTATCTCATGATCCGTGGTAGCTAGACAGTTAATGTTTTCACAGATGATGTATTTTTGTTGCCGCTATAACAACAAATACTAAAAACAAAAGAAATTTAATATTAAGGGAGGCTCCCATACAACAAACGTGATTTTTTTGCTAATTTTTGCTCGATATTGATAATGGTAGCAGTTAGACGCTTAAAATGTTCACAATATATTGAGTATATTATTTACAACAAAAAAAATTAAGGGGGGGCTCCCATACAACAAAAGTTTTTTATACATAATGGTACGGAACCCGTCGTGTGCGAGTCCGACTCGTACTTGGCCGGATATTTCCTTGCTGATATAGAAAGTTACATAATAACAAATAATAAAATGCATAAAAGGCATTTATAAATCATTTTTGATAAATCCGAAAATGCTGAAAACACTGTATAAAACCGACTTATAAATTAAAACCCAGCGTGACTCAACCCGTATCCAATCCCACGCGTGATTTGTTTTGACACACAAAGATTGCAATCACATTTCACAAACGAGCAATCTCAGCAACATTTAATTTAATAATTAATTAAATTTAAGAGTGTTTCTAACATTTTTACCTTTAGAGTTTTCGGCGAAAGAGAATTAAAGCAGCTATGTACTTTGTTGAGCCAATTAAAAGTTTCGTGCACCCAGTCCCGGCCCGGTCTCAATAGTTAACGTATTACATACTTTTGTTTTAGTCATCAACATTTCAGAAGTGAAAAGGATTACAGAGGCTTTGATACACACCCGTTTATTCCTATACTTAGGTACACAGGTGACATTTAAAAAATATGGTCAGTTAATTTAATGTGCGTACTCGTTCTAGATTACTAGGCGTTCTACTGCTGTTTAAATTTTTAAATAAAAAGATTTACTTGTTTAATATTTTCAAGGCCGTTGAAATAAGATAGATATATGTATATAAATAGTTTATCTCAGTTACAACACAACAAAAACTGACTGAATGACTTTTCTTGTGAATAGAAGTTACAAATTTGTTCGAGACATGCGTTAGGATGGGAATTGCCGGTGTTCTTTCTGATCAAATATGATACAAAAATAGTTCATGCTTGAACTCACCATGAGTAAGATTAGAAAACCTTTCTATCATAATTTATTTACGTAGCCTGCTACATCTCCCAATAAGAACCTTTGGAAACTCATTACATTTAAGTGCTTAGAACCTTACCGGTTTTCACAATAAATCATTAGATTATTATCTTTATTGATCAGGCGTCTACTCGAACTGAACAACAAACGAAATTGCCGGTTTTGGTTGAAACACCAGAATTTTGTTGAAATAATAAAGAGAGCCATATTGCCGCAAATCTTGATAATACGCTTTTTAACATCATGAGGCTTATGAATTATTTCTCAACCTTACATAATAATTAACATAATAGGTACAACTAACTTTCAGTCAATATTATTATTGGGTAATCTTTTTATTTTTTTAAAGATTATGCATTCATCAGATGATGGGCCAAGTCCATGAGTCTTAAAGGATTATTTCTGTGACAAGCGTTGGGGTTGTCGGTCATTCATCAATCAATAAGAATAAGGCTGTAGATTCCGCTCAGGCTTGTAGCTAGCCGGCTTTTATATACTGAGCTTTAAGTCCGTCTCTCCGTCTGTCTGTCCGTCTCTTCGTACATTTATCCGTCTGAGCTTTCGTCTTTTTTACATATTTTTTCTATATAAAAAGACGAAAGCTCAGACGTCTATATCTTCGTCGTAATTTATTTTTTCCCTTACGGACGGACGGACAGACGGACAGACAGACAGAGTTGACAAAACTATAAGGGTTCCTTGTTTCTGTACGGAACCCTAAAAAGGTACACAAGATTATATAAATTGAAAGAATAAGAAAGATAAGCCCCACGCAAAATGGAGTATTGAATCACTGGCTAAAAGTGGGCACATGTAATTGTGCCTCTTCCACTCCGTATGGGAAAAGGCGTGACGCTTAGTTAAGTTAAGAAGAAAGAAAAGCATCTTTAAATCGAAAAACTATCACGTTGTACAATAATAATTGGATTTAAAATCAAAGGTGTAAAACAAATGAAGTCACATTTTGTGCAATTTTCTTGGATGAGAAAAGAGGCGACAGTCGCCAATAAAATCAGTAAATCCTGAGTTGTCAACAAGAAAACTTGCTCCGCTCGCTTCCAATCTCCCAATAGAACAGGACCTTACTCCGTCGGACATGTCGGACAAATATTGGATTACATATGATAGATTGTTCCCAAGTTCTGTGGACGGCGGCTCTAATAGTCGGAGCAATCAATACGCGTTATTAGAAGTGAAAGTGACAGGGGAGAGGTTTTCTCGGTGTAAGATTCACTAATTGTGTATATGTTTCTATCAATCATAGAGTTGGTGTTGCGAGGGTAATTCGATATAGAGGTTATGTGATTAACAGATGGACGTTAATGATTGTTGTCATTATCTGGTACAGATCTCGCTAAAAGAGATTGTTATTGAGGTGAGGTGTTTCATTTCAATACCTTTCTCTCACGCCCGAATAAAAGCTTAAAATAATTTCATGGAATTTTACATAATATTAAGCTATTATGAAATTCTACAGGAAGATTTATACTCCCATTCGCATTGCTAGGAATTATTCACTAAGGCTTATTACGAGTACCTCGTTAAATAGTTTTGTTAAATAAAGGAGAAGTTTTTTTGTAAAAGAATCGCCTACTTATTTTAAACTGATTAGAAAGTGGTACACTCACCAGAAAACTCGAATTTCGTCTGAAAAAGAGTGTTTAAAATACTTTCGCGAGTAAATTGCCAAAGGGGAAATCTTTCAATAGGTACCCAGATAATCAGTCAGATAAATTAGAATTTTATTAAATGTCAAATTCCTCAGATTAACAAACAGATAATTGTTATCTGAGGATTGGAAGATCGGCCAACTTGAAAAAGTAGTTTGAAGGACCGACGACGGACAGACCGGTCTCCTGACAGTTCTTAAGCCTGTACCACAGATTAGGTAATAGTTACGAATGATTTCGTTTATTACATGAAGGAATATGTTAAAGTTTAAAATAAATTACAATTTCATTACCCAATTTCATAACCTTAAGTATTATTACCAAGTTATGTAAATCCAAAAAGAGTTTTATAAGGAAAATAATTAATATTCAAGAACGATGATTATAATTAAATTAAAGTTTGAGAACCTTCTGTTAAATCTTACGAACAAAATCCCTTTATTTTAAGTGTTCCGATCTTTAAAAGGAAAATAAGGAACCCTTATAGGATCACTTTGTTGTCCGTCCGTCCGTCTGCCCGTGTGCGACCTGTATGGGCCTATTAGACTACGCTGTCGGCAGGGCCCTGTCTGACTCACTGTCTCTTTCTAGTCGTTCCATCATGAGTGAGACGTCTATACAAATCGTGCCCTGCCGACAGCGTAATGTAATAAGCTCTTTATATCAAGAACGCGTGAACGTATCACAAGCTGAAATTTATATCAATTGTCTGTAGTCGCATAAAGCTGCGAAAAATCAACCTTCTTGGTCAACGCAATCGAACGATACCACCGTTTATGCTGTAAACTTGTTGGATTTTCATAGTAATCACAATGGACACAAAACCTATAAGGTATTTCCCGTTGGCCTACAATCATGAAATTTTGCACAAAGCAAGGTCTTAGCACAAGTTAAGGGAAAAATCTGCTAACTGCAAATTTCTCTCAAAAATATTTAATTTGGTTTACATGGATGACTACGTTTACTTTAGTTTTTTTTTAATGTGGATACCTAATCAAACATGTTACACTCTCCAAGTAGGATCGGAACCCGTGGTGCGCGAGTCCTACTCGCACTTGATCGTTTATTTATTAGTTTTCCTCGAAAACAGATAGATTAATTTCAAATTCTTATTATTAAGCTAAAAATCATTTAATCAAAGCTTCCCTTTAACCTTTGCCCCTATTTATGTCACAAAAAGTTTAATTTTACCCGAACTGACGACATGATTGACCTGACTAAATATCGCTTACGACAAACAAATTAGTGGCAAAACCGTTAATTAGACCTCGTTAAGATAAGAAAATATGCGAAAGGCTTTCGTTTCAGATAATATAAAATAATATAAAATTTACATATTTGTGAGGGAAATGGAAGAAATGCCCCCTTTAGTGCCTGTTCAGACATAGCGGAAAATGCACGGTTTCAGAACCGTGCGGGAGCCGCGCAAGTCATACACATATAATAATGTATTAGACCCGTTGTGCAGCTTATTCCCGCTTTGTAGCCTTGTCGTATTTGTAGAAAACAAATATTCATGTTTAATACCCGGTCGAGTTAATTTGAGACCTTGCTGACATGTAATTGCCTTAAAAGTGCCGTAATGATTAACTTGACCGGGATATACATGTACTTGTACGTTGTATAGTATAGGGCCCAATGAAAACGGCCTACCAAATAAAACCAAATAAAAGTTTGGTGTTTTCTGGTATTTTAGAGCGGTTTTCCGACAAATCGTTGGTGTCTTGTGTGACTGAAATAAATTTTCCATTCGATATTAAAGTGATAATGATTTTTGTAGAATGGACATTGCTGGATTGGAGGAAATGGGCGGTTCTTCACCGAAACAGCAAGGCCCAAGTCGGCCCGACACGATACCGACAACGACATAACATAAGTGGACGCATAAATGTACCGGGCCGGGCAAGGCCGGGCCGTTCAAAGCATGCAGTACAGTTCCATATAATTATGGACGGGCCGAGCCGTTTCGGTGAAGAACCGCCCGATACTGGGAGACACTGAAGTGGGGGACAACGGGACTATACGAATCACAGTACCCAAAAAATGTGCGGAGCTGCTGTGAAGTGCGTTACGACGTAGTATACTGCTACGACGACGTAGGACCTTCTACGACGTAGGACCCTACTACGACCTAGCGCCCGCTGTGGTTCGGTTTCACTGACGTCAAAAGCGACGTGCATCTGTAGAAATGTTATATATAAAATGTGTATGAGTTCAATGACACAAACTCATGTTCAAACATGAGTTTGTGTCATTGAACTCATACACATTTTACTATGAAAAGCTACTACTATTACTAAGTAGCTTATTGCAGCTCTTCTACTGCACCGAAATTACCTATATGATTTGCATAAAATAATAATTCATAAGCATTGCCAGCTAGCAGCTCGAGTTTACCTGGCTTAACTTCATTTGAAAAACCAGATTAATTTGACTTCATTAGCCAATGTTTTCTACTTGGTACGTGGCAAAACAGCATTGAAGCGTGCTACGTGCAAACGGTGAAAAGGCAATTTCAGTTAAACGATGTTAATTCTGAGATTTAGATTAAGCAATAATTCCTATGTAAGTTGTGTCGTTGCGATTCAGTGCCGAACTTGCTTCATTGTTGAGGGAAACGAAGGCGCGATGTAGCGAAGGCGTTTTTTATTTGATTGTATTTCCCGATCCACCATAAACCACAAAAGAAAATAGTAAGAAAAAAAACTTTGATGGAATGGTTTAATTTTCTAATAACCCTATTATATTTAAAAGTTCTTATTATGTTTTTCGTTTACAAATGATAGACAGTTTAAGATCTGCAACTGATGTTATTAACCCTCTCGTCGACACATCTTATCAATCTATTGTTCTCAATTGTTCGTTTGTTCGACCGGTGTGCTTCTGAGAGATTATAAAGTGAATATAAAGTAGGTAATATAGTAATATCAATGTTGCATCACGTAATATCCCTGCATTTTGGGATGAAAATGGTTGATTGTATGTCATGAACAAACATAATCATAAAACGTGCTTGATATTACAATGTAAACATGAAATATAATACGAGTAGGTATCCCTTTCGCAGAGAACCTTTGCTTGGGATTTGTTGGTCCGTATTACAAGCCGGAGGCTATAGCTCATACACAACTCCATATTGTTTTTTATATAAGATTTTTTATCTAAGAAATACGAAGATTATGCCATAAATAACTATACTCTTACTTGTTTTATCTATTCTCATGTCATAAAGTTCGAATTACGAACTTGAAATCGAATTCACAATGACGTACTTTATAAACGCATTACAGTAATCAAATTTAAAAAATAATAACACTGCTTCTCGAACAAAACTAATGTTATTATAAAAAAAACATAACGATACAGTTCTCCTTTTTTGGGAATGGCAAGGGTCTTGAAACCGTACAGCCAAGGTGTTTGATAGTCTGTATAGTTTGAAAGTTTTTTAACTATAGTTGACAACCAAACAGCCACTCAGTGTTTGATAAGTACTTGAAGGCAGGAAGATTTAAGCAAAGAGGTTCATTGATCTGAGGTTTGATAGTGTGGCCCATGCTCCGCGCATGCGCTGTGATATGCTGGGTTTTGGCGGCAACAAAACGTCAACGTTACGTGACAGACAACGTTTTGTTTTGTTGTGTCGAAGCAAGCACTGATTTATGTGCAAATATTGTTTTGTTTTAAATTTGATTTTTGTAGGAGAGACACTTAAGTATGAGAGTAGATAAAGTAGTGTATGAAACTGCACATAACTAGGTATTAAAACTCAAGTGGGATACTATTAAAAACACTTGTGTTTTAATACTCCTCATTATGCTACAGTTTCATAAATTACTATTATAATATTAACAGTAGACAATAGTTCGGGGTTATAAAATGATACTTTTATAGAATACTTATCTATTTTCAGTGTTTTCAAGTCTGAAATAAACGGCCAAGTACGAGTAGGACTCGCGCACCAAAGGTTCCGATCACAATTGTAAATTGTTACCTCGTAACTGGTGTAATTAGGTTTCTACATTAAAAAATAGGTTTTGAGTCCAATACGATTACTATGAAAATCCAACAATTTTACAGTATCAATTTTAGGTCATACCGTTTGATTGCGTTGATCTAGATTCTAGAAGGTTGTTTTTTCACAGCTCTAAGGGACCATAGACATGTGAATAATATATAAATTCCTAATAAATAAAAAAGGTCTTGACAGATGAACAGACTGACGGACAGATAGACAGAAAGACAGACAAACAGGCAGACAGACAGAATCCATTTATTTTTCTTTTAAAGATCGGAACCCTAAAGAGAAACAGAAAGGAACAAAACAAACCAACAACACTACCAAACCTACAAAACTTAGCAACGCGCTTATCTCTAAAGGGTGACAGAGCCATAGTACAGTTCATTTAATACTAAAATATTCGATAAAACATCGGTAAATAAAAATATAACCATAAAAAAGTCAAATGTAAATCTTTTTTGAAAGAAAAGCCACAACACTACACTGTCTGTAACACCTCTGTACAGAGGCAACATTAACTCCAAAGTCGGAGGCGACAATCTCAGATGGAATTTAAAAGTCGCTATTAGCATTTGAAATGGAGTTGCGAGCAGAGTGGGTATTCCCTACATACTCTGGAGTCGCGACTCGCGATCATCGTTGGACATCGTTATTTCTGTACTTGTAGTCTGCGTTAAATAGTGTTAGAATAATTTAGGTTGGTTTTGTAGATGAGAAAGGTTATAGTATATTCAGATAAATAATTTTAACAACAAATACCCAGATTTTTTACATTAGATAGATACAATAATAGTTTACTGCCGCGGCCTGTAATGACTGCGTTCTGGCCGCAGTGTTGGTGGCTGAAAGCGAAGCATAGTGTGATGGTTAGCATTGCAGCTTTTGATGGACAAGCTGGAATATAGGCTGAGACCGAATATCTTCGTAATTCGTGATTCGTAATTTCTTTATTGTACTCACATGATGACAAATAGATATCTTATAGAAAAATTGTGTACAAAGGCGAGTTTATCTCTAATAAGAGATTTCTTCCAGCAAAACATGTTGGGTAGGAGACGGAGATGATAGGAGATATATCTTCTATCCATCCATTTGCATCAAAAACACTAATTAACATTCAGGTAATCAACATTTAAAAATAAAACTTAATATAGCAGAGTAAAAACGTCTCGTCTTAGGATTTGCGTCTTAATTATATTTAGCAGCTGTCAAAATGTATGAAACAGCGCGCTTATCATAAATGGTGTTTTTGGTGTAAGTGACACTTAGTTTTGATGGACTTGATTTTATGTAGATTTGATTGTTGTCTTGATTGTATTTCGCAAGTAATCATTAAGCAACACGATCATATTATAATAATTTCCCAGACATAGTCAAGTTAGGTACTTAACACTAGAAGCACTGAGACAAGACAACTTGAATTTAGTTTCAGTTGGAATAATTTGAACCAATCTGATTAACGAAGCAGAAGCTAGGAGAAACTCATATTGTCATGTTGTTATGTTGTCATGCAGCTTCTTCTTTTCAGTTTGTAATGTCAAAGGGTAGTCTAATTTTATGGGGTTTTGAGTGCCTACGGTATTCTGAAGAATAGAAGACATCTTTACATTTTGAACAAAATAACTTAGTTGGAACAAGATAGGTATTTCTTTACGTATTCATAAACTACGATAAGATAAGATGTGATAACTTCAAACTTGCATAATTAATAAAGTTTATTATATCTACGTTTTATTTTTTTATACTCGTGCGAGCCCTGTTTCACTACGTGTTTTGACATCCGTCGTGTTTCACTACAGTGTATCAACACTGCACTTCTAACGCACTGCAGTTAAACCACTACAATACCACTTCACAGCGCCTGTCATGTAAAGTGAATAAAGGAGGCGATGTCTCACAACAAAATGCCTTCCGTAATGCAGCAGGCGTAGAATTCTGCAGCAGTTTTGCAATTCAAACTTTGCCTCATATCGGTTAGCGGGCGAATGGTTTCGGCCGGTGCCCGCTGGGTGGTGCAAGCCACAGGCGCTAAGCCACTTCATTAACATATTACATGTTTTTCAATGTGCTGGTAATGAAATGCATTAATTTGGTGACAGTCGGCGATATTCTAGGAACCAAACAGAGTATATGAAAATACTGAAGATTTTGAGTGTTAGAATGAGTAGGTAATAGAATGAGGAAACTGGTGATAACCCTACCTAACGGAATTATGTAAATAAAATTGTTTTGATTTAATGGCACATGTTCGCGCAAACGAAACGTTATAAATATTTCTAATTATATATATTAAAAATCTAATGCACACTTCATACTAATGATATGACTCTCATCTTTAGAAACATGGTAGCCGCCTTATGTGCAAAGCGGCGCATGTCTTATTCATTCAATATATGTGTTTCGGCCCGCAGTCGACTGCAATATACCTACTAACACACTCGCTACCGTCTCACGGTGGGGGATTTGAATGATCTGGGCGGCCATAATTCAATCTCGTAAAGATGAACACAATTAAAAAACAATAGCACCATTGAAAAGCTTAGTTATTAGGGCACAAATCACTAACATTCGTTTCGTCATCCGCGTAACAATAAACCCATACTGGTAGTCGGAAGTTGATTGTCGTTAGCCGTATTCGTGCATCTCTCAGTGTTCTATGCGCAATACTAGTTTCTGACGTTAATATTGTATCTTTTGGTTTTCATTAACAGTAAAGTGATATGGATTTTGAAAGAGCAGGTATGTCTGTATTCTTTTTGGATATTTTCGTTGAAAACAGAAGTACTATGACAACCTTGGTAAAATTAAAGAAGTATGTAGTTTTAACAAATTTTTGTCCCGTTTTTATACAAATCGGAGATGATTTGTTATACTTCCCGAGATTTCCCGGCAATTCTTTTTTCTGTATCAATTACCTTGATCTTTCTACTATACGATCTTGTAAAAACCAGACCCGGAATCACTTGGTCTTGGGAAATATGGGTGATGGAACATCATAGGTCTTAACTGCATCAATTTACAAAGTTTAACTTTTCGATTTATTTTTTATTATAGGGTCACCACATGTTAAAATAATGACTCGAAAGGAGTTATTCAACATAATACAGAGGCAAAATTTACCAAACATCAACAAAAAACTGGATTTTATGGAAAATTATTTACTCTGCATTATGATGACTACAAATGATCAAATAAAGGAAATCAGGCATATTTTTTCCCGTTTCAAGTCAGAAATAAAATTTCGATAGATTGCGGCACATAATAAGGAAGAAACATTCATCAAAAATAATACAGATAGGCTGGAAGGAACATTTACAATTCCTAAATTAGTGACTCGGGCAGGGCAGCCAATGAAAACATTTGGTGAATGAAGTGAGAGATCAAAAAGAAGAAAAACCGAAGAATTGAGGAGCTCGGCAGATCTAGAAGTACTTGATCATGCTGCTCAGCCCCATATTCGCTAACTCAGTGATGATCACCCAATGATGAGCCGTAAAAATTAAGAAGTTATTGGTGTCGGTCAATTATAGTGTCACCAAAGGATATCAAAATAAGTCGGCTAATATTAACTAAATCCATGCTAATATTAACCGACTTATTTTGATATCCTTTGGTTACACGATAATTGAACGACACCAATAGCTTCTTAATTTTTGCGGATCATCATCACTGAGTGATCAATGATCATCACTGAGTTAGCGAATAAGGAGGCAGGTAAAATTGCATTATCAGCTGAAATATCAGGAATACATGTGAACCTTATATTTCGTCTCAAAGTAATCTTGGAAAACATTTCTAGTGGATACAAGATTCACAATGACAAGTTCACAGAATTTACCACAAAAACAGCAGCACTGTATGTACAACTATACCCATGGTTAGAATGACACGAACTGCACAAAATATTGATACATGGTCCTATTGTCACAAAGCACGCCATTATTCCAATAGGTCAGCTGTCAGAAGAGGCTGCAGAGGCACGAAATAAACATTTTCGATTATTCCGTCCAAACCTAGCTAGGAAGTTCTCTAGGGTTTCTTGTAATCAAGATATGCTACAAAGATTACTATGAAGCTCGCATCCATTATTAACTGGCACGAGGCCAATGCCAAGAAAAAAAAACACAGGCTTTTTTAAAAGAAACCCTATACATGCTGCTTCCTACGGAACCCCACGTATCACAAGGTACCGAAGAGTCTGATGATGGAGAAAGTGGAGGTGAACCTGAGTTGTCCTCTGATGAAGAAATCTCGTCTTCTGACTGATATAGTTATGAGTGTTTTTAATTTTTACTAGGTAAAGTGAGTAAATGTTACGAGATTTAAAAAAAACGCATTTTATTGAATGATAAAATAGTTTCTATTACCAAACTTCATGTAAATTAGGTGAATTTTGCACTATCAACCGTTTAAAACAAGAAAATAATTTTGGCCGCCCAAATCACTCAAATACCCCACTGTGCGTCTTATGTACGTACACTTCCGTAAATTCGGCTTTCGGAACAGTTCAGTACAAATAGCGACATTCAGATAATTTGTCCCATACATTGATTTGTCTAAGGTCTGGTAATCCAATGGGTGGTATCGTCATCTAGTGGCATCATCATGCTATCTTGTTTACCTATTTTGTGATTATGTCGCCCGGATATTCAGATGTCTCGTGATTGTCATACATTGGCTTCCTTCCACGACTCATGGGACTACGAAACGACTGCTTACGCAACCGACCGCCCAAAGTCCATGGCCCGCGATTTTTAACCTGCCCACATCGAGATAAAGTTCAAAATCTATGATAAAACATAACAAAAGATCTGGGTCCTTTGGGTCGTTGGACGCTTCGGCAGATAAGACTGGGAAATCTTTAAGGTTCGTGTTCTAATTTCATCATTACATGGTTATAGATACAGATGCGTTTATTGCCTTACCGATAGCTATTTAGAGATACTACTCCGTTTTGCATACATGGGAATTCTCATGTCTAAGGATTACTGTTGGGTATTCGAGTAAGTATTAATATAGGAAATATTATACTCGTATTATAGTAAGCTAATCTATGGTTTCACTCGATGTGAACGATAAATTGGCTGTATCCGGAGTTCGTTATCATCAACGAGCTCGTTTATCCGATTAAGGTAAACGTCAGATTAACAAGCAAGCGAGACGACAGTAAATAATGAAATGAACGTTAATTCAATAGGCGATAGCTATCGTGATATCGTCCAGCGGGCCCTGATTCACTTCGTTTGATCACTGAATAAGAATCGAATCAGGAAAAAGTTACTATGCTACTTAGTGTTTACTGCCTAAGATACTTAGATGACAAAACTGCATGGTCTTTACCATCTCAGCGCACAGAAATTCAAAGAGGGGCGATGGACTGAGTCAGTACGTCTCTCCTCGGTGTATTTCCTTAGACTTAAGTAGAAATACATAACATTGTATTTTTAAGGCTCTGATATTTTAAAAGAGGTACGGGGGAGGTTTCTTGCCCTTCTTTGCTCCATCCCTAAGCCCACAACTTCCGAACGGGCGGTAGTATACAAAAATATTAATATTATATTGACGTTGACTAAGTAATATCATGGAGGAAATACTAGTAAGAGATGCAGACTCAAACAAAATATCGTAATCGGAATTATAGTACCTTTGATGATCATAGATGTCTCCGGGTGTTTCATTTGTTGATTTTAAATCTATCGCCGCTCCAGAAGAAAGCCAAGAACTCTAGCTTTTGTAAAAACGCCACAATATGAAGTTAGATGGCGTTGTGATTGTCACTATGCGTTGCGTTTCAAAGCGTGGTTCAAATCGTGGTTCAAGGCAACACAGTCACATACAAGCTAAGTAGTTTCAACTCACACTCGAACAAAAACGGACAAAAAATAAGAAATCGCCGTTGAAAAATAGTTCTTAATATGAAAACTATAAAATCGCTTCCCGCCCATAGCCCGGATCAGTAGGCTCGCTTGTTTGTTCATAGGTTGCGCTCCTGCGGGTACAGTTGAGCGGGATACGAAACTTGTTAATACTTTATTAAAATTTTCTATTGATGTTATTTAGATTTGTTACTCGTAATTAAACAACAAGGTACAACTTACAAGTAATCTGTGGCAGAAGTCAAGTTTGTGTAAATAAATAAAGATAGGTTTTTCATTTTAGAAAAAAATAATTAATTTAACTAAAGGCTTTTTCGTTATTCTCTCGTTAGTCCTTATCTGATGATTGAAAAATCGACATTCATATGTTCAAATGCCTATTAGCTAATGGTGGGAATAAAAATCGGCCAAGTCAAGTACGAGGCAAGCACGAAGGGTTCCAAAACAACTTGTAAGGCAAACAAGGTATAAGTCCCTTGTCTACCTATTGCCATTATCAATTAAAGCAAAAATTGTTTAAAAATATCATGTTTTCTGCATTAGAGCCCCCCTTTAATGGTTAAACTATGTTTGTCTATTTTTAGTATTCTTTAGCGGCAACAGAAATACATTAGGTATTTCTGAAAATTTCAACTGTCTAACTAACGGTTCATGAGATACAGCCTGCTGACAGACAGACAGACAGCGGAGTCTTAGTAATGGACCCTATTACTAAGACTCCTTTTCACTCTTTGGGGATGAAACCCTAATAATCGGTAATATTCGGTACCATCACCATGATGCTGAGAATTGGGAATCCATGAAAATAATACAATCAATCGACTGTACCTGCGCTATACAAACGCATTTGTTTGTTTAGATCGCATTCGCTCGACTAAAAATGCGGAAGAGAGATGGATGAGACTGTTAGGTTGCGTAGGAGTGAATGAGATATCCGATTGTCCTTTTGTTAACTATGGCTGTGTTGGTTTGGTGTTGATGTGTGCGTGCAGTAATTATTGACTACATCGCCTGTTCAGTATGGATTGAAATTAATGTAACTTGCACCAAGTACGCAATGGTTTGGAAATTGAATTGGAAAGAAGTATGCATCGTGAAAGTTGATGAGCGCCCGCGAAACAATGAATGAGATCGATGTGGCATCGTTGTAAAATAAGGGCTCGTTGCAATGCAAATAACCGGCCAAGTGCGAGTCGGACTCGCGCACGAAGGGTTCCGTGCCATTATCTATAAAAAACCGCAAAAAAAATGTATTGGAGCCCCCCCTAAATATTAATTTAATTTTAATTTAATTATTTATTTTTTAAGTAAATTATATACTCAATATATTGTGATCATTTTAAGCGTCTACCTGCTACCATTATCAATATCGAGCAAAAATGAGCAAAAAAATCACGTTTGTTGTATGGGAGCCCCCCTAAATATTAAATTTCTTTTGAGTTTTAGTATTTGTTGTTATAGCGGCAACAGAAATACATCATCTGTGAAAATTTCAACTGTCTAGCTACCACGGTTCATGAGATACAGCCTGGTGACAGACGGACGGACGGACGGACGGACGGACGGACGGACGGACGGACGGACGGACGGACAGACGGACAGCGAAGTCTCAGTAATAGGGTCCCGTTTGGCACCCTTCGGGTACGGAACCCTAAAAAAGAAGTCCAATAAATTACAAAAAAAAACATTTCTCCGTTTCTATGCATTTTACAACAGATGTTTCTTCGACAATGTTTTTTTATTGAGACTGAAGAATGTACCTAACCCTTAAGTTAGGTATGGGAATTCAACAAAAACACCCTGTATTATGCTTACCATGAGTAAATGCACGAGTTATTACAAAAAAATAATTTTCCCAATCGGTCCATCCGTCTAGGCGCTATCAATCGGGCGGGGCACATACATAAAATAAAACCGGCCAAGTGCGAGTCGGACTCGCGCACGAAGGGTTCCATACTTAAATTATCTATAAAAAACCGCAAAAAAAAAACACGTTAGTTGTATGGGAGCCCCCCTTAATATAAAATTTCTTTTGTTTTTTAGTATTTGTTGTTATTATTATAGTGGCAACAGATTATACATCATCTGTGATTCAACTGTCTAGCTACCACGGTTCATGAGATACAGCCTGGTGACAGACAGACAGACAGACAGACAGAAAGACAGACGGACGGATGGACATCGAAATCTCAGTAATAGGGTCCCGTTTGGCACCCTTCAGGTACGGAACCCTAAAAAAATAAAAAATAAAACATCCATGTTTAATATACAACATGGTTTGCTGGAAGAAATCTCTTATTAGAGATAAGCTCGCCTTTATACACGATTTTTCTATAAGATATATGTTTGTCATCATGTGAGTACAATAAAGAAATTACGAAATCACATTCGGACGAATTGTGTAAACCTCCTCCTTTTGGAAGTGTCGGTTAAAAAGGAACACAATGTGAGTTCGAATATGGAATCTATGGCGACCGCATAAGAGCTGTCAAGTAATTTTAGTCCTTTGTCGGTAATAATAAAATAAGAGTCCGTTGCGCGCCGATGAAAGTTCAAGAAAGCCTCGAACGTTTTTCTTTTGCAAATTGGCAACGTCGCGTCGCATCGTAGTCAGTCTCTCTCTGCTGGCCCCCGATTCTCGCGCTATCGAGATCATCGCCCCAGTCAAGATATCGGTTTTGATACCGCCTAAATCCATTGAAAACGATCTCGATTTATATTTATTTTGTTTGAAAACGGGTCGAGATATCTCGGTTGGACGAAAAGCTAGTCGTAAGAATAGCTTTTTCTTGTTTTTGATAGAGATTTCGGTATTTCAAATCTCAAAATCGATATTTTGACCGTGGACATGATCTCGCTAGCGCCAGAATTGCCCCCATCTGCCGCTGCCCCGCGCTGTAGGTTCTGTCTTCTGAACTGAGTAAGTAGGTAATTAAGGCACGGGCCCACCGTACCAGTGACGATGAGCGAGAAGCGAACGATTAAAACTAGAAACGAGTTTGGCAAGTAATCAGAGAATTTTTATTGTGGATAGTATAGTATAGAAGATGTTATATTTTACACAGTGTTCTTACGTTCTGCCACTAGGCATACAAATAAATCGAGCAGCGAGGAGCGAGTGTGTAGGTATCTATCTACCTAGTTCTGATAGTTTTGTCGCTCGCCTATAAAGCGAGTGCGACGGGCGAGTAATCAAATCCACGTTGTACAGTAGAATGATGGCTCTGACCACTAAGCGGCGGGCATCATCGCTTAGCGAGTACCGCTGCGAGTTTTATCGTTAATAGCCTTTATCGCTGCGATCAACTAATTAGTGAAGAGAGAGAGTGCTCGCTAGCAGTGTGAACAGCCAGCGATGAATACACAATTATATCTCTCTTTTGCCGACACGGGATCTTTTTTTTGTTCGTTTCTTGAGCCAGAAAATAGTCGATAGTTAGTCGCTTCCTCGCCCTCGGTGGGACCAGTGCCTATTCGGAGATTCGGCAACGTCGCTCGGCCGCCGGCGGCGGCCGGCCGATATGCGTATGCGTCAAATAGTCAAATCAAAACATTTGGCAGAAAACAGCTGTTCACCAATGCCGCCGCCATATTGTACGCACACATGCATACAGCTAAGCATGTGTACAAGCATGTCGCCATCTATTGCTAGTTACCGGCGTTATTTGGTCTCAACTCGATTTTGCTATACTAGCGCTAAACCACCGGTGGTTTTTTTTGGAAACTTTATGCATTGGTGCGCACTAACGCCATCTGGGTTTATGCTGATTTTAGACGACGACGCGTTCCAGTATGGACTATGTTTCTCTATTCTAATGCTTCCTCCATGGTAATATGTATGATTTTATGGTCAATAAAAATTTTGAACTGAACTGAACTGAACTCTCGAGTAAAAAGTTACTCTTCGTTGGTAAAATTCGCTCTAAAAAGTCCCCTTGGATCTGAGAATTAGATTTGGTAAAACAAAACATAAGTCTTGTCATCCACAGTGCTAGTTTTGCCACTTTATTTATTTATACGGAACCATAGAAACACGTTCTCTTATAAATAACCACACGCAGCACTGAATCAGGGTTCCCTATGTACCAGGAGAAGATAACGAAGGCTAATTAAACAGAGCCATTTGAGCCCTCGAGCTGCTCGCTAATTGATCGAGTTGTTTGTATCGCCTTGCAAACCGTCTTAATTTTTTATTTGATCCTGAGATTTTACTATTTTCATCTCCCGGATTGGTAAACTATGTATAGGTAATTCAAGACCTTACCCGGGCAACATTGAAACAAAATAAAGATCCAACTGTGGCCCAATACTCATATTCATATTCATATTCATTCATATTCATTTATTTGCTTTTAATGTGGTTATATACATGGGTTCTTAAATATTTAATAGTCTCACACATTAAGCCGTCGCTGGGCATGCAAATTATTAACATAATATATTTGTATCATCCACCTAAATTTAAAATATGTATATTAGTAATAGCTTTGGAGGTAGTACCTATAAAGTAACGGTATAAATCTGTATTGAGCAATAAGCTTAGTAATGTCTGATTAAAGATAATGTGTAATTCTTAATTTTGAGTAACGGCAATGTAAAGAAACTTATTCAGACATTCCGCACTACGGAATTTTTAAAGCTGCGTATAGTGGCTCTTAGAATCACAAGCTGCAGAATTTATAAGGGTGGTTGTCGGAAGTAAGTTTACGTGGGTAAGGTGGCTTAGCTCTGAGAGCTATATAAGCATAAGAAGCGTATTAAAAATAAAGATTTCGTATGGCAAAACCGTCCTTGGTGACATAACTCTACTAGACGAAACTCTCAGATCTGTTAGCGGTAAATTTTTGTGACCTTTACGCTGAGCTGCACGAAACTTGAACTTTTAGCATATCCCTCATTAATCCATATCAGAAAAAATGACAATCCTACTACTATTGAAGTCTGTGCAATCCTATGAAATTCTTGCCCTTAAATCAGTAAGGAAGGTGACAACCTAAATTTCAAAATCGTTGCAATCGTCGTGCTATTCAGGGTAATTAAAGGGCGTTTGTGCACTACAAGGAATTCGTTCGATATGGCACGCCAATTTATACACTAGTTTATACACTACACGTAGTTTTACTTTCCAACATTTTGTATCATATCGGACCAAATAGAGTCGGACTGCGGGGCAGTAAAATTCCTTGTGGTGCACAAACGCCCACTTGTGTCCACTTTATTTTATCGGGTTGCCTGTCAAAAAATGGAATCGAGAAAAACGCGCTAAAATACAACCCTCTAGTGATAGAGTGATAAAACCACCATGACTCATCAGTCACTAAGAAAGACAGCCAACCCTCATCACATCACTTATAGATGAACAATGGGTATAGTGAACAATGATCGAATATACTAATGAAAATAGGTGTAGATAGAAAGATCCGGTACAAAAGTGCTCCCCACCAAGTAATCCTTATACCTCCTCCCCCCCTCACCCCCTCCTGTGGGATTCACAGTCCATTTGCGGCGGGAAGTATCGCCGAATGCTGGAGAAGACTCGTTAGGGGAACGACCTATAAAATTTAACTTTAGCCAATAGCCAATGTTGGGCTGCCTTTAAAAGAATAAAATTCATGGAGGAACTCAGTTTTTAACGAATATCTAAAATGGGATTGATAAAATCATCGGACTAAGTATTAAGATTTAACTGCCGAATGCCAAGCGATTGCTAATTTCAGCCTTGTGGGTTGTTTGAATTATACACAATCGTTATAATAGTAGCATCCCTTATCGGAAAAAGGTGTTTTTGATCAAACCAGTACCATATTTTAGTATGTTTTTAAGCATGTTATTCTGACTAAAAAACCATAGGGAGACAGTTTATAGCGTGGTTGAGTCACCAGTTATGATGTCATCAAAATTTGTATGGACAAAAAAATATATACTTGACCTTTCCACTCTGGTTCATCCATTCCACTTTCCATGGTAATGTTTTTTCATAGGTTTTAAACTGTATCTCGATGTAGGTAGATTGAAAATTGCGGGACGTGGACTTTGGACGGGCGTACGAGTACTTATGAAGCTGTAATTTTGCAGGTAGTAGTAGTTGATAGATCTTGGACGTAAGTTCAGTATTATTATTTTTTCAAAATCTTGATTCCCCTGCAAGAGCAAAAAAATAATAATTTAGGAATTAACTTTTTTAAATAGGCTTTCTGTGTGAAAATATCCTAAATAGATTTTCCATTGCCTTTTATACGAAAACGATACCAAACACGCTATACAAACTGTAGCCCCCTTTTCTGCCCCTTTGTGGGGGCAAATGTTTGAAAAAAATACTTAACTTACGTCCTAGATTTTTAAACTGCCAAATTACAGCTTCATAGGTATTTTTTTTATATAAATTATACAAATTTCGGCCCCCTTTTTTGCCCCTCGTGGAGGCAGAACTTTGAAAAAAATACTGAACTTACGTCTTGGATCTTTAAGCTACCTGCTTGCCAAATTACAGCTTCCAAGACGGCTTCAGCTTACAGAATGTTAAATACTTATGGTTAAACAATAAACTTTTTTTTTTTTATAGGTCAAGTATATTATTTTGTCGATAAAAATTTTGATGACGTCATAACTGGTGACTCAACCTCGTTAAAAACTGTCTCCCGGTGTTTTTAGTCAGAATAACATGCATAACAACATACTAAAATATGGTGCTGGTTACATCAAAAACACCTTTTGGGTGGCTAAAATGTGTAACACAAATACTAACTAAACTACCTTTAGCATAAAGGTTTTTAGCATTTTTAATAATTGGAAATAACATCCTATATGTATCTATGTAAACATAGCATAATGCTATTAATCCGAGAGTAGTTCAGATTCGAAATCATAATTAGAATGTTTAATCTCACGATATCCTCTCATTTGCATTAGTTACTCGTTATTATGTTATGTCCATCATTTAAATTGTAAATGGTAGCAACGGAAAAGCTTTCGAGGAATTATAAATAATTATTGTGTGTATTTGACTTATCTTCCGAATAATTTTCAGAAATATAACGCATGCCGGCCTGCTGGCAACATATTATTTCGAATGAACCATTAATTGCTTTAAAAAGATCGGTATCCACTCAAAATGATAATAATATGGTATGCGCGCGGTATTTCGTATGTTGGTAAAAGGGTGGCTTTTGATTAAAAATATGATATTCTTCTTGGTAACTATTGACCATTCCGTAAACAAAGGTCCTTCAGTATTTTATGAAAACAATGTTCGACCAAAGTAAGGCCTATCTGTATAATCGTATATAGGTCTTGTCTTGGAAGTCCATCGGTGAAAAGCAGGAAAAGGTTTCTTCGATTCGTCTTTCATATAATTGCATACATATACGAAATGTACTTTTCCAAGAACTGCAAAATGTTATTTCAATTCAATTCAATTTCTTTATTTCAGACTTCTAGGTCCATAAATAACAGTAGGTACATTTAAACATAATTATCAATTTAAAAGTTAATTAAAAAAAGATACAAACATATTACGACTGTTTATTCAAATACGGTTGAATACCTTTGGATGTGACGCGCTCTTGCAATATACTTCCAATATGAAGCGAATATACCCCGAACCCCTATATTAAACTCAAGTTGGAAACAACATTCCGAGTCCAATAATGTCGTAATGAAAACCCTCCAGTTGCTATCTGGTGACCGATCCGTAGAGCTGTAATAATTGCTCTAGATACCGATCGGGGGCAAATCAATTTGTCAAATTGAGGTCCAAATGAGAGCCATAATTCCGCAAAAGTTTGTAGCGATTTCGGGTATAGGTCCAAATGAGTCGGCAGGAGGTCCATAACAAGCTCGTTTGTTGGTCATGTCTCTAATAATAACAAATAGGGGGATTATGACTGGGTTTGGATTGTCACACCCTACTAGAAGTAAGTTATTCGTATGCTTTCTTAACATGAGCAGTTTCACTCACACATTCAATCACGGTTTTCCTGAAGTATTACCCCGTTACCACAAAAAATATTAAACGTTGTTTAACCTCAAAACAAACGTCAAATCTCATACATTTTGATTTTTAAACAGGTGTTGAACGGGAGTTTATTTTTTTGTAGTAAGACCCTTAGCGTTTACAAAATTAGTTAGTAAACATATAAATACAGGCACATTCATTACTGCTGGCCCCACTATTAGAAAACCCTGTGTCGAAACAAATTTCCCATATCCAGCTTTGCTTTTCTTCTCAACAGAACCTCGACCGCTACCAGAAATCGTTCCATGGAAACGTCGGAACCTGAGCCTCGGCCAACTCTTATATGAAAAGGCGTAAGGACTAATGTATCTATCTATGTACTACTCCGTCCAGTCTTTTATTTTATTTACCCCAGAAATGTATGGCTTTGGACCTACCAAAAGTAATGTTAAGTTTAGACGAAACCAGTAACGCTGGCGCTAGTCCTAAGACAAGCCTGATCTGTCCTGACTCTTCTAGTTAAGATAAGGCCAATGGATTTATTTCATTCCTGGATTATGCTTATGCACACGTTTTGTGTTTAAGCGGATACAAGGATAAGCGCCAGTGACTGGCGCGATGCGTCTACACGCGTCCTCACACTGGCTGGTCACCGGCTTGGAAAATAGACAGGCTCTCTATTTCCGCCAGTGCTGGCAGCCAGCGATGGTTTGTTTTGAAAAACTGTTTATACGAGGCCAATAACATGCTAACACTGGCTTCGTCCAAATCTAAAAGACGAAGAACCGCTGTGTATAGAAGAGAGAATATATGCATTTATTTTCACTGTTATCTTTGTTACCAACCATCCATATCTTTCAGAGCTCCAGAAAAGAAATAGCAGTTCGACTAGGTTTATCCACCAGGGTTCTCTTCCACTTCGAAAGTCACAGAAATGACAAAGTGAAGCAGTAAACCCGCGAGTAAAACCCCGCCCGCACAATGATCCCGCAATATGGGAAGACCTTGTGCCAGTCAATTTCCCTTCACCGAATACGTATTGGAACGGAATCGGAATATAACGTCCCGATCCCGGCCCGGCACATGTGTCGGCGCAATAAACTGACCAAATTGCTGGGACCGGCTGGTGTAACGGATTGTTCTAGAACGGGGATTTGTCTTGTTTCAGCAAGCGATATTTCTGGATATCCTCGTCCTCTCGTTTTGTTATCATTAAACTTGGGCATAACTGTGCCGCCCCGTATGTGAAAGGCATGATTTTATGTTTGTTTGTTTTGTTACTTATCATATTTCCCAAAGGCTTTGGCGGGGCGGGTGGCAAATGCAAGAAACTCTATGAAGCATGTCCCACCAAGCGGACAGGACTGAATGAAGAGCGAATGAATTTTGAATATTTGAACTTTTGACAACTCAAAACCCAAAAATGTTTGACATCTGCTATGAAAGATATTGCACTCCAGTTTACCGACCATGCTCCCGGTCCACAACAACGATGGCCGGGAGCAAACCGATGTAGTCGCATCTTAGCGGTTACGAGCTCTCGCGGATGTAGAACGTTTTTGTGCGACGATGAGCGACTTTACAGCGCTGCTACGGTACACTTTCAAGTGGTGCGCTTTTATAACGAATATAAACGCCCACTCATTTTTTTCAAATAAACATTTAACTAAGCATGGAACCAGTACATATCGGGTGTAAATTATCTCAATCGTAACTTGCAAACTCTGTTGTACAAGACGACTATGTCATAAATGAAAAAATATGCTCATAATATCTAAATCTAGAGGAAAAGAGACATATAATACTCTGTTTCCTGCGGCCCTTGTAAGCCGCATCTCAATAATTAATCACTCGGAAACCCGCGTTCACGTTAAGCTACACCATTACCCTACTTTAGGAGACTCTATAACGAGTGTCATAAGAGCGGGGTAGAGTCCGAAAGGTGTAGCTTGGCACCGCGAGGACTCGAGGGGAGATGGATTAATACAATAAGCGGAAGTTCTCGAAACCGACACATCCGTCCCCTCTAACTACGGAGTTATATGTAGGTACCACTATATTCAGTAGGCAATAGTTAGAGTTAGTTTCATTGAACAATATAACAACATTACACAGCGTCACGGCTTTTCCCAGACAGAGTGGCAGTAGGCTATTGTGCCCAAGTTTAGCTACATAGTTAGTAGTTACACGCCAGCTACGGATGGACGGAGGACGGAGACTACGGACACCCATGAACATGAACAAAAAAAAACATTTTTTTTTTCATTGAACAACAAATAGTTGTTTTAGGCAGTATAACTCACAAGAAAAACAACATTAGGTACTCTTTTGGTACAATCCGGTAATTTTTACAACGGTAAACATATACCTAAATCGCTAATTGTTAAGTTGACCAATATCTCGGGAAATTGAATTTCATTCACCAATTGACAGGCTGATATGTAACTTGTATTTTAATCTATATACGGATTTTGCATCTCTATGTCGGAAGACACATTTTACAGACTTGTTTAAGGGCCGCTTGCGAAGATGCCTAAATCTAGATTTAGCGTCTTAAATCCATTAAATAAACATATTTCATATATTTTGACAGCTGATAAATCCATTTGCTAAATCTAGATTTATGCATCTTCTGCAAGCCGCGATAAGTGTAAAAGCTAAATTGGCAACACCGAAATATGTATAAATAACTGTTGGGCAAACGCAACCCCACCCCATCATTCCCGATAAGCAAAACACAACTACGCCATACATCAATTCACATAGCGCAAATTCCTGAAACCTATTAGACAGCGTGCAATAAATGCCAGTAGTGAAGAGTCACCGCAACGCGACGAGTACCGCCTCCTCCGCCGCGCCGCCAACACTAATATCGTGCCACATATCACATATCTCATAGTGCACACATACATACAAACATATGTTCATTTTGGATATTGCTTTTCAATAGTTTGTTCTGAAACATTTGAGAACCACGAGTTTCATTGCAACATCACTCAAGTTTCTCCGTGTCTGTGCATATTGGTTCAGGTGGATGTAAAGTTATACAGGGAATATCTCAATAATCATAGCTAGAAATGTAAGTTAATAATAATAAAATCAATAGTCATAATCCCATGACAAAAGCAAATGATAAACTAGTTGTTACAGAGAAAAAGTAGTCATCTCTAAGCCCATAATAAACCCTATAGACAACTTTTATGATAGCCACAGAAAGAGGTGCAGCTATCTATGAATGCCTCAAACTGTCTTATATCGTAAGTCTGTGTAAGTACCAACTCGAGTTGTGTGTTGTTGTAACAACAGAGCACTTCAGACGCTCAGAATTTGTTGCCAAATTCCCCTCGGCCGCCGTAGAGTGTAGACCGAGATAAATTGAGAACGCTTGTGGCCGCCTCGCGCCCCTGTATAAATATGTGAACTGCCCTCTCTGGGACTACTTGGAAAATAGCATGACTTAAACACTTGGTAAATGAGAGGGTGTTGTATTTTCAGAATTTCAATTATGGTATTTCTACGTGAGATCTTCGCACAGTGGAAGGATTTTGTTAACAAATCTTCTTTTGAGTTCGTCAAGGAAAACATAAGGAAAAAACACAGTGACACGTTTCTGTTTACTATACGGGATGGCAGAATTACAGTTGCTCTCATATTGAGGCAAAACGTGCTCAAAAATTATATGACCATGTCTGCAAGACGACGAAACATAGTTAATTAGCGTCACATTAGCAGCTAGTAAGCATTTTAAATTAAAGAGTGCAAGAAGCACGTACACCGTCACCCACCTGTGTCGCCGCTCACGAGGTCTACGATAAAATGTGAAAGAAAATCCGATAAGAGGTTTCCTCGCAATGGAACCTCGGAATAATAATAATTAGATTGTTTGTAACTATCTAGTTTATTTATTTATTTGTAGTAGTATTTATTTCTAGTACTTACTCAATATAAAGACACTTAAGATAAAAAATGTAGCACAGTTTCTTAGACAACTTTTCATTCTGAATAAAGATAACTGTAGAGATTGTAAATTTATCAGATCAAGAAATGGAACGGCTAAATAGCAAATAATCAAATGTCTCAGAGTTCACCTACTTAATACATTATGCTCTTTGCCGCTCTATTTGTAACTATTGTTCAAAATTTGCCATCATCATCTCAAACAAAAAAAACTATTGCCCACACATTGTTTGTGTGATATTTGATATACCCAGTCTGAGAACAAATAATACCAAAAGATATGCAAAGAATTACCTCTCTGTCACATCTTTTATCCCGTTCTCTAACATTGACTTTAGAAACCAGAGGAATAAATTCAGGAGCACATTTCAGCATTTTACATCGCAAAGCCTGGGATTTATATTTGCGAGCGCAAAACCTTCTGACCTCCGGAGATTCACACATTTTACACCTCAGGTGACAGATGTGTGGGCGCGTAGAATCTTTATTATGTGGATGCTAGGCGCGGCCTGCAAGGTATTATGAGTAAGATTTAGCAAGTCACATGATAAGATGAGTGAAGCGAGGAGTCAACGAATGAATAAAAAAAAAAAAAATTACTTTTGATATTTGAAGGAAAATGATCATTTATAATGATAAGAGCAAACGTTAAAAACTAATTTCCTTTCCTGCGATTGACAGTGACATTAGGCATTTTTTCTTTGCAGTTATATCAACCTATACTTCGTTAGCATCAAAAATTGCATTATCGCTTGACAATAAGCTGCCAAGTGCGAGTTGGATGGTCGCGTTGAGAAGGTTTCGTACAACACCTATCAGATCTCTAAGGCATCAGGAAGTACCCTTAAATTCAGTTTTTCAAACAAAGTTTGCACCCCAGATTTAGGGGGTTAAAGTAGTGGATTTCGGAGTTTTTATGGGATATAGGTGCAAACATGGGCTTGCATACCAAATTTCAGATTTTTAGGACTTCGGTAAGTACCCTAGAGGTTTTGATGACATGCGAATCGGTCACAATATAGAGCATATTTTTTCAAAATTAGTCTTAAAAATATTATAAACATATTTTTAAGATCCTCACACCATGCGCTGTCATTTCATGCGCTATCACCAGTCGGCATATTTTGATATTTTAATTGTATTTTTTTCTCATTTGGCCCCCAAAAGTGGCCCCCATATTCCATATTTATACAGGGTGACTTTTGGGTCGTGACTCTAACGTAGTTTGAGCTATATTGCAGTTTCAGCTATATTATAGCTAGTATTTAAATAATCACAACGATGCGTTAGTATTTCAATAAATCAATTATCCTTATTAATTCTGCATGCTAATTTTGGTCACCTTACAATCCATGTTAAAACCTTTTTCAAACAAACTAATCAGAGGAGTAAGAAGTGTCAAAATCAAAGGCCATAAACAATTTATAACAAAGTCAAAAGACATTTGCGCTTGTAAAGTGTGTAGGGTGACCAACTGACCCTGAAGCAAAATAGGACATAAATATTAATTATGTTTTTGTACCAAAAAAAATATGAATCAGCGAGTTCTCATCTACAGCATGACATTCCTAACCAAAAGGAAAATCTTAGGTTACTTTTTGCTACACGACCCCGCAGTCACCCTGTATATTTACATTTCACCTCTGTCTTTGGGTCACAGACAGATATTGATATGCGTACCAATTTTCAACTTCATCGGTCCAATATGTTCTGAGTAAATTTCATGTGAAAGACGGACAGACGGACGGACAGACGCAAGAGTGATCCTATGAGGGTTTCTCCTTCTGAGATAAGAAACTCTAAAAAGGCCAAATGGTGAATACAATGATGCTAACAAATCACTGATGATGTCGTCATCGACCCAGCTGCGTCAGTCCACCACAGGCGCACCCGCAATTGTATACCAACACACCCGTAACAAATGGTCCGCCTCAACTAAACCGCTTCATAGCCGCACACACATCTCATTGAGAAGACAGATGTGTTCATTACGTCACTGCTTAGACCGCGGTGAGTGAGTATGGCAATATGTACACGGCTTCGCACTAATCTCTGTCTATCGCTTAGATTAAATAATACAGTGGCATGAGCGGCGGGCATGCATCGCCGTGAATGGCTGACCGCTTAGTGGCATTAAAGCGAAGCCCTTTATTACCCAACTGCACCATCAGGAGGGTTACATTTTTCAAAGGTGTATCTATGACTGCATGTATGTATAAGTTTAACCATTTCGTTAGCACGAGCGCTACATCCCAGACAGCTAGACGGATTATAATATGTTAAGGAAATCCAGATAAAATATGAATGCCAGAAACTGGCAGTCAGAATATGACACAGACAAAGACTTAAAAAAGTACTCTAATAGCTATTCCGTGCTAATAGTACATATAAGTATGTTCAACGTTTTTAATACGTTATCTCGAGTAATTCAATATAGAATGAAATCAGAACCTTTGCACAATTTCATCGGAAAAGTTGTCACATTCGGGAAGCGATCTCCCTAAAAGCCACCAATGTGTAAGGACGACGACAGTCAAGTGACAAATCGATTCGTTAAATATCGATCAAGTCGATATAGCTGACGAAAGTTTTGACAACTTGCCAACGTTGTGACAGTTACATTAACGACACGTAATTGCTTTTGAATTTCCAGGAAAGCCAAACGATATTCAATATCATAAGTATTATTATTAAATTGTTTTGAGCCCCTTCTGAGAATGTATTCCCGATATTTAAGGTTGTATTTCTAGGTAGATCCGTAAGAGAAGAAGAGTTTAAACTACGAGGTGCCTTAGGTAAAAATAATATTAAGTAGATAAACTGTAAAACGTCCTAAATTCTCGCACTCGAGTTTCAATCTCAAATCCCCTATTTCTCCGTAATTTCCTTTTGAAGAAATGTTAATTTTATGTGGACGTTGACAATGGTTTTTGTAACAGTTATTGTTTTTGGTGTTTCTCATTAACGTTTCATCTAAACCGGTTTGACTACCCCTTATTCGCTAACTCAGTGATGATCACTCAATGATGATCCGGAAAAATTAACAAGTTATTGGTGTCGTTCAATTATCGTGAAACCAGAGGATATCAAAATAATTCGGCTAATATTATCCGACTTATTTTGATATCCTCTGGTTACACGATAATTGAACGACACCAATAACTTCTTAATTTTTACGGATCATCATTGAGTGATCATCACTGAATTAGCGAATAAGGGGGCTGGTCCCAAGATTATCTCATAGCCGCGTCGGGGGTATATTTTAAAACAAAGCGTAGGCCTAATTAGTATCTCGAGTTTGATATACCGCCATTTTCTAGTGCAGTAGCCTTCTAATAATAAGCACTACCCTCTTAAATGAACAATGGAGCACCTTTCTATCGATTGAGGCTCCGGCTCAGAGCCCGTCGGCGACAGCTCCGGATGTTGACAAATCACTAGGAGCTGCTTCCCTTGGGATGTGAGCTGAAGGGGCTGCAGCTGTCCAATGGGTAATTGTATTCTTGAGATCGTTGAAGTTGTACGAGTATGTCTGTGATTCAAGAGATTCCCAAAGAAATATCAGACCGAGGTTGAGCCGTCGTCGTGTGCCTAGATTCATTACCAGAACGCATTAATTCCGTGTAGCTAATCCTCAGTCGCATTTTTCCCCAGTAGCGTTTGTTTTCGTTGTCGTGTCGTGTGTCGTGTATTTGTGACTTCGAGAGTCATTTGATCTATTTTCATTTCATAGAACACCATTGATTGATTACTCAGTTGGACGATGCGTTATTTCTGCGAAGCAATGAATCGTTTCATCGAAAAACCACTCGTCGATGCTCATTTAAAAGATAGTGGACAAAGGTTACTGTTACCGCTTAAGCTACCAGTGCCTCCCTCCCAACAGTGGATCGATCGAGAATCGTCCGTCATCACCAGCTCATTCACACAGCGGAGTGCAACTGAACTATTGACAAATCACTCGATGCCTTGTCCCGAGGGCGGTTTTATTCACCACTGGATAGGGTTACCATGAAACGATAGTTTTTCATTGGAGCCTTTCTGAGTTTTGTAGTGGCAACAAAAATACTCATTCTCAGTGAACATTTCAACTCTTTTTAACCGACTTCACAAAAGGAGGAGGTTTACAATTCGTCCGGATATATATACACCGATTAAGCCTAGACGGATCGACCGATTTAGAAAATTATTTTTTGGTTTGAAAGGGTTTACCTTCCCATTGGTCCCATTGACACCAAGTCAGGATCTGATGATGGTATCCTGGAGAAATCGAGGGAACTCTTCAAATATTATAGGTAGACCTATAGTGATTTTTGTTTTTTTCATAATAACTCGTACAAATGCACAAGGTAAGCATAATATTGTGATGCGGAACTGATGATGAAGACCACACATGGCCACCAGAACTGCCCAATACTAGGTAAAAATACAATCTACTATGCGTAGCTGACAGGCAACGCATAGCCTAAACCGGTGGACCTAGAGCCATGAAACTTTTTACAGGGGTTCCTTAAGTAGCGTAGGGTAGCACTGAGATGGGATTTAACCCCTTCGCTTCCACAAGCAGAGTCTCCATACAATAACTGACAGTGGGTACCAAGATGTCAATTAATGTCTATTGCAAGGAAATGAAAACTGAATTTCCCCTAATTTTAATGTCAAATATTTTTATTTTTCGGCCAGGAGAAGAATCGAAGGGGTTAATGAAATTAATTCCCCAAGGAGGGGGGGGGGGGAGGAATAGGGGTTAGAGTTTGTATTAAACTCAATCTAATCAAATAGGGTTAGTAAGTCGGTTTTTTTCTAAAGTTTACTTTTTGTTTCAATTATTGTATTACAATTCTTGAAATACAGCCCGCTGTCGAACATGGACAGATTGACAAACGAAGAGGAGACGGACAGACAGACAGATGGAAAGTGAAGGCATGGGCTTTCCCTATTATTGGCTTGCCCTTCTATTCGGGTAAGGAACCCGTTAAAAAGGAACGTCTAGAAAACAGACAATTCGAATAAATCAGAATGTATGGTGACCCTACGTCGCCAGGCTCTGGGGATTTATTGTTCAACTTTTGTGTTTTATTGGCGTTAGAAATATGATAATGTTATAAAATATCCTGTCATCTGAGCATTTCACTATGATTGAGTACCTATACAGGTATTAAATACATAAAGTATGTGCCACTATTTGTTTTCAACAATAAAAATTATACAGCAGATAGGCAGCTCTAGATAAAGAGTTTATAATACCTAAAAAAATGCAGTATCACTACAGCATTAACCTACGCGTATAATCTAAACTATATCAGCCCTAACATCATTTTTATATATAGCAGCTACAACATGACCCGGTATTAAAAGCGAAGCCTCGCGACGACGACGTTAAGATTTGAGAAAGGACCGCCGGAATCACTTAAGGTCTCTGGTGTGAATAGAAAAACACCCGTAAAGCCTTAAGTTACATAAAATCACAGAATAATGGTTTCCACATTGTGTTCCAACATGGCGGGACGGGACAATGTTGCGCTTAATTTTCTAAGCTGTATTTATGTGCGTCCCTCTTCTTATGCTGTGTATAGTGTAGCCCCGCGGGAGGTTTGTGACATGACTAATATCCTAGGAGATACATAAAGCCATGTATCGGTACCTTATGTTTTCTTTATGAGGCGTCGAATCTAGTCAGAGTCACAATGTATCATACCTACTTGAGCTCTCTCACGCACACGTCCGTCCTCAATCTGCAGATAGATAATTTGCATGGTGCAAATGTCAAAAACTCTAGTTATGTGAAAACCATGGATACTATCTGGTTATTGGAAATGGACGTTAGGAGAATATGATCATTGCATCTGAGCAGTCAGATTATAATAATTGATAAATTGAACAACTTTTTACATTCCAGGCTTATTTATTTCAGGATCGCCTACTGACAATAATTATTCTAAGCTATTTCGTTCAAGCCGCGAAAAATATCTATAAAAATTATTTCAGTCATATTTGCACATTAAGTACATAAAAGTAATATATACTTTTGTCGGAATATGAAGCCAGCTATTCGTATAGTCATATGAGACCTCTAAAATAAAAGTTCGGTTTATTGCGGACGCCATTTCCACGTTGCACGCTCATGGCTCATATTCGAATCCCACGAGCTTTCTTGCTCGCTAGTTCAGTTGTAAGACCCGTACACTACAACATAATATGTTCAGATTCTGGTTACTTCTACAGGGTGTAACAGAAGGGTGTAGTCATATTTTAGGGAGTTGTTAAGGAGACCATTCTGAGCAACTTTTACTATGAAACCAATTTGATCAGAGCAACTTTTTTTTTCATTGCTCCATACGTTTTGGTCCGGGCCGTCAGCTGATTTGTATAGAGAAGTGAAAATTAAAGTTGCTCTGATCAAATCGGTTTCATAGTGAAAGTTGCTCAGAATGATGTCCCTAACAACCTTCTAAAATATGACTACACCTTTCTGTTACACCCTGTATAATTAGAACTTACATTAGAAGACGGTCTAAAGTGACGCAACCCGTAACGTTTTTACGACATTTGATTTAACCACTTTATCTTCGAAATTGGGTTGTTTCCAGGGTAATCAAATAAATCTAGGAACAACTCTGAAGTTGAAGCACTATGTACAACATTTCTTGACATTCTCAGAATTGTATATTTCCAGCATACAAGGAAGAATAAATTTAAGAAGTGGAGCGATCTGGAATTCTGATCCAGGAGAAACAGAGGCAAATATTGTATGGACAAAAAATATACTTCAAGGAAGTTGCAATTTAGCAGTTAGGTTAGTAGTTTAAAGATCCAGAACGTAAGTTCAGTAAAAAAAAAACCTGCCTCCGCGAGGGGCAAAAAAGGAGGCTGAAGTTTGTATAAAATACAAAAAAAAACTTAACCTATGAAGCCTCTTGCCCCTGCATCACAAATCCAGGTGGCTCCACTTCTTAAGAGACCGGCGACCGTGAATTTCCCATCCAAACGTAATACCAAAATGATTTGAATTTGAGAACTAGTTCAAAGCATTTAGACTATTAATCAGATTAATACAGTGTTTACGCAGGTTCCTGGTCGTATACCAAGGTTCTTATTCAAATTACTTAAAATATTTTTAAATTGGTTGAAGAGGAACCCTGGTATACAGACCAGGAACCTGCGTAAACAGTGTATAAATCCGATTAACAGTCTAAATACGTTAAACTATTTCTCAAATTCAAATCATTTTTGTATTACGTTTGTATGGGAAAAACACGCGGTCGCCGGAGCCTTAAATACATCCTTTGGACTTACAAATCAATCCTGCCAAAAGACATATTTTTTTCACAAAAGCCGTATATTGCGACTTCTAGGGCCGTAGCACACCGCTATAGGGCATTCAAACGTAGAAATACCAGACGGACACGACGACGTAACAAACAGGAATCCTTGACTACGGAACCCTGCGAATTTCTTCACTTTAATATTATAAAATATAAAATGTGACGATATTCGAGGAAGATAATTTCGAGACTGAGATCGAAAATTTAACAAAATGGCTAAATTACCGTAATATGTCCCATAACAAAAGCTACATAAAGTGCAGCCACCTGAAAAGCTATAACGGTGTCGTATTATAAGGATTTCGTCAGGGAGCAATGGCCTTTCCGCGGTTGAATAGAGTAACCTTGACAAAACATCTTCAGTACCTAGGTACACGGATCTAGATTACGAGTATAAGAAATAAACGTATTCTTGGTAAGGGAGATAAGATAAGTAATTAACTGAATGGCAATCTATTTCTAAATAAGGTTTTAATACGAAATTTTACACACGCCTGGTAACGCCAAAATTAGCAACTGAGTTTGTAGTGGTGGAAATTTTCACAAATCATGAAAGAAAAATGATAAAATAAAGTATATAATGGCGTAGCGCAAAAAAGTGCGAAAAGCGCAAAAAAGGGTGTTTTTTGCAAATTACACAAAAACCGCTGATGATTTGTAAAATGTTAAACACTACATTTTTAGATATTTTGATTACCGATTTTTACACATAACAACCATACCAGCGTCCTTGGAACTCCTGGAATAACTCGTTTTAGGTAAAAAACAACTATTAGATTATTATTTTTTCATATAGTTTTCAATAGCATTAAGATGTTTTTAAACACTAAATTTTTAGCCAAGGGATGGTTTTATAACATATATATTATTTGTGGATTCAGCAAGTATCTCCTACATTAAAGACACATCCGCCAATAAATACACGGTGTACTCACTTATTCAGTACCTACGTGTAATTAACCACCTACATAATAACTACGATAAGCCAACGCCAAGCCATTCATCCACTGATGCTAAAATTACGCGTCATAATAAGTAGTTAGTAATATTTTTGTGAGGATACAGTCACATCATCCGAGCATTCGCTAGCAATAAGGCAAGAATTTTACCGCAGTACGATACAAAATTTCAATTCAATCGAACACAATGATAAAATCGAAATCGATGAGTTTGCAATAAATTCCTTTGTCCTAATAATAATCCTGAGGACAATTTACCGACATACCAATATACTCTGTGTGCTTATCCCTATTTTATCCTTCTTTTCGATAACCTCCTTTATCGTTTCTCCCTTTTATTTAAACGCTGCCCCTTGCGCCTACATTTCTGCGAAGCCGCTGAAATATGGACGTCATTTACCGCATCTTTTTAAATAAAGGCTTTATTCGATTTTATTCATGGCGGCGATGGTTCTTTGTCAGGCAATCTTTATTGTGAGTAATACCGTCTATTATACTGTCTTAGGAAGTGGGGCGGTGGAATAGAACAGAAGATTTTGGTGCTAGTTTAAACTTAAATCTAAGAGTTCGTTTACCTTCTGAAGCTGAAGCATATAATGGAACAAAATCAAAAAATAAAAGAAGGATAATGAGTTGACGGAAGTCTAAATGCTTGTTCTAGCTGACTGCCAAACAATTTGCAATTCTGCATTAAATTACCTAAAAAGTCAAACAAAGATTACAAAAAAAAAACATACATGAAGTATCTACATAAGTGACTTGTTGCAGTCACCGTGGATTCGGAATTCAAGTATCACCTGAAACTAAAATTACAACTACCTCTGCCAATTCCCAAACAACACTTCTCCAACCAATTCCTACAAATCCACCGAACTGTGCCTATCGAGCAACCCCAATCGCAGTAAAACATGCCAACACGGGCGTCGGGCCCACCGGCCGCAGTTAGTTCCGGAGATAGCCATGCGGCAAATGGTGCGGAAGGACTTCCCAACCACGTCGATGACTTATGCGATTTTCCTAACTCATCCACCTCTTGTTTCGACCAACTTACACTTTCCTTTCTGCAAAGAACTACCGGCCTTAGTTTCGAAGTTATAGAGGACGCGAGACGGAACGATAGGATGGTGACGCGATATCCTACGGGTATGTGATGGGTGATCGCCGATCGCTTGGACGTTAAGGTGTGGTGAAAAAATATTTGTAAAACGTCTCAGATCTTATGAATGATGGCTTGATGGGCGTTTGCAATGAAACCGTTTTTTGTTTGATGAAACTACGACAAGACTTTTATTGATGAAATCGATGAGTCTATTACGAGTTACTCGGTCTTCAATATCTTCTAGTTCTCTCTGTTATATTAAACACCATTTAGAACTGTCCCTGTCAGTTACTACTTATGTAACTGTAAGTTTTAATGAGCCACTTTATAGTAGTTTGTTCGTAACTTACCACTGAGATTAAATAAACAGGCAAATACTGCGTGAAAATCCATACCTGAGAAAAGAGAGATTTTTTTTTAGAACACACCTACACTACAATCTATGTTTAGGCAATAGGCAAAAAGGTATGACCGAATTTGTCCCTGATCAAATCAAATCAAATAGTATTTATTCATGAAAAAAAAATGGTACATACAGGCTTAAAAATAGAGGTGTCTGCTGCCATAACTAGGAAATATATAATAACCTGTATTTATGGCTCGCAGGCCCGTACCTCGTCCGAGGTGTTTATGATGTAGGGTAGGTAAAGTTTGAGAACTTCCATGGTTATATCCACCTATGTTCGACAGGCATCCTACTTCACTGTCCGTCCCCAAAGCAAACAGGGAATCTATTCCGTTAAACATAAAAAATCCACACATCACAATCCTGCTCTTCGGTATTTTCAATCGACTCGGCACTGAAACTGAAATACTCGTTGCTATTCCAGAGCCGTGCGGAAACTGATATTGAAAATGGTTAGAAAACCATCAGTGAGGAAACGAGAGGCACTTATACCTTCGGTACCTTTGCAGGTAGTTTTACCTTTGGTCCACTATCCGCGGTTCTTATCGTAAGTACATTCAACCGCATAACTTGCGTGCACTGTGTGTGATTTGTTTCTGAAATAAATATTATTTTCTATTAGTCTATTCGTGATAACAATGCATTAAAGTCATCACTGTCCGGCGGCCTAGCCACGCCCCGTAACCAATCAAATCGTTTCCAATTATCAAGCCAAGTTCACAGTGACCAGTTGAAGGCAAACTTTCGAACGCGAAGGTTGTGTCCGGTCCTGTGAGTATGTGTTAACAGATTTAAATTTAAATTTCACTGTATTCTTATCACGAATAGACTGTAGCAATATTTTACAGAGGAATATTCATCAAAGTACCACCGTATTATTATTTTTAACCGACTTAAAAAAAGGAGGGGGTTATCAATTCGGTTGTATGTTTTTTTATCATTATTATTTTTAATGTGTGTTACCTCAAAACAGGTGCTATTTATGAACCGATTTCAAACATTCTTTTTTTGTTTGAAAGGGTTACTCATAAGCTTGGTCATATTATTTAAAAATCAGGAATCGGTTCAGTAGTTTAGGTTACTACATGAAAATATCTGGAAAGTATAATGAATGTCTTACTTAACGTATTAACGGTAAACAAAATCACGTATTGTTTCTTTTCTGTGACTGTGGGCAGACTGAAGGAACCAATATTCGTCTAAGTATGTTGTGTAATATGTGTGGACTTAACAGCCAGAACACAGATGTTGTAGGCTCGTTTTCGTGTTTTTAGACGACATTCGCAACGCGAGCAGAGAAGATTGAGTAATATGGTCTCGAAGTAGGGCTTTTTTCAGTTTTTAACTTTGTGAATTATTTTATTTAATCGTACGGCAAATGTGATTTTAATTTTTATGCAGCCTATACCCAACATAAAGACGAACTTTACCAGCATGAAAAGTGAAAATACATTAGTTGTAGATAAAAAAGAAGACATGCAACGATGGCCGTGAAAAAAAAAAATTTTTATTTCAAAGATGCACTGTTTTGTTCGCCATGTTACACGGTCTTCATATAAAATACGAAGAAACTAACTTTATCGCCGATGTAATACAAATAATCTTGATGTCTGCAGCCTTTCAGCTGCTTCGTCAGTTAGATATCTAGTTAGATAGACCGTGTAACATGGCGAACAAAACAGTGCATCTTTGACATAAAAATATATTTTTTTCACGGCCATCGTTGCATGTCTTCTTTTTGGAAGGAGTGATAGAATAAGACCGCCTCTATAGACATGTTGTATAAGTTAGGGTACCTTGCCATGTTTTATCTTGTTGAACATAGGTGAATCCATGCCTCTGCCACTCCAAACAGAAAAAGAACTGATGTAACATTTATTTGATTTTTCAGATATCTTTTCCAATGCACATTTTACTGTCAATAATAATTGATTCTTGTGCATTAGACGCAGCATTGTGTTCGACCGTTCTTAATGTTTAACCACACTGACCCCACCGTCTTCCGTAGATCACACGCGACCCTCTCCCCACGAAGCCTCGTACGGTGAAACTTCTCTGTTTGTTCATCCATTTAGTAATTCCTGTCGTTTCCTTCCCCATTCCGATACTTAAGAGGTTTCTGTTACGGCATTTTTTATATTATATTAACTCGAGTTTGTGAGAAATTGAATTTCGATGTTCCTTCGACGGAGCTGTCGAAAATAACTGAGTTTTACAAAAAGCTCAGTTTCAGAAGCTACATCTCGTTTAAATTAATATTTATATTATTTATTGTACTCCTGTATATCACTGCTAGAGTTTGATATCTATAATCGCCAAACCGAGTTCAAAGAAAAAGATGATTTTCATTTATTACTTTATCTGTGTCATTGATGCGCTAACTATCACAGAGTGTGGAAGCATGGAAAACTGTATCTTACTAAATATTAACAACGAAAAAGATAAACGTCTTTAATTCAATCACAATCATTTAAAGCCATTCACTGAAAAGGGAGCAACGACTTCCATGTAAATCTGAGAGGATCTGTCAAAACGGTAGGTGAAATGAAAAGGGACTCCGCTGGTTATGTAGTTCCGGAAGAGCCATTACTTTCCGGATTAAATCCTAAGCCTTTGAGTGATCTAAAGCTTATGACTGACCAAGAGAACTTGGAAATTTAGTAACACGTATACCTTACTCCGTATAGTTAACAACATAGTATTTCAATTGAAGTAGTAACTCGACCGCTTTTGACTCCAATAAATGATCAAAGTCATTTCGATTGATATGCTCTTGAGTCATAAACAAAATACTTACAAGCACGCAATTATTTTTCTGATTAGAATACTGCTGTAAACACTCTTATTCTTAGTAATAACTTTTATTGTGAACGCAACCATTCACTTAGAATGAACGCTCCCGAAGAAACTGAACAAATGTAGACGTAGTCAAAAGTATGACAAAAAATGATTTACGGATAGGTACCCCATTTTCTTACTAAGAAGAGCGTGTGATAAAACTTCCTTCATAACACATTTAGAAGACGAATGGCCATGTCAGTTTTAGCGACATTATCAATAATACTCTATCGCAGAAAGCAATGTGAGCTGTATATCGCCCGCCCAAAAGGTAGATCGACCACTTTGTTACACTAAATAGACAATTCATTTCTCCGGAGACAGATGGGAACAGGGGGTTTAGGCTGAGCACGCATTGCGGTTGACCGCGAGCGGTTTCAGTTTAGCTGAAAACGCAGAAACTCATGCCAACACGCATTGCGGTTGGCGTTTAGCTTATTTTTTAGACACAAAAAAACCGCGCGGTTGCAAACCGCGGTTCAAAACTAGCTAGCCGCGGTTTTAAAATCAGTCACTGGAAAACGCCACATATGCGTGCGCTTGTATGGTAACCTTAGTGCTATATTTTTCGGCGGTTTCAGTCTTGCGGTTAAACGCTCGCGGTTAACCGCAATGCGTGCTTAGCCTTAAACGAGGTGAGGCGTAGTCGGTGAACAGAACTTAGAACAATGGAAATTCAGTTAAATACAGAGTAGGTACATATGATAAAATAACTTTACAAATATACATCTACGTACCTATGACACCGATACAATAATATACTCCCTTTAACGTAAGGGTCGCAATTATAAGTACGACATATTATTACGGTTAATTATACGTGCTGATCACCACTGGAAAAAAATAATTTATCTCACGCACTTAATCAAATATTCCGTGTTTCCGATTACACGTCAAACGGTAGAACCCGTTGAAAAAAAGTTGATAATTCACATACCGAGAGTGGTACAACAGCACCAGTTTAATAAGTTGGATAGAGTATGTAGCCGGAGTTAGCTCACTTCTATTCAAACGTAAGCGAAGGTAAATAGCCCGTAGTAAAGCACTCTCGTATTGAAATGCCGAATGACATGCTAACAAGCAAAATATGCGGGGTTTGCTGTACCAACTACATCATGCATGGAAGGAACGTCCTGATAAAAAAGTTTGGAATACGTTAAAGGCGCATTTCATAACCTCTCCATATTCTGCTCCATAGTATACGTATAACAGGTGACTAGTTATATATTACTGTTCATTTAGTATGGAAAACTAATTTCGTAAGGTAGTACCTTAAAATACTTTTCTGATCTATGTGTCTGAAGTTTTCATTATCACAAAATCCAACTTGTATTATCATTTTATCATCATCTCATCTTGTCCCCCCTCAGCAGAGGTAGGTATAGGGCTCTGAATAAAATAGAACACAAATCGAAATGCCTTAAAAAAAACATCAAAAATACATTACATACATACATAGTAGTTTATAAGGACAAAAAGGGATGGTCTCTGCTCTCAGTATAAAATCTTACTAACTAAATCTGTTAGGTTACGTTGTAGTCGTAAGTTAGGTTAAGTTGTACAGTATAATTGTGTTAATCTTTCTTGTAAATGTTAATAAAAAAGAAACTAAATCTATCTTTAGACCGGAAAATAGTCGAACGTCGCCTAACCCTTGTCACAAAGTGCAGACGCATAAAGTGCGAACTAAACTTTGACTCCTATGCAGAGTTTCCGCTGATTCAGCGCACAACTCCGCCGAAGACATTTAAGTGTGTAGTCGTCAACCATTTACGTTCGCGCGCAACACGTGTGTTACGAATAAATTCGCTTCAAGAGCGTGGAACGGAACGTTAAGGGAGTTTTATTGTGAAGTTTAACGTTGCGCGACAAAGTTGTGGATTCATTGCGTTTTAGCATTTTGTACGCGGCTTATGATAAGACGTGAGTTACGGGGCTGCGGCAACTTGGAGCGATTGCACAGTAAGAGGCGAGCGGGAGGCATCAGTTCACGGAGTAAGTGAGCTTAAACTAAATACATTGTTGGTTATGAGACGGTAAGCGTAGTAAACGAGTGGCACAGCATACTAGATTATGCTTTGTGGCCACTCAAGTGACTCGACATCAATCTCACTATATGTTAGTAAAATATTTTCTTTTTGGTTCAGATAAATATCAGCACGCAAAGCTACTGTTACCATTTTAAAATTGTGGATGTTATCTTCTATTGTCACTATTCCATCTTACTCTATAGCACATATTTTTTTTTTTAGAAGATCTCATTAATATCTCTCCAACTTTATTAATATTTCTTTAATGTAGAGCATAACAGACAAAATAAGGTCATTGTTAGGCCTAATGGCTTCTATCATTTGCCTCTCTTAATATTATGCGATAAAAATGTAAAAGCAGTTTACGAGAACATAATATTGAGACCGAAACGTGTGTAACTTATATGCCGCCTTTAAACTTATAAACTCTACCATCAGGAAAATGGCGCGTAGAGTGGCTCACTCACCAACAATTCTTCTTTAAAGTATTATACCGCCCGTCTAACCACTCGCTGGATGCTCACAAAGGAACGCTCTCCCACCATTGCTATGCCAACAATAAAGTTGCAACATTATTTGCCGTGAGGGAGCCACCCGCATACTTAAAAGCGATGCAAACGCGATATCCTATTCCGCATTACGTATGAGTATGTAAGTACTTGAGTATGCAAGTGTAAGAAGTTTTTGGTCGGGAGATCCTCTCAACGGCTCTTTGTATTTTGAGACGTAACGCTCACGTATTACTTTAATGTTTTCATGCTATTTCCTTATTGTAATATCGGCATTATCAATAGGCTTGCGTCCAAGGTAATCCAATAAATCTAGGAACAAGTCTTAAGTTGAAGCATTATGTATATAATTGAAACAAAAAGTAAAACTTAAATAACTGGCCAAGTGCGAGTCGGACTCGCGCACGAAGGGTTCCGTACCATTATCTATAAAAAACCGCAAAAAAAAAAATTGTATGGGAGCCCCCCTAAATATTAATTTAATTATTTATTTTTTAAGTAAATAATATACTCAATATGTTGTAAACATTTTAAGCGTCTACCTGCTACCATTATCAATATCGAGCAAAAATGAGCAAAAAAATCACGTTTGTTGTATCAAAGCCCCCCTTAATATTAAATTTCTTTTGATTTTTAGTATTTGTTGTTATAGCGACAATAGAAATACGTCATCAGTGAAAATTTCAACTGTCTAGCTACCACGGTTCATGAGATACAGCCTGGTGACAGACAGACGGACGGACGGACAGACGGACGGACGGACGGACAGACGGACAGACAGCGAAGTCTCAGTAATAGGGTCCCGTTCGGGACCCTTCGGGTACGGAACCCTAAAAAAAACGACTTCCACAAACCCTATTTGATTAGAAACCAATGTCAAGTGCTTTTTGAGTTTAATACAAACTGTAACCCCATATTCCCCCCTCCCCCCCAAAAATTGCTCACAAACTTTATGTTGTTCAAAATCAAAACTAGTCAACATCATAAACATTCTTAAGAACAAACAATAATCTCGCATAATTGCCTTAGTATTTTGCTAACTAACATATAATTTTTTAGAAAAAAATATTATATTTACAAATCGGGCAATCTCACACTACACGGTCCGTGACATAAGTTTTCACCCCCAGGGTCAGAAGATAATGAAGTTACATAACCTATTTCTGAACAGTAAGTTATCAAGCTATATAAACTTGTAATCCAACTATAAATAAGATACCATGCAATTATGAACTTTTTATTAAACGATAATAATTATTGCAGTCACGTCCCGCCCGGCAGATTCGCAACCTTTAATATACTGCGGCATACTCTTGATGCAAATGCCTTCAGCCTTATTGCCATAATTTCGCGACCGATTTTATTAAAATTCTTTGGACTATAAACTTTTTAATAATGCCGTATCATAACCGCAGGCGCTACGTTTCCACCGTTATATCTGTACCGTTTAGTGACGCGATATGAAATGTTTTGATTCATGTCAAATACTCGATGTTTTACAGTACGTGTGGTTTGATAGATCTCTTGTTAGAGATAAGCTCACATTAGTATAGGAGTGAAGTAAGTACAGTAGTTATGGGTGTGTTGCATTTTAACAATCGATATTGGAGCTTTTTGGGTGTAACGAGGTAATCACCCCAAGTTTGCGTAAAAGTATTTATTTTATTTAAGTACTTACATTTTATTATAAGAATCGTTTTTACTGATAAGCGAAGATTTGAATTTGGATTGATACCAATTCATTATAATATTTATTCAATTACATCATGTCTGAACCCCTAGTCAGAAACTGGGAGGCACTTAGGCCTTGAAAGTGTCTTTGAACAGAGGCAATTCACTAGAATCCAAATAAGAGAGTTAGAGATAAATGTAAGTGATTAATTTCAAAGCCTTTATTGGAAAATACAACTAGTAATTTTGATTTCTCCGAATAAATATCTGTGTGTGAATCAATAATTTATATCCGAATATATTTAATAGTCTCGAATATTTTCTGGGCCTTTCACGAGTTTGCCAGTCTAACTGGACATTAAAATCGCAGTTAAACTACCGAATAACTAATAGGTTAAACGGCTAGTTTTGTTTTTTTTTTTTTTGTATGTTGTTAGGATCCCAGTACCAGTGTATTGACCTCAAAATATTCTCCGTTCGCAATTAAAACAATTTTTGGGCTCCACATACTGTGTTTGTTTACCTTCAAAAGATGAATAGTTCGTATGTGGCAAGTTTTCAAGCAGTGTTTTTTCATACATTTTTTTTCGCTACCAGTTATAGAGTTTTTGAGCATGAACCTAAAACTCACGGGAAATCTCAATCAAAAATCAAAATTGCTTCCAAAGTTCAGAAGAGGTAGGTAAATATAATACTTATAAAGAAGATTATAATTAAATGTTTTGGCCCATTAATGTCCCCACCGAGGGCATAGGCCTTTACCCGGATGCCATTGCAGGATTATAATTTAATTATAATAAACTTATTGCACCTTCAGATTAGGAATATTATTGGAATAAATGTATATCTCAGCTTGTTTTCTTCCTATTAATCCACATGAGTGAAAACTACAAAACAAACCCATCATACAGATTCCCCGAACTCCTGACTCTAATTGTAGCGAAACTTCCAAACCGCATAAACCATACAACTTCTAAGACACCCATACACCGACCGAGCATCAATACAATCGCCGTAACCCCTCAACTCGGCAGTATAACAGCTGTATCTTATTAATTGAAACTATTACGACAATGGCCGGACCATAACGCGGGCGGGGCGACGCGACGCGACAAGTTATAGCTTATGGGCCACGAGACGTGATTAAATTCCGCGCGATCCAAACCGGCTTTGTAACTGGAGGAGTGATAGAACAAATCACCGCGAAGCGAAATTGCTATGTTTTGTTGACCAATTTAGCAGCTGCACGGTAGTTAGCACCCAGTTGGGAACAAGGACATTAAAATCCTGCTCGGTTTAACTTGGGTGGTTGTATGTTTGTTTAAACATTATACGTTGTTATACCATTTTGGGAGCAGGTTGGTAGAAAAAGCTCGTGTCGTGAGGCGGAAGCACGATCCTCGAATTCACCCACGTATTAAACAAACATGTAAGTACCCTTCCTTATGGCGACCGGTTGGATAAGCCGGTGATTTTCCCAACTCAGAAAGTTATTATAGCAGATTTTAGACTTTACACATATTACACTTAACTGAAAGTTAGCAATATAAAAAAACCATGAAAAGAATAATAAATAAGCTTATTTTATTTCTATAAAATGTTCCCTAAGAATAAAGTTTAATCTTTAATCATAACCAGGTAACATATTTATCTAACTAATCAAATGCTACATTTTTATCTTCTCTAGATATCATCCTCATTGGCATCACCAACAACACTTGCCGATACTCGCAAATGTGGGTTCCGCAGCCAATCTAAGTTGCGTAATTGAAACAGTGATCACAAGTTCGCTGTACACAACCCTAAAATCCTGAAACTGAAGTCCCGATTTCGACGATAAGTCTGTAATTACTTACATGAGTGGGTAGGTAAAGACATTTAGTCATGAGAGCGATTATCTGTTTTGTTTGTTGAACAATAATAACAAAGTTCCTTCAAAAGTCATGCATAAGCATGAATAAATAAATTGGTACCCTTGAAACAAAATGAATAAATTTATTCATTCGTTAAGGGTCATCTTATCTTACCCATACACTTATGAATAAAACGGCCATGTTTGCGTCGAGCGGGGTTAATGAAAAGTGTCATAAATCGATCGAATCGTCTACGACTCAGGCTGCGCTACAATGGACTACGCCGTAGCATGCGTTACGCACGGTACAGCTACGCGCGGCTACGCTACCGACTAATTTTTAAATCAAAATTCAACGAATACCTCAAGTAGAAATACGTATTTAAATTATGTCAAGCATTTCTAACGTTTAAGGCCCACGTGCGTCATCCAGGGTTAGCTTATTTAACTTCAAGTTAATCACTAACTCGAGAAATATGACATTTCTGAAGTATTACAAATATGTCAAAATTATCGTTAACTCTGGGTTAACTAATTAACTCTAAATGACGCAAGTTCGCCTAAGGCTGGCAAAATGTCTTGTACAATATTCATAAGCATTTTGTCATTAAAATAACGTTTTTAAAAATATATTTCAAGCTCCAGTCCCGCGCGCGACCCTGACATCAAACAACACAATTTTAGCCCACTTTGACAAAATTACTAACATATTTCATATTTCTGAAGACAGAAACCAAAACAGATTTAAACATAAGCGAAAATGTTTCTGAGAATTAATTAAGCTGGAATCTGATTATAACGTAAAAAACAGCGTCACGCCTTTTCCTATACGGGTTGGCAGAGTCATGGTTGTAGCCAATTATTGAATATCCCATAATTTATTAACGTCTAAAATACTATAATAGCTTCGTTATACTGCTGGGCAAAAGCCTTCCCATGCATCTGTGTGCGTGCATGCGGCAGACATGGCCGGCCCAGATCCATTTCAGCTTGGTGGTCTTCTGCTCATCTTGTACGACAGCAATGCCAGTCGTGGAGCGCAGCGTCGCCGTCGTCTTGTTCCTGACGTGATCGTCCTTCGAACATTAATGCTGCGCTCCGTGGCTCGCTGGCAAACCACTTTAACCGACTTCACAAAAGGCCCCACCCTTTTTGAAGTAGTTTAAAAAAACGATAATAGCGTTTTGCATCTTGTCTAGGCAGGTCAGGAGACAGATTTCGTAGGCTCGTTTTCGTGTCTATACAACGTGTAAATGAATTAACGCAAAATAAGAATCTTTTTTGTTAGGGACATCATTCTGAGCAACTTTCATTATGAAACCGGTTTGATCAGAGCAAATTTTTTTTTTCACTTCCCCGTACATTTCGGCATGAGAGGGTCAGCTGATTTATATGGAGAAGTAAAAAAAAAATTGAAAAATAAAGTTGCTCTGATCAATCGGTTTCATAATGAAAGTTGCTCAGAATGATGTCCCTAACAAAGTAGTTTATCATTTTGCGTTAATTCATTTACACCTTGTATAGACGACATTTGCATACCGAACGGGTGAAGGCAATTGCCCTTGAAGTCGTATTTGTTTTAGTATTTACCTGGTGAGTTATTATTATTGTAATCAACAAAATTCATCTACAGAATTCTAAAACTCATTTATGTATCAAGGACAGAACGAGCCGCCACGTACAATAAGTGTTTGAGTGCTACACAAATGATTGCTCATAAACCTCACTCGTAAACGTCTTGTTTTCAGTTTTACAATTTCATTTTACGACTTTTATACGTATTTGAGTCCTTCTTGCAGAATTAGTATGATATTAACATCATAGATCATCGGCATTCGCGCAGACTGCTACTCAGATAGAGTAGTGCTAAAATCATACACAAACTCTGAATATTTCTTAAATAAATGGTCACTTTTTCTCAAACTGTGTGACAGAAACACGCATTAACGCTCACTTTGATATTAAATGCACTTAAAAATTAAACATTTTGAAGAAACATCGTGTCAAGCTAATTATTATTTAATTATATAGGGTATCAGATACTGATTAAGGATAATTTTTACCCGCTCTCTGGACTTTTTGTCCTTTCGAATTAATTTAATTAATCTTACGCGCAAACTTTTACTTGCTAACTTTTGTAATTAGTAAACAAAAAACCTTTAACAAAAAAACGTCTATACGTACTTAATTAACTATTGTGTTAAGTCGTATTTTTATTCAGAAGTCTCTTTTTAACTGAACTGGCTGTATGTAGAATTTTGTCGCAACTTTATTTCAGTGAATATCGTGTGAGTTATGTATCTATGTGTATGCATAGTCAACTAGTCAGCATTTACGCAAACACATAGATATGACTCAAGAGGTTGGCCTCTCTATGCTGCGGCCACTCCGGAACCGATTTGGACAGATCAACGGACCACATCATTATCCTCTCTCTGATTTCCCATGCTACTTGCACACCGCCAAATCCCAACCTTTCGCAATAGGCTCGACAAAACAATCATACAATCGTCTCACTTTAGGGATCAACCTTAGCCCCTATGAAGCACGAAATAAGAACAGAATACCAAAAGGTGCTAGTTTGCAGTATAGTACAATCCGTCCCACAGGTAATCGGCTTGGTAGGAGATAGTCCGGCTCGTTGTAAAGGTGGGTTTAGGGTCGGATCTTCATTGTTTTAGGGCAACGTAAATCACAAAAGGAAACTGAAACATCAAGACGTGCGTCTTAGCCGCCAGATTAACGTAACTGGATTCTGAATCAGTTTTGTAAAGTATAATAAAGAGACGACAAAACCGGCCCATCCCACTTTACACCTATAGTCTATTCGTGATAAGAATGCAGTGAAATTTAAATTTAAATCTGTTAACACACACTCACAGGACAGGACACAACCTTTTCGTTCAAAAGTTTGCCTTCAACTGGTCACTGTGAACTTGGCTTGAAACCATTTGATTGGTTACGAGGCGTGGCTAGGCCACCGGACAGTGATCACTTTACTGCATTCTTATCACGAATAGACTATTATATATAAGTTACTCTATGCTTTACACTTCAGATGTGTGCCACGAAAACAATTTTTAATATATAGAAACTTTGTTCTTAGTATATTTTACTCTTCTAACATTTGCAGAAGATTGACTATTTATCATTCGGAAGATAAAGGCAAAAAGGGGTGTGCGATACAACTCTATACTTACCAAGAGATGTAATCAGTGATCGTAATTATGTAGAGCTAATTTGCCTAAACTTTGAGGAAAAGAGGCGGAAAGTGGAAACTCTAACACGATATTTTTTGGGACGTTTGTTTGTTTTATATAATAACATTATTTATTTATAAAGTCCAATCCTAGTACTTTACGGCATTTGTATAATACATTTAAACGATGCGCCTAAACCGGGACAAATTGTCCCAAAAAATAATTTATAAGAGGAAGAATTTTTGCCTCTGTTCCATGAACTTTAGACACATTAGCTACCTTATCCAATCACTAATTTATTACATTTAAACAATGTGCCAAAACCGGGACAAATTATCCCAAAAAAAATATTTTGCTAATGGAGTCCCCACTTTCCGCCTCTGTTTCACAAACTTAGTGCAAATTAGCTCTATCTGATCCGATCACTGGTTATGATGCACATAACATAACAAACACAAATATCATAATGATGGGTAAAGATCCATTTTATTTTACATAATTCACCAAGTTATTTTTTTTTTTAAACCGGCTCCTATTACTTAAACCTGCCCATGTGGGATGCGAATGTCGTCTATGAACACTATAATGAGCCTACGAAATCTTTCATCTGACTTCACAATACTACACATAGTAAAAAAATAACAGTCCTTACAGTCAGAATTCATTTCAATGAAAATGAGCTTAAACACCACAAAGTCACAGAAAGGCAAAAATACTTAATTTTGGATACCTGGGTGACAGTTTTTCTATGTAGAAACCTAAGTACTGGACCGGTTCCTGATTTTTGAAATCGTTTCATAAAATACCAGTTTAAAGGAAATACATAGATATTAAAAATAACGCAACCGAATTGATAACCCCCTCCTTTTTTTAAGGCGGTTAAAAACGATAATGTGTTATTTTAAACTTTGAAGGTTAAGTCGCACGAAATCTGATTTAAAGCTAGCGCCTCCAGCGAACCCTTAAATCGCTCAGCCGATAATTCAATGAAACTGTCTTCGGCCGGAATCTTTAGGTGAAGTTTAACAATAATAATAAATAAACTGTCCTAAGTCGGGCAACTCGGTCGCAGGCAAACAGACCTTGGTAGGGTGTAATCGGATTGTCACTTCGGGGGACTCTTCGGTATTTGTATGCTCGATAAATATCAGGCTCAGGCGCCTCAGTGAGGTCATGGTCACGACTTTTGCTTGCAAACTAATGCGTATACATGAAGGGTGTCCCAAAAATTACATGTCACATCACACCAGGGCCTGCCTTAAGGGGAGCTCTTTAAAATCAAAACTCAGAATTTTATCTTCAACTTATTTTTAGAGGAAATAAAATAAAATAAAAGGTTTAAGCCAAGCTAAGCAAGCCTAACTGAGGAACATACTGTGTTGTTTTTATAAAGATTAGATAAATAACAACACAAATTGAGATACGGTGCGAAATTGTAAAAAATACATTGTGACAGACAGATTTTATGGCAACTTCAGGAGACTTTTCTATCGAGCAAAAATAATCAAATTACGTTTATGCGAAAGCGAAGTAACGCTGAAACTTAAACAAGCTAATGAAAAAACGAACAGCAATAATACTCATAATTCCGAGAGATTTGTGTGTTGCTAAAGGCTTTTTTTGCCTAGTACGGCGTCTTAAACATGACCTCAGTAAAAATTAAAGGTATTTGCAAGGCAGAAATAGTCTGAAGTCCAGTGGCCCATTGCGCCATTCGGTGGACATTTACACGGTTAAACGATCGTGAATTGTTTAACGCCTGCGAGCGTTTCGGTCTACATGGCGCCAGTAAAGGGAGGACACACCCATAGTGCCTATAAGTTCATGTGGTAGTGGAGCGGTCCCTCCGTACAGTACTCAGAGTGTAATGGCAATTCCCAGTCTAAAGTTAAAATTCCCTTACCCAGTATTACGTCTTACACTGTATGTGTAGGAAACATTGTTTTATGTTGTTTAATTACAATTTAATAGTAAAATGTGGTTTATTTTTATTAACCGACTTCAAAAATGGAGAGGTTCTCAATTTTATACGTATATATGTATGTAATATTATCAGAAAAGCAAAATATTCACACATGTTATACTTTTAGGGCTTCCAAACGAGTTTACAAAATTTCATGTATGTATGTATGTATCTATGTTTGTCTTCGTGTTTCTCCGTAACTACGAATTGGATTTTGACCATTCTTTTTTAAACATTTACTCTAACTTAGGGTAGAGTGTAAATTTTATCAAAATCGGTTCAGCCGTTCGAATGTAACAAAAAATAGCGGACAACGGGTGGACGGATTTTAATGTGGTTTTCTGTAAATCGTAAAAGACTTCTTTGTGATCATTCTGAAAATAGTTTTGTCAAAATCGGTTCAGAAATTTTCATTATTGAAAGTTGCAAACTTGAAGAATAGGCGGTGTTTGATCCTTTTGCAGTGAAGAAGTACTTAATTAAAGCTGACAGGGCCCATTATGCCATAATAGTTAGTTACAAGTTTTTCTTTAGAACTAAAAACTACGAAATAAAATAAAAAATAATTAAGCAAATTTCAAATGAACTCAAAAGTAAGAAATAACGAAATTTCAACCATCACTCTCACCAATTGAAGTACAAAACTAAGGTGTCATTTTTTTAGTTAGGTTTTTCTGATTCTCAAGGCATGGCCACAGATTAATAAATGGCCTACCTCAAAAAAATCGACACCAAATTAGTTTTGTACCTAAATTTCAATTGGTGAGTGTGGTTAAAATTTCGATTCTTACTGTTGAGTTCATTTGAAGATTATTATTTTTTTAATTATTTATATTATTTTAATGTTGAGACCCTAATAGGTAAAGGAACTTTTAGAAAAATTTAATTACAAATCATTTATTGCAACATTGTGGTTGAATGTTTGTGAATGTGAAGTAAGCAGCCGCATATTTCTGACCAATCCCTACGTGATTTGAATCGTTCATGCTAAATATATTTCTTGAAAATAAATCATATTTCTGTCCCTAGACAGAAATTCACACATCGCTCAATTCTGTCGGAACTTTTGACGCGGGCTACGACTTTTCAAGACGCCATCGGCAGCAAAATTTCTTCGCATACGAGTAGAAATCTGTGTTTTATACGATTTGGTAGATGAAAAACTTTCTAAAGGGTCGCGCGGTTTGTTATGCTGCGTATGGACACTCGTGTAAATTGGTACGCGTAGTAGGTTACGGGTGTCCTGGAACGCCATGTCCGTACGTTTAGCTACGTGTACACTCTTCGAGAACACGAACACGTAGACACACGCGTAACCGACTACGCGTACCAATGAACGCGAGGGTCCATACGCAGCTTTAGAAGTACCAGGAGGCACGGATAACTATGAAAGAGGCATTTTGTGTCATTTGTTCTGACTTTGTGTGTAATTTTATAACAATTACATTTCAATTGTCGTCTGCCCATAGCGGCCACTCTCGCTGTCGAGGGGTTAAAGATAAATAAACAACAACAACGCAGGGACAACTTATAAATCTTATAATACAGTTATTATAATAGGCATTTCAATAAGATACGCTTATTTGACTACTCGCTATTTTCCCGATCCTGCTCTAATCCGCACTCATACACAACGTATAAAAACTCCATATTTCATCCCAAACTAAATACAATTTCACACTTGCGTGAATTGGTAACGTATGTATTATAAAAGTGGCAGCAATTTCACAGAACGTCACAACTATTATGCGTAGCACGCCTGAGCGCGTCGCGGGATCATTCTCGTATGCTAACAGAGCCGCAGCCCGGAAGCACTCAACAAACAACCCCTATAATAATGGAAATGGGTTGACTATTTATATAGGAATTCAATCTATACAGTTTTACGCAATATACGGTCGTTTTGGTATATTTAGGATCCCGAATCCTAAGAAGAGGAAGAAATCGTTTTACTCTCTTCTTCAATACTACCTCTTTGTTAGCCACATGTTTGTTCAAAGGCCTTCCCATTATTACGGCCCTTATTATGTGTAATAAAGAATATGCTTTATAGACTTCTGATGCCAGTTGCAGACCAAGAGCTAAGCTAAGTATTTTTACTTGCTATTGCTAGAGAGATAAAGAAGAAAAAAAAAAACAAGTTATTTAATGTTAACGGTAGATTTAGATAGGTAGAACTAGAACTGTTTTATTTTTTAGTGTATGTTGTGTTACACCTATAATTGGGTCTACATATAGCAGGATGTACCGTTTTTTCTATTTGTGTGTAGTGTGTTGGTAAACCATAATAAATAAATAAATGTTGCTCTGTAATGAATCAATCAAAGCAAATGGTATTTTTTTTAAATTCACAACTCCGTATATTTTGTTTTATTTCGTGCGTGTAGGATGCCCCCCCCCCTGCTTCTTCCTCTATTACATACATCTAACATTGTGTAGTATGGACTAAGACCACGACTACACGGTGCATAATAATAATAACTCCCAATTTAAGAGCAATACCTCGTATCATACTACACCACTAAAGCACGGATCATATCCCAAACGACATTATATTGTAATATGAATGAATTAGGTGCGCAAATTGGAATTCTAATTGGTAGGATTTAGAATTGGTACTAGGTCCCTTTTGTAAATTGTGTGCGGTTTATATCATAAATTGTCATCAGAAACTAACAAACGACAACATTACTGGTAAGTACCTTTTTAAAATTATTTGAGATACCTCCTAATAATGCACACGGTACATGCTTCTTACCCTTCATAACTGAATAGCTGCAGCGACGGGCTAGCCCCATATTACGCTCATGGAACATTTAAAAGATCTTATCACTTGCATAGGCACTTAAATTTTATTATAACCAATACTCCAACTAGTAATAAGCTTTATTCATTTAAAGTGTTACAATGATTACTTGTTTTTACCCATAGTAAAGAACAAGGGATGTTCTCTACTCCCTAAAAAAGGGCGAACCCTGTGTTATAGGATGAGTAGTAGCACTTCCCACAAAAAGATGACATGTTTAAAGTAAACTAATGTGAACAAATCTGGGGGCACGGTAGTGCCGCGCCAAGAAGAGCGCGAAGCACAGGGTATGTAGTTAACTTAACTATTTGCCCTTCATCAACGATTTGATGGTGTGTGTACCTATGCAACTGAACGCAAGAGCAACAGAATCAGATAAAATTTAAGTTTCACTACTAATGTGATGATGATGATGATGATGATGATGATAATGATGATGATGATGATAATGATGATGATGATGATGTGGTTCGACCGATTTAGTCACGGCGACCGCTTCAATTTGTCGTGTGTAGACGCCGCTCGATTTACAGATAATAGAGAATTTATGATTTCTACTTTGCTGAATGCAGTGAAATTTGATGATTACTCATATCATATCTCACTATTTTTATTTACTTTTATTTTCTTTCAACTAATTGTGTGCAATAAAGAAATTACCTATAAAATTATGAAATCTTACTAAAAAGTGGCCACATACCTCAAATGAAGAAGAACTCAGCAATGTTGAGTCTATTAATATTAAGTTTTAATGTATATAGTTTTGAATCTACATGCTATTTGAACAAAACAACAACACTTCACTAAATTAATTTTATTAACAGCTTTATATATTTTTGATTTTCTATTTTTTTATTTTTCTCGATTACGGCGAACCCGAGACTGCCAGCACGCGGCGGGAGGGCATAGAGCCTGGGTGGTGTTCCGAATCGTACTGCAGAGTGTAGAGATCCCTTGTAACATCCCGCAACACTCGGTTAGGTCAACGCATGCGCGCTTTTAAGTCCAAACGAGATGTAGTCAGCTGACGGTTGGCACTTAAGGTCACTGTGTCAGTGAGAAAAACCTCTTTAGCAGTCAGAAGATAAGAAAGAGCTATTTTTAACAATAACAACAAGTCGAAAGCGAGGTGCCTGTGTTCAGAATTGTGCTCTATCGGTTGTCTTCGTTTCTTCTCATTTTCGAGCAGCGGTTAAGTAATTAATCGTAAGTTATACCTACTAGAAATAATACTGCGATATAAAATAAATAACTTTAAACCTATTATAGTCATGATATTGCGATACTCATCACCTGTTCCAAAACTCTATGAGACAGATTCGTCTTTCATTTTCAACCGACTTCAAAAAAAGGAGGAGGTTCTCAATTCAACCCGTATGTTTTTTTTTTTTTTTCTATGTTTGTTACGCGATTGCTCCGCCAATTATGAACCGATTTGAACAAATCTTTTTTCGGCGTATAGGTAATACCTCAAGGGTGGTCCCATTGACACCAGGTCAGGATCTGATGATGGGATCCTGGAGAAATCGAGAGAACTCTTCAAATATTATAGGCAGACCTATAGTGATTTTTGTGTTTTTCATAATAACTCGTGCAAATGCACATGGTAAGCATAATATTGTGATGCGGAACTGCTGATGAAGACCACATATGGCCACCAGATCTGCTCAATACTAGGTACAAATACAATGCGTGGCTGACGGGCAGGCACGCATAGCCTAAACCGGTGGACCTAGAGCCATGAAACTTTGTACAGGGGTTCCTTAGTCGCGTGGGGTAGCACTGATATAGCATTTGACAAAATTAATTCCCCAAGGGAGGGGGGGATAAGGGGTTACAGTTAGTATTAAACTCAATCTAATCAAATAGGGTTTGTGGAAGTCGGTTTTTTCTAAAGTTTACTTTTTGTTTCAATTATATCATTACCTTACATACCTACTTTATGATTTATCTGTTCTGGAATTGGGACTTAAATTAATTTAAGCTTCATATTCTAGTAATTATACATAGTCGGGCCATAAGTTCTGTCACATGGGTAAAATTTCGAATTTAGAATAGAGGCCACAAAAAAAGTTATGGGAATTCGAAATTTGAATATTTCAAGAAAATAAAAATATAGGTTTTCTGGAATATTCTTCATTTTCCAATATGGAGTGGACGCGCAAAGAAGACAGAGTCGCAATAATTGCATTGCATCGTTGCGGCCACGCACCAACAGTGATTTTTAAACTGCTGAAAAATTTGAAAATTCCACTGAGATTCATTTATCGTACTATCAAACGATTCAGGGAAGATTCAAGTTTAAATGATAAACAAAGAAGCGGTCGACCTCGTACTGTTCGGACTCCAGCGGTCATCAAAGCAGTGAAGGCGCGAATCCAACGAAATCCTGTCCGCAAGCAAAAAATGTTGGCTCTGCAGATGGGACTAAGCAGAACCACTGTTAAAAGAGTATTGAATGAAGACCTAGGACTGCGTGCTTACAGAAAAAGAACAGCACATCTTCTTAACGCACGGCTGACGAAAATCAGACTCGAAAGATGCCGGGTTTTGTTAAGACGGTACGCAGGTAAAAAATACCGCGAAATACTTTTTTCGGACGAAAAAATTTTTAATGTTGAGGAGAGTTACAACAAACAAAATGATAAAGTGTATGCACAGTCTAGTGAAGAAGCGAGCAAACGTGTGCCACGTGTTCAGCGTGGCCATCACCCTTCGGCATTCATGGTTTGGCTTGGGGTCTCCTATTTTGGTCCAACAGAGGTGTTTTTTTGTGAAAAAGGAGTGAAAACCAGTGCCCTCGTATATCAAAACACAGTCCTAACAAACATTGTGGAACCTCTTTCACAAACAATGTTCAAAAATAGGCACTGGGTTTTCCAGCAGGATTCTGCACCGGCCCATAAGGCGAAAAGTACCCAAAACTGGCTCAAGACCCATGGAATCGTCTTTATCAGGCACGAGGATTGGCCCTCCTCCAGTCCAGACTTGAATCCTTTGGATTATAAAATATGGCAGCACTTAGAGGAGAAGGTCTGCGCTAAACCCCATCGCAATTTGGAGTCACTTAAAGCATCTCTGATTAAAGCAGTCGCCGATATTGACATGAATGTCGTGCGTACTTGGATTGATGACTGGCCTAGCAGATTGAAGGCTTGTATCGAAGCCAGAGGAGGACATTTTGAATAATTTTAGTGTGGTTTAAATCTGTATTTTGTACCCTTTCATTTGATATATAAATGGTTGTAGTGCGTAACTCATTGTGTCATTTATTTAACTTTCCATATGTGACAAAACTTATGACCAGACTATGTATTTTAAAACATCACTATAATATTCAAACGAATTTCATTTTGAGATTTTCAACTAAAATCCATAACTTAATAAACACTCGTGAATAAAATATCTGTATGAAGCTCGTAGGAAATGGCGTAAAGCTTTTAGCAGCAAATGAAAGTTTTCCGTTCGACATATCCCACGAGCTTAAAGTTCCTAAATATAATGCAGGTGCAACTATTTACGAGTAAGCTAAGAGCACGTATATTAAATTCGATCGAGACTTGAAAAGATTTAAATGTTCTTGCTCCAAGAGCAACTTTTTTAAATTGCAACATAACATAGTTGACTGATGACCTCTGTGGCGCAGCAGTTGCGCATCTGCATAACATGCGAGAGGACCCGGGTTCGAATCCCAGCTGGGGACAAAAAAAAAACAGGTCTTGGATGTTTACATGTTTTTGATGTCACTGTTTCTGGTTCCCACGACACAGGGTATCCTAGTGTGGGGCCTGTATGTAAATGTTTATATTTGTTTGTTTGCAGGTAGTTAAATGACAAACGGCAAAACATTTTGTCACCCTTTTATTGGGTGACTAGGCAAAGTTGGCCAGTTACTCAAAATTATCTTTCATTTTTTTTTTTTTCAAAGAACAATTTTAAATCTACACAATAAGCTAGATCACGTACATACAGCCCAACTTGGACTGTAAAATCGCTAAAAGGAAGTCGTGCTAGTATAAATCCTCATTTCTATCACCTACACCTACAAATTTAATGCGCAACAACCTCATTACACCCGCCTCTTTGGCCGGCGAGTTATAGCCGTGCATTTTATTGCCCGTACGGCCCGGCGGCGGCCCCGGCAAAGTTCCATTCAGCCTGAGATTCAGCCTCTTATCCTGATCGTAAATCCAGTGATTGAATACAGGATACAGGACAGTATCTAATTATTGGTAAGGAGGCCTTTGGAGGTATCGTAAAATTGCGCCATTTTATGACCTCCCCGAGATTTCTTCCGCTGCCTATTATTTCGGGTCGCTGTAGTTTGTTGGTAACAAAGCGGGTAATTGGAATTGGGTGAATTGAGTTACGAGTATAAATATATGAGTATGAGTATGAGTATATTGAGGTCGTGGCTTAGTGCTCAATCTAACGATAATATATCGAACAATAAAAGTTAACAACACAATTAACTAAATTATATATCAATATTGGACATATTAATAAACTAGCTGATGCCCTAAACTTTGTCTACCCTAATAAATATTGATGCTCCTGTTCTATTATTTTAAATCGTATTGACAAACGCTAATAGCGGGTGTGCCACGGCCCTAGATGTAGCCCAAAAATTGGGGTTGCAACATGCGAAGGCCTTTGCCCAGCAGTGGGACACTTAACTGTTAACCACTTAGATACCACGTCACTCGTAAAATGTCATGCTGCCATGCCGTGTAAATTTACGAAAGAGGTTGTAAGCTCACAGATACAGATTAGTAGGGTGACAAGGGATTTAAGATAAACTTGATTTCAAAATAAAAGTCATCATAAAAAAAAAACATGTACAGTAATTACGACTTCAACGTGACCGCCATCAATTATTGAGTTAGAAAAATTAGTACTTGATCACTGATTAAAAGTCATCGTGTATTATACGTTTTGTGAAGAGCGATCAGCTGATTTGTATGGAAAAAGAAAAAGAAAATTGCTCTGATTAAATAGGTTTTATAGTGAAATTTGTCCAGAATGATGTCCCCAATAACCCCCTAAAATATGACTACACCTTTCTGTTACACCCTGTATAACAAAGAAAACTACCGCAATCATGAAGGCCCACTTGTAGAGGCCATAAGCCTTATATGGCCAATGACAGTTAGCATGAGCTGTATAATGAAAATTCTCAGGACATACTGTTAAGGAGACAAGAGTATTCAGTAGTGTTGATACCACGCCCAAAGCTCTTATTCCGGCTTTCCCCAAAAAAAAATGTAATGAGCGAGAAAGGAGCCAGCGAGCTGAGCGGACCGGGCCTTTCTCAGTGGATTCTACTTTTTCTTTTTTCTTCCACTGAGAAAGAGTTTTTTGTATGCAGCCCGGTCCGCTCAGCTCGCTGGCTCCTTTCCCGCTCATTACCCTTTTTAGGGTTCCGATCCTTAAAAGGAAAAAAGGCACCCTTATAGGATCACTTTGTTATCCGTCTGTCTGTCTGTCTGTCCGTCTGTCACGACCCCTTTTCTCAGGAACGCGTGGAGGTATGATATTGAAATTAATCTCGATTACTCAGGTCTATGGTCCCTTGGAGCTGTGAAAAAATTAAACTTCTCGGTCCACGCAATCAAAAGATAAAATAAATAAAAATAAAAAATAAAAAAGCCTTTATTGCTTCAAAAAATAATAGAGAATAATAATTATTATATGCAATTATAGATTTCAAAATTAATTTTTAAGTAAGTATTAACATAATTTAAATATTTTAATTGTATTAGATAATTAATAGTTATGTAAGTTATTTTTTAATTTGAAGGCCCATCACGGGTAAAGGCCTCCTCCAGCGCCATCCATTCGCCTCTGTTTGTTGCTGTCATTTTCCAGTTGTTTCCGGCCGTCTCTATCTCTATCACCTCATCGCACCACCTTGCCTTTGGTCTGCCTCTTCTTCTTTTGCCCTGGGGGCCCTTCCATTTAGTGGCTCTGATGGTCCATCTGTTGCTATCCATCCTAGCTACCAAGCGAGGGTCTGCCCGTGACTGCTACGTGCCATCCAGCTCAACGGCCGACGACGGAGGAGCCTCTGCCAAAGAAGCCACCAGGTACCCATTTCTCCGACATTTCTAACCTCTCACTGACCTACATTCCAGTTCTCATCATTTCTCGACATCCCTCATCAGCCCTACATCCGTGGAGGAGCTGGCCTCCACACTTCCACTAAAAAAAAATCGGTTAAGTGCGGGTCGGTATCGCACACGAAGGGTACCGTACCATCGTACAACAAATCAAAAGCACTCAAAACAATAAAAAAATAAACAAAAAGAAAATTTAAAAAGTTTATGCCTTCACGAGATTTGAACCGATGACCTCCGGATTGAGAGTCTACATCATACCGGCTGAGCTACCACAACCATGTAGGTTGACGCGAAATATGCTATCATATTTAAATGTGTAGTATTGTGTCTATGACATAGTTGCTATGACAATAAATAAACAGTTTCAGTCAAGATCTCCATTTTGAAATGCGTAAGTGTATCTAAACACGTCTCTTGTATCGGGGCCCCCTTTAATTTGCAATATCTCTCGTATTTCAGTATTTGTGGTTGGTGCGGCAACAGATATACACATTCTGTGAAAATTTCAGCTTTCTAGCTATTACGGTTCGTGCAGACGGACCCGGTGACAGACAGGACGGACGGACGGACGGACAGACGGACAGCGAAGTCTCAGTAATAGGGTCCCGTTCGGCACCCTTCGGGTACGGTACCCTAAAAAGAGAAATGAGCGGAAGGAAGCGGAGCCAGCGAGCTGAGCGGACCGGGCTGCATACAAAAAACTCTTTCTCAGGTTCACCATTGCGAGCTAAGCGGACTCCCTACGGAGTCCGTTCCTCTCGCAGTGGAAGGCCGGCATACTCCTATCCTAACCCCTATTTTGTAAGCGATATGTTTATAGTAAATCAGTACACAACTCGTGATAAATTATATTTAATTTTTTAAGATTCCCCGTAAGATTCCTCAATAGAAAGACTTTCCCTTAACACAACAGAGACGTTGACACTGGTCCAGGCTTAATGAAAAATTTCATATCACGTTATGACCTCAATAATGGCCTCAATATGAAGTCACAGTACCATAGTAATAATTTGTTGCCTGCGTAGTTTTTTCCGCTGATCTGCTTAAATATCGCGATAAATAATAATGACCGTACCAACAATTCTACAAGTATTTCTTGTATTGTATGTTTTTGTGGAATAAATAAAATATGAATTAAGAATCTCTAGATTTTATTCGTATCTTCTTCACTTTAGATTAAAGTCTTCACAAAATAAAAGGCCCGTTTTGACAGTTCACGCCCATGAAGTTTTAACCCCTAACGCGTAGGTTATAGAAGCGGTTTTCCTAGGCAACTTGTACGCTTAGATTGTACGCTACAGTTGGCTTTTATTACCTACGCGTTAGGGGTTAAAACTTCATGGGCGTGAACTGTCAAAACGGGCCTTTTATTTTGTGAAGACTTTAATTACACATATACTTTTACGGTCGTATAATTGACGATATAAAAACAAGTTTATTAGGAGTCAGTTATGATTTATGATATGGGAAAAGTAAACCAAAAACATTAAAATAACATGTCTTTCAAAATTAGCAATACCGCGTCCACAGCACAGGCGTTCATTATTACTTTGAGAGTAGCTCGGCAGAAACTAGTGCCTACCGTATTAAAACACGCTTTTTGAAAAAGCATTCTGCTGAAAAACCTAATAGCTGGCTAGCTAGCTGGGTTAAAAAAATGCAGGCCTGCTCGGATTGCGTGCTGATTAAAAAGCAGAAGATAAAAAAACCGGCCAAGTGCGAGTCGGACTCGCGCACGAAGGGTTCCGTACCATTATAAAAACGGCCAAAAAACCACGTCTGTTGTATGGCCCCCATATTTATTAAAATCAATTTTTTAGTATTTTTTGTTATATAGCCGCAACAGAAATACATCATCTGTGAAATTAACTGTCTAGCTATTACAGTTTATGAGATACAGCCTGGTGACAGACGGACGGACCTACGGATAGCGGAGGCTTAGTACCGTCCCGTTTGGCACCCTTCCGGTACGGAACCCTAAAAAGACAAATATTATGCGTCGAGGGTTCTGTACTTCTATGCAATTCACTTTACAGGAAAACTAGAAAATTTATAAAGCTAGCGAGTACGAAATGCAATCCTATGGGTTTAAAAAAAAACTGTTCCACAACTCATTGCTTATTCTACTTTCAAGTATTTCTATGTTCGACAAAGCAGACTGCACCAAGCTTGGATCTGTAGAATTTCAGTCTGCGGATTTGTAAAAAAATAATAGCCAGAGGAACAATGGAATGAACCAAAAGAGCTAAATTAAATTATATGGGGAAAACTAAACTGCGAAGTTACGGTAAATACATATTCTATTTTAGGGGACTTAGAATTTAGTTAATTAGGCACCTATTAATTTATTTAAATTAAATTGTAAAATCCAATAAGTATTTCCGGTATCATTTGAGTTATGGATTCCGGATCTAACTGCCAAATACCTACAATATGTCTTGATGTAACGGATAAATCATCAAAAGATTCTTAGAAATTAATTTGAGAGGCCAGTCAGCCCCCAGCAGCCATAAAGCAACGTTCAATTTGAACAGATTTTCTATTTTATGCGAATTTTAAAGTTTTTCATCCGTTCACCTTACAAAAACAGACAATTTGTGACAAGAAAAAAATATGCAACGGATAAACTAATAGGTAAACTACATTATTCTTTTGAATTAGTACTTATTGCTAGGCACGGAGTCTTTTTTTTGGAAATGGCGGCGGTAACTTCGGCAGGATATACTTGTCACAAACTATTTATCATTAAATTTACTAAGCGCCCTGGGCGGTATCTATCGAGTTGTAGTCGCCGGAGAGAAAAATTGAGATACCGGTAGATTGTTTCACATTATTTGATGTTTTTGAACATATTGTTTTAAGTTGTTTTGGCGTACAAGGATATGCCGCCATTTAGCTAAGTAATAAGGATATACCCATAAGTCTCTTAGTAAATACAAGAAAAGTTGAGTTACGTAATTATTTCTTAAATGTTTTTAAAGATGTCCTTGTGAGATATGGCTAATTCACTTAGTTCATCGGGTGCGGAATTTCTCAAGCTATCCAACGGGTTAAAAAACAAAAATGCTATTTTTTTTAGATACCGATTTTTGGCTTATGGGGGCTCGCTCGGGGCCAGCCAGGGCAACCGGAGCGTAATTTGAAAGATGAAATATCCAATTCTGTCGGTCATTGAGTTCCTATGGGAGTTCTGTGGAAATAATATTTGTAAGCTCTGGCTCTATCGCCGTGGGCTGCCTACAGCGTAAAAAATAGACGCAAAAGAAACAAAGAGAAGAAATATACAACTAGGTAGATAATTAAATTACGTACCTAAACCTACAAGTACGTAGTACTTACTATTAGTTATTCTGTGGTATAAGTATTTACATTTTTGGCGCTTTTGTTCTTTAGGTGTATTTTACGCTCGGACAAATATGGTCTTAAAAATTATTCAGGTGAGTATGGACTTGAAGAACAGCATTTAAAACGCATACAAGAATGCCCCGTTCACATGTTCGCGCAAGGGCGAGCACTCGACCGCAGCTGAGGGGAGCTTGTTAGGGCCAACTTGTGTGACGCTCACAGTACCCACTTAGCCGACTTCAGCCTTTGAGGCTGATGACTATATTCAGGCGAGTTTTAGCGGTATTGTATTGTATTACGTGTATTGTACGGTATGGTCTAATCATGTTCAAAAGTTATCTCAAGTTAAAAATCAATTGAAAACTCATCCATAATAATAATAAATTTCTGAATTAATTTAATTATTAACATTCATCAATTCTTTCAAATCTCGGCATGTCATCCCTTCACTAGAAATGTCAGTTTTTTGGATTGTAAGTTTCGAAAATTAGGCAAGTAAGATGTGGCATCTGGCTTTACTTAGCAAAAACAGCCAATTAATTATCAGTAGGTGAACAGTGTCGCAAAACTTTTGAAATTAATAAAAGAATCAATTTCAGCAGCGAAGAAAAATATTATCTTCCACCGAAAGTACTTTTGAATTTGATATTCAATTTGCGGGATAAAGTTTTTGCGACAAACACGAGAACTTTCGGGCGATTAGCATAAAAATTACAAGTTTCATAGAATCGAACCGAAACTGACTCAAAGTGAATTAGTTTCAACGTGTAGTCTGCGCGGGTTTCGTCAGAACAGTCCCATTCGAGATAAGTTACACCTCTGCAGTTTGACTTGAGGTTTTCCTTGAGGAGGTTGAAATAAGATTGGTGTAAAAAGGCAAAAAGTGTAGCGTAGACGGTTGGGACTTGGGACTGAATCAGCTGATAAGTCTTTGTTGAAAACAGCAAGTTTTTGGAAAGCTAGAATATGTAATAACTTTTTAAGACCAGCCTCAATTCAAGCTTTTTTATTTCCGGAGATTCCAAAAATTTTACCAAGGTGAAGTCACCACAACAACACACATATCTTGAAACCTGTACAAATATTCACTCCTACACATACAGTTATAGCATAGCATAGCTATAGCTAGCGCTAAGCTCCACGCGAGAACAATGGACCACAAGTATAAGTACTATAAGCAGAATAGAACCTCATCGAGAGTCCAACGCAGGGCTCACTCAAGTGCCTCTCAGTGGTGCATGCTGGGAGTATAAATAGAGGAGGTTTCGTATAAAGTTGATATATATACACGAGGGATGGGTGCCAAATGCCTATCTTTGAAGCGCAAATAAAATCACACGATTTTTGCACCATAATTAATGCGCTAAAAACGTTTTCGTGTCAATTATTTGCACGCTCGTTTGAAAACTACACTTTCACGTTTACACAACTTTCGGTAGTTTGGTTCTGTCTGTCAGACTTGTATTGCTCGCACGCTAGAATAGGATCTTAGTATTATATTTTGTCACTCAGCAATCGAGACTTTTTGCTACCGATCCACACCTAATTAAACTTCCCAACGAGGATCGTACCCGAGTTCGTCCAAGAACAATGACTAAGGGCTTTGTATGAACTTAAAGCAGAATGACTTAAGATTGCCTTCCCGGCGGCCATTGACCCCAATCCCAAAATGTCCCCGAACATTCTGGAAGCATCCTCGGCTGCTCCTCGTAGAATAACGACGTGCATGCCGCCGATCCGGAGACCCTCGACATCTCTCGAAACTACCACAATGCTCCAACTATGACGTCAACCAGAAGAGACAGCGCAGCTACGATACATTTTTACTTTACTCCAATGCTAACAATGCAATAGTATGCAGTAACAATGCCAAATTATTGAAGATCTATTTACTAAATCCAATCAATTCTTAGTACCAACATGGGAAACTTTACCATCCTTTAACTAGTTCTGCGACGCACCGTTCGCTTTGAATAGAGTTTCGGAATTCGAGAATTAATCCCTCCAAATTTCTAGCCAAACCGCACCGAGAATCACGTCAGACTAGGAGGTTCTAGTTACTAAGTTGTGCCGTCCATTACAAAAGGCTTTCTGCTAAACCTCTGCAAGCTGGACTCGGCAGGCCAATTCAGAATTGTCTCTTCAATAGAGAAGTGCACCCAACTATGCTTACATGTGCATACGATACTCTTGTTTACCAAATCCAGCCTGCATCTTCTTAACAAAGATGGTATCTTGAGTAGCCTTTTGACGCAGGCTCTTCGTGCGCTGGACCTATTGCTGGATAAAATAAAACATCTAAACGACCACAACACAGAAAAGCTAAAAAAGCAGGGAGCAGTTATCCAGTGGAGAGCGCATTTCCTTTGAAACACAACTCACCAATTTACGAGCGGCGGGGGACGAGGTAAGAGAGCTGTGATTGGTCAGCCGCTGCGAAACTGTAAGGCGGCCCGTCATCGTACATAGATTGCGTATGCGAACGTTTGTTGAATACAACAAACATTTGGCGAGCCGCATTCCCCCGCAGGCGCAGTCAATTAGATATATAGTCTTTGTGAAAAAGGGATCCAGCTAAACGTTTCGTCGGACCCTTTATCAAAATTTTATTTATTCCCATTTAATCTAATTTAATCGTCAAATCATTGAATTGTTTCATAATTATAATTAGTTTTTTATTCTATTGACATTATTTTATATTAAGTTGACATTTATTTTGGTTTCTCTAAGATTATTTTATCATTGACATTTAACTTTCTATTTTACTTATAATTTGTATTGTATTGGACTTTATGTCTGGAAATAAAATGATTTAATTTAATTTTAATTTATTCTCGAGGCATTTATTTTGGTCCGTGTATTCATTGAAAAGATGAGAATAAAGTTCTTTCAACCTAAATTCAAAACTCCGTGAGATGGTTCATCTATATTTCCAAGAGACTTCTCCAATAATCCTAGGTCTAGTTAGTCAGTAGTCGTTCAGAACTTATTTTTGCGATGCACTTGTCAGTATAATAATCGGATGCTTGAATTGTTCTGCTCAACAAGACTTGTGAGTACTTGTGACTCTGATCTCGTTATTGTTATCGGGGATACCTAGAAGTCGTTTTGGACTTGGAGTCCTTATGCATAGAGCAAAATGGATTAAAACTTCAAGAGCGCAATTTCTGTCGTGGTCTCCACTAACGACTATTGCTTCGAACTGAGTTTGAAACCGTTGGGTATAACTAGGTTGTATTGATAAATTCAGCTTTTTACTGGGTAACATATTTTAGGAAATGATAGTCATTATCCATCATTATGAACAACTTTCACTATAGAATATTTTTTGTAGCTTTTTGTACGTGTGAAATGTCAAAAGCCCCAGATAAACAGACAGATAAACGCTATCTGAGGAATGACGGAACGGCACTAAGGCAATTTGAATTTGGGAATGGAAATATGGAAGAGCTTTAATTTCAATAGACGACACGCAACGATTATATAAAACACCGGGTATAGGTCTTTTTATATAACCTGGCACGTTCACAGAATTCACACTAAAGCAATGTCAATGTTTAAGGCGCCTCATGGATAAATTAGGGGTGCTTTTTTCATGTGTATTTCAGGAAATACTAGGCAAATCGTAATCAATTTCTGGTATATGTAATTTGACTGTATAATCTAGGGTTTTCATGAAGGAAAACGTGTTTGGATAAAATTTTCTCGATAGAAAATAAATCCAAAGTCAACCCGTTTTTCCAATATTTTTTCCTTTTTTACTGCAGTAGTATTAAATATGATCTTTTTATTAATTGTAATATGCGGGGAATTGTTGTTATTAGCGATTTGAAGATTGAAATGTAATTCCCTGGAATAGCTTATTTTTTATGATTTTTTTTTCCGTTTTGGCGCTTACGTTGATTCAGATTAGGCGCGAGCGCACAATTTGCCATCCCACTTATTCCTGTTCCCGAGTTATATTTGCTTCTCACTTCCGCAATCTTCGTTGACCTTGGTTTGTAATTATTCGTACCTCGCCTTAAAAATTTAATAATTAATCACAATAACGCCTTCGATTGAAACGTCTCACAAATGTAAAAAAAAACACTCTATATTTATTTGCAGAAAAAAAGCAAAACAATAACAGACTTTTCTTGATGCAACGTCACGCACGCCCCGCCAGAAGAATTCTCGACGACCGCCATTATTTGTAATATCTTGTAAATGTTTAATATTTCAAGTTCCGCGGCTTGGAAAGATGAAAGTAATTTACCGCAAAAACCCAAAATAATTTCATACAGTTCGGAGTTTTCAAGAGGAAATTAAAAATAATTTCAAATTGGGTGCCATGACACTTTTACCGTGAGATTAAATACCTTTATAACGGTAGAGCCCTACAACTTTTGATAGAAAAAGTTGAGGATACTCGTAAATACAATTAGGGTGGCCTGCTCTCGCTCGATTGGGCGAAAACTTTTCGAATTTACTTTTTATCCCGTTTTTTTAATGGTCACTCGGTTACTATTAATCTTTTCTCAGTTATAAATAAACAACAATTTCTTTTTTTAACTCCATTCATTGTTTACCTTTAGAGTTGAATATTGTTTTTTTTTTCTTAAAATACTAATCATGAAATCTCGCCCACACAAATACGCATTACTTGCATCTCTATAAATGATATAATCTCGGATATAAAAAGCTCCAAGGGAACGGAACAACAGGCAGCATCAATTAATCACTGTTTTTCTTTCCTTTGGACACACGGGGAATATATTACCACAAGTCGTCTGCCCGTTTCGCTCACCCCCGGTTTCTGAGACGTTGATAAAATTGACTAATCAAAGAATAATTCAAAATAGCGGCACGTGATTGGCTAATAGTGGCACATGATTGGCTAATAGCGGTACGTGATGGGCTTAAATTAGTTAATTGCTCTGTTAGCTATTCGTAACCTTTTATCAGCGTCTCTTAAACCGGGGATGAATAATTTTAAAATTGCAAAGAGAACAACTGAAAAATAAACGATTATTTTACTGTCGATTGAAAGCGTGATAGCCGGGGTAGCCAGTATGATGAAAGAAAAAAAATGTACTTAACTTAAAACTACGATAGGTATTGCATCAGAACATTTTGACTTCTACTTGCACTAAGAATCAGACTAGTAGGGCACAACCTAGAGCCCAGCTAATTTTATTTCTAAAAATTTACTCGAGAAACCAGTGCTGCGTATGTCCCCGAACCCACCACGTAAACGCAGACCGAACATGACCCTTTGTAGGCGTTTTTAATGAAAAACACTTCGCACCCGCGACCCTTGTTATAAATGTCGGTTACAGACAGACTCGCAAACTTGTTTATACCTACTATGTTATGTGCCTACATACGGACCATACTTGACCGTTTCTGGTGAAGATTGGAATTAAGAAAATAGAGAATTCGGTAAAATTCATCGTTCTTTGTCACGTATTGTCTAGTCTTCGTATATCTTCGTATATATTTATTGCACATAAAAGACAAAACACAGAAAATACAAAGAAGTAATTAAAAAAGGAAGGTTATCTCTAAAAAGAGATCTCCTCCAGCAAACCCAGGATGGACAGAGAAAAATAAAATACAAAACAGGTAGGCCTATGTGGTCAAGTACGTGAAAAATAAAACATAAATAAATCATAATATTACTAATCTACTGAATATACTACATAGAGAAGTCTTGTTGACAGAGTCAAAAGCAGGTCAAATCAAGTTGATCCGATTATGGACAGGATTGCAGAATAGCAGAGATAATTCTGCGTGCTTTATGCCAAACCGCCGCCGACTGCTCTCATAACACGGCCTAATACTGATATAGACAGAAAATAGCTGATTCGCTGAACGAGGCATTGAATGAAACGGACACTGCGTATAGACTACAGACTATGCAAACGTGTAGAGCAATACAGACGAATCGCTTACACAGATTATAATTAAGCAAACCAGAGTGCCTGTAGACAATGTTAAACGCTAAGGATAACGAAACGAAACGATAACTTTTTATCTTTTATCTATGCGATTTGACATTTGGAATCACTACGTGACGTCACCTTAGCGAAGCCAAATGTCAAATCGCATACATAAAAAGTTATCGTTTCGTTTCACAACGGTTAGCGTTTCACTTTGTCTAGGGGGGCTGTTCATTTCGTAAGGCTAGTGTTGGTACGAGAAAGTATATGCTGACTGTAAACTGCTGAAAGGCAAACTAAGTAATCTCATTTTTAGCATCATAATTTCGAATCATTCTGCGTATGTTTATGTTACTATTCGCGTAATAGTGCGCGAAAAAAGCTCTCAGGTGTCATGGCGTCGGCTTTGATGTCACGCAAAAGTAAACATGTCAATGTCCAAATGAGTAATCAGCATAAATCAGATGATGTTTACATTGTTATGACGTCATGCAGCGTCATGCGCTATGATTCCTGTAAAACTGAGTCATCGGGCGTTGTCATATGGGTGTCGCTATTCTAAAGATATAAGAACGCTTTTTGCCCGTCCGAGGTGTCATTTGCCCACGCGAATTATGTTATATGAAGTCTAATACCGTCGTCTTAATAAGCTCTTAAAACCCCATGTCAGTAGTGTCGCCATGCGCCATGTGCCTATCTTATAACTGCGAATAACAGAGCATAATGCGAAAAATATTGCGTAAAATTAATTCCCTGATTTGGGGTTCAAACATTTTTGTATGGAGCCTGAGACAGTTTAAACTTTCAAGGGCCCTAAACTTTTGCTTATTCGATCGATGGACACAATATGTCATAGGTACAAAGATGGGCACGAAAGAGGGAATTTCAACTTTAGATATCTCAGAGAGGTTAAGATAATAGAAGATAAGATAAGCGTTTTTTCGGACGTCATTCATTATACAGGGTCGATGTTCTGTGTCGCTTGCCAGAGATAGGCTTCGCTAATCCTCCATCACCTATCTATACTTTACTCGGATTTGCTTTCACTCTCATGTAGGTATTAGCAACGAATTATCTTCCAAATCTCTCGTGATTGAAGCATTAGCCTGTCTCACTCGGATGCGACGGGGCGTCAGCCATCGAATCCAGACAGCCCTTTGAAAACAGACGTTTGAGAGAGCATGTTTGGATACTGGAGCATATTTTACTGCTTGAAAATACAAAAAAATACTTACTGTAAAATAATCATTGTACCTTAAAAAAGGAACCCTTATAGGATCACTTCGTTGTTCTTCCGTCCGTCCGTCTGTCAAGCTGTCAAGACCTTTTATATCGGGAACACGTGGAGGTGGTATCAAGCTGAAATTTATATCAATTGCTTTTTGTGCTGTAAAATAGGTAGATACTAAAAGTGTCTTACGAAATTTCTTTCCTGTACACGTGTTATATTTCACGTTACTCATTGTTATCCAAATCAATCACGTCAATTTTATAATTGGAGATTTGCGGAAATCCGTAGGGCTACTGCTAAATGCGGTCAGTATATGAAGAACTGTTAGTTGCTGCCAAAAGAGCGATTTGAAGATTGGAACGGAACGTTGAAGCCTGTGAAATCGGGAAATATTTCCAAAGAAAAAACGTGCAGACAAAGAAAAACTTGAACGAAACAACCAAAGATAATAAATATAATAATAAATATTGGCTGTAAACATCTCCATCTGATGATGTCAAATAAAAAAAAATTGACTTTGTGACAATAATAGCCTTTGCATTTTTACTTGGAATGATAACGTAGAAAGTCATTTGAATTTCCAATTAATACAAAATATTTTATGTGATGTGTAATGTATTAGTATGAAAAATTGTACTGAAATAAATGGTTTTCTTCTGTACCTATAGGTTCTTTTCATAGACGCTTTAGTAATATGAGATATTATACATGCCGTTGTCCTTTTTGATCAATTAACCACTGATTGGCTGATATCGGAGAAAAAGGCGTCAAAGGAGTTATTTGTCGAATGTTGTAAAAGTGTATCATGGTGTAAAATTAACTTAGACTAAGCCAAAATTACCCAGCCGCAATTCGGCGAATTACGCCTGAAATGCTATTTCAATTATAGATGAACCATCTCACGCAGAAGTTTTGACTTTAGTTTTAAAGCACTTTATCCTTATGACAATAAAGTTGTTTCAACCTAAAGTCAAAACTTCTTCATGAGATGGTTCATCTATACTAGCAACACATTTGCCGAAATTACGTCACGTTATGACGTATAATCGAACTTCGGTCGCACTTTAGTATTTGGCGGCAACTTAATATCTTTAAAGTAATTTCTTTATGTATGGTGTGTTTACGCCGCCGAAACATAAAATCAAGGACCGGAAATACGGCATAGTGTGGTTTTAAATACTTACAATCTACTATCCTTTAATGTCGCATTCCTGCCTTTGAAATTGCCTTTCGATGTAGCCATGTTTTCTTCAGTGAATAAACGTATGTCTATGTCTATGTCTATCCAAGCCATCCACTAACGCGGTGGACAGTCTGTGCGGTCCGTGTTGTTCATTAAAATGTTGTTACATAACTTTAAAATTACTTGCTTCCGAGTTCGAACAGTTTTTCTTTGAGTTCTACAAGAGTTGGAAACTAATCTGCATACGTAATGCACTGTAAATAAGTTTCTGCTCGACAGCAGTAGCTTCTATTCTGGAGTACAGTTTTTAGTTTAAAAACTCTTCGATTCATTTTTTAACATATGACTTTCTTCTGATATGTAGCTGTTGAACAAAACCTACTCCAGCAGCAACCTAGACAAGCAGTGAACTCGAAACTAAATATAAAAAATAAACTTAAAAATAAGACTTATCAAGTTGTCTTTAAATTAGCTGTTGAAGGTGGAACAAGGAATGGTTATAATAAGATAAATTTTCAATTTAGAATTGAGACCGCCACACAACCGATCGGCGAATCCGAAGCGGGAACCTGAACTTAGTTTTGATTTACATGTTTAACTTTGCTTTGGCACACATTGGGATGCAGTTAAAACTGCAATCAAATAAAATACACACATAAAAATTACTACATCAATTCGCACACATTTCAATTCGTACCGTGGAAACAGTTCGGGCTCATATTGTTTTCTTCCTAAGATGTTTTTATGCGTGTGATTTGTCGTCAACCGATTGCGGCTTGGCGAGCAGTGACAATACATTTGGTAAATGGGTAAATGGGGATATAAAAGGTGGCTCTTATTTATTATTTCTATTACAACCATTCTAGTTTACGGTACCTAACGGTGATTGAAATATTTGACTTCACCTTGGAAAATACTTAAATGTTTATGCTGATATGGGCATCACATAAATATAGCCCATTATAACCGACGCGCTCTGCTACTGCTTGTCCAAATAGCCCTAACCAAACTTAACACAGCAGAGAGCAAATTTTTTCATAAAAAATCTCTCCCGACATTTCATAAGCTGAAATCCCCGGAACATTGTCGGGATGAGTAATAAAAACGCATTTATTATTTCAGGACTAACCGGGCGGTTGGGTGGTCTGCGGCGGCCGGCGGTTAATCTCATGAATATGCAGTGAGAAACCGCCCATCGAGCATGGCTGACGACCAGTGTGAATGAGCCTTTACGGAACTAGGGCGGATTTGTATCGAGTTGTTGTGATAGGCCTAAACCGTGTATTTTGATCGGAAAGGTTTTTGTTAGGATTCGTTTTTTAGGGTTCCGTAACCGAAGGGTGTCAAACGGGACCCTATTACTGAGACTTTGCTGTCCGTCCGTCTGTCCGTCCGTCTGTCAGTCCGTCTGTCTGTCTGTCTGTCACCAGGCTGTATCTCATAAACCGTGGTAGCTAGACAGTTGAAATTTTAACAGATCATGTATTTTTGTTGCCGCTTTAACAACAAATACTTAAAAACAAAAGAAATTTAATATTAGGGGGGCTCCGATACAACTAACGTGATTATTTTGCGGTTTTTAATAGATAATGGTACGGAACCCTTCGTGCGCGAGTCCGACTCGCACTTGGCTGGTTATTAATTAACTGGTTCGCCGACACATCTCATATAACAATAGTTTGCTGTTGTTCGGTCGTTCGAGCGGTGTGCTTCTGCGAGTGAAGGGTCTAAGCATGTAGTGTTTCCATCTGAGTCAACCACGTTACCAATCTTTGGCCACCTATCCGTGTGCATACGACAGACATGTTCGGCCCAGTACCACTATAGTTTGGCGCTCTGTGCACCTACGATATTGTTACGAGTAATGGTATGGAGCGCAAAGTGGTGATTCTGTCAATTACACTCCTATAAGTTAATTACTCCTCCTCCTTATATCATGCATTGTTCCATAGCCAAAGTCTGGACTTGTGATAATCGGTCAGTGAACGGTTAAACAGGACAGCTTAGACTACAGGACAGTTTGGTTTGCCAAAAAGATTGGTTATTATTTGGTTAGGTTAAAATAAAAATAAAACATTATAATCTTTCATTAACATAATTTAAGATATGAATGTATGGAGTATGAACGTAGGTTCATCTTCTCATAAACCTTGAAGATAACTGCCGGAGGGTGAAATGATCTGACTAGAACCTAATCACATCATATCATATTTATGTAATAGTATGTTCAGTTTATTGTTGCACACATAGGTCTACCCCCTATTTAATTATTAACCTCTCTCATCAGAACTTGGTTTGCTGGAAGAGATCTCTTTTTTATTTACTTTTGTTTTATTTCAACTAATTGTGTGCAATAAAGAAATTATTATTATTATTAATCACAGAGAACCTAATATAACAAGGTTGTACTACGTGTGGTTGTACGGGTACAATGTAAAAGGGTCTACAGGGTGTTTGGAGTATGGAGCGACATAATTTTTTTTTGGGGTAGAGGACTACATTCTAACCAAACAAATATCTGTTAACCGCTCGGCCCAAAATGTATCGAGATCTCAAAAAAAATGTTGCTGTGATCAAATCGCTTTCATAGTGAAAGTTGTTCAGAATGATGTCCTCTACTCAATCAAAGAAATATTTTCAATAAAAGAAATTCAAGAAAATGTATATATAATTATTAATATTTTTAAAATCGCCTTTTTGAGGTAAGATATGAGTTTAGAGACGTTTGGCGTAGGTTTTTGGAAAAATTTACTAAGCCTGGAAATTTATCTGGAAAAATATAATTCAAATCCCATACAAAAAATATGACGCCATTACTGCCAATCGGGGATCAAAATGATTGTTATAACCTAAAGTACTTGTGTGCCAAACGGCTATGCTGTACATCCTTTTGCGGCTTTCTAGAAAAATTTGCTTTGTACAGCGTCCACTATACGTATATTTATCTGACTAACAAGACTGATGAACTCGATTATAATTTTTAAAAAAAACTTAGTCTGAAGTTCAGAGTTTTTTATGTATGGTACACGGTCATGCCAAAACCTAAGGAGCCACCATTAATACTTACCACAATAATAGGTATAAAGTGTAGCCACAGCTGCTGCATGAGTTGCATGCATGACATACATAGCATATGGTCGAATAAATAAAGAAAATAATCAATTAGTATTGAAGGAGATAGGTTTATCATAGATTATTTCGTTCCATATGAAGCCTCTGGAATCGTATACGATCCTACCTTGAAGCGACAGTCGAACCCTGACTTATAAACCTTTTCAATCACTGAATCGTTCAAATTCCAGTCGTTCTCAAACTTCGTTATAAGTAGTTGTCCTGTGTGGACAGGTTTAAGAATAATAAAGCGACAAGATAAACATGTCGCGAACATTCTTCACGAACTGTTTGTTTTAAAACTTGTTCGGTGGTAGTCCGTGTAGTCGCTAGTCGGAACTTCTTGTACTGGAACTACGTGACCCGAAGTTTGCCGTGCTGTAAACTTGCTCAGATTTGAGCGTCTCTTTTATTTTCCGCCGGCAACTATGCCAAAAAGTTCACGAAATGGACAAGGTAAACGAGCACGTTTCATCGGCTTTATCTTACTTCATTTTGTATTTTCAACCGACTTCAAAAAAAGGAGGAGGTTCTCAATTCGACCCGTATGTTTTTTTTTTTCTATGTTTGTTACGCGATAACTCCGCCAATTATGAACCGATTTGAACAAATCTTTTTTCGGCGTATAGGTAATACCTCAAGGGTGGTCCCATTGACACCAGGTCAGGATCTGATGATGGGATCTTGGAGAAATCGAGGGAACTTTTCAAATATTATAGGCAGACCTATAGTGATTTTTGTGTTTTTCATAATAACTCGTGCAACTGCACATAGCATAATATTGTGATGCGGAACTGCTGATGAAGACCACATATGGCCACCAGATCTGCTCAATACAAGGTACAAATACAATGCGTGGCTGACGGGCAGGCAACGCATAGCCTAAACCGGTGGACCTAGAGCCATGAAACTTTGTACAGGAGTTCCTTAGTCGCGTGGCGTAGCACTGATATAGGATTTGACAAAATTAATTCCCCAAGGGGGGGGGATAAGGGGTTACAGTTAGTATTAAACTCAATCTAATCAAATAGGATTTGTGGAAGTCGGTTTTTTCTAAAGTTTACTTTTTGTTTCAATTATAGATTTTTAGCTTGTCTCCCATGAATATTATGGGTCGACATAATGTAGATAGTTGCTAGAATTTACTACGTGGTAGGAATAGCAAACCCAAATATTAAACTACATTATCAAAATTTCCAACTTCATCAAAGAGTTTCGAAAACAATCTCCGATGAATTAGTAAATGCGATTTCAACAACATTCTAATAGGCGGGAGTCCGCGGTCAGTATACCACAGAGCACACTGTTCTAGTCCCTCTCCCATTCATGGGACTATTACGTTGAACCCATGAATGACTATGAATATCATGCCACTATAGTCAAGAAAATATTTATCTAAACAAATCCAAATCCGCAGGATACAAAATAAAAAAAAGTTTATAAAGCACTCTATTGATTCGTATTGGCACCATGAGGAATATTGTAATCCATACACGATTACACGTCCTCTGCAATATTTAGTTTACTGACTTTCTTTTATCCTTTACTTTATCAAAACAGAACACTTTTATCATTCTGTAATTGCCAAATATTTTCTTCATAATATTATTTGTAAAGCCTATGTTTTCTACGCTAAAGCTATTTACTTAGTTTTAATTTCGCAGTAAACGCAATACTCCCACTTTAATGCCTACCACTCCCACTTAACTTATTGTGAGTTGGAAAGTGGTCAGCGGCTTTGCGGTTTTAATGTCTGTAAGCGTACGTAGGTCGACTGTAGATAGTAAATTTTGGTAGGTACTGTAAGTACTTATTTTAATAAAAATGAAGCACAGCGAGTTGGCTTATACGTGAACTAGAGAAAAAGTGCCCGTGTGGAGACGTTGTGCAGATTTTGAGGTCATCTATTCCACCGTGTATCGACGTTGTGCGCTTTCGTGATGTATCTGTGTACCGTTCATAGACGGTTGTTCGCGCAAACTACTTCTTACCGCTAAGCCTTAAAACACGGAATAGAAAAAACTAGTGGAAGCCGCATACGCCTCGATTACTATCAGATTTGATCACGGAATAGAAAAAACTAGTGGAGGCCGCATACGCCTCGATTACTATCAGATTTGATCACGGAATAGAAAAAACTAGTGGAAGCCGCATACGCCTCGATTACTATCAGATTTGATCACGGAATAGAAAAAACTAGTGGAAGCCGCATACGCCTCGATTTCTATCAGACTCGATGTCGCCAACATTCACACTATCAAATCGTAAACTACAAAGGAATTTTGACCATGATTGGCCGTAGCATTTCACTAAAAATGAGTTTATTAACCACTGCCAGTTAATGTATTTTAAGCCTTATATCTGACGAATACTGTTCACTTCACATTGAACATGTTTGTTATTTACGACGTTCGGATACAAAACTAAAATATGCATACTACATCCTGTCATCTAGCGTCTAGTAGTGGCAGTAGTTTAGCCACTCGACCCTAGATGGCAGCATTGAGCGTGCGTGGAAGGAAAAATGAGAAATTTATTAAAATTATATTAATTATTATTACTTACTACTTAACGATGGTACGAAATGCCACCATGCGTGACATTTTTGGTGCGGCTAGCATTTTTGCATTCCAAAATGGAGCTATAAGGCATCTCTACCGCTTTTTTCTATTACTCGATTTTGAGATTTGCACAAATCACTGTGACGGACTACGGTAATTTATGGTCAACGACGCTTAATGATGGCACACTCGCCACACCTACTTGACAGTTCCACTGTTTTTTCTGTTCCGTGCCTTATAATAATAATAAAAAATGCCCAGATCACTCCCGGGTGGGAGGATGCCCCGAGTGCTGGCACCGGTACCTCCACACCCCACCCACCGTTATCGCGATATTCGCGATGCTGATGCGCTGAACGAGTGTGCCAGCTCTGCGGTCCCCTGACGACGCTTTGGCGAGGCGCATCATCTCGCAAGCGTGACACAGAGTACCATATAATTTATCTTTTTCTACCTATTACTACCACCGCGAAAAAAGTACGGAGACTATGGAATACAATAATCGGTCAAGTGCGAGACGGACAATCACACGAAGGTTTCCGCACCATCGTACATGAAACAAGTGCCTGACAGTTCCATATCTTCAATCTTCATCTTTGATTTTGTTCTATCTATATCTATTTGTTATATCTGTCTATCCAAAAAATGTTAGGCGGTATTACATAGAAATTGACTGGTATATAATTTAATACTAAACACCTAAAAATTGCCGTACCAATTTAACTATCTAGCTATGACGGTTCGTGCTGACGGAACAGACAGACGGACAGCGGAGCGAGGCTAATTAATAGGGTCCCGTTTGGCGCCCTTCGGGTAGGTACGGAACCCTATAAGTGATAGAACCACTAGGGGCACACATCTAGCTTTCCTAGCGCCATAGGTACCCATAAAAATATATTACAATTCACAAACGTGCTTTGACCTAATAAACCTAATTTATCAAAAACTTTTTTGCTGTATCGTATATAGTTATTGTTATTATAGAGAGACGTGTTAGTCACGTTGGCGATTTAAATATTCAGTAAGTATACACGATGAAATTTTATCGGTGATCAGAAGTAAAAAAATATGAATATCTAGCTAAAATTCAACTTAATAGGCGAGGATTCACGTAATGTAACTATTACTCACTGTTTAATTAATGAACAGTTAAAACATAATTATAACTAATTACCACTTAGATACATGGTCACTCTACGAAAGAATACTACGTCACTCATAAATTGTCATTGCCCTTAAATTATAGAAGAGGTTGTAAGATTTACAGATACAGATTAGTTGGATGCAAGAAATTTAGGATAAACATCATTTCAAAATAAAAGTTATCAAAAAAATATATGATTTCATAAAATTACGCCTTCAACGTGACCGCCATAAACAACTGAGCTAGAAAAATTGATACGTGCGTGTATATTATCTCTGTAACTAATTGGAAGAAAATATTATTCCTCCAATTAGGGCCCTGTCCGTCCGTACGTCCTAGATGAGCAAAAATTACATTATTCAAAAATTTATTTCAAATAATTATGTTCTCGTTTTGCGTCTCTCGTAACTTAGTTATATTTTATTTGACGATTTTTATCTCTCAGAACTTATTGTTATTTTATTGTGCCTAATTGAGTTCGAGGTTCTTTCAGAAAATCGTAAACAAGGTATTTTGCAGGCTTTGCCAGACTCGTGTATCATGTCAGTTACAAGACAGCCGAGTGAATAGAAAAGTCTCCCCTGTCAAGCGAAGAAATGCTTAATTGTCTGCTTTTTTCCGTTCGCTCAATAATAATAATTTCTCTGCTTTCTGAAGTAACAGATTAAACTCATACGGCCAATATATAAGCGAACGCGAAATATTTCCAATAAAGGGGTCAATTTTATTTTTTATTTGGGCCGAATGATTTCAATTTGAATAATGACGATCCGTAACGTTTTTAGTTAAAAATGCAGATTTATAGAGCTAAGAAATCCTTAATATACAGTGAAAAAATTATTATTCTACAACAAAAATTGACGAAGTTAGAGCCAAATTTCTAGCAAAGTTGACTGACCGGGTGGCGCGATTGCCTGTGACGTCACAGCGACGGTCGCCGCCACTCAGCCGTTGGTAGCAGTATAGCGCGCAGTGTTTTGTGTGGATAATTGTGATTTTTAAACAAATAAAGTGTCCAATTAGTGTCTAATTCAACTATTTAAGAATGTATCAATATTGTATAGTGCCGAAATGTACAAATGCTACTTTTAAAACGCCAGAAAAACTATTTTTTAACGTGCCGAGAGACCCAAAACTTCGCAAAAAATGGTATTCCATCGCAAAAAGAGATGATAAAACTCCATGCTCTACCCAGGCTACAAGACATTGCTGTGAAGATCATTTTAATGTAAGTATTACCCACATAATACAATACCAATAAATAAATTGGTATAACTATACCTTTAGCTGTATGATTTATGAAAATGAGTTGATATACCTATTACGTGTATTGTACTTAATACTATAGTACCTATTCTCTTTTCGGTCCATTCGGCTGTATAACATAACATAGCGTCACGCCTTTTCCCATACGGGGTGGCAGAGGCATAACTGTGCTTCCCACTCGTGCCGGCCGACAAAAATGCATATGTGTTGTGTCGGTATTGTCGCGGTGTGTGTGTGTGTGTGCGACAAAAGTGCATGTGTTGTGTAGGTATTGTAGCTGTGGGAGTATGTGTGTGCGCGGGGCGTGTAGTCTACTTACTTTTTCTGAGTTTTGTGCATAAACCTAGTACATACGGCCGTTTATATTTTTAACCCCCGCCCAATGAAGGCAAAAGGGGTGGTATGAGTTTGATGTGTGAGTCTGTCTGTCTGTCTGTGTGTCTGTCTCTCAGCTCGCGGAGCGTAAACGGGTGAACCGATTTGAGTGTTGTTTTTTTATTCGAGTGTAGATTTCTTGAAGCATGTTGTTATGGTACCATCGAGCTGGTCTGATGATGGATTTCGAAGGTGGGAGCGAGAACCCTATGATGCTTACTAGTAAACATTAGGTTCGTTGTGATAAGACCTTTGGGAATATGTATGGTAGGTACCATCAAGCTGATCTGATGATGGAGTGCGAAGATTGAAAGTGGGAGTTGGAACCCTGGGATGCTTACTAGGAAACCCATCGAGTTTGGGCTCATTAGACTCGTAGTGACAAGACCTTTGAGAATATGGTACTATCGAGCTGACCTGAGGATGGAGTGCGAAGCTCGAAGGTGGGAGCTGGAACCCTGGGATGCTTACTGGTATACCCATCGAGCTTAGGCTCATTCGATTCGTTGTGATGATACCTTTTAATGACACCCGATGATGAAACTTGGTGATGAAACTGGAAGTCTGGTTTTATGCGGGGGTTTTTAATGCTAAAGTTATATCGTCTCAAAACAATGACACAGGGACGTACCTACTCGGGTATAGAGCAAAGAGTGAATGATAAATATTTTAATCATCTATACAACCAGTGGTGCATTTATTTGTGTATTTGCCTAAGCTATTCCTTATTGGTCGAAGCAAATAAATTTAATATACTAATATTTTTATATTTCAGGTCTATTTTATTAGTACTCATATTAAATAAGTGTAGAGTTACAACAACACGTTATTTAAATAAATTGCCAACAAATAAAGAGTAACAACCACGTTCGCCGCCCGTCGAATCGTGAACGAGTGAATGAGTGCCGGGCTGCCGGCCGCCGCGGCCAACTACCGAGTACTGCCGACCGCGCTCAATCGTCTCAGTGACGTCACACGGTCCCGGGCACACTGCCTTTTAGTGGAAGGAACGCATAATGTTTATTAATTAATATCTTCGTAAGTAATGGTCCGATTTGGATAATTCAAACTGTAATGTCATTCTTATGTAATAAAAAATAACTAAAGGGCCAGTTCTAATGAATTTGCTATAACTTTACTGATTCTCATTCCCAGCTCATCATGTTTTTATTTTTACGTCATTCACAACCTCCACTATTTAGTACATATTCTTGGATTTTCTAAGTGATTTAGGTCGACTAGATAGATGGCCAGTTAACACTAAACTCGAGTATTTGTCAACTCTTTACAAAATATGAAGTTGTCTTTGCTTGAATTTAGTGCTACCACGCTGACTAGCTAGTTGACCTAAGGCACTGGCCGAACTGGAAATAGCGAATAAGTTCCTCTTAAAATATTTGAAATGTAGCCCCTAATGGCCAGCTGCCACGGGCAGACTGAAGCGACTAGGGACGTCGTAGTCGCCCCGTGCGTTTCGAAGCAAGAATTTTTAGATATAATTTATACTAACCGGCCAAGTGCGAGTCGGACTCGCGCACGAAGGGTTCCGTACTATTGTCTATAAAAAACCGCAAGAAAAAAAACACCTTTTGAAGTAAAACTTCTTGGGGCACGGGGGTAAAATTTATTTAACCTCTCAACTGTGGGTTATTCATATATTTGCTTTTCACTTGCTACTAGCCGGGTGCTATCACGAGTGGCTAAGAAATGTAACGGAAATTGGAATCGGTGACGTCAGGGTCGGCTGAAGACTTTTAAAACCGCAACTATTTTCAATACGGTTTTTAACTAATCAGATAAGATAATAATACATTCGTACAATAAAGAATGTTAATTAGTGAGAGAAAAACCTGATGAAACGTTAACAAATAAAAATTATTTTAAGCATTCTTCCACGAGTTCTTGATTTCCGGTATGGCCAAGATGGCGCCGCCGCCGCTGGCTGGGGCAAACACTGGCAAACAAAACCAGTGACGTGACCAAAAACTACTTCGTTCAACCTCTTTGTTGGAACCGGAACTTATGTTTGACAGCTGTGCGATGCGATCCATACAGTTTGTAAGAAAAGAGTTTCATCAATGTCACATACGGGTCGATATGGATTTCTAAAATGATGAACGAATCGTTTTGTGGCCGGTAACTATGGAATAGGTACCTAAAACGCGCTGCGTAGTCGCGCAACGGGCAGCTAGTAATCGCATAAAGTCACTTAGAATCATCCAAATGTGATATTTAGTTTTCAAGCAAATTCCGATGTGATGGATGGCTGCATTAAGACTTCTTGAAAACAATAAGTAGGTACCTAGAACTGTTCTAAAGCCACTTTTTATTATATAGTGCAGTTCAAGTCACAAATTAGCAGTTTAGCTACTAAGTACGTGTTATACCTACCTATTTAATGTTTATCTGTAGTAAACGGCCAAAGCGAGGTCTACAGTTTACAGAGCCATAAGTTTAATGGCTTATTGTTTCGCTTATTTGTTTGTATGTAATTTTTGTAACACATATTTTAAAGTTGAATTGTTGTTAACACATATTATAACTGTTGAAATTATACGATTTTGATTTTAATAAGCTTTTGTAATTTTAAAGTTAATGCTTCATGCCAGTCAATAATGTTGAAGTAAAATATAAAAATCGAGGTATGTCGTATGGCGGACTAAGGAAATCTCAAGAATAAAATTAAATAAGAGTTACGTCATCGCTTCGCGATGAAGTAACCCTAAAAAATCCTAGCAAAGTAGGTATGTATAGGTTAGCGGGGGTAGCATAAGGCACGCCAGTCACCCCAGCCACGCATTTTGTCACAATTTAATGTCATATCATAATGAATGCGCGCTATTTTATGGAGAAACATCATTGAGACGCGAAAGGAGTTGGCAATTTGGCAAAATGACTGCCCCAGACATGTACAAAGACTTCTCAACAGCCAATTAATAGCATTTAAATATTCTCTCATACATTACTGCGTCTTTAGTTAGTTTGTAGAACTTGAAGGAAATGATTAAATAATTATGAGTTGTCACTTCATACTCTATGATTCCGCCATTGATTAGTGACTTTTGCCATCGTTAAAAATAACATGCAACATAATTGCCAACTAGCATAACTGTTGAAAACAGGAGGTTTCCAGAGGAGTGGCTAGATGGCGTTATGTTGCATGTTATTGCAAAATGGTGCTTATTTCTAGCGACGGCAAAGGTCACGGAATCATATTGGAATCACGGAGTATTGAGTAACAACTCTTATTTACCTATATTTAATAAATTTTTTCTTCAAGTTCTACAAACTAAATACAGACGCAGTAAATTTTTATGAATGAATATTTAAATGCTATTGGCTGTTGAGAAGTCTTTGTACATGTCTGGGGCAGTCGTCCATATATTGATTTAGCCATCTTCTTTGTCATTTATCTGCGCGACTGAGGTGAGTGGCAAGCCTTATGGTAGCCCCGCAGGTACACATTAACTTGGAATAGTTGAAAATACGTACTCGATCAATTAAATAAAGGGACTGGGCACAGAGACAAGCAAAGCAATGCATACATTTGAGCGAGACGGCTTAAAGACGTGACGTCAGATGGTATATAATCTGAGCGAGATGCAAATAGTAGTGACACTATTGAATGAGTTAAGTATATCACCACGAGCGCGACAAATTGTAGATAAGGAATGGTGGGAAATAAATGACATGACGTATTAAAAGTAAGTACAAGTATAAAATAATTTCAAATAATCGGACGTCTGAAACTTAAAAGTAACTTGAAGCAGAGATTGGATCTCAAAATTGGAAATTTAAATCTCTTTTAGTATAGGTAGGTATAGGTGTATAGTATAGGTACCACTTAATGATCTAGCTACAGAAAATTTACTTCTAACACGTGTACGGTGCTACATGCGTATTTTTTTTTGTATGGGAGCCCCCTTAATAATAAATTTCTTTTGTTTTTTGGCAGGCAGGCAGGCAGGCAGGCAGGCAGGCAGGCAGGCAGGCAGGCAGGCAGGCTTGACCAAACTATAAGGGTTCCTTGTTTCTCTAACGGAACCCTAAAATGCACTAGTGTGCAATAAGCGCTATTGTGGCCCTAAATGCCTTGCTACAAAGAGCCACTTGACGAGCAAGTATGTTGAAAAATAACTTTTTATTTTAAAATCTGCCCATTATTTAGTCTGCATTGGTGCTTGCAAAATTAATGAAATCGTGGGTGCTACCGGGTAATAGTTAAAGTGGAGTTCAATATCGTGAGCGAATGGACTACAGTTTTGAATTCAAATAATTCTACTCCGTAACCACTTTAATCGATCTATAATCCTGATATTATCGGTCAGAAACTGTACTTTAGATATAGCAATCGATAGTTAATTTAAATAACGCTTCACTGTACAATTGATGCGCTTCTGTAATTCATCAAGATATCGGGCCTAATATACATAGCAACCACTCAAAGTTCTCCTTCGTCCTTGGGCTTTTAAGCTCAAAGAAATTTCATCTCCCTCAAGCGACAAGCGGCCGGTAAGGTCGCACCCCTAATAAGGCTGTATCCACGAGCAACTTTCTTTATTCCTCAGATTATTCGACATAATATGCGTTAATTTAGCCGGGCCCCGGGACACTGCGGCAATTCTTTTTTATGTAATCGACCGTTTCCTGCCTTGTTATTGTATTCTGTATCTTTCCCAACAGTCACCGTCATCGTTATTCCCTCTAATTTTGTTGTCAATGGTCGCTTTTTTTTGTCGTCTCTTGACAAAACAAATTACGCCGTACCGTTATATAATTTGCTTTGGCGAGATTAAATTGAAGGACAAAAATGTTTTTTTCTGTTCATCGTTGTCTCTAATGGCTGTGAATTTATTCCTGTGTTGTGCAAAAGTATAAATATTCACCTAATTCACTTACTAAATTACTTTTGCTCGTGACTGGATTCGAGTTATTTTTTAACAAAATTTTATCGCTATTTCCCGGGGGCAAATTCAACTATAGTCCGCGCGGCACTTGATCGCATTTCGTTTACTTTGTTCTTGTCAATGTGCGGTGGATTTTGTTTTTACATCAGCTCCATTCAAATAGCGCCTGTTCAGTCAATTTGTACTCTGAGCCACTAGTGGGAAAGTTTTGGGGTAGTTCTGATTTCTTTAATTCTACATTTATTTCGGGGTGCTGAACCGAATCTGAGGTTTGCGGACAAAATTTCGTTGCGTTGATGACAAAACAAATAATAACATTGGTCCAGTACTCTACTTTTATGGGGGTCCAAAATTCGCTTAAAATAATCAAGAAGGATTTTCAGCATAGAATCAGTATGTGTTCCATTTCTTGTATTTACCAGGCTGCATCCGCATAGTAATTTTTGCGACGCAATACTACATCCCTATTGCATGCTCCAGAACATTTTCCAGGTCCAAAAACTTTATTTGCAAATTTGTACTATAGATACGAGCTATATCCAGGTCACACAGGGCCAATCATGCCACGTCATCTGGTAGAAGAGATCCTATTCCTTGTTCAAGAGGTTCAAGATCACAGTCCGGGACCCAAAGTTCTTTTGGACCATATCCTTCGCTTTGAAAAAAACATAAGTTGGTTTTCTGGTTTGGTTGGTAGTATTCGAAGCAAATGCGTGACAGGGGGCAAGCCCATTGCCGCCGCAATGAAATGATGAATGCTTACGATTTTTTCACCACCGTTAGAACGTCGGTATTTTAGAACGTCGGTATCACATAAAATATAAATTACTTAGAATATTGGTACATGGTCAGCACCCGGAATTAGAATGTCATCTTCTGCGTGAGAAGCAAGTGGAAACGCACTAAACCACACGGTGGTCTATACGCTATGGCAACATCCCACTGGGGATTCCACCCTGAATTCCACGAGAAGTCCCGCTTTAATTCAATATGAAACTCGAACGGAAAGAACATTCCAGATGCTTTGAGAGTCGAGAGGAGACTAACGAACGATGCCTCTAAAAGTCTAAACTCTAATTGAGGCTTGTTAACATCTCGAGAGCCTTTGATCTCGACCCAAGCGAAAAGAAAACGCAAACGACATGCAATGCAAATATTGATGGTATTGGAGTTTTGGATGCCAACGTACGGCGGTCGGCTACACGCTTTTGCGTATAAATATAATATATTCATATCTTGTACCATTTTCTTTGCAGTTAAATTAAGGAAAAATATTGATTAAGGGCAGACCGGGATGGGAGTAGGCTGTTTTGACTCTCGAGAAAAATGTTACTGAATAATGGTAGATCTGAAAGAGGTAGCAACTTAATTAGGGATACTCATGAGATAATTAGATCTTCCCCGAGACTGCTTAATCTTGTGCCTTAATGAGACACTTTACTTAAATTATCTTCGTTTTACCATAGATCCCACTACGAAAAGTTTGAAATGTGTTTTATGTTGTGAGAGATAAACCTAACATGGACTCGCGTCAGACTCGCACACGAAGGGTTCTGAAGAAAAAGGCAAAGAGTCCTTTGTTTGGAAATCCCTTTAAATTTAAAATTGCGTGTAGATTTTTAGTTGCCCTACGGTTGCATAAATAAACACACATTCTGGAAAAATTGTGACTCTTTACTATTACTGTTTATGAACAGCCCGCGGACGGAAAGACTGACAACAAGACGGAATTCTGAAAAAGGGATTACCGGGAAGCTATCTTTATTTAGGCAACGCTTAAGGTTTATCAGCTAAACGGCGGATCAAAGCAAATTTGCCTGATAACAGGCCGTGCCCAAGGGCCTCTCGCTTTGCCCTCCGGTTCTATTTAGGGTTACTTGGTAGAATCTCTTGAATGAAATAACTTTAAGTGGAAGTAGTTAACTCTTTAAAATAAGTGAGCCAACCACAATCCAGCACAATGTTTGGTAACATTAATGAAGAAACTGTTTTACTAATAGGTTTGAGCTTTGACATAGTAATTTCATATTCATATTCATATTCATTTTATTTGTAAACATGTACACGGGGGGGTTACAGGTGGAGGTGTAAATAAAGTAAAGTACATGCATGCACCCTGAAAGGGTATCACAATGTATGCTTAAATCTAAATAAAACATTTCAAAATTAGGTAACATTTCAATTATAAAATAAAATAAAAATATCTTGTATTCTTAATTATTATAACTCTGACATCTTCTATATTATATCATTTAAGGTCATGTTTCCACGAATATCATTAAATCAGATTTTCTAGGTCATAAAAAATATAAAATAAATTGTATGACCTGCCATCACTGTACCTATTTATACATACCTAAGAACATCTTTAATAGTTTTCTGCGAGACCTTACCCCACCTATTTCACCTTTCTGGCTCCTTTACTTTCTGCTTATTTAATAACGTAGGTAAATTATTATTAAAAGATAAAAAAATCCTAACCCTTGAGGCTTGTCTGGGAGCAAGATTTCAGTGTGATATGGCTTCTAGTAAAGATATGGTAAATTCTCCCAGCAATAATACAACTCAAAGTCTAGACAGGGAAATCAGAAGTTTCTCTTAGGATTTAAATCGATCGTATAGATAGGTAAAAGTTTAGTGTATCCCTATTAATAAACTTAAGCATAATTTGATAAGTAGATAGATTCATTTATTCATTGTTAAAACCGGAACAATAGTAAAGGAAATATACTCACAATAACTATATCGTGTAATACTTAGAAGTAAATTGTGTAAGAAACCCACAATAAAAAAGTGTATTGTATAAACATGTTCTTGTGCTAAACATTCCTTCACTCTTTACATATTTTATTGAATAGCCAAATACTATTAAAGGTTCCTAGGTCAAATACGATACAATATCCGTCTATGTTACGCCCGACTGAAGACCCGCATGAAAGTAATCCTCAACTTTATTGATTCGAGATCGCACTTAGCCGCATTTTTCCATCGAATCGGAATACTTCGGGCATTCTTTGATTCAGAATAATCTCGTTGCCGGATGTAGCGTTAAATGGATTTACAAAATGGACTTATAAATCAATCTTTGACGCGTAAAAAGCGAAAATTCCAAGAATACTGAAAAAGCTGGCCGAGTCGAGCTTCAAGTTTTTAATTTTGATATGGAAGACATGTAGATATTACAATAGTTTTTAGATGTCAAGTCTGCACACATTACGAATCATTGATCATTCAAAGACCCGTTCTTGACATAATTATTAGTCTAATAATGTAAAAATTATTTTAAAAAATTAATTTGACTTCAAATGAACTCAAAAGTAAGATATAACTAAATTTTAACCACACTCACCAATTGAAAAATAGGTACAAAACTAATTTGGTGTTGAGTTTTTGAGGTAGGTTGCCTAATCATAGACTTAATCATCTCACCATCAAATAGAATATTATGTGGTAATAAATTATGCACGGACCACATGTGTGGTGTAGCCGGCCCGCATCACTCACCCGGCCCTCCACAGGGAAGACCCAATAAAATATACACGCGCATACAGTCACAGAGACTGGCTTATGAGCTGTGTGTGGTGTGGTGGAGGCTTCAGATCAGAGTTAAGTAAATACCTCCCTATGTTATGTGTTTTTACCCATACATAATAGTTTATTCAATGAGGCTCTATAATGTGTCACGCAAACTCGCTTAAATTCGGTATTTTAGTTAAAAGGATAAGTTCGATATTTATTTAATTTTACAACTTTTTCGAATAATTTACTGAATTACAATAACAGTGAAAAGACGTGATAGATAAATAAAGTTCTACTCTGATGATCAAATCGTTTTCAGGCCAGAAGTTTCTTATTAAACTACTTTTAAAATCTGAAATGAAATACATAGAATAAACTTTATATGATAAAATCGAGTCAAAATATACACGACTATCGATCTATGTATCTTCGGCACTTTGCTCGATATTCCCTCATTGAAAGCGAACATAATAAATTATTTTTCTGAAGTTTTTTTTTCATGTGTTGCCATGCCGGCGTCACTTTGTCGCGCCTTTCAATGCCTGCTACATTGGAACACGCAATATTGATAAATTGTTCCACTGATACAGATCTACACGACAAATGTTACCTCGTGTTTGGACGCATTAGTATTCCAACACATTTGTCGAGTCGTGGTATTACAATACTTATACATTGAACCAAATGTGGTACATAGTAGGTACATATAAGATTGATTCGTGGGTTGTATTTATTGGTTAATTCTCGAAGTAGAAATGGGCCAATGTTGTATGTACGTTACCATTTACAATCTTGTTTATTAGACACAAAACTCATCGCGCATACATTTTTCCAGGACATAATGTATTCCAGAAGATAATTAGTTTTCCTAAAAACTGACGATTCACTCTGAAGTATCCAAGTGTGGTCACGGGGAAATCGCGTTACGATACCGCTCAGACGCCATTTATTATTTTGTAAAGAAACATTTTATTGAACAAGAAGTCATTCCTTACCTGTATCGTAAACTGAACCTGCTCTTAAACCCAGCAGAAATACACATATAAATGTTTACTGCCCTCTCCGGCTGAATTTTGATTAAACTATAAAGTTCTCAAGAAACAAGACAAGCAATGTTGTTTTCGTATAGTGCAAACGTTTCTTTATTTTCAATTTCCAATATTTACAAATAAAATTTCGTTCGGTGTTCCGGTTATTGAATGGTGCAAAGAATATTGCGACTATACTAAACCTGGCGTACAGTTGCCTTCAGAAAATAAATATACATAAAAAAATAATTAAGAATTATCTTCCGAGGCATACTGTACTCAGGAAGATCTAAGTGGATCTAACTCATGCTTGATGACACTACACTGTAACCACTGGAACGTAAATAGGGCGACTAAAATATTCTAACTGGGTCGATCTCTTTTCGACAATACCCTCTGATATGGTTAACGCCTTAATAAAATAAAACGCACCATCTTACCCGAGACGTATATATCTGTTACCGGCCAAACCGGATTTCAGGACAAACTAGTTTTGCCTAGGATAAACTAGTTCTTCCTTTACGCGATAGGATTAACTAGTACAGCCTAGTCCAAACTAATTTGTCTTAAGCCCTATAGGATTAACCGGTTTAGCCTAGCCTAAACTAGTTGATCCTGATAAAATTCGCACACTCTAGCACACAAAATAGCTTCTTCGGTGGTGAGTGATTCAGAATTTGTTTTCTTGAGGATTTTATACCTTGGGTCAACACAGGATACAGGTGCCCACTGTAAAGTCTCATGCGTGATCCCGAGGCTATCCAGGATATTTTCATAAAAATAACATAATATCTGAGAATATTGGAAATCGTGCAAGTATGGTTAAACCCTCCGAACTAATGGTACATTTCAATGACAACTGCAGGTAAAAGCATGGCCGCCGACGCCTACTAGAATATTCTACTAGACGATGTCCACGAATGGCTATGTCTAATAGAGAGGTTCGTACCTCTCTCTACTACTATAAACACAGCTTATTTTAGACAGACTAGAGTTTATTATACCTGTAGCGTCAGCAGACCTGGCATGACACTGGTTTGTCGTGGGTAAGTGAAGGACCGAGATATGCGGTTTATAGCTTTAGCTCTGCTACCTCACCAACTCGCGTGAAAAATCGGCAAAGGCTTACGTTCGTTAGTTACTTAGTTTACTAATTTATACTTTTGTGTTACAGGTTTCGTTATAAATTCAAAATATTATATGTAGATATCATATACGCAATAGAGCACCGTAAAGATATCGACCAAACCCATCTATGTGAAGTTCCTTTAGCACTGAGCAAGCTATCACTTCCCTCTTTTCCTCGCCCTTGCGAGAAAGTTTACAACCCGATCAAAAAGAGAAAAAACTTGGCGTGAACATGTTAGCGTCTTTATAATAACGTGGTTGAAAAACTGCTTCTGACCGACCACACCCTGTTTACAAGTGAATGCCTGTGTTTAACTGATATCCTAAGATCTGAAGAGAGCTCGACCTTCACTCATTTGTTGCGATGAAACTTGATTTGTATCACATTGTGTATGCTAGAAAATACATTGCGACTGAGTTGCCTAGCAAAATCGTGGCAAGATTATGATTAATTTAACATTTAAAAATAAAAGGTGTTTTGTATCGAGAACGGTTTGATATTGCTGACAAGCTGAAATTTATGCTAGTTACTCGGGTCTATGGTCCCTTAAAGCTGTGAAAAAATCAACCTTCTAGGTTAATGTAATCGAACGCTACGACTGTTAATGCCGTATTTTGTTACATGGATGACATCATACATGTATTTTTATGTAGTTACTTAATTGCACCAGCTACGAGAGGTAGCAATATACAAGTGTGATCGGAATCCTTAGTGCGCGAATCTTATCCGTACTTGACCTTTAATAGAGCACATAGGGGCCTACCTTTTCTGTATTTTATTTTTCTGTTTCCATTCTGGGTTTGCTGGAAGAGATCTCTTTTTTAGAGATAAGCTTGCCTTTGAAAATTACTTCTCTGTATTTTCTGTGTTTTGTCTTTCATGTGCAATACGAAATATACGAAATTCACTAATCATAGCCTTGCCAGGATTTTGCTAGGCATCCCACTCGCAATGTATTTTCTAGCATACAAAATTTTATAAAAACCGAGTTTTATCGCAGTAACAGATAGGTGAAGATCGAACTCTCTTCGGATCTTAGACTATAAATGGGTAATCAAATCAGTGAATCAATTTGCTTGTCACGAAAGTCCAAGGGCTAAAGACATTAGCAGTTTGTACTATTAGTTGTTCTGTAGCATTATTACAGTCGTTTGTTGTTGGTGTGAAAGAATTTTCTTTTAGTAGTAATGTCCGGGTGGTAAAGCACTGAAGACTTATTTTTTTTTACAATTCAAGTACATAAATCTCCCTGAAAGTTTTGACTGTACATTTGAAAGGTTCTATGATATCTCGAGAAAAATAAAAAGATTATAAAAATTTGCCAATTAAGATGCATGCTGGGCTCTTTTTTAATTAAGAAAGCGCAGATCTAATGTCATAATTAAGGATTTAACAATGTTTTATAGCGCATTTCTTGCTCTAAATAAATAAGATAGCATAAACGAAATAAATTGGCTGATAAGTGACAATAAGAAAGATAGTGCCATGGGTGCCATGGCTTTCCCAGTGAAGTTAACGTCACCGCCGCCAATAACTTCAAACAGTAAAATAAAAATGTTGTTGGAGAATGTACAGTTCCATGGAGCCAGGCATCTTGTTGGAGATCACAGGTTTTTTTTTCCATATATCATTTTATCATCAGGCTGTAGACTGTATTTAGCGGCTGTCAAAAGTGTGGTAGAAATTGTCGAACTGTATCATTATTTATTAGTATTACATTACATTTTATTATTGAATGCAGGTGGATTTGGGCCGCCGCACTATTGTTCCTGCTTTATGGATCGATGTCTGTACAACACCAGCTTGTTGAACGGTACTTAGACAAACCCACCTACCTCGTGAAACTCAGGTACCATAAAATCAGCCAAGTTATTAAGAATACAAGCGTCTTATATGTTTATTGCCTAAACCTAACCTAATCTTACATATTCGCCTTTATATAAATATATTAAATAACTGAGCCACAGTTTAAGAAGCAACTTATGTTTCAGTCAGTATGTTGATTGCTAGGGTAATAATTTTCCCTTACGATTCCTAATTACTGAAATACATAGTATGTTGAACCAATTGAAGAGTAAACTTGACTGTTAGACTGTTTGTATCACTCTGAAGATTTTGATAATCGTATTTAACAAAACATAGTATAAAATGTGAAATCAAGTTTTCTTTTCAGAGTTAGTTCATATTGCACAAAAAAGTTAAATAAAGTTAGTTTTTAGTTCTGTAAATCTTCAAGAAATGTACCTAAAGTACATCAATGTTTCCGATCAAAAATAAAGTTAATTGTTTATCGCCGGTCCACAGCTCAAAGCAGGATGTGAAAGCATTTCCAGCGGTGGTGATCTGTCCGGAAATAAGATTTTCAGAACATAGGAAAGATTACTTCATGTCAAACATGTGAGTTATTAATTCTTTTGAAATCTGTAAAATTGATAAAAGTTACATGTTTCTGGTTACTACGACACAGGATATTGTGCGGCCAGAAGCTTTTATAAATTATATTATATAGAATGTTAAGTATAATGTTTCATTTATTGTAATTATACGTAAGTTCTAAGATAATGGAATCATCATTTCGTCTACACTGCAGCAGTCTAGACTGTCACTTAATTTTGAATTACGTGTAGCTCTAGACGTGGGAACTACCTTATTTTGAATTACGTGTAGCTCTAGACGTGGGAACTACCTTATTTTGAATTACGTGTAGCTCTAGACGTGGGAACTACCTTATTTTGAATTACGTGTAGCTCTAGACGTGGGAACTACCTTATTTTGAATTACGTGTAGCTCTAGACGTGGGAACTACCTTATTTTGAATTACGTGTAGCTCTAGACGTGGGAACTACCTTATTTTGTTTTATGAAGAACGCGAGGTTTGGCCGTCCTCACGATATTTTACATCCCCGTTAGAACGCTCATCAATTGGTTACATCACAGATTATAATATTATACTAAGTTACATCAAACTCCGCAGCAAAATCCCCGCCGGCATGAACCCAGTGAACATTCGCGGTTGGCTGCAGCAGCTGAGCGCATTCTTTGCGCTGGACGTGCCGTACTCTACGCGGGACCTGCAACGTCTGCAGAGGCTGCTAGACTACAATGACCTGGAGGTGGAGGCCGCCCTGCTGAAGCTCACTAGGCCCTGCGAGGAGACGCTCTTGAGGTAATCATGTGTACTTGCCATTCGATCTGGGAAAAGAAATTGTTGAGCTCGCTCATCAAACTTAGCCTTACCTTACCTTAACTAACCTAAATGTCTTTATTTACCTTGAGCTCGCTCATCTTACTTAGCCTTAGAAGGACAGATTTTAAGTATGTTTCGAAATATATTTATATAGGAAATAGTCATTTTGGAAATCTGTCCGTTTAGAAATGATTCCTCACTGGAATAGATCCTGAGTGCATCCCAAACTAGATTTCCCAACAATGTCCAGCCTAATTTAACTAATCATTTGGAACTAACACCACACGGAAATTCTCTCAGATGCCGATGGAATGGTGTGCAAGTTAATTGTTCAACACTATTCCAACTGGAGGTCACCGGAGATGGATTCTGCTGCACATTCAATGGACGCTCGCTTAGACGGTAATAAAGCTGCAATTTATGCTTTCACTTTGCTTAATAACTTCAGGCTATTGTTGTATGCAGCGCAATTATTTTTCCCGAGAATTGTGTTTAAGACAAACGTTGTATTCGCTCTGGTGCTTCGGAGTAGCGGAGTACAAGACATTCTATTGAGAGTTGAGAGCTTGAAGAGAAACGTTTGATGCAACAAGTCTTTTGTTACAGACCGTAGACAATAGATAACTGGATACGAATAGAAATCAATACAAATCAGAGTAAATGATGCCTATTTCAGCGAGGTAAAAGAGTTTGGTCTGCATCAGTCCAAGGATCGTCCACCGCTGTACACCAGGGAGGTCGGCCCGTCGAATGCTCTGATGGTGTTAGTCGACAACTCGCAACGGACTGACAACATCGACTTATCTTACAAATGGGTAAGCCCTTTAATAATAATAATAATAATTCATTTATTTGTCAGGTAACACAATCCATTATTGTTAGAGTTAATTCATAAAAAATATAATAAACAGTGTTAGTAGGACTTATTACTATTTACATTTATATTACACCAATGCTTCAGTAGGCGGCCATCAAATCGGTCTGCGATCACCGCCAGTATGCTGTTACGGCTGGCGCGGAGTCTGGCGAGCGTCGAGGTGCAGCGCTTGCGTAACGTTGAGCTGGGTCCCAGATATCCGTTCGATACCTACGTATCGTATCAGGTCGCGATCCAAAAACGCTAGTTTGGACGCCTGTTCGGTTCGGCGACTCGATCGGAGAGAGGTACGCCCCGATCCATGCGAGTCGGTTTTTTTGCACCGTTCAAACGGGATAAGACATGGTACGGTGTGACGGTGCGCGCGCGCGCCAGTCTGGTTGTGCTCGCGGCATGCGCAGGCAGGCATGTGCAATAAACACGCGAAGATCGCAGCGACGACGGGAGCGAGACGGAGATACGGAACGGAGTACGGGTTATTTTCTACGCGTCCAGACCTATTGGATCGCGCCGCTGATAGGAACGGAACGGACAAAAGAACATATAGACCCAGCTTTGTATAGAAACAGTCGACGCGCGCCTTCGCGAACATCCTCGACGCACTACACCACCGCGGCAGCCGCAGCAGGACCCTGAATGCATTGTTGAATATGACGCGAAGGTCCCTTCACTTTAAACTTAGAACTTAGAATTTCATCCTTAACTTATTTTTAGAGGAAATTAAATAAAAAAAATAAAAAATTGGTGCGAAATTGTAAAATACAACATCGTGACAGACAGATTTTCTGGCAAATTCAGGAGACTTTTCTATCGAGCAAAATTAATAAAATAACGTTTATGGGAAAGCAAAGTCACGCTGACACTCATCATAAACAAGCTAGTGAAAAAACATACAGCAATAATACTCGTCATTCCGAGCAATTTGTGTTTTACTAAAGGCTGTTTTTGCCTAGGGCGCCGTCTTAAGTAATCTCATACATTTCCTTTACTGAGAACATTCTTAAATTAGAATTTACGATACATAAATTATGTTTGCCTTACACTTAACACAGAAAGAGCTGCAATGAACATAAAATATTAATTGATCCTGTAAAGCTCTAAACACTAGTGGCTCTGTGAGCTGTAGACCTCGCGAGTATGTCGGTGGGAAAGCTGAACTGCTAACACACATAAAAAAATAACCCAAATAATTTTCTTTCAATAACACATACAAACTTATGAATGTACCTGGTTACGTACATGCAGTATGAAAGTAGCCGCACCAATAACTTTGTAAACTACATTTCGCGATCTTTAATACAACCTATTGACTTTTTACTAAAATTATATAGTCTGTTTCACTCTCATGGTCTTTACGAATCCAACGACACCTCATTTGTTAATATCCATCGAGCCGTTTGGGTTGTAGCGATTTTTTTACATTTTAAAACCCCATATCTCCGCCATTTTGAAAAAAATCTAAAAACTGGCTCGAGTAAAAAATTCTATTTATTTTTCCAACCTGCTCACAAAATTTCACGAGAATCGGTTCATAAATGCGACCTGTTGAGGAGAACAACCGGACATACGAAAGCATTTTAGCCCAAACCTGAAACAGAGACGCTTCGCTCGCTTCGCTCGCTCGGTCAATGAGAACAACAGCGCCCGTAGCACTCGTTACGACGACGACGCATGTTGCCACGAGCCTTGTACCGTTAACTACCGTTACCACCCCGCACCGCATATCGTTGTTGCAGCTAGCCCTACAGAAGTCCAATCAGTACGTAGACATCAGTCTGAACGGCACCGCCCTATCGCCCGGCTTCGAGCACTGGTTTGGCTACCTGACCCAAGGGTTTCAGCTGACGGCTGACGCGAAGCAGCTGAGTCCTCGGCTGAGGAAGTGCAGGCTCCAGAATGCTGAACCGCCGAAATATTTCCCGACATACTCAAGGTTAGATAGATGATAGGGGGGACGCCCGTTGAAACTTGAAGGGTCTGTGTTTTGTTTTTGTGCACTAAAGTAAAGTAGTGTTAAAGTAAAGTACACACAGATACCTATTCTAGCACAATGACTTAATAGGGCAGCTTAATAATTTCTGACATTCGGGTTGGCTACCATACTAGCCCAACACCTGTTATTAACCCGGACTGAGACATCGTGGCGGAGTATGGCTCCATCACAATTTTACTTGTATGCGGGTAAAGGCGCTTGCCCCATGGCGGGGACATTAATGAGCTAGGTACATTAAGATAGTTATTTTAATAAAGATTTAATGAAAAATGCTAATATTATGAACTAAAACACGCTTTAATGCTTTGTACATATGTGATGGTTGGTAGAACGTACTGCAACTTGGAATGTGAGATGATGCAATCATTCCGTCGCTGCGGCTGCCTCCGTCCTAACCATCCGCTTCTGCCAGGCCACACGCACTGCAAAGCCTCAAGTTTACAGTGCTCCAGACATGCTGCAGGTCTGTATTTTCAACTTTCTAATGTGTTAAATGGCGTGCTGAGTTAGCTGCTAACCTCTTTTGAGGTTAAGTTTTGCCGGTCAGTTTTGCTTGGTTGGTTCGACTCGCATTTGGCTGCTTTATGGTTTCAGTTTCTGCAAGTGCTGAAAAATACTGCAACTGTCCACCGACCTGCGATACTGACAGGATTCTGATCGAGCGGAAGTCCTTCCCGTTGTTCCAAACAAACTATATGAATGATTTTTAGTAAGTATTGTATAATATCAAGAAATTAAAATGTGTAACATCCAATTGTGAATTTTGAGATTATACGCTCTCGTGGTTTTCGAGATTATAAGCTCTCGTCAAAGCAGCTTAAAGAAAGAGGAACACTTACCTCGAAATGAATGGTGGTTCATGGTGCAAGAACTATAAAAAATTACCACTCTCTTTTGGCGTATGATACTTAACATAACCCTACCTTTTTCAGCGATGGTATAATAAACTGGAATAATATCAGTGTCGTGCGAGTTTTCGTCGCACGCCACGTGCGCAAGAGTTTCGCTCGCATGCCCCTATACAACTATTATGATTTATTCTGTAAGTATGTTTTATTTTACCTCTGCAATGACGACGCTTGTAATCAGCTGATCATTAAAATCAAAATATTCCGGTCGATTCTTTAGTAATAGTCATTTAGTGTACGTTGCTTTGCCCTATTGAATTAGGACTCAACGGCGGCCATGTAAACATATTTCAAATTGGTGATTCAAGACGTTTATTTCATTTCCTCGCAGCTCAATTCGGTGGCATATTTGGCGTCTACTTGGGCTGCAGTATATTAACTTTTCTGGATATCGCAATGATACTTGGCCACCTCTGCCGTGCTACACTCATATCTCTATTTGAGAAGAACAAGAAACAATCCACCAATGATGGAAAGTCCTTCGCGGAACGAAAGAACAAACCAATTATGGAGAAAAACCCGTTAAGGGATAAACGTAGGAAAAATAAAGTAGCGTTGGTACAACCATCGGGTTTCAAAAGAAATGGTGGTCTGACAAAAGTCATATTGGACAACTCAAAGCAAGATAATATATCTTTCCGTGGAGCAGAAATAATAAACTAATTTTTATTAGTCTAATTTAAAACAAGTGAATTAAAGCCGTAGGAGAAATAATGTAGAAATTAGTGTTTGTTAGTAGTTGCTTGGATTTGGCCAAAAGTTCTATAAATAAACATACAAATGAAGTGAGAAGTTCTTCTGGATAAGTCTGTTGTATTTTTGTCACTGCTGAAATATTAATTAATAATGTATAGTTAACAACTCGCGTATTCTTTACTAATCACCATGCGTAGGTATATCAAAATCTATGTTAGTATAATGGTTGGAAAAGTCTAACCGATCCGATCACACCAGTTAATGCATTGTAGAGGTAAAGCGTGTGTGTAGAATGGTTAAGGTGATGTATGAATAATTACAAACCAAGGTCAACGAAGATTGCGGAAGTGAGAAGCGAATATAACTCGGGAATAGGAACAAGTGGGATCTGAATCAACGTAAGCGAAAAAACGAAAATAAAAAACATAACAACTTTTTTACAGATTTAGCCATATTACAAACAGAGCAATCAATATACGATAATACATAAATAAATAAAACTACACATGCATTTCATATCATTTATAAACCTGTTAATAGGAGGCGTTTGTTAAGCAGGAAGAGGTCGTGTTGCTCTATATAAGTAGTTCATGTTACAACAATTCTCATTATGTCTCACAAAATGGAACCTCATTTTATTTGTGTTTTAACTACTTCAAACGTGGTAAAACAACTGGATCGCTGGGCCGCATTCACCCTAAAACTAATCTCGCATAAAACCCAATCAAAGTGAATCGATAACCACAAATATGTGGAGTAAACTGGTGGGCTATTCTCAAATTCACGCTCGGTTATACGAAACCGCAGAAGTAGCAGAATAGCCCGTTTGACGACGTCGCCTCGAACGCGTAGCTATTGAATAAAGTTAACCATCAGATGGGTAGGTGGTTCGCCCTTATGATCGGGACCTTAATCGAAGTATGAATTGATTATTGTAGGCACATTTTGGACCCCTATTAACTCAAACTACTTTTTTATACATACAGGCACATACATTGCTTGTGACCTCTGGCCCCGCACTAGGATACCCTGTGTCGTGGGAACGAGAAACAGCGACATCACAAACATGTAAACATCCAAGACCTGTGGGTTTATTTTTGTCCCTAGCCGGGATTCGAACCCGGGACCTCTCGCATGGTAGGCACGGGTCTGTCAGGTCGAATCCGACTTTCCTCATTTTCGAAATATGAACCTAGGCACACGTACTAGCTGTAGTAAAAAAAACCAACTTCTTTCACAAAGTGCACAAACCACCCATGCGGATCTCCCAGTACTGTTCAAGGCCCAGGTAAAGCAAAACTTGTTAGATAACTCGATAAGTTCTATTGACATATAAATAATACATTTTATATGTAAAATGGCAGACTTATCTGTTCAATGGGATTTACCGAAAACATTCTCGATAAAACTTTTTCGATAAAACATAATTTGTGTATGTAAAATTACGGTGATGAAACACATCGTGAGGAAACTTTCATCACTCCCTAGCTGCGGCGATGAGCTAGCCTCTTGTCACGCAAAATGGCGTATTGAATCACTGGCTAAAAGTGGGCCTCTGCCTTCCCGTAGGGGAAAAGGCGTGACGCTATGTTGTGTTATGTTTGTAAAATTACAGTTTTTAACCCCCGCCGGCGCCGGCGCCGGCGCCGGACGAAGAAAAAAGGGGTTTAGAAAAATACTTATAAGTTTAACGTGTGACTCACTCTGTCTGTCTGTGTGTCTGTCTCTAAGCACGTGGAGCGTAAACGGGGTGAACCGATTTGAATGTTGCTTTTATTATTCGAAAGGAAATTTCTTGGAGCTGGTTCTTATGGTACCATAGATCTGGTCTGATGTTGGAGTTCGAAGGTGGGAGCGGGAACTCTATGACTACCCTTACTAGTAAACCCATCGAGTTTGGGCTCATTAGGTTCGTTGTGACTAGCCCTTTGGGAATATGGTACGATTGAGCTGATCTGATGGTGGAGTGCGAAGCTCGAAGTTGGGAGCTGGAACCCTGGGATGCTTACTAGTTAACCCATCGAGATTGGGCACATTAGATTCGTAATGAATTTGTGATGAGACCTTTTGATTTCACCTGATGATGAGACCTGGTTATGAAACTGGTTTTATGCGGGCGTTTTTTAATGCTAAAGTTATATCTGTCACGTATAGAGCTTATCGAGAACCTTTGAGACAGGGTATAAATATCACATAACTCCTTGGTATGGTAAAATTAAGGAATTCAGACCAAATAATTCGTGTATAGTTTTAAAAATTGGCAAAGTTATTCTTTGATGTGCCCAGGTGAACATACTAAAAGTCCCCAAGGGTGAGGGGTGAGCCGGCGGTGGGGGAGGGCTGGAAGTTTTGTTTTGCTTGTATCTCGAAAACTATTAGAGATAATATATCTCTTTAGTCACTTCTACATTAATAAAATTATCATTGAAAAGTCTACAAATAAAGATGTAATTTTTTTAATAAGCAATATTAAAGTAGAAGTGACTAAAGAGATATCTCTAACAGTTTTCGAGATACAAACAAAATAAAACTTCCCCCCCCCCCCCTCTGCCGCCACTGGCTCACCCCGCACCCTCGGGGACTTTTAGTATGTTCATCTGGACACCTAATGAATATTTCTGCATATTTTCAAAACTACACGAATTATTTGGTCTGATCGTCGTTAATTCACTTAATTTCATATGCTAATTTATTACCTACCTGTATTATTTTGTAACCATAATATCTACTATAATGTCAAAAATATTACTACGTAAATTGATTTTTGCGTAGAGCTCGTCTAAGCTGAAATGACGCGCCCCACTCCTTGGTTTTGTATTTACTTGTCATACTAGTGTTACATACTCAAAGCTTGTCTGTTAGTCAACTTTTAATTGAAACAAACTTGCGATTTCACGGCAGAGTTCTGAAATTATCTATGATGTGATGAAATTTCATTAACAACTTGTCAAACTTGGCAATCAAATTTTATGTGTATGTTTCGTTACGTCATGCAAGAGGACAAAAGTAATAACTTATCGAACCGAATACCTACTCATTTACTCATAGATGATTTATCGACTCTCTCTCTATACTGCTTACTCATAATTCTGGAAAGTTAAAACATAAATTATATATAATGCAAAATACATTTGATGTTTTCAGGAATCCGTACCCAAATGGTGCCAAACGGGACCCTATTACTAAGCCTCCGCTGTCCGTCCGTCCGTCCGTTTGTCCGTCCGTCTCTGTCCGTCAGCGGGCTCTACAGGACGAACCGTAATAGCTAGAAAGTTGAAACGTTTACAGATTGTGGTAATATCTGTTGCCAATTCTACGTCCCTAAATCATGATATCAAACATATTGTTTTACGAGTGTATGCTCTTATTTAAATTGAAGCCAACTCTACAAACAAAATATTGATTGTGAAACAAGGTGAAAGTGGTACAGTATTAGGCCATTGTTTTGGCACGTCGTCGGGGCGGGACCCGAGACGTGCCCCGAGTATGACACTCGGCGTTTGACTACGCGGGAGAGAGAGAGAGAGCGATAATAATGGCCTACAGTCTATTCGTGATAAGAATGCAGTGAATGAATTTTAAATTTAAATCTATTAACACACACTCACAGAACAGGACACAACCGTCGCGTTTGAAAGTTTGCCTTCAACTGGTCACTGTGAACTTGGCTTGATAATTGGAAACGATTTGATTGGTTACGGGGCGTGGTTAGGCCGCCGGACACTGATGACTCCACTGCATTCTTATCACGAATAGACTATAGTGTACCACTTTAACCTTGTTTGCGTTAGAGCGTTTTCGAAAATAGAACTTCCCGAGTTTGCAGGCGGAAACAATAAGGAGATAGAGTCTCCATACAAATTATACTCATGACATGACAGATGACCCATCGAGTCACCCACCGCCGTTTCAAAATATTCAGCAATCATTCAACATATTAGCACAAAGAGCCTATTATCATTTCGATCACCGACAACTGAGCCTAAACGCAAAGGAATGACTACGCACTGTCCCATATTGCCTTCCTATTGTAAACCCAGCTACCATATTGCTGCACGATTCTGTACCTAACGACGCAAGCTATAAGACTGACATATGAGCCAAAATGTATTGAGAATAATCGAGATGGGTATACGATGTATTTCATTAATAGTGGAATTGATCCCAATTGTAAGGGAATTTGATTAATGTGCTAGAGAGTGACTAATGAAATTGATGCCTAATTGGATTTGTTAATAAATTGATACGACTTATAGGACTAAACGAATGTGTATTTTCTAAGCCGTTCTCGACTCTATTATTTTTAAATTGAAAGCTTTTATTTAGAAAACATCGTGAGGAAACCGTCATTACTCCATCGCTGCGGCGATGGGCTAGCCCCCTGTCACGCAAAATGGAGTTCACTGACTGCAAGTGGGCACAGTGGTTCCTCTGCCACTCAGTCTGGGAAAAAGGCGTCACGCTATGTTGTTGTTATTGTTAAAAAAAACACATAAATATACTTAAATTTAAACTATATTTCGATTACAAACCACCAACAACTTAAACAAATAATGCAATTTGGACACGTAATCGCTATACCTACTCTCTTAAGGACATAGGCCGAACAAACTTACAATAAGAACAATAGACGTCAGAGCGGGAGGATTAATATTGTTTGATTTAGTTCTTCTTTCTAATGTATATTCTATAAATGTTTAAAACAGGCAAATCAACAAATAAATAGATGAGCGCTGCACCTGCAGTGCTGCTCAAAAATATTATTACGAAAAAATCAAATAACCTGTTATCGGCAACTAGCTGTATTCCAAACTGTGTGGAAGATATTAATGTTATCACTTGTAAATGCAATACATAGATAGTAAATGATAAAGTAGAAAACATCTTCCATATCTGTGAACTCAAAAATCTGTTTATTACTCCGCCATAGCCAAACTCGCAGCAGAAAATAATCCAACATACACACACAGACCAGATACTTCTACTAAAGGCTATTGAACAATTTTCCATTATTTGATTATATTTCTGGGAATGCAATTTTTCAAAAAACACCAATACAACTAATGTTAAAAGAGAAAGCGTCAATAGTGTCAAAATACACTTCCTGCTCATGCGCACCGTCGTTGTCCCTTTGCGTTTGCACACATGAATTAGGTAACCTGTCAGCATCCCGATTAAAAATGGTGGTAAATGACTAAGCGGATTATAGTAATACTCCATATAATCAATCGAAACTGAAGTTAAAGATAATGAGAAATTATTCTTCGATAAACCAGCTAGAATATTTAACATAAATAATAACACCGTATTACACGTCTGTGACGCAAGGAGAGCTATCGCCAAAACAGTCCAGGCGGTTCTCTTGCGACCGAACAGCCATACAAGCACCAACGGAGACAACACGTAAAACTGCATGTCTACTGACGTGTACCACAATTGCCCCATAGTTCCAGCACAAAAAGAGATGAAGTTGAGTACAAAACCGAGGATTACCCACCACCCTCTCTGGATCCAGATGACGTCAGATATCACGTCATTCCATTTTGGACCGTCCCCTATGTGGTTGAAGAGGGAAGCCTGCAAAAACACTACCGTGCACATCGTAGGATACATCCTCACCAGACGGTCTAAATAAAACATGTGGAGGGTGCTTAAATAGTTTTTCACAGTTTTGTACTTGGGTATTGTAGTGTACACCAACAATAGACCACCAATAGTGAAAAAGGTGTCCACTGTGTAATGGCCTGCCTGTATATAAATAGGTGATTGTGCGAGTTGTGAAGGTTTAGACGATTTATATGAGCAATTTGTGTGCACAATCATAACGCCAACCATACACAGTACTCGAATTCCATCAATACATTGCAGGGTGCCTGGTGGCGAGCTGCAGCTCACGAGACGACGAAAGTTTGTATAAACTGAGAACGATCTGTAAACACAATCTTTCTTACCATCTCTTTTTGTTTTGAGGTGGAGGATGTCGTATGCAGTGCTGACCGCTCCCAACAACAAGATGCTTCCGAAGATTGACAGGGCGCCGTAGTCAACTTCTGTTAATACCTTATCATTTGGCAAACGACATTCGATTTTACTAAAGGATGTTTGCGCAACCTTCTCTCCGTCGATAGTCATAGGTCGATTCTCTAGATTCAGTAAAGGAGTCATCGCTCGATCGATACTGCATGCTCTCGGGATACACACAGAAAACGTGTAGGTAGCTTTTCTTGTTGCATTTGTTGTTTTGCAGTTTAACTCTCTTCTAAACTTATACCATTTTCTTCTCTCTCTGTACTCCATCAGCTCGTTAAAGTAACTCGGCATCGTTGGCTGGTTTGGCGAGACAGCAGATACAAGGCAATACTTCCCTTGATATAATGTACCGTGCTCCTCATGAATTGACAGACATTTGCTGAAATCGCCAACATATAAATTATCGTCTTCGAATCGCAGATTGCGCGGAACATTCTCATTGGCTTCATGGAACATGGAGTCTGTGGAATTTTCCAGTAATTTCAGTTGTTGGTTACAAAGTTCCGCGTCGAGAACTCTCTCATGTAAATCCCAGTCAAACGGGTCCTTTATACACGATGATAACTCAACAGCGATCCAAATAAATATAAATGTAGACACAAGCATCATTGGGGAATATTTTATTCTAAATTTCTGAAATTATTATTACTGCGAAGTATGTACTTCTGTGCCTGCTGTTTCGTAAATCAAAATGAAAGTGATGCAGCAGCCGATCCTATTGTTTGGTATAAGTAACTAATTCTGAACAGTACTGAGCGCAACATGTGACTAATGCATTGATACAGTTCGGCTTCGGCACATCACCGGCGACGGATCGGTAGCGGAGCGGGTGTTAAGACGGTTTTCTCAAATGCCCATCTTTAAAAAGTTATTCCAGCAGAACTCGCTTCTTTACTGCTCTTGCCTTCGGCTCGAGCTGCTAAATTAATTTCGTATGATATGACCAAATTTGCTCACTTGTTTCATAATGTACTATTACATCATCCAAGCTCAGTAAAGAAAATAGGTATTATTAAATACGAGGTGGTTTACCAGCTCGAGCCGCAGCGCAGCGCAGGCGAGAGCAGCAAAGATCCGAGTATTTTATTAGTTTACCAATTGATCACGAGTTTTATACGAAGTTTTTCAACACACCGCAGTTACCCTGTATAAATATGTCCAGCGTAAAATTCCAATCATGCAAGCCTATCATAAAGTCCCCTTTACACGACAATACACGACACATGTTGTAACTGCATCTGTAATTCTCAAGGCGCGAAAACTACATATTTCTTTACGATAGTTTTTAAGGCGTACTAAAAAACTAAACTATCCATTTTCTGGTTTGCGTGGTAGGTATTCGAAGCCTTGAAAGGATATTGTCCAAAAAACTTTGAGTCCCGGACGGCGGTCTTGAACATGCAGTATAAGGACTAGAGTCTGGCCAGCGAGTCCTGTCATCTCAAAAGAGCGGCAAATTTAAAAAATCTAAATGTGGCCACATTGACTATACACCAAATTAACGGAGTTGATACTTTTATGTTTTTTTTTAATTTAATTTTCGATAAGTACCTACTTTCTCTCATGACTTGGTTGGTTGGTGGAAAAAGATAATATTATATTAGTAAAAACGTGCCTTCGTAAATTCGGGATGGGTTAAGTAGGTACCTATTAAATATATTTTTACCATGCCTATACAGTTTCCCACTGCTGGGCAAAAGCCTTAATTTTGAGTATAAACAAAACATACTTAATTATTAATCTAATTATTATTCTGTTTTATAATCACAATCAGACTCAAATAATTCAAAACCCATATTTAAGCCACCTGGAAACAATCATGAGTAATTGCAATCAACCACATTTAAATAGATGTATAATCAAAAGAACAGAATAGTAGCTGAAATTAAAGAAAAATAATAAATGGTCTACTTGAACCAAAGTATCAAAATGTTGTAAGCCAAGTATAAACAAAGTAACAATTCGTTTGACAAGTAAATAATGTTGCCAGCTTCAAAGTTTGAAAAACTACCAAATGACAGTACTCGCTGGCCAGACTCTATTCTATCCTTAGGCTGGATTTTACCAATGAAATGTTATACAGAGAATAACTATCCCGGGGATAACTTGTAAGACAAATAACAGCTCAAAATGAGGTGATCTGATCTAGGTGTCACCTTTTGGACCCGGAAGATGTTCTGGAACATGCAGTAGGGATGTAGTATTGCATCGCAAAAATTACTATGCGGATGTGGCGCCTGGTCAATACAAGAGGTGGAACTGTGGAACACATACTGATTCTATCCATCTTGATTGTTTGGGAGTATTTTGGACGACCATAAAATCAAAACTACTGGACCAATTTTAGTATATATTTTTTGTTATCGATACGATGTTACCTTCTTTTATTTACTCAAATACAGTTTTTTACAAATACGCACTGAATTAAACGTGAAAAATTGAAAAAAGTCCGAAATTTAAGAGGTTTTTGCCTCCTACTAAAGTTGTCCCCCCCCCCCCACTTTTGAGGTCGCAAACTTAGGATAAGCATACCTACACGATACCGAACGATCCTTGAAAAAAAATGGCTTTGTAGGAATTAATAAACATATACTGGGCTAAGTATGACAAATCGTTTAAATACCCACATTAGCTGGTTTGATCTAACTCTAAACCAAAGTTAATCCTAAATACGTACGAACGGTCATCATAACCACCGCTGCCTATCGGCCGTAACAGATTACTGCGACCAATTAAAACGGGTATTTGACGTCTTGTGTCTTACTATGGCGAGAGGTGTCTAGTTATTTTGTCGCGATATGTAATGTAGCATACATACTGTCCAATTGTTTAGCGTAAGCTAGGAATAGTGACTATCACGTTTCGACTATTTATTAGGATCGAAAAATAATAATTTCCACAAAAATGTATACAAGGTGTAAATGAATTAACGCAAAATGAGAAACTACTTTGTTAGGTACATCTTTCATTCTTCTTCTTATCTTCTTTAAGGGGGTTGAAGTGCCTGCACGTGGCCCACATGTGCGGGGCCTTTGTGCATGTCCCCTTCTCCCGCTCTCTTATTTCAGCCAACCCAACTCCAGCACCAGCTGGAGTAGGAGGCCTGGGTGTTCAAGGAGCTCGTGGGTCGATGATGCTTCTCCCAGAATCGCCAATCTGGTTTCAATTGTGGTGTTAGGGACATCATTCTGAGCAACTTTCATTATGAAACCGATTTGATGACAGCAACTTAATTTTTCACTTCTCCATACAAATCAGCTGACCCACTCGGGCCAAAATGTACTGGGAAGTAAAAAATAAAGTTGCTCTGATTAAATCGGTTTCATAATGAAAGTTGCTCAGAATGATGTCCCTAACAAAGTAGTTTCTCATTGTGCATTCATTTATACCTTCTATAATAATCCAACTGTCCCATCCTATTTCATTTTGGTGGACTACATCTCCTTCTAGAGATAAGGTACAATATTATTAAAAAGTATTACTTGTCACTTACATTTGTTTGTGTGCAATTTATAGAAATTATGAATGTTTCTCTCATCAAATTAATAGCAACAAATAGCACAACATGTGAATGAAAGACACCTAAGTAGAGCATTTTACTATCTACTAATAACATAATGCCCTTTGCACGCTTCTGCTGAAATATTGCAGCGTGTCGAATCCTATTGACTAAAACGTCGAGGAACGACGTCAATATGGAGGGAGAGGCTTTGACGGGATGACGGCGACACATTGGCAGCCGTCGGATGTTAATAATGTTGAGACCGGAGATGGAAAATGTTTTGTTAAAATGTACCGGTAATTTAAAGATAGCTTTTTTCCTACCGGTAAAAGATACAAAAGTAGATTGGAAAGGCATCCAAATGTATTGGCTACAAACCTGATGGCAGAGACATCACTATTTAAGAGACTAAAAAGAAAAGCTCCGCAAGACCTGAACAAGCCACATAAAATTAAAAAACCCAGCTTGGGATGCCTACAAGTCTGTCCATATAACAAAACAAAACTACTGATAAATGTCCCAGATGACAGATCGCAGTAAAATAGGACGTTAAAAAAATCCGGTAAGTGATTTGACGTGGCGAATGGCGTCGATTGTTAGTGACACATTGACGGTAGGGCCTGTTAGCGCCTTTATCAAGGTCATCATCGGTTGCTTAAGGGACCGTGGTTTTTGTAACTGCTCTGGCGCTTTCCTGGTCCAGAGGATCTTACTCGCTGTGCAGTGCGGTATAGCTGCCAGTGTAATGGGCACCTTTTGGCGGTTGGGGTGGTTTCTTTGTGTAATTAATTACTAATTATTTCGTTTTTTTTCTTGTAACGTGTTGTTTGAAACCTGTGGTTAAATGGTAATGTAGCAGTTTGCTTCAACCTGACTGAATTGCTCTAGTTAGTTCCTGGATATAATTTAAACTGGTCGGATGGAATCATTAGCTTGATATTAATATTGTTTCAGCTTCAAAGGCTTCGCTTCATTCAGGAAAACTTTTAAGTATGCAATTGCAGGGTGTTTGGAGCATGGAGCGAAATTTTATTTAGGGGAGTTAAGGACATCATTCTGAACTACTTTCACTACCAAATCGATTGGATCAGAGCTACACCCATATTATCATTAATACAGTGTACTGATAGTGTCGCATAATGTATCTTCCTTTCAATATGTAGATATATATATTTGTTAATTGTTTGTTTGTATGGATAAATATGTCATCACATAGTGAAGGTTATTTGAATGACTAAAGGATGATTTTTCAATCCCCATATAAATAACCACATAACTTTATTTTACATCTCATAATTATGCGTGTGAAATATCAAATTCCTGAGATATAAACGTTAACAGAGGATTGAAAATCTGTCATTTTGAATTTAACCGAAATTCACTAAAACAACTACCGAAATTCATAAGGGTTTCCGTCCCTGGTTGAGACAAGTCGTGAGGATGTTGAGGATTAAGTTGAGCGTAAACAAGTGATTATCTTCTGCTTGAATGCATCTCGAATGATCCAGATTTCAGGATGAACAAGTATACTCCGTGCTCTGTTGATGAACCTTTGATGAAGTGTGAATTCCTAATATGATGGTTAAATACATATTTCGCCGCCATTTGGATTTTGAAGTTATCATATCAATTACTCAAGGCTGAGGTCTCTTGGGGCTGTGAAAATATCCAACGATACGACCGTTTATGCTGTAAAATTGTAGGATTTCCTTAGTACTCGCAAGGGTATTAAAACAAAAAAAGGGCCAAGTGCGAGTCGGACTCGCGCATGAAGGGTTCCGTAGTAGCATCATCATAATACAGCAAAATATCACTATCATTCTTCACCAGCAAATAATTACTTTGTTTTTCATAGTGTTGTCGTGTATCTCAATACAAACTTTCAACGAAAATTGGTTTGAACAAAATATAATAAGCTGTTTTTAAGATATAAACCATTTATTAAAAACTGCAAAGATACTTTTGTTATTCATACAAACACTGAAAAACAAAGTTACAAAACAAACATCCAGTCATATAATTACTTGCTACTACGGAACGGGCAGATGCAGGTTGTTTACAGCCAGTATTTATTCACAGCGAGTTTCTCTTTGCCTGCACGTTTTTTCTTTGGAAATATTTCCCGATCAGACAAATCTTATATAACAATAGTTCGCCATTGTTCGGTCGTTCAAGCGGTGTGCTTCTGAGAGTGAAGGGGTTAAATGTTTATGAAAGAAAAAAAACCTACAGTATCGACCTCATGAATAAAAAATCTATCAATATGTCTTTTCTTCCGAACAGACGTTACAAATTCGTTCGAGATATTCATTAGTGTGGAGAATTGCCGGTGATCTTTCTGTCTTTTTGCAAAGAAATAATTAATTTGGTTGACATGCATGACATCATACTTTTTTATGTAGAAACATAATAACACCCGTAACGAGGTAACAATTTTTACAATTGTGATCAGAAATTCAGAACTCTTGGTGCGCGAGTCCTACTCGCACTTGACCGTTTTCATCTCTCAACTCTATCATTTTTTTGTCGCAAATCCCAGCACATCTGAAGTAGTAAAGTTTTAACCCGTTTACTGTCGCGAGCGCGGATAAATCCACGTGAGGCTCGCCCAGCGCTCGTTCCGTTCCGAAACTGGAAATAAATGTTATTTAAAAAAGTGGCTAAGAGTGAGCGAGGTGGCACTGAAGGGTTCTATCGGAAGATAATCGTTACTGTTACCCTAGACACGGTAACAGTAACGATTAATAAATCATAGAAAAGCTTGCGCATTCTTTCAAGATTGGTTTCACGTACTAAACTTAACTGTCACCTGACTTCAAGTTTATTTGACATTTGTTTTGTTAATGAACTCTCATAACTACAGTATTGTTACTAACTAACTTTTAATAAATGTCAAATTGTTGAGATCATAAAAGCATAAGTCAAGACTTAGCAAACTCAACTCAACAATGACCAGTAATATTAGGTACTTTGGGTACATAAATAGTTTTACGTACGGAACCCAGTAAAGTTCTAGTTTCAGGTAACGCATTGCAGTTTAACAGTTTTCAGAAACTGTATCTGTTCGGTGGTCTGCGCCCACTTATTTATGCCCATAAATACGGACAACTGCGCAGTTAAACTTCTTTCCTGGTAGCATAGCCAGGGGCTTCAGGTACATCGTATATTCCATTTAAGGGCACATCTCTTACATATATTAATATTACAAAACACTATTATCTGTACTAGCACAAAATTAGGGACCACACTCAAGACAATGCCTATCAAATCCACATGTGCACATACAAACTCAGGTAATCAGGTATACAATGTTAGGTTAAACGAAATACAGAGTGAGTAAAAGCCACTTAGCAACTTTAACTGTCACTTAGTCATGATGAAATAAAAATATGGCGTGTAGATGTCCCGGGGCGGTTTATTCAGTAAGTATAAGTTCTTGTTTGTAAATCTTTGATTGTAAAAAATCACATATTAGGTAGTACGTCCTTCAACGTTTCATTTATATCTGAATTTTAATAATTCTAGTAGCTATAAACTAAATTTTAACGTATTTTGGCTATGTGCCTAAATGGTCTAAGAAAACCTATCATTGGAGTATCCTATTATTGACAAGTATCAAACCAAGGGAGGTTTTTAAAACCGCGGCGTAACGCAACGTCTACGAATTAGCTACGACAAGCTTAGCGTACGTCGTAACGCCCTTTCGTAGCAAATTCGTAGATGATTCTACGTCGGAACTTGCTTCGCGCTGGCTGCGACTGTGATATTGCCGAAAATTAATGACTTGATAAAAAGTATTTTACTCTCATTTACCTTTCTCTACACTACCTACATCTATAGGAATACAGACATTACTCGGTACTGAGTGTAATTAGCCGCCTAAATAATGTAACGCTACAATCAACCCGAGACAATACCACACAGTGCACAAACTGAAACAATAGGTACCTTGCCACATACAATACAATAATCGGGCTTAGGACCATCCATTACATATAGCTTGTTTTTGATAAACTTAATGCAAACGTCGACTGTAAATTAATAGTCTGTATGTTGAGTAACGTAAGGTAGTGGGTGAATAATCTCGATGTTACGTGGAACCCGATTGATTCGCCAAGCAAAAAAAAAGTTGCATTGCAGTCGCAGATTAGACAACCGGATGTCAAAACCAAAGTAACTAAATAACCAAACTGACAACTGGTTCATGGTGATCTGACACCTCTAAAATAAGTTAAATCTAAAAGTAGCCATTCTTCCATTACATGTGCTATAGAAGCATGGTGCTGCGGTTGAACAGACAAACAGACCAGCGTAACAGATTTTCATCAAGTCTTCAAGGATGTTCAATAACGAGCTCTCAGCGACCTACGCTGTGTGCACACTCCGCAAATGAGTTGATGTTTAACTAAAACCCGACGCTTCAACTAGAACTAGTTTCAAGCCTCGAGTACGACTCGAGACTACGGGAACTTAAAGAGTTTATTTGCATGAATAAGCTTCTTTGAAGTGTTATCTATAGTCTATTACGTATGTTTGTAGTCTGCTTTGCCCCGGGCTCGGATCCCGAGGCGATAACAACAAAACGTTCCTGGTTATTCATCTTGTGAAGTCATTCATCTACCTAGAGCCCACTTGGAAAGGTTGCCTTGTATTTCATAGATATTACAAAGATACAATTTAACTGAGCCCGTCAGCTATAAAACAAATTATAACCAGTGGCCTGGCTAATACCGCCAATCCGCCACTTTGCGCCTTAATATGAATTAGAATAATTTTGCGTCAGTGCCGTGCCATTTCTCTCATAATTTTATATAGACAAAGAGGAATTCTTATTACAAAGAAGCAATAACTCTTATCTTGCCGCTGCGCCCCGCAATTTTTTGCCTGGTCTAATGAGACCCGACCCTCCCGCCACCCCTTTCCCCGCTGCGTCTCTAATTAATTTATTTCACGCGAAGCTTTTACACCATGTTCTTTCTGGAGCAAAAAATAACCCTAATTTAGAGTTCTGAGATTACCTCGTGTGAACGATGGTCGTTCAAAGCGAAGGACATTTTGTGAGTTTAGTCCACGCCTTTTAAAGAGACATCTATCTGAGTCTAGTTCTTTGAACGTAACATGGTACTCGTATTAACACGAGGTAAGTTTCATTAGTAACCATTTAACTGCTCTAAAACTTTAACAACAACTAATTATAGAGTGAAACTTAATTCAAACGGCAGTTTATCTAAAGTTCCCGAATTCTAACTATCTCCGTTAATAAAATACTAGTTGCACATATCCTCCTCGTTTGAGGTATATCTGGCAACAAGTATTTCTTGCCAGATTCTGGCTTTTAGGTATCAAAAGACTTGAGAATATTTCAGGCGAGGATAGTTAAAACCTATTATATGTATAGGTAGACATCAACTTCTCGTTAAGAGTAACAAGCTAACGTGGACACAACTTTATCACTGCCACCCTGTTAGGGGAAATACGTAAAGTGAAGTATTATATCCTATGATCCGAAGAGAGCTCGACCTTCATCCATCTGTTACTGCAATGAAATGGTTTTTATAAAAAAAACTATGCTAGAAAATACATTGCGAGTGAGTTGCCTAGCAAAACCCTGGCAAGGCTATGATTAATTTAACATATTAAAATAAAACGCCTTATAAATCAAGAATGCGTGAACGTATGCAGCTGAAATTTATACCAATCATTTAAGTCTATAATCCCGTAAAGATGTGAAAAAATAAACCTTCTAGGGTAACGCAATCGAACGCTACGACCATTTTATGCCGTAATTTTATTTACACGGATGAAATCATACTTGTGTTTTTATGTAGTTACTTAATTGCACCAATTACGAGAGGTAGCAATCTATTTTTATTAAAACCAATGCAGCCATCCATCCAACCATCGCAGTAACAGGTGGATGAAGGTCGAGCTCTCTCGGATCTCAGACCATTATTTCGTCTAGTTATTTTGAACCAAAGGAACTCGCAAACAGATTTCCTACCAACTTCGCAACCCCACCCACTTACAGAGAAAGGAAAAATAGGTGTCAAGTTGTCGGGATGCCTCTGTCCAATACACATCACCCGGCAACCCACACGGAAGAAAAGTAGAGACGCATCGAATATCCGGAATCGGAGGCCAATTCTCGCGCTATCGAGATCATCCATGGTCAAAATAACGATTCTATATACCGGATATCTCCATCGAAAACAAATAATTCACCAAGTTGAAAACTAAAAAAAACGACTTCATGACATGACCTATCACAAACCTGTCCGCGCGGAATGCGAATGTCGTCTATGAACACGATAATGAGCCTACAAAATCTGTCTTCTGACTTCACAATACTACACAAAATTAACAAGTATCGGTCCTTACAGCCAGAATTAATTTCAATGACAATGAGCGTAAACGTCACAAAATCACATAAAGGTAAAAATACGTTATTTTGGTTATCTGGATGACAGTCCTTTCTATGTAGAAATCTAAGTACTGGACCGATTCCCGATTTTCAAAATATGGGAACAACCTGAAGTGTCGGCCTTTCGTAAAAATAAATATTTTTTTGACCTCGGCTCATAAATAGTATTGGCAGTTTCGAGGTAACACAAAAAATATAAAAATTAACACAACCGAATTGATAACCTCCTCCTTTTTTGAAGTCGGTTAAAAAGGTATTCTATATATATATCGACCCGTTTTCGATTGAAATAAATATGAATCGAGTACCTTTTTAACGGAGATATACGGTATTGAAACCGTATTTCAACTATGGAGATGATCTGCAACCAGGCAGTGTCCCCTAGACAAGTTGAATTCTCTAACTTACCACTGTGCACTGGGCCAGTGGCACTGGCTACTTTCTTTACTTGGCATTTCACGTTGCAAAGTATCACGAGGGCTAGTGCTAATTATGAGAGAGCTAGATAGGATTAACTTTGACAATTCATCGGATCATTTACGTATACCTTCTCTTTAAATAATTTTAAAAAGGGTCCGTTCCCAGAAAACATGCTCTATTTAGCTCTACATTATTGCTTATCACTGAAGAGACACAGTTCTATTGACAATGTATTATTATAATACTAAAATTGACTACCCCTGCTACTGGTAATAAACCTATGTTAGATCGCTGAAATCCATCTATCCATCATATCCGTCCATGACCGGATATCTGCCGCATCCTCAGAACAAATATCAGCAACTTAGTATTTTATCGACGCGATTGGAAGCAGTTTCATACATTCCCGTCACGCGCGGCCCACTCGCGTTGAAAGGTGGCCAGGATTGAATAAAGATGGCTGCGCCTGCTACCGGAATTTCATCAAATCATCCCACACTCAGCCCGCGGCGCAATGAGTTTTTATTAACGACTAGGATATATTGGAAGAGCTGGAAGAGTTAGAAGTTGGTACAAAGTGATGTTGTATGGCACGCTCGAATGTTACCCGAGTACCTATATCATTTCTAGTCGCTGAAACCACCTGTGTGCTCAAAATGCCTGTCTATAGTCTCTCAATTGACGTCAAAAGATTACTTGCCATGTCTAACGTAGGTATTGAAGCGAGCTTCACAGACGCAGCGTCTAAAGCGTCACCGTTATTTACTGGCTGACAACGCGGTCGCCGCGTTAGTGTCGCTGTGCTAAAGACGTTCCCTAGAATTTCATACATTAGCATAAAACATCTATATAGGTACCGCCATCCACGATGACGCGTGACGTAGCTATTTGCATCTTTGTCTTTCAGCAGAGTGCCCCGATGAAAAAGAAAGATGCAAATAGCTACGTCACGCGTCGTCGTGGATGGCGTTATCTATATCTGTCGCTCTGTCGCGGCGTCACAGATGCGTCGCCACTGACGCTATATACGCTCGCTTCGATAGCCTACCTGATGCCACTTGCCCGACAAGAGAAAATGACATTTATTCACGACAAGGACATTTCTCTTGTCTGGCATGCTGCCCGTGCTAGAGAGCAGTGTCTTTAGAGTGCCGTAATGACGTCACGATTCCAGGTCCACTTATTATTGTGACCGGACATCTAAAACTAAAGCGCTCAAGTGGAATAGGAGTTAATAGTTTCTGACATTGGACACGGATGCTTTTGAAGGCTTATTTAGGTGATATTGGCCCTAGGATAATCATGATAATGGTACGTTTTCTAATTCTAAACTATTCGCATAGCATCTCAAACTACTCAACTGGATTTATACTTGCTGATGAACTTGCTTGCATCCTCATAATAACCATTCAGTCTACCCACCCCCGGAGGACAAGGAAAACGGCCGGAAGGACGGAACATCTTTATTTTTTCAGCTTCTGTCTCGTAATGAATTTATTTACTGAAGTAGGAAAAACTCTAGACAATAAATTACCTCCCTGGATATAATAAAGGAACTGGATATAACAGTAACTTTATTTTTGTTGTGATTAATGATGGCAAGTGGGTTTCAATTATTCTTGCCAGTAAGTACAAGTTTTGTAATGGGCACTTCTTTATTGGATAATAATTTTAATCGTGGCGGTAAGATATAGGCACATGGCGCCGCACGGGCTTCGTAGGATTTGAGTAATTTATTACGAACATGATTCAAGTTTGTAACTTCGAAGGCGAAATCGCCGGGAATGTCAAATAAACGGCCACGTGCGAGTCGGACTCTCACGTGGAGGGTTCCGCACCATCGTACAAAAAAAGTACAAAAAATCACATTTCTTGTATGGGGGACACCTATAATTTTTCAATATTTCGTTAAGTTCAGTATTTGTTGCTGTAGCACATTCGGTGAAAATTTCAACTTTCTAGCTTCGTGGGATAGAGCCCGCTGACGATGACGGACAGATAAGTGGACAGACAGACAGACAGACCGACAGACTGACAGACAGACGGACAGGGTAATAGGGTCCCGTTTGGCACCCTTCGGGTACGGAACTCTGAAAACGTATGATACAACGTCGTTTGTGGACATAAGTACATTGTATTGGTATATAATGATGACTTAATTTAATGCAAAGGGTACACCAGAAAGGTGTAGGTAGTCAATTTATGGGGGGTTTTACGTACCATGTTATTTATTGGGAAGAATTGTAAATATTGGCCGGATCAAATCAGTTTTTCATAACACATTGGACCAAATGGAAAGGAGCAGGGAATTAAATTAAGTAACTTTCCCCAAGGAACATTATCGCAAACGAAAAAAAAGTTGTATTTCCTTGTAACTTGAAAACAGCAGATGGTAATCAATGTATTGAGGGAAGATTTTGTTTTCATTTGCGACTAGTAAATGTTTCTTGGGGAAAGTTGTTCATAATGATGGGTACTATACTATCATTCCCCAAAATATCGTCAGCTAATAAAATATCATCTGTATACTGAGTGGTAAGGTTGGTTAAGGCTCTGATATTTTAAAAGAGGTACGGGAGAGTTTCTTGCCCTTCTTTGCTCCATCCCTAAGCCCACAACTTCCGAACGGGCGGTAGTATACAAAAAATATTAATATTATATTGACGTTGACTAAGTAATATGTATGACTTTATAGTCAATAAAAAATTTGAACTGAACTGAACTGACAGGATGAGATAATGATTTTTATGAGGATTATGCAAGACGACAATGCAGGGAGCAAAAGCAGCTGTGGATCAAAAGACATAGCAGACTAACCGCTATTATTAGTTATTTCATTTTCAGCCGTTGTTATCTTTGTCTAGGCTAACTAAAGGCTCAAACTTCTGGCTAGATACAGCCACTTGACACGACTGGGTCGCCGGGTCGGCTCGAGTTGGCCTTTGTTAAAGGCATACAGGTTGCAACAAACGAATGGGCCCTAGAGGGAAAGATGTTAGTGAACTTAGCAGATCATTGTCCAGCACATCAAAAATCATCACCTTTTTTGACAGATGTTAGTTTTATTATGCTTCCATAAATCCGTAGTAACTAACTATCTCATTTCGATACCCTGTATAGGAGCTACAAAACAGGCAGGGAACATCTTACTTCCTATCAAAAAATTAAATAATACATAAAGTAAGTAAGTACTTATAAACTTAGTTTATGTTTCAGTAATTTAAATTCCTTCATACCCATTTCCCTAATTTATTTACTAAAGACACACCAAATATGCAAAGCTGAAAGTCAGTGAGTGCATTCAGTGTCGTCACACACCCTCGGTATTCCCCACATCCGCATCCCGCGAGGGATAAAGTCGGGATACTGCGGGATTTGTCCCGGAACAGCCCGGTCTCATCTGCATCGCTCCCGCTAAATTGTTAATTCAGCCCGTTTTTAAACATACAAAACTTTTTCCCGCTTCCAACTTGCCCGACTTCGGATGTGGGGTGACGATGTTACAGCTAATATGTGGGGACTAACATCATTCATCCTTTGACTACTTTCTAGGCACTTTCTAGGGTTCCGTACCCGAAGGGTGCTAAACGGGACCCTATTACTGAGACTTCGCTGTCTGTCCGTCCGTCCGTCCGTCTGTCTGTCACCAGGCTGTATCTCATGAACCGCGGTAGCTAGACAGTTGAAATTTTCACAGATGATGTATTTCTGTTGCCGCTATAACAACAAATACTAAAAATCAAAAGAAATTTAATATTAAGGGGGGCTCCCATGCAACAAACGTGATTTTTTTGCTAATTTTTGCTCGGTATTGATAATGGTAGCAGGTAGACGCTTAAAACGTTCACAATATATAGAGTATATTATTTACTTAAAAAATAAATAATTAAATTAATATTTAGGTGGGGCTCCCATACAATTATTTTTTTGCGGTTTTTTTATAGATAAATGGTACGGAACCCTTCGTGCGCGAGTCCGACTCGCACTTGGCCGGTTATTTATAGTTAAGTACACAAGATAAACGAATATTGGACTTGCAGGCATAATTCATCCCATGACAATGACCCTAAACACCACAAAGTCACAGAAAGGTCAAACGTGACGGTCAGTTGTCGTGAAATTAATTCTGTCTGTAAGTCCGATATTCGTTTATCTTGCGTACTTAACTGTAAAAAAGTGCCTAGAAAGTAGTCTAAGGATGAATTATAGCATCTCAAAAAAGGAGGTCATATTAAAAGGCGATTTTCTCGTCCCCTAAATAGCTTACAGTAAAGGCGTCGTACAATGTTTTGTTTCTTATTTTGTGCCCTATTGAATGATAAAGGTTTCGTCAGTGGCCGCTACCTATACCAAGGTTCATACATTTCTGCCCATTGTCCTTTACTCCTAACGCCATCTTTTTAATACGAAAGCTTACTAATCCTAAGCTAAAGAGCTTCCATATATAGGATATTCCATAGGGAATGAGCACCCTGCGGTCAATACTAAAAATCAAACTTACCATATGCATATATATGCATAGCGTATTGAGTAGGCTTCTGTGGTAGTGGAGTGCAGTAAGCGTGAGAATCCAGTGAGTGGTCGGCTCTGCATAGCATGTAATGTCTGGCCAACTACATCACTCGCGTCACTACTAATACATCCTAATCAGTTTAATGCTATGGATGTAGTTAGATAACTCTGTGACTGACTGAATCAGTGACTGAAATAGATATGTATAACCTCAGATATTTTCCGATATAATACCGGAAAACGTGTTGTCGAAGGAAGTTTAGCTATTTTGAGTCATATTTTCTGAACCGATCTGAATCTGGCAACATTTATTAAATTACGCCATATTGCATGGTCGCCCTGGTTAACCACCATAAGTTCCACAAACTAAGTTGCAGTCTGCGCTTTTAAGTCTTCCAGTCTACCAGGATACCAGGAGTACCGGTCGGGGTATGCAGGGGGAGAGGGGATGATGTGTCTAATTAATACAGCCAGCATGAATTGTTGATGCATTCTCCCCACGAATCGCATCAGACCGAACGATCCTCTGATTATGACATTCGACAAGCATCCAATCCATCCTGGCATAATAATTTTAATACCAAGAATATAAATATGTTATAGAGAAAATATTTCGTTTAGGTAGGTACTATGTATTAGGGTTGCGGGTGGGCACAGATCTACCGCAATAGGCTTGTGGCCTGTCAAGTCAAAAAAGATACTTTTTATGAACTGTCAAAACGGAACTTTTGTTCCTGAGTTCTATGAAATAACAACAGAATGACGACATGGAAAAGTGCGATCAAATGCTGTCTTTTTTTGCACAAAATTGACTTTATAAAATATATCTGCTGGAAATATACAATTCTGAGAATGTCAAGCCATTTTGTACATAATGCTTCAACTTAAGACTTCTTCCTAGATTTATTGGATTACCTTGTGCACAAGCCTATCGTAACCCTAGTCCTAAGCTTTAATTATTAGGGATCATAACAATATATGTACATGGTTCAATGTACTTCATACCTATAATTATGTCGGTTTAAAATATACTTAGGTGGCTGATAAAACAAATAACAATAACCGGCCAAGTGCGAGTCGGACTCGCGCACGAAGGGTTCCATACCATTATCTATAAAAACGGCAAAAAAATCATGTATGTTGTGTAGGAGCCCTCTTTAATATTTATTATAATCTGTTTTTTAGGGTACCGTACCCGAAGGGTGCCAAACGGGACCCTATTACTGAGACTTCGCTGTCCGTCTGTCTGTCCGTCCGTCCGTCCGTCCGTCCTGTCTGTCACCGGGTCCGTCTGCACGAACCGTAATAGCTAGAAAGCTGAAATTTTCACAGAATGTGTATATCTGTTGCCGCACCAACCACAAATACTGAAATACGAGAGATATTGCAAATTAAAGGGGGCCCCGATACAAGAGACGTGTTTAGATACACTTACGCATTTCAAAATGGAGATCTTGACTGAAACTGTTTATTTATTGTCATAGCAACCATGTCATAGACACATATACTACACATTTAAATATGATAGCATATTTCGCGTCAACCCACATGGTTGTGGTTAGCCGGTATGATGTAGTGTAGACTCTCAATCCGGAGGTCGTCGGTTCAAATCTCGTGAAGGCATAAACTTTTTAAATTTTCTTTTTGTTTATTTTTTTATTGTTTTGAGTGCTTTTGATTTGTTATACGATGGTACGGTACCCTTCGTGTGCGATACCGACCCGCACTTAACCGATTATTTTTTGTATTTGTTATAGCTGCAACAGAAATACATCATCTGTGAAAATTTCAATTGTCTGGCTATCACGGTTCATGAGATACTGCCTGGTGACACACGGATAGACGGACAGACGGACAGCGGAGGCTTTAGTAATAGGGTCCCGTTTGGCACCCTTAGGGTACGGAACCCTAAAAACCATTGTGAATATAGGTCTCGCTCGTATATTTGGATTTAGAAACTTAAAAAAGCATGACTTTCGAGTCGCCTAATCTATCTAGACGATAAAGTTTTGTGCAAAGAACTGTAAAATTCTTCACCGAAAGATTCTCTTTGTTCTGTGATTGCCTTAATTTCATTCGCCTCTACTTTTAACGTGCCTCAAAAATAAATTAGGGGTGCTTTTTTCATGTGTATTTCAGGAAATACTCGGCAAATCGTAATCAATACGGTATTGGCCTCATTTTGTTTTGGAAGTAGTTTTAAAAGCGTTTTAATGGTAAGCGCACTAATATTTCCGGGATATCTTCTGTTGTTTCGGGAATTTTAAAAAACGCCTCCAAAAACGCTGTATTTCTAATGGCGCCGGTCATGACTCGCGTGACGTCACAAAGGCCCCGCACAAAGGCCACGTTCAGGCGCTTTGACCCCCTTAAAGAAAACGTCACCTGCTCGTGAGTGAACGTCCGCCATCACTATGATTCAGTCAAGCAAGATATCGGAGACGAGCGGCTGTCCAAAAGCAAAACCTAGCAAGCGACATTTTTTTGGGAAATACGTTTTTTTGATCCATCTTTCCTTAAATTTTGAGCTGCGTCGAATGAAAAAACACCCATATTTCTATCTAAATAAGAACCAGAGTTATGGACATGCCTGAACCTAGTAAGTACACTTCATAGTCGGAGAAAACAAACTCAAAAAACTAGCAAGTGCCATTTCCAAACCCAAAAATCTATTAAGTACATACTAGGTTTTTAAATTTGTAATCACAACTTACTAGTTTTATGAATTTGGAAAGAAGAACAACATGTCACCGACCATACTACGTAAAGTGGAGATACTAGGTATATTATTTTCTCGACTTTCCCATGCTTTGTGATATCTTTGGATAGGTCTTTTACGAGTTTGTGACGAGTTCTCTCGATCCAAAAATTATTTATTCTCTTCACGGAAATAAATACATCTTTTCCGTATAAAAACGCAATACCTTGTAAGGAAAAGCTAGTACACCTAGTACACTAGTACAACATTTAGTACTATAGTATTTGATTGAAAACATTTGAACTAAGGCATTCTCATTCAAAGTCAACTATTTATTATTTAACTGTAGTAAAAAACATTTTTACCGTATTAAAAAAATCTCATTATCATTAAATTCTAATTAACAATAATTGTAACAAAAAGTAAACTTTAGAAAAAACCGACTTCCACAAACCCTATTTGATTAGATTGAGTTTAATACTAATTGTAACCCCTTATGCCCCCCTCCCTTGGGGAATTAATTTTGTCAAATGCTATATCAGTGCTACCCCACGCGACTAAGGAACCCCTGTACAAAGTTTCATGGCTCTAGGTCCACCGGTTTAGGCTATGCGTTGCCTGCCCGTCAGCCACGCATTGTATTTGTACCTAGTATTGAGCAGATCTGGTGGCCATATGTGGTCTTCATCAGCAGTTCCGCATCACAATATTATGCTTACCATGTGCATTTGCACGAGTTATTATGAAAAACACAAAAATCACTATAGGTCTGCCTATAATATTTGAAGAGTTCTCTCGATTTCTCCAGGATCCCATCATCAGATCCTGACCTGGTGTCAATGGGACCACCCTTGAGGTATTACCTATACGCCGAAAAAAGATTTGTTCAAATCGGTTCATAATTGGCGGAGCAATCGCGTAACAAACATAGAAAAAAAAAAAAAAAAAAACATACGGGTCGAATTGAGAACCTCCTCCTTTTTTTGAAGTCGGTTGAAAATAACAAAGCTTTTTGATTGACATTCGTGATTTCGGACTTTGCCTTTACAAAGCTTTTTAAAGTGCGCGAAAGTTTATTTTTATTTTGTTACAATGGAGAACCTATTGAATATCTGGCTAAGTGTACAATATTCTACCTATTGAAAAAGGTATTACGATGTTGTTGGTCTAGTACAATGTTTAAATAAATTAATAGAATTCTTCCGTAGGAAGTATCATAACAACAAAATAATTATATTAAGTACAGGGTACAACACTTTATTTAACTAAGAAATGTTAAGTTGTTTCATTATCGTGACGTGACGTGACATACTAGGCTCCAACACTATAATTAGCCAATAAACCGTATCAAAATAATAAATAAATCAAATTCAAATACCCAGTAAGAGCACTTGCTATGTTTTATTTGGAATTTGTTCTAAGAATGGACGCATATTTCCCAGACCAAACAACAGTAAGGCACATAAAACTTGTATAAGTAGACGTAAGTTCATTTTAACTAGATTGTGACGTAGGGCGTATTTTATTTCATCGTCTAGAAACAAGAACAGTGCAAAAAGTATGTTAAGTTCATATGGTCACTAAAAATATTTGTTTTGCTTCTACTGTAAAATTTTGATTACCACATTTTGTCGAAAATTATTAATGTTGTCCAAAACCATATAAGATTATAATGAGTGGATTTTAATTTTTCTTTAAGTTTTGAAAAAGGACACAAAGACTAGAATGACTTTAAATTAGACACTTATTCTTATTTATTACCTATAAGGAAAAATACCGTACCAGAAATATACTCGCTTTTTAGGGTTCCGTACCCGAAGGGTGCCAAACGGGACCCTATTACTGAGACTTTGCTGTCCGTCCGTCCGTCCGTCCGTCCGTCCGTCTGTCTGTCACCAGGCTGTATCTCATGAACCGTGGTAGCTAGACAGTTGAAATTTTCACAGATGATGTATTTCTGTTGTCGCTATATTAAAAAATACTAAAAATCAAAAGAAATTTAATATTAAGGGGGGCTCCCATACAACAAGCGTTATTTTTTTGCTCATTTTTGCTCGATATTGATAATGGTAGCAGGTAGACGCTTAAAATGTCACAATATATTGAGTATATTATTTACTTAAAAAATAAATAACTAAATTAATATTTAATTAATATTTAGGGGGAGCTCCCATACAATTATTTTTTTTGCGGTTTTTTATAGATATGGTACGGAACCCTTCGTGCGCGAGTGCGACTCGCACTTGGCGGTTATTTATCTAGGGTTCCGTAGGTACCTACCTATTTAAGGCACCTTCAGATTTCAGATTTAATTTATTGTTGCATCTTGTTTATTCCGTTGCCACCAATTAAAGAAATTAACAATATTTACTGCGTATTATAAGATCTCTGCACGCACACAACGTAGTTCGTACGTAATGGCGACCAAACCACAAGTAATTAACTTTTCTACGTCAATTCACGAGTATGATGTATGCCATTTGTAGTACATAACCAATTACCTACGTACATACATCGATAAAAACTTATGCAATTCCGCGCACCAGTCGTTTTTATCGGCGATTCAAGTCAGCATCCATCCAAAAAGTACTGAACATATCACAATAATTTTAAAGTCAACAGTGGCAAGTCAACGATAATGTAATAAAAATGTTCCAGTTCCTGAGTTTAGTGCTCCTATTGATCATTCTAGTGAAGTGTGAGAAGGGCTCTGAACAAACTCCAACACTTATCGTTGAGGTGGACTATACCGTGATTGCAGACGAAGCCGAGATGAACAAAAGTGATATACTTAGATTTCTGAACGCCACTCACATTCGGTATCAGTACAGGAGTTTGTTCGACGACTTATTGGCTGAACTGAATTGTAAGTTTCTATGTACGACAGTGGCGCGAACCGACGCGCGCGACCATTCCATTGGATTATAGGTTATGTAATGGCACCTAATAAATCAATGACCTGTCGTTACACGCTCCTTCATATTTTAAAGTGAGAGATTATTTATTTGTACAAAGTATACTCATACCACATAAGTACCTATAACATATATAGCCTTATCTTAGGCGTCCTCAGAAAAATCTTCAAGGTTTCCTTGACATTTGTATGCTCAGACTTGGCTTTGGCTGAGACCTTGGAGATACGTCATCATTATTAATTATTAAAACTTACACTTGAATTTGATTGATTAGTTTCACTTTATAAAATTAAGGCCCATGACATTTGAACACGATTTTCTATCAACTCTTTTTAATCCACAGCCAATAAGACAGAAGAGACGACGGAAACTCGAAGAAGAGGTAAGGTTATTAAAATGCTGTTACTAAGAAATAGTAAATAAATTTTATTTTGCTAACCCTTAATTAAGCTAAGTACTCGTATCAGTCGGCGGCATATTATTAAATTGGCTATATCATGAAATGGCCAACCGTGAAGTATCATGTAACGATGAAATCTTTTAGGGCAAACACTGCGATAGCTTAATAGGTGAAGACTAAAGACGAATAGTCTTCGTGATAGTTTGACATGTAAAATACAAAAAACATCACGTAGTGCTGAATAAAAATGCTTTTAAAAATACATGTTTGTTTTCATTAAAAATGGCCATTTCATGATAATGGCCAATTCTACTATATGGCGCTGACAAATAAACAAATAAATAAATGCAAAACTATAACCCTGATGTTGGTGACCGACACGACAACAAAGTGGATTTCGGTTTGGGTTACGATATTGGGAACAAAAATTTTTCATTGCCGATTTTTCGCAAAATCCTAAAAGCGAAAGAACAAAAGCCGCAGGCCCAATATCGCAGGTGCACCGGGCGGCGCGGCGGCGGCGGGAGTTGACCGAAAACAGGAAGTAGGGTTCCAAACTAGTTTTTTACAGCAACGTCCTCCTGTAACGCTGCAACTCTGCGCTACGAAAATGCTACGAGCCGTGCTACGAGCGAGTCGCATGCGTTACGGTGCCGCCGCCGCCGCCGATAACAAATTCAAAACAATAGAGGTAGACACAATAGAATGTTTGGATGTATCAAAAAATTCACAGCACATTGGAACATTGCAGTGGTTCGAATGAAAAGAGTTTCGAAGTATATATATATTTGAATGCCACTAACTGTATGTAGGTACCTGGTAAACATCAACACAGAAACCAGGTAAATCATTATCTACTCAATAATGGCAAAGGGAAAATCATATCAAGGCCTCTGCCACTTTACTGGAACGAATAATTATGCAATGAAAATATGTAGAGTCGATAGTAGCTCTGTAAAATATGTAGAGTCGATAGTAGCTTTCTGAGAAGTTGTTGGCACCGTCACTCCTTTTCGCAGAGGCAGAGGCATTATTGATTTTAATCGATATTTTTAAGGATCGACTCGTCGCATCGTGGCCGGTCGGAACACTTCGATCTCTGCGATACCCTGGCAGGTGTCTGTGAGAGAGAAGTCTTACCCCATCTGCGGCGGCTCTGTGTTGACAGACCTGTGGATCATCACCGCCGCTCATTGTTTGTTGAGGTGATATTATGATACCATTGAAAGTCCAACCGATATGTCGAAAGGTGATTTTATAACAATACAGCTCGTTGATCTTTTGACGAATTATAACTCAATTTAATTTGAATCATAGTATTGGGAAAGCAATCTATCGTAAAATACTCAGACAGACTAACTTATACAGGTTGAAAGGTTAATTTTATCGGAGTTTCGAAGTAATTTTCCACAATAAGCTACCGTCGCTCGACGTCGTATGAAACCCACCCAGCTGCTCACAAATATTCATGAAACACAACTTATTTGCTTTCCCCTTTATCAATGTATCGCAGGCACACTTTACATTGACTTTCTTTACGTACCTACCCTCTTTTCTGGGTTACATATTCAATATGTTTTTATGCTCCACATGTTACAATGGAGCGGCCTCCACCTTGGTTCTGTAGTGTCGAATAAATTCGGCCAGGCACAGTGAATGCCGCCTTTATAGTGCGTCCCTTGTGAATTCTACTCCATCCTACGATTTCAATTTATCCTCAAGAGGTTGAATTGTATTTTTCCAATGCAAAACAGCAATTGGCGAGGGGACCCGTCAAATAAACCTACAAAACAGAGGCTACGCCCCGACCCGGTTCGTAGGACCAACACTTTACGATGTCCTCCCGATATTTATTGATGTCTGTTCGGAAAGCGATATGTTGGGAAGGCAGGCGAATTGAATGTCTGCCTGCTTCAATATGTTTGGGTATTGGCGCTATTTTATCCTCGTACTTTATCTTGACACATAGCTGTAAGCAAATATCTTTATATTTTAGGGGACTTTCACATTGTTCGAGCATCTACATATATTTTCGAAGAAACGACCTCGCCCATTGAATTGCGTTTGGCTTGAATTGGCTACCCATTAATTTCAGATCAAATGGGATCTGAAATTAATCACTTGAATAGATCAAGAATAGATAATAATAGCGCTGCATCCTTAGTGTACCTACATATGGCCTTGAAGGGAAACGTCGAGTACGTGAGTCCTTAGTGTACCTACATATGGCCTTGAAGGGAAACGTCGAGTAGGTACGTGAGTCCTTAGTGTACCTACATATGGCCTTGAAGGGAAACGTCGAGTACGTGAGTCCTTAGTGTACCTACATATGGCCTTGAAGGGAAACGTCGAGTACGTGAGTCCTTAGTGTACCTACATATGGCCTTGAAGGGAAACGTCGAGTAGGTACGTGAGTCCTTAGTGTACCTACATATGGCCTTGAAGGGAAACGTCGAGTACGTGAGTCCTTTCACTACGTGCCGTCGTACAATTCGATTGATTGAAAGAAAATTCTCACGGATCTAGTACAACGTAGGTTTTATTGCAGATAAAAATACTTTTACGACCAGGCATGTTGTTGTACACACGCACCTGTACACTACGTAGCAGTAGCAGTGTGTTAGTTAGACATGCCTGACCGCCACATGCGTCAACGAATCCTGTAATTTGTGTTCGAGAATTTGCTCATTAGGGGTTTAAAGCTAGTCGTGTGTTGTGTTCGAGAATTTGCCTCATTGTCAGGAGTAGGGGTTCACAGCGTAGATACTGTATATTGTCCGGACGCCCAACAGCATACTCAGTTAACTGAGACACAACGTCACGCTGTCGTTAGCTAAATTACAGCGCGTAATTAATAGTACGATAGTTAAGTAGCACCCGGTTTCTGGAAGAGCGATCAAAAATAATAGACTGTTAATCTCACGTAAAACTCATTTCAGCCAATCACGTGCCGCTTTTTTTAATTAATATTATCTTTAAAAAACCCTCTTTCAACTCGATATTTATCTGCCAGATATTTAGGACATAAATACATACACCTCATTTATGTTTTTATGTTTCAGAGCGCGATCAAGTGATCTAAGTGTGCGACTTGGATCGTCGTGGAAGACTCATGGGGGAGAGATGTATGATGTCAAAGAATGCTTCGTGCATCCGGCATATAATAGCAAGGTTAAGGTAAGCTGATAATTCCCTAGATTAAGCTTCTTGTGACTGTGAGGATAACGCGACGGGCAGTTACATTTTGTCATAACTCATTTCATTACTTATTGATATTTCTGTAGGGTTCTAAATAATCAAAAGTCAATTGCATAGTACCTACATTAATTTAACGATCATGAAGGTACCTACCTATACCAGAATATTTATTATTAGGTAACTATCAAATTCACACACAGTTCTAGTAGAATGTATTGTTAATTACTTACGTTATTTTAGGGCTCACGGGGATCTGTTTTAAATGTCTACCTTTATATTCACAAATTAAATCAACAAATCCTCCCTATTTCTGGGTATGTGGTGCCAAGTCCAGAATATTAGGGCAAGAGGGTTGGGCAGCAAATGATTTTCTCTTGCTGCTGACTCCGTACTCCGTATGGACATGATAAGCTGTTACCGTCTAAAATACGGATACAATGTACCTAACCGTGTTTTAGATTAGACGGCAATGTTGTGAAAAAGTATGCGTAATGCTTTGGTTTCCTCCAAAACCGGTGGCGTCATGAAGCGGCCGTAATACAGCGGTGAATGACGTCACTACTAGAAC